>CM053622.1:130021068-130112515 GCA_028646595.1 Phalanger gymnotis | reverse complement strand
AGGAAATGGGGAGAAAATTTGTAATTCAAACGCCTGTGAAAATCAATGCTGAAAACCAAACATGTCAAAAATAAATTTAAAAAAAAAAAAAGAAAACTATAAAGAGGAAAATGGAAATTAATTAATAAATATAATTTGATGAGTCAAGATAATATATATCTAAACTATACAGAGCTTTCAGGTTTAAAGTGCTTCACATATATGATCTCATTTAGTTCTTACACTCTCCCTAAGAGGAAGGTACTATAGATATTATTATCCCCATTTTATAGAACAGAAACTGAGAGGTTAATTCCTATACTAGTGTCAGAGGTAGAATTTGAACCTGGGCTCTCTAGACTCTAATCTAAAGTTCATTACACTATGTCACACTGCCTCTCCTGTTGGTTTTTACCCTCATAACAGAAGGGAAAATTGTTCATCCTAATCTTTTTTTTTAATATCTTCCCCTCGGTTTTTTCATTATTGAAGAATATTCAACATACACAGGCTAAAATTCCACCCCAAGTTAGAAAATTCAAAGTAGTAAGTACCATGAACCATCTGTATTCTGTGGGCCTTAGGTGTTTTTTAATCTTTCATCTTTTGTGAAGATCAAATTTCATTAGAAAAATAAGCCATTGGCATTACAAACTCAGTCCAGTGAAATTCAATATTCACAATGACAATTCAGAATATGGACTCCATAGACGGGAAAAAACTAACCCTCCCCCTCTCAACTTCGCATCTAAATATCTTAAAGAGCACCCATAGTTTTATGAAATGGTTTTGATCTGCCCTCCTAAGTTTAAGTTCAAAAGAGAGCTTATATTTTTAAGTGTATTCCTTCTCTGAGTATGTTTACTTTGAACTACAGCATATCAATTCTCCTATAAATCTAACCTGCCACTATCTGTTTTTAAGGCTTTGTAAACTCCAAGTGGTTATGATGTGTGAAGTTTGGATTAAACCGAAACTTTTAGAAAACATATGTTACAAATTTTGAGTTATTTTGATTGTTTCAAATGGTAGAATTTTAACATAAATGTTCAGTGAAGAACTCTGGACGCCAGCAAGGCAATGTACCACACTGGGGTATGGTGAAAAACTAGACTAAAGCAAAAAAGAAATTCCAGAAAATTGCTGTTTCCTGTCAGAGTAATGATTGTCTAATGAAGCTGCTGCTCTTATTCTTCATATAGTCATTTGAAAAGCTTGTCTGTACTCATAAACCTTAAAATGATCACACATGGAAAAAGTCATAATGTTTTGGCAAATAGTACGTTGTTAGGAATGTGCATGAAGTATACCTGCTTCATAACTAGTATTCTATATAAATTCCATCAAAGTATGTTTGAAGGTCAGCCGAAAAAGGATACAGTATGAAGAAAGGAATGAGATAAAGGCCTTTGAAAAAGAATACATTCCTTTATCAAAAAACACATTTTTTGTAGCAAGGACAAAATTAATGAAGCATGCATATGCCTTTTTCTTATTTTTCAGGTGTAATTCTTGGATCATCATTACTCCTCAACATAAATGACTTTCTGCTGAAAACAAGCCTTAAAGAAAAAAGTCGAGTTCTAATAGGGCCCTGCTGTGGTACTGCCAGTTTGGAAGCTAAATGGTGTAAACATAGTGGTAATCCTGGCCCAGAACATTCCATTCCAAAAATATTCATTGATTTAAGCGGAGGGCTAATACAGGTCTGTGACAGTTGTCCAAAGTTCTCATATTCCAATAACTTCTTAATTAATGTTTTTAGTTTTTTTTTTAAAACTGGTGTTAATTTTTTTTAACTTTGGTTTGGTGGGAAAAAGAATTACCTGATTACTCTCCCATTATTTTAAATAATTCTTTGGTTATCAACTTACCCTAAGCACAGTTACCATTAATAATATTAATAAATAGTAATAATAATAACCAAAATAAGACTATTTCACATTAGCAAGTATAGCTAGGTCCCTTAGAAAGGGATTATTAACATATAACATATAATGCCATTTTCAGCTCTCTAGAACATGTACCCTTAATCCGCAGTAAGAAAAATTTAAAGACATTTGATGTATGTGTTGATGTAATCTATCTTTTGGAGAAGTTGGCACCTCTTTGGGATATGTAAAAATGAACCCCAACCCAGAAATCGAAATGTTCAGCTTAAAAATGAATATTTGTAAAAGATATGTGAAATTTTCTAGTTCTCAACAATAATTTTTAAAGACTCAAAAACTCCAAGTTCTGTGTGCATTGTCACAGCTATTCAACAATATAGATTTTTTTTTAAAGTTACAAAGTCCTACTTTAAGGCATATGGATTATCTCTTTAATACTCCCTGAGGCTTTGGAAATTTTCATTGGCCAATGACAGAGAGAAATCCTCACACATTCAATTGTAATCTATGTCAGTTTCTGTTGATGTCCCAAGAATCTGGCTATCTCTATATCACTGCTCCTTTAAGTAGAAGCAATAACTGCACGCCAGCAAAAGATCTCTTAGAAACAACAGGGAAAAAATAATCCTCTAACATTACATTTTAAGGGCATTGGCTGTCTCTGCACTTTGAAGGCTAGAGCATCCTGTTCTCTTCCCCAGCTTGACCCTTCACCTGTCTCTGTTTTCTCTCTTACAATAAAAATCAGAAGAAAGAGAAGAAAGGTGGCATAATGCCACATCTCTCTTTCCTATTGCTTCTTGATGTTTCCTTATCTTTAGTCCAAATGAATTAGGCACCTGGCTTGTATTTGGAAAGCCACCCACCTTTGTCAAAGATGTATAGACCCCTGTGGGATAGAGATCAGACCCATGATTTCACTGGTATAGGGAACTCCCAGGTGTGAAAACTCCCCCCACCAATGTAGGTCGGAACCTTCTCTGCAATTTATATTCAGGTTGCCCAGAGCACTGAGAGGTTAAGATGCTTACCCAGGCCCACAAAGCCAGAATGAATGACAGGACTTGAACTTAGATCTTCCTGGCTTTGAGGCCAACTCACTAACCACTGCAAACTACTATGACTCTCATATTCTTAGTCAGTTCTGTATAGTCTTTTGATCTTTCCTTTGGTATCGCCACTAGTGTATCATTTATATTTCACAGTATATTTGTAAATGATTTATTATGATGAAATCCCTAATCTATGAAGTAAATCACTTGTCATTGGTCATGTTTCTTCCTCCATCTTTTGTAAAACTGAGGGGATTGGACCAAATACCCTCTAAGGTCCTTTTGAATTCTAACATCCTATGATTTTATATGGATAAATATTCTTTTTCCTCTAGAGGAGTAGATCTATACTTCTCCTTCATAGGAAATACCAAGACCCCATTGTTCTGAAACTCCACAGACTTCTTGTAGCCTGTGTACCATAGTGTCAGCACCTAGCAGAGCACCTTCGTAAGAGGTGCTCATTAAAGGTTTGTTGAATTGATTTCGACTTTCTTCAGCACCTGGACCCCTTCTTACCAAGAGTTGGAGTCTTTGTTTTCTTACTTTAGATTCATTTGTAGTACTTCTCCCTCCTCTCTGCTTGAAACAGAAGAAAACTATACTCATTATCTTTATTTAAACTCCTAAAAAATAGGAAGCTATTCAGTAGGACTTTTAAAGTTAGGATTTTCCTTGCCTTCTTTTTAACCTTAATAGGTGTTCTTTTCCTCCTTAGTTAATTCAAATAAATATTTATGCAAGTATATTCATTTATTCATCCAAGCAAGTCTTTAGTTTCTACTAGCGTAGAGAACTCTGTGCTTAAAGTTATGGAAAATAACACAGTTTAGGTGAGACACTAAGGGTCCCTGCCCTCATGAAGCTTACACCTGAAGATTATAAGAGCTGGTAGGGACATTAACACCCAAATCCAACCGCCTTATTGTATAGATAACTTGGCCTACTAGTTAGTATATGTCTGAGGTGAAATTTGAACCTAGGTCTTCCTGACTCCCTAGTTCAGTACCCAGTCGGCTACAACATGCCACCTCTTACAGAGCTTCTTAAACTGTGGGTCCGGACCCTATTTGGGGTCATGACCCATGGTTTAAGAAGTGCTGAAGGGGTGACAAGTGGAAAAAGTTTAAGAAGCCCAACATCACACGTTTATAATTTCATCATCGATTTGAATATTATAGGACTTCATTTAACATAGGAAATAGGAATTATTATCATTTTCTTTTGTGTATATATCTTGAGCTTAAAACATTCTATCCTATAGTCCAGTTCTCAGAAATTCTACCTAACTTGACTGCTAGTTAAGACTGAATAGAATTTAAATCTCTTGTCCTATTATTTTATATAATTTTTCTTAAATATTTTTAAATTTCTAACCTTTATCATATGCTTTTAAAGGTCTTTTGGGGTCAAGAACATTTGAATTGCTTAGTTCTTCTACATGAACTACTTTATGGATACCTAAACAATGAGGGCAAATCAGAGACACCAAATCCTGATCAAGTACTACAAATGCCATGTCCTTTTGAAAAGAACCAGACCTTTAAAACTGAGCAAAGTTCTGATGACCTGAGAACAGGCCTATTTCAGTACATTCAGGATGCTGGTAAGAAAATGTAACTTACACTATCCTTTGGGGTTGCTATGTAGTTGCTGGTTGTATTTTTTATGTAAAATTAATCAATTAGATACACACAAAGCATCATTTCAGAATTGTGTTACCTATATTTCCAGTACTAAAATAGTACATCACCAATAAATTTCAAGCCAAGAAGATTTTCTTGATTTATTTTGGTCCGAAACCATATAAAACTGATCAAATTGCTCCTTTATGTTCTCTTCTTTTATCCTTCTAGTTTGTTTTTCATCTAATAAACCAGCATGTGCCCCTTTAAAGGGGTAAAGATAGAACTAATTAGAGCTTACTTTCTTTTGACAGAGTCCTTAAAACTTCCTGGTGTCCATGAAGTTGTGTTTTATAATGAAACTGAGGACAGTCCCGGCATGATGTTATGGAGATATCCAGAACCTAGAGTGCTTACCCTTGTTCGAATAACCCCTGTTCCTTTCAATACCACAGAGGATCCTGACATTAGTACAGCTGACCTTGGGGATGTTCTACAGGTAGGTATTGATAGGTACACAAAATACAAATTTAGTGAGAAAGAGTTTATGATTTAAGAAAAACTAATTCAGATCAAACCCAGCTAATATTTTCATTATCGTAAGAGGTTTTTTTTTTTTTAAAAAGGTTACATTTCAGGGTAATGTTATTATTCCAAATATGCAATACATGGCTTTTATTTCAAGAGGCTTGACTTCTTGTTCTGTTTTGTCATAAATAGGTTGTTCGATCTCTGGCTAGAATGAAGTTGACATTTAGATATATTATTGTTGTATTTTATGATTACAGAACACTTTCCAGACATCATTATCATCATCAGACCCTAATGCCAGGCTTTTGAAAAAAGTAGTAGAAGTATCAGTCTCACTTTCATGGTGAGGTTACTTGCAAATGACTTCATCAGGATCACAGAGCTAGTTGGCAGTGGCCCTAGAACTTCAATCTAAGTGTTCAGACTGAGTTGAAAACAGTTGAGTATTATTTCCACCCTACCATTTTACCTATTTAATCTCTGCCCTCCCTACTGTAGACAACTAAAAGACTCTTTTTCTTAAGTGGAAAAATAGCTCCATGTCTAGAGTCTGATAGATAGGGAAATTCCTAGCTGAGTATACATTATACAACATATGTTTACAGACAAAATATAGGCTACTGGATCTATTGAACTCTCTGAGCTCTTTGTGACAATTATCGTTTACATTAAAGTACTTATAATTATTCCTAATAAAATTCTTTATTTTAAAATTATTTTGCTCTCAATATATGATAGCTATTGTTAATTTTTCATTGTTAACATTGAATAATAGTATCATAAGAGATAACCTTAAGTTACACCTTCCAAATTAATGCCACTCTATAGTGAATCACCTGTTTCTTGAGTTGTGGTAATGAAAATGTATCGAATGATCCCAGTGGCTATAAATTTAACAGTCTCTATTTCAATACCCTCTAAGCCCAAATTCGTTTCTTTCTCTCCCAACATCAGAGTCTACATACTTATTTATCTTTTCTGCTGATGTTTTTGGGATATTTCTATATAGTGAGACAACAGTATCATTAGTGACACTTTTCTGAATCTATACTTTTAATGATGTAGCACCCTCTTCCGCCAGGGCAGATTGCTTTCCCTCCATATTTCTCATCCTCTATGCTTCTTTATGTTTTTTCAGTAAATTTTCCATAAAGGATCTGCCTTAAAGGTTTGTTTCTTTCTCCGATAATATCTGGAGACTACCAGTATACTGTGTGAGGTGTCCCCATGTTGGCTCTCACTCCTGACACATGATTAGCCCACCTCATTTTCCAGATATGTTTGTTATTTTTTCCATTCGGCGCATTGCTGGTGACATGTAGATCCATTGCACCTTAGCTTACTTGTAGTTATGATTCCTCCGAACGGTTCCGACAGTTTAGTAGACCTACTTCAAAGGAGAATATCTCAGTTTCTTACTAGAATTTATTCATCTTGCATTCCCATTGTTTTTGAAAAGAGATCTCAGAGATCATCTAATGCCATCCACACCAAAGGAATCTCTAACGAGAGTGACAAGGGGGCTTGGAAGGCAAGGTGGGGGGGCCTGCATCATCTGGAGCGAGCCTATTCCAATTTATTAGAAAGTTTGTTTTCCTTACATTAAGCCCAAATTTTCCTCTCTGCAACTCTTACCTGTTTCTCTTGGTTTTACTCTCTGGGACCAGATGGAACAAGTGTCATCTCCCTTTAATGATAGCTATTTAAATACTTGAGATGAGCCTCTTCTTCCCCAGGTGAAATGTGCCCAGCTTGTTTAATTGATTGTCATATGACATAGATTCTAGTCCTTTCACTGTTCTGGTTTCCCTCCCTTCAGCCCTCTCCATAGTATCGTAAGTGTCCTCTTAAAACTGGGAGACTGTTTTATTTTTTATGTCTGTATCCCTAGTACCTAGTATAGTGCCTGGCACTTAGTAGACAATAAATGCTTGTGAGTCGATTGATTGATTGATCTCCATGCCAAGATTGTGATCTGCCACAGTTGCCAACAGTGACTTTACCCAAGATAAAGGCTTTGCTTCAGCTATAAGCCAAACATAATTGTAGCTCCTTGAGCTTTGCCAAGCTAATTGTTATACTCTTCTTCCCAAACTTTATGGAAATAAAACTGTATCTCATCTTACTGATCAGTTTTTATGGATTACCCACTCCCAACCTTCTATAAAAGTAGTCCTTTAGCTTTGTAACCTGGAAGGGAATAGAGTTATTGATGGTAAATGTGCTTTACAAATGGGGCCTATGCTGGCAACAGAAATATTGAGCTAGAGAGACCGTAAATCTAGTTCTTTTTGGAAGATCTCTGGGGGAGAATGATCCTTCCATTTGCAGCATTCAGATTACATGCATTTTTGTTGTTGTTTGTTTTTGGTTTTTAATGTAGTTCTTAAGTTGTGTTATGGCTGTTAGAAGCAATTTGAGGCAAGTTAGTTTACTCATTTGTAAATTGAAAGAGTTGGATGTGGAGCCAAGATGTCAGAGTAGCAGGAAGAAATGAAAATAAAACCAGGAGAACAATTTATACAAGTGACAACAATATGGTAAAGACAAACAACTTGGAAAGAACTAGGAAATCTGATTGGCACAATGACCGACCATAATTCCAAAAGACTAATGATAAAACATGTTGCTTACCTCCTTCAATTAGAGAAGGAAAATGCAGAATGATAAATATATTTCTTTGTATATGGTCAATACAGAAAATTGTTTTGTTTGACTATACATGTTTGTACAAGGGCTTTTATTTTTCTTTCACTCTTAATCAGGGTGGGTGGTTGGAAACCTCACTGGGGTGAGAGGGAGAAAAGGGAAATTCTTGCTTATTGCAAAAATATATATAACTTAATTTTTAAAAAATAAAATAATATGAGGGAGTTAAGACTAAATGGCCTTTCAGGTCCCTTCCACCACTAGATCAATGGTCCTATGACCTTTTTTAGAGGCATAGGTATGTGTATTGGCCCAGCAGTCCCTGCATTCTAGAGGACTTGTGAAAAGAAAGGTCCTTGGTTTTGCTAGAGATACAAAAGGCAAAAGGCATTCTTTCAGTACAATTCAACAAAATAATTACGTGCCTGTTATATGCAAGATACTGTGTTGGGTAGTAGATTAGTTATAACACAAACCCTGCCTTCATAGAACACGTCCAACAAAGGTCGAGACATGTCCTATATACAATTAATTATGATACAAAGGAGAGGTCCAGGCTTAGAGCTGTGAGACATTTGAGGAGAAAGAGAGCTCTTTCACAGGGGAGAGGCTGATAGGGATGGTTGTAATCATCCATGTTACTTCTCAGACCAAAATACCTTTCCTTACCCATCACTCCTTATATGTATTATCTCCCTTATTAGAATATCAGCTCTTGTAGGGTAAGAACTCTCACTTTTGTATTCATATAACACACACACACACACACAGAGCACATAATAAAACTAAAAAAAAAAAAAATTCATTCATTCATGAAGAGGGGTAGCTCCAGAATGAGGCCTTGAAGGTAGGAAGTGACTTTTAAAAGTCAGAAATAGAGTCCAGTCCAGGCATGGGAGAATATATGAGCAATGGCACAGAGATTAGAGAGGCCAAGATGAAAAGGGGGAATTTAGCATGCGCTAATTTCTTTGGAAAGTAGAGTATCACATACACCAAGGGGAAGAATGTATCAAGAAGATGAGGTGGGTCCACAGTTTCTAATGCTTTAGAAAGCTGGAGGAAAATGAGAACTGAAAAGAGCCCATTATAGTTAGCAATTAAGAGCTTTTTAGTTACTATGTCGTAGATTTTTCATGATGGGATAAGGTAAGATCACAAGGAGTTAAGGAGTAATTAGGCAGTGAAAAAGTGAGGGCAGCAAATGTAAGACTTTCTTGAAATTTGCCAGTAAAAAAGGAGAGAATGCTTGGGGAGGTGAGATAGAATCAAAAGGACTTTTTTTTTAGGATAGGGAACATTTAGCCACGTTTCAAGGCCAAGGTTAGGGTACCAAAAAAAGATGGAGAGACTAAATTGTTTGGATGGTCAAAACCCAAGGAATAATCATTAATAGTTCAGCATCAATCTGGAAGAAGACCTACGGTAGAATACCCCAGAGATCTGTTCTTGGCCCTGTGTTGTTTTGTTTTTATTTTTATCAATGACTTAGATAAAGGCATACCTAGCCTGATTTTTAAATTTGCTAATGACCCAAAACTATGATGAATAGCTGGGTGTGATGGATAGCGAATGATGGAGTTAGGATCCAAAAAGATCTTGACAGACTAGAGTGTTTGGCTAAATCTAACAAAAATAAAATTCAGTAGGGATAGTTACAAGGTCTTACATTGACACTAAAAAATCAACTTAACAAATACAAGGGAACATGGTTAAAAAGCAGTTGTGAAAAAGATCTTGGGGTTATAGTGGACTACAGTGCCCCAAAAAATGTAATCTCTACCTGCAGAGCTTCCAGAATAGGGGGGTGCTAATCTTCTGTTCTTACTTTAGTCAAACTACATCTAGAGTATTTTGTTCAATTCTGAGTGCACAATTTAAGAAGATCTTGATAAGTTGGATAGCATCCAGAGAAGAACAGCCAGGATGGAGAAGGGCCTCAATTCCGTGTTGTATGAGCATAGATTGAAGTTTAGCCTAGAGCAGGGTGAGGCATAGCAGCTATCTTCAGTTATTCGAAGGGCTGTCACATGGATCAGTGACTAAATGTATTCTGTTTGGCGCCAGAGGACAGAACCAAGGATAGTAAGTAGAAATTGCACAGAGGCCTGTTTAGGGATGATGTCAGGGGAAAACTTGCTCACCATTCAGGCTCTTCAGAAGTAGAATGGGCTGTCTGGAAAGGTCTTCAAGCAGAGGCTGGATGATGTCTGGTTGGGTTATGTTATAGCGGAGATTCCTTTTGCATACCAATTGAATGAGAGGGCCGATGAGGACCTTTTTAGTTTTCAAATTCCATGATTCTGTGCCCCAATCTCTTCTATCATTTCCTGTTTCGTAACAATCATACTCAATTACAATCGTACTCAGTTACAGATTATCCTAACATGTTATTTGGATTGTTTAACATTATTTCTGGTACTTAATGATTATTTTGTATATTTTATTCTGTTTGTTTATAATACTTGATTTTTACACTTTTATTATGCATCTCTCTTCCTTCGTATTTTGGTAAATAAATGGATTTTATGGCAGATTTATTGAGAAAAGCCAACACACCCCAACTGTTTACTTTCTGTACACTTTAAAGGCCAGTCAGCATTACTGAATGCTAAGGAACTTGAGTAATTAATCATGCTTGAGTAATCTCATCATCTCTAAATCCAGCTTCTCCTCCTTCCAGTCCCTGCTTCTGTCAGCAATATCTTCATTCTTCCAGATGGCTGGGCTCAAGATTTTGAAGTTATCTTTCACCTCTTCCCTTTTGTCCCCCATAACCATTTGCCATTCCTATTTATTCTTCCTTCATGATGTCTTTCACTTCCATCCCCTCCTTTCCATTGCCACTGCCTTCACCCTAGTTCAGGCCCTTGTCATCTCACATCTGAACTGTTATAGTAATTTTCTCATTCATTTCCACCTCTCTTCTCTCTTTATCCATGCTGTGCATGGTTTCCAGAGTAATTGTCTTTAAGCCCCACTTTGATCATGTCATTCCCTTACTCAGAACTTTCAATGATTCTCCATTGGCTATAGAATAAAGTGTAATCTTAATTCCTATTACTCCCCTATATACCTATCCTGTGCTACAAACTGTCACATCTGGTTCCCTGAATGTACTTTATCTTTTCTACCTTTGTTTGTTCCCTTACTTCACCCTGGAACCCCTGGGGAATTACCTTTCATTTCATTTCATTTCAATTCCAGAAAATCCCTGGAATTCCCTTTCATCCTTCAAAGCAATTCTAAGGTCCCGATCAAATGCTGTCTTCTCCATTCTTCTTTGAATATCCTAGATAATACTCCAGTGCTGTCTCCTCCTCTGAAATCACTGTAATAGAATTTTTATCCCATTTATGTCTTGAGACAGGTAGGGTACTAGGCCTGCAGACCTGAGTTCAAATTTGGCCTTGCACACTAATGGTGTAAATCTGAAGAGGTCATTTAACTTATGTCTGCCCCAGTTTCCTTATCTGTAAAATGGGGAAAATAGCAGCACCTACCTTCCAGGGTTCTTGTAGGGACAAAGTGAGATAATATGTGTAACACATGCCTGACACACAGTAGGCACTTACTCAGTGCTTGTTTCCTTTTTTTCCTCATATTATAAGGGTTTACAAAAAGAATAAAGTGACTAGAATAAAGTGAGAGTGAGTAGACTATTGTTTTGTTTAAAATGACAGTAAAAATGAAGAAAGTATGTAAGTCAAATCTGTATCGTTCTACATTGTATCATAAGTGAAGTACTTAGGAACCCTTATTACATGTGTCTTATCTCTCCTTTTAGACTTAAGCTCCTTCAGGGCAGAGACCTTCACTTATTCATTTGTGTATTTACCCAGTGTTCTTCCCCATAGTGGGGACTCCATAAATATTATGTTGGATACGTGTAAAAAGTATCATGTTCTGATTTTTGCAGTAGTAAATGGCATGGCACTTTACACCACTATTCTTGTAACTCCAATGAACGCCTTCAGTTATTTGAATTTGAAGGATCAGTATGCATTGTTATGTGTCAGGGGGATAATCTAACAGAGAAGGATAGTCTAATGCTATGACATTTTGCATGGTTTAAGTGTCCTGCCAAGTTCCCTACCCTCTAGACAGAGCTGAGTTTTAGCTCCCTTCAGTTACATGAAGCCTAAGAATGAAGTTTAGAGATGCAGAAATGTCTTTGGCTCTCATCCTGCATTGGAAATCAGAATGATGCTACGATGCTTTTCTCCTGAATATCTACAGTAATTTCATATGAAAAACAGTCAATGCAGACCTCACAGGTTTCACTTGCAATTCAATTTAACAAACATTCATTAAACATATGCTATGTGCGAGGCACTAGAGTACAGCACTAAAATCAAGAGTCCCTGTGCTCAAGGAGCTTATGTTCTCCAGGAGGAGCAACAATTACCCATATAAATAAATACAAGGGGTGTGTGTGTGTGTGTGTGTGTGTATTTAAAGGAATACAAGGTAATTCCAAGGAGCAAGGTACACAGACAACTAGGGGAATCAGGAAAGGTCTCATATAAGAGGTGCTCCTTGACTTCTTCTTTGAAGTAAGTGAGGGATTCTAGGAGGCAGCAAGAAAGCAGTATTGCATTCCAAACCTAGGGTATCACTTGTGTAAAGTCCCAAGTGCAGGAGATGGATTGTCATGTACAGGAAATAACCATCAGGCCAGTTTGCCTGGAAGAAATTGTGTGAACAGGAGATGATACAAAATCAAATTGGCAAGGTGGGTGGGAGCCAGATTGTGAAGAACTTTAAATGCTAGTCTAAGGATTTTATACTTTATACTAGAGACAGTAGAAGCCCTTGAATATTTCTGAGTAGGGAGAATATCCAGGAGGAGGCAATAGTAAACAAGAAGGTAGAAGACTGAAAAAATGGCCATTGGATTTAGCAATCAGGGCATCATTAGGATACAAAAGTTAGTCTGGAACTAGTTGTAGTCATGTGAGGGGATCAGAAATCTTGTAAGGGATTGAAAAGTGATTGGGAAATAATGAAATGGTGGCACAGGACATTTTCTAGGAATTAGCTATAAAAGGGAGAAGAGAAAAAGGACTATAAAGATATGGTAGGATAGAGTGAAGGGTTGTTTGAGAATTAAGGAGACCTGGGCATATTTGTAAGTGTCAAGGAAGGAGCCAGTAGACAAATCATTCAATAATAAGCATTTATTAGGCTGCTACTGTGTGTCAGGAACTTTGGGTAAAGAGAAATTAAAGATAAGAGAAAGAGAGCCAATGACTGGTAGACCACCTCCTGGAGGAAATAGCAATACATAGTGGTGGGGTAGAGTAGTGATCAGGGTGTTCCTCCTGTTTGCCCCTTGCCCTACTACTGACTCATTGCCAAGGTGAGTTTCCCAGTATAAAAATCACTCCTCCACTCTGGTAATTAGAATCAAAAAATCTGTAATTCTCTTTGCCCATTTTTTTTTTAACTCTGAGCCCCCAGCCAGAGATAAGATTTTTGACAAAACATATCAGTGTTATATTTTTCTGTATCTCTTCTCTGAGAATGTTTCTACCATGGTTTCTACCTCTCAGTTTCATTTACTGCAAGTACCCCAGATTAGCAAAGGCTTATGGTTAACACATTATAAAGCCAAAGCAAGTAACAATAATAACTAATTGAAAGATTTCAGGCTTCCATGAGAGAGCCAAGGGGACAAAATACAGGATTAAAACTACAGGGTATAGAATCTGAAGGGGTTTAACAGCACAGCATCTGTTTAGATGCTCCTTGTGGCCAGTTGGCCCAAGCAGCTTCGATCCCAAATTTTGGCCTCAACTGACAATTACCTCAAACTTCTTCTTTCCCATGTCAGCATGGTCAACATGGCTTCTCATAGCGTCCTCTTACTTAGTTCCATAAAGGTCACCCAAAGGCATGGCTTGTTATTCTTCATCCTATGGTGTTGCTTCCTTTTTGATTAACTCAAGAGACTCATTTGTACTTCATAAAGGGATCACCTGGTATGACCACATTTTTACAGTTAGTTTAACACCTCATTATCTGGCTCCTTTTCTGTGATTAGATCAACTTCTTTACAGCAACAATGAAAAAAAATGTATCTGTATAAATTACTGTCAGCATCATAATTTATTAATAGGATTTGTGGGGAAAATTCAACATTACTTTAAAAACTAAATTGTAAATTAATGTGGAAAAGTTTGAAAAATATGGCTTTAACATTGTGTTGAATGTATCAGTCCACGAGAAAGGAAAAAAAAACTTATGTTGAGCACTCTGTAATTTTCCTTATGTTTTAATTTTTTCATATTAAATATAGTATGATATATTTAACTATAGTCAACAAGATAGGAAATTCCTTGAAGCACAGTTAAGAGCATCATTTAAAAATCATAAGGTATATAATTTTAAACATGACAGAACTTGGGCAAAATTTAAATTTTGTAAAGAAAGATACTTTTCATGCTAAAAAAAATGGCACTGATTAGATATTGAATTTCATCAAGTTGCAGAGTCATAGAATTTTAAAGCTGAAGGGGATCTTAGAATAATAAATCCAAAAGCTTTTCAAGTTAGCTTTCTAAATGGTAGTTATTTGATCCTTTATTTCAGTTCACTGTAACATACAAAATGGAGATAATTACATTTATTGTACAATATGAATGAAAATAAATGAGGAAACAGGAATCTATACTAGTAAAGAGGAGTCTTGTGAGCACATCATATTTTATTTAAAATCATAAACACATTCTGGTTGGTGTGCGGTAAAACTGTTCATTTATTCAGATTCATCTGTGGATTAAGTCATCTATACATCTATTTGTTCAACAACTTTTTGAGTTCCCATTATGCGGAAGTCATTGTGCTGGATATAAAGAAGAACAGAGTATAGTCCTTACACATTTATCATTTAATTGGAGAGACGAGATGCATATACTAATTATTATAATATAAATTAGTATACATAAATGCCTCTAGAGTGGTACAAGGAATAAGTGGTATGGTAATTCTAGTGGATAGAGAGGTTACATCTGGTTGGTGTGATGTGGAAAGACTTCATCAAGAAGGTAAAATTTAGAGGAAGTGTAGAATCTTGATAGACCCAGATGGAAGGAAGAAAGGCTGAAGGAAATGTCATGAGAAAAAAGTACTTAGGTTTGTGATATGCCTAACATGTTATGTCAGTCATTCACCCTGCATAATCATGTTTTGAAGACTGTGATTTATCCAAATTTTGGGTATTATTACATCCAAAATGTGTATAACAATGAGCCATGTTATCATGAAGTTCTATTGTATTCTTTTCTCTCTTGTTAGAGAAATTAAGACACAGGCAAGTTATGTAATTGTCCGAGATCATATTTCTATTCAATGATAATATTGACATTAACACAAAGACTGCTTCATACTCAGTACTTTATTTTACTCAGTATTTTATTTTTTCATTGAGCATTTTCATGTTCGTTAAACAACTTAGCCTCTTTACCTATAATTACTGATTTCTGAGACTAATAATTTATCTTCATTCATGATTACTTATTGAGGGACACTGTGTCATGGCATGCTGTATGTACCAGGTTCATGTGTTCCTCCTATTAAACATCCTATTATGAAACAGTCATTTTGGATAGAATTTCCTTTTCTTAACCCATATTTATAGTCAAATGTGTTACAAATATTTTAATTAATTTATTACAGAGGTCAAAGATGTGCTCTCCTTTCTTCCACATATGTAAAAACTAGCTTTTTACGTAGGTTAAAGTTGTGTTTTTTTCCAACAGTCTGTTTTCCTGAATCCATACTTATTATCATTGATATGGTATACTATATTTGTTTGTGGATCCATTTTGTGACAAACACCTTCCTTCCCCAAGGATCTCAGAATGTAAGGGAGCAACAGTACAATTTAAGACAAATATTAAGTGGATTGGGGTCACTGCAGAGATTAAGCATGTAGGAAGTCCAGTTCAGAGTATGAAGGAAGATAAGTTTGGCATCAGTATGTGTGGGGTGGGACCATCTGCCAGCAGTTAATTAAAAAAAGTCAGAGGTCTCTCAGATTTAGAAACAGAAAACTTTATTAGGATCACAAGAGAAAGGGCGATCTCAGAACTCATAGACAATCAATACGGAGAGGCGGGGCCCAGAGGGCAGAGCTTAGCTTTGTACTCTAATGTAAACACCCCTCACCCCACCACCACTGGCCTTTTACTCTCATTGGTGGCTCACAATTTCGCGAGAAATCTAACCCAGGTACAAGGGACAAGGAAACGCTAATTGAGCCAATAGCAATTCTTAAGAACACTTTTATCCTTATTTGGCAAGGACATGGTTCAGGTGATTTTTGTAACTTGAAACTTAGGCCTAGCTGTCAGTCATAAGCCCTGAGCCATCCCGAAAAGTCCCCACCACCATTCATCCCACTTAACTCACAGAAAAACCGAGATCCAGATTCCATGAGAGGGCTTCACCATCCCACCAAAGTAGTATATTGTATGAATTAAAAGAAAGACCCTATGAGCAGGAGGACAATTTTAGAGGCAGGACATAACTCGAATGTATATGAGATTCCTGCCATTAGAGTCAAGAGAAATGAAAAGCATTTTTTAAAGTATTATAAGAAAAACCTGCATGAAGTTTTACTACATTTTAGAAAAGGAATTTTAAAGTACTCTGTGGATGAAAGTGTACCTCACCATGAAAATGATAGCAACTTTCACAAATGTATTGAAAAATTAATTTATATGAGCCTTTATTATTTGTGTTCCTCCACTAAAGTCCTGTCTTGATTCCTCCTTAAGATGTACCCTGGGGCCAGAGGCTTCCATTACTCTCGGGCAGATCCTACTAGATTGAATAGATTCTGAATATAGGCTCAGTGGTAGATTGCCTGTCATCTAAGGACCAGTTTAAAGAGGCTTATCACCGGTGTAGTCAAATGCTAATGGGTTATTTGTTTTCTATCCTGACATAATGGATCCTGTGCTGGACCCAGAATCAGGAAGACCTGAGTTCACTTTCCACCTCTGAAATTTCCTAGCTCTGTGAGCTACCTAGAGTTCTTTCCACCTCATGTTCTTTACCTGTAAGATTGGACTAATGTTACCTTATAGGTTTGAAGTGAGAATTAAATGAGATAATGTATAAAAAGCATTTTTCAAAGTTCGAACTGCTATATAAATGCCAGTTTTCATTATTATTATTATTATTATCTACTAAGACATAGAAAGATTGAGAGATCTTTTCTGGTGGAAGGTACACCTATACTTATGAAATCATGAGTCTTTTTAGTTTTGAAATATCATTATGATTGCTATCACATATTAGATATCATAAAGAAACATCTCCATGTGGAGGTACTGGGGTGCAAAGCGCTAAAGATATATAGGTAAAAAGATAAATAATGACACAAAGCAGCATATGTAGCTATCCTTCCACTTAAAATCATACATGTGACTACAGAGGTTCATGTAGTTGTTTAAAAGTTCAGAATTCTAAAGAGGAAAGTGGACTTGATGGGAGAAAGAGGAAGGAGATTTATTTTGGTGGTACACGATTTCATAGACTTCCTTTATTGAAAAGGCAGTTTCTTGGCTTTAGAATTTAGTACAGAATTTCAAAATGGGAAAAATAAGAACTGGAATCCTTAAAAGAAGTGTTCACAAGGGTAACAGGAAGAGAGGATACAAAAGCAAGCTGTGTAATTTGTTTATTTCTAGTGGAAAGAGGCAGTGCTGTAAGCCAAAGAAATCAGTGCATTTGTGCACAATTCACTTTTGTTTATCACATTTAAAAGTCAGGGAAATGACTTTTTAAAGTAATAGTAGTACAATTATAAAAGCACCACAAAACTAAGTTAGAAGAACAAAGAACAAAAAAAGACTTGCATATTTGTAAGCCTATGGGAGACCACGTGCTACAGTCTATGCAATCTTTGTTCCAAGGTACATTCATGATGTTCTTTGTATTTAATACTGTGCGACCTTAGATTACATTCTTGTGTTTCTTTAGCTGTTATTTTTTCCTTCAGTTCTGTTCATCCTCTTCATTCACTCATTAGATATCTATTGAGTTCGTAGTATATGAAAAACAATGGAGAATAGTCAGTGATTTTATAATGAAGGCTTTTCTTTTGGGGACATATATCCTTTTCAATGATATGACCACATATTACATTGGAAACTTCTTTGCTTCCATAACTGTTGTCCCAGTTCTTAGGCTTTATGAGAGGCTTACATATGATGAAGCTTTCTATAATTAATGATGAATTTATACTGTGATAACTGTCTGTAACGATTCTATCATGTTTCTTTCCCAGACTTAGTTAACCTTCACATTTATCCATAAGTTGAACTGCATCCATATCATATCTTTTAAACTGATAAACCTCTTTTTCTCTCATAATTATGAGTCAGATTCAAATGCTTCACATTATCCAAGAAATTTAGGACTGTATCTGTCACTGTATTAACCTTGGTATTATAAGCCTCTAATATTTCATTGTTACATCAGCATTTTAAGAATCTTTAACTTAATTGCTATAGGTATAGTCTCTACCTCTACATATGAGGACTCCATTATACTTTAATACATTATATTCATGAGTTGCCTCCCAAATCCATTACCTGTGGTCATCTTTCTAGGAATTAAACAGATATCCCAGTTTTCCAAAAGTGAAGAGAAAAGAGTCTATGAATTCTGATTTATGAACTTGATTTCTATTCATGAAAAAAAATCTGAAATATATTATTAAAGGAAAGGTTTGTGTATAAGTGAGCTGATCTTTGACTAACACCTCACCCCCACCTCTATCCCCTAGCTCTGGAAGGCCAGAATGCAATCACAAAAATTAAAGGACAAATAACAAAGTATTAATTATCTGTTATTTATCCTGTGTATATTTGTTTGTATATCTTTTCCCCCGTTAGATTGTAAGCTTCTGAAGGGCAGGGACTCTCTTTTGCTCCCCAGCTCTTAGCCCTGTGCCTGATACATTCTAAGCATTTAATAAATGTTTATTGATTGATTAATTTATTAAACTAACTATAAATACACCCAGTGATCATTTAGGACATATGAACAAAGTTCCTTGATTGAAGTAGAAGGGGAGTCTGGTCCTTAGCTGGAAAAACAATTGGCCAGTTCCCTTGGTGGCCCTTAAAAGACAGAGAATTCAAGAATGAGTCAGTTCAGGTGAGCCCAAGCCAAGATCCACTTTGTAGAATGTTTACTGTGTGAGAGACAGCAAATATACCAATGACATGCACAGTATGTGGAAAGGAGTAAGGTGCAAGAATGCTGGAAAGGTAGAAAGGAGCAAGGTTATGAACATCTTGGAAAGCCAAATAGAGGATTTTATATTTAGTCCTGGACATAATAGAGAGCCACTGGAGTTTATCGAATGTTGGGGGGAGGGGGGAGATGTCTACATCAACAGTCTAACCATCTCATTTGCTCATTATATAGATTATTCCTGGATCCATGTATCCATCTCCAACCTCTCTCCTGAGCTCCAGTCTCACATCACAAACTGCCTCTTGGACATCTTAAACTGGATCTCCCAAAGGCATCTTAAATTCGACGTATACAAAATAGAAGGCATTATCTTTTCCCAAAGTATGTTCTCTTCTTCCAAACTTCCTAATTGCTGTCTAAGGCACCACAAATCCTAGTTACCCAAACTCACAACTTTGGTGTTATCCTTAATTCCTTTCTTGCATTCATCCTACATATCCAATCCATTGCCAAAGCCTGTTGTTTCTACCTCCAAAAGCTCTCTCATATATGTCCCTTTCTCTCTACTCACATAGCCATAAACCTAGTTCAGGCCTTTATCATCTCTCTCCTGGTCTACTATAGTAGCATTCTAACTGCTCTTCCAGCCTCAAGTCTCTCTCCACTTCAATCCGTCCACCACTCAGCTGCCAAAATGATTTTCTTGAAGCAGAAGTGTTACTCCTCCTCTGCTTAATGAGCTCCAATGGCTCAATAGTACCTCCAGGATCAAATATAAATTCCCTGTTTAGTATTTAAAGCTCTTCATAACCTTCCCCCTCCTATCTTTCCCATCTCGTTGTACTTTCCTCTTTTCATTCTATGTTCCCGCTATGCTGCCTACTAGCAGTTCCTCCAATAGGACCATCATCTCCCATTACTGGGCCTTTGTACTGGCTGTTCACCACACCTAGAATGCTCTTCTAGCTTAGAGTTCTTTCTGCAGGAGGCCTTCCCTATTCCACCCAGCTGTCTTCCCCTCTCAGTTTACCTTCCATCTACTTTGAATCTATCTTTTAGACCCTTAGTTCTTTACACGTTGTCTCCCCCATTAGACTGCAAGTTCCTTGAGGGGAGGGGACTAGTTTTGCCTTTATTTCTGTCCCCAGCACTTATCCCAGTGCCTGGCTTACAGTAAGTGCTTGGTAAAGGGACTAAAACTCATAGATATGAGAGAAAAGATTATGTTGCATTAGGTAGATGCTATAGACACAAAAGAAGGATCCTTCAAAGAGCTGCCCAGAGTACTAACATGACTGAACGGTGCAGAGCCTAAAAAGAGTAAGAGGAAGCATTCTTGGGTGTTTCTTTTCAGCTGGCTCAGGCTGTTTACTTATCGCTCCACATATGTTCCCAGAATTACCAAGTCTATTTATTTTATGTGCACCTCCTGCCCACTGGCAGTTATACTAATGTGTCTCAGAGGGCTTTGCTCCTATCCATCATATTTAGGAGTGGTACTTAAAGCCAGATATGAGATTCATTGTTGTTGAAAAGCAAAGAAGAAAGAAAGAAAGAAAAAGGAAATAGTCCTAGGGGCCTTAGGGAAGCAAGCAGTAGAGGCAAACTCTTAGGAACTAAAGATGGGAATGGGGGCTAGTAAAGCCTCTATAATACTTTGTAAAGTACTTCTAACCAACAGATACTGTAAAAAAAAACTTTTGGTGTTGGGGAGCAGAACTAGATCTACTTCTAAGTCTTTTCAATCCAGAAGCTATCTCCTCTTTGGACATTTAAAAAAATATATAAAATAAACTATTCCCTAGATAATTCCCATCTTCATAGAAAATAAAGAACATCTGAAAATATGCAGTAAGAATCTTTCCCGATAATGTTTGCATAAAGTAGTGGAAAAAGCTCTGGACTGTAAGATGGGAAATTTGGCTTCTGATCAACTGACTGTTTTCTCATTTTAAAATGAAGGGGTTGGTCCAGGTGACTTATGAGGTCCTTCCAGCTCTAAGTCCCTTGTTCTATCATTATAGGTTATTATGAGTATTCATTTATGTATAGGAGTTACTAAAAGTAGACAACCATCTACTTTGTATTTCGATAGGGAGAACAAGGTGCAAGTTAAATAACTTATTTAAGACACTGAAAGTTACAGGTCTTTCCACATTTGAAATTTAGGCAATTGAGACACATGGTCACTGCTTCCACCCTGGCTCTTCCACTATACTCATGTAGTAACTTCTTATCAATCATTCATTACCTAAACTCTTTATATATCGATCCTTGTTTTAGCCATCTACTGCTCCCACATCAGTCAATAAGCAAATATTTAGTGCCTACTATGGACCAGGCATCGTGATAGGTGCAGGGGTTACACTGGCAGGCAAGCAAGGAACAAGCACTTAGTAAGCACTTCCTATGAGCCTAGCACTGTGTTAAGTGAAGGAGATACAAATGCAAGCAAAAAGAAAGAGAACCCCTGCCCTCCAGAAGCTTACATTTTAGTTGGGGAAGACCACACATGGAGAGCATAAAAGGGACTGAAGAGCAGGGAGAAGGAAGGCAAGGTACCCATGAGAGGTAGGGAAGGGGAATGGTTTTGAAGTAGAGGGTAGAAAGCACAAGTAGGAGGGAAATAAAGTATGGCTAGCCTGGGCCCCTTCCCAATGTGAAGTCCCCCAGAAAGAAATCACCAGTGGAAGAAGGAGGCCAGCATGGTGGAGAGGCGTCATAGGGTGAGAGGGCTCCTGATACTGACAGAAGATCCAGGGTGAGAAGGCAGTCATGGTGGCAAAGATAGGAGGGGAATAGAGCATGACCAGCCTGGGCCTGATCCCCCAAAAGGAGGCAAAAGGCGGCAAAAGGCAAAGACAGAAGTGAAATAGTCCCTGCCACAAAAGGAGCCTTTAATCTATTGAGGAAAAACAATCTACACATTTGTGTATTCAGTGAGTTCAGGGCTAGACCTGGAGTCAGAAAGACCTGAATTCAGTTCCAGCCTCAGACTTTTATTAGCTGTTTGACCCTGGGCAAGTCACTTAACTGCTTTCTGACTCAGATTCCTAGCTGTAAAAAAGGAGATGTTTTGTTTTTTTTTTAAACCTACTTCCTAGGGTTATTGTGAATATAAAATGAGATAATATTTGTAAAGCATCTTTCAAACATTAAAGCTATTATCATTATTGTATAGGAAGATATGAAATAGATACAAGATAATTTGGGGTGGAGGAAGTCATTGGCAGCTAGGGTGATCAAGAAAGGCTTCATGTCTAAGGTAGTGGTTGTTGAAGAGGGGATATATTCAATAATGCCATGAGTAATGTGTAATAAGGATGGAAATAGAAGATGAAACCATCTTGTGAATGGCTCTAAATACAAAAATGTGTTCATATTGGACCTTGGAAGTAAAAAGAAGCCAGTAGAGTTTCTTGATAGTGGAGAAGGAAAGAGGGAAGGAGCAGGGAAGTGAGAGAGAATGAGAGAATGAATAAATGAATGAATATATCTTGTTCCAGGTGAGCCAAGGGGCCAATGTTACTAACCCTTCCTCACGAGTTAAACAAAGGTGCTTCCTTCACCCAGGGGCAGCTAGGTAGCACTGAGTTCAAATCTGGCCTCAGAAATTTACTAGCTCTATGACCCTGGGCAAGTCACTTAACCATGTTTGCCTCAGTTTCCTCATCTGTAAAACAAGTTGGAGAAGGAAATGGCAAACCACTCTAGATACTCCATTATTTTTGCCAAGAAAACCACAAATGGGGTGATCACCAACTTCCTTCCCCACCTAGCACTGATATCTGGATCCTTCAAATCTGGTGGGTAAGAGAGGGCAATGAAGTAAACAACAAAATCTTTTAGTTTAATTATGCTGTTTGTTTGCTGCCTTTACTCAATTTACTTAAGAAAGACCATTTTTTCTTTTGTCCTGACTTCTCACCCACCTTAGCAAAAGGCTTTTCCTTCAATCTAGAAGAAGCTTTAAACAAAAATATTATATCAACATTTTCAGGCTTACTATAAATGAGATTTTAAAAATTATTTCATACTACAAATATGCACAGTTCTTACTCATCCTTAAAAAATCTCAAGGTATGTCTTCTCCCTTTCATAGTCAAACTTTTAGAGTTTTATACTCCTTTTCTTTATACTTTATACTTTTCTTTATACTCCTTTCCTCTTCTTCCTCATATCTTACTTCTCAACCCCTTGCAGTCTGGCCATGGGTCTCACCTCAGACTCTTCTGTCCAGTTACCTAAGTGATATCTTAATTGCTAAACCTGGTGGCATTTTTTTTCAGTCATCCTTCTTGACGTCTCTGCAAATTGGACACTGTTCGTCACTTCTCCTGGACACTTTGGCTTCTGTGACACAGCTGTCTCCTGTTTCTCCTGCTGTCCAGACTATGTCGCCACAGTCTTTGCTGGATGCTCATTCTTCTCCTTCCCTTGACCATATGCGTGGACGGCAACTTCACCCAGAATTAAACCCAGAGGCTTCTCAAGTAGAAAGTAGAAATGGGTTTTATTACAATCCTATGGGAAAGGGGCGTCTCCGAACAGGGCCCAGAGGGCAGAACTTAGCTTTATACCCTAATGCAAACAACCCCCGCCCCACCACTGACCTTTTACTGTCATTGGTGGAGCTCAGGCTCACATTCTACTACCCCAGGTACAATTTAGCCAATGCCAACTCTTAAAAAAAAACACTTTTATCCTTACTTGGCAAGGCTTCTGGGGTGGGAGGGGATCACACTGCTCAAAGTTTCAGATTCCTACAGGTAGTAACTCGAAACTTAGGCCTAGCTGACAATCAGAACCCCTGAGCCACGCTGAAAAATACTCACCCCCATTCATCCAACTCAACTCACAGAAAGGCTGAGATCCAAATTCCATGAGAAGGCTTCACCATCCCGCTTACACGTATGAGCCCCAAGGCTCTGGCCTAGGCACTATTTTCTTTAATCTCTATACCCTCCTTCAGTGATTCCGTCAGATCTCATGGGTTCCTAGCCTCCTTATACAGAGGACTGCCAGGTCTATATATATAGTCCTATTCATTCCATCAAGTTCTAGTCCCATTTCAACCATACCTCATTACATACCTCTACTTGGTTAACCCATCAACATCTCAAACTCATGACTAAAAACAGTCTTTCCCTATAAATCCATTCTTTCTCCAAATTTGCCTTTTTTTCTTAAGGTACTGACCTCCAGGCTCCAGTGCTTATAACCTTGTTCTCATCTTTGACTCATCTCACTTTACCTCACTCCTCTAGTTATTTAGTTGCCAAGTTTTGTAACTTATAACTCCACTTCTCTTAAATCCAGTCCTTTTCTTCAATTTGTAAACTTGTTTGTTGATGAGATTCAAAAAGAGTGGTCAAGGAAACCCATTATCTCAAATACCACTTAAAGCCACTTTAGGAGACAATGAGATTCAAGTAGGCTGGTCAAAGAAATACCAAACTCAGGCCCCTCTGCCCCTCCACCCTGGGCTGAACTGTAGAATAATGTGGTGCCTAGATGTTCATGAAACTCTGAACTACTGTCCCTGATCACCTCATCTCCCCACCTATGGTAGGTTTTACCTCTATAAGAATCCCTAGTCTCCCTTGGCTAATGGGTGTTTTCCTTAAGCAGAGGGCGTCCCCCTTAAGCTGAGGTCTCCCTTAATGAGCCTCTCCCTTAAGGATCCATCTCCCTTTAGCAGGAGGTGTCCCCCTTAAGTGGCCATCTCCTTTGGGAGGGGCCCTCCCTTAGGGGTCTACCCCTCTCACCTAGGGGGCTGCCAGGCCACTCTTAAACTGAGGTCTCCCACTTGATCCGTCTCCCTTGACGGGCAGAGGAGCCTGCTTGGTGTGTTGTGTTATTCAAAATAAATGTCTTTATTCAGTTTGGAGACTGCCTAAGCAAATATCTTCTGAAACTACCTTGCACCCCAACATTTTGGGGTACCTCTAAACCTCATCATTTTCTGGCCCCCTGAACCTCATCACTTATAACCCTGGTTCTGACCCTCATCAGTGCTTATCTGGGCTACTGTCACATCCTCCCTACCGGCTTCCTTGTTCCTGGTCTCTTCTCTTTCCAATCCATTATCCATGTAGCTGCCAAAGGAATCTTCCTAAAGAATAGGTTATTGCAGTGAAATGAGCAGAACCAGGAAAACAACATACACTCTATCAGCAACATTGTGTGATGATCAACTATGAATAACTGAGTTCTCAGCAACACAAAGATCCAAGACAGGTACCAAGAACTCAGGACGGAAAATGCTATTCATGTCCTGATAAAAAGCTGTTGGACTCTGAATGCAGATCGAATCATGGTTTTTTTTTTTTTCACTTTATTCTTTCTCATGGTTTTATTTCCTTTTGATCTGTTTCTTCTTCCACAACTGTGACAAATATGGAAATGTGTTTTACATGATAGCACATGTATAAACTATATCAAACTGCCTACCATTTTCAGAATCGGAGAGAGGAGGGAGGGAAGCAGAAAAATTTGGAACTCAAGATCTTATAAAAATGAATGCCAAAAATTTTCTTGATGTATAATTGGGGGAAAAAATAAAATACTATTTAAATTAAAAAAAGAATAGGTTATTGCCCTGCTCAAAAGCTTTACTGGTTCCCTTTTGCCTCTGGGATAAAATATAAACTCCTCAGTTTAGCGCTTAGAGCTTTTATAATATGGTGTTAGCTTATTTTTTCAGACTAATTTTCACATTATTCCCCTTCATACATTATATTCCAACTAAATTGGCCTATTCAGTCTTCCCCAAATTCATTATTGTATGTTTTGCCTCCATGGTTTTGCAGTCTGTCCTCCAAGCAAGAAATGCCCTTCCTCCTCAGCTTCATCTCTTAGGATTTTTAGTTTGTCTTAAGACTCGATTTATGTCCCACTTCCTACAAGAAGTCTCTCCTAATCTTCCTAATTATTAATGTTCTATCCTCCAAATTAATCTTGTGTTACTTATCTGTTTACATGTCTGGCCCTCCAGGGAAATGTAAGATCCTTAAGGTCAGGGACTATTTTGAGAGGTTTTTGTCTTTGAATTCATGGAACTTTGAACATAATCAATAAACATTTATTAAACATCTACTGTATGCCATTCACTGCTAAAAGCTGGAGATACAAACAAGAAAAAGAAAAGGCAGTCCCTGCCCTCAAGGAGCTAGCAATGAAATAGGGGGAAAGATACACAAAAGGAAACTGAAAAGGGAAGGGGTTTTGAACAACTTGGTGAGGGGGATGGTTTTTGTGCAGTGAAAACCAAGCAGAGCAGCTGATGGATATTAGGATAGTTGAAGATAGATAAGTGTTTGCTAAATTGAATTTTTAGGCCTTGCTAGCACCATTTTTCTACCATTTATACTCCTTGGTAAGTTCTTCTTGGAACCTCTATTTTCAGAAAGGTCTTAGATCAGCTATTCTTCATTCTCCAAATTTAGCCACTACACACTTGTCCCCCACCTTCCCCTTTTCTGCTTTTCTTTTATATGTTGCCTTCCTCCACTAGGCTCCTTGAGAGATGGGACTATCTTTTTGTTTATATTTACCTCCCCAGAGCTTAACATAAACACATTGTAAGCTCTTAATAAATAGTTGTTGATTTGTCTTGACTTGACTAGCCTCTACCATTACCTTAGATTGAAAATGGTTGTGTGAAAGTTCTCAGAAGTTTAGACCAGTGCCTGTCAGAAGTAAGGAGGTGGGTCCTTCCATTTCCTCAACCCTAAGGAGCATCATGGATGCTATTCAGTGTCAGAATTAGATCCTATGGACCTGTGTTCAATAGCCACCACTATGTCACCCTCACACTTTTTCTACCTTTTTGACTTGTATTCTTTGACAGTTTAGTCTGTGATATGCGAAGAAAAGTTTGTCTCCCTGCATGGGAAATATACTGATGTGTGTAGTTGGGGATGGGGGGGCATTGTTGGGTTTTGGGGGGATGGTTAGAAGACATACATAGCAAATGAGATTTTTCAAATCAAAAACCAATAAATAGTTTGAAATGCTAGCATTCCTTGCCTTTCAAAAAAGGAGGAGGCAGGGAAGGAATCTGTCAATAAGATGTGCTTTTAAAATAAATGAAAAACATTTGCAAACCAAAAGAATCCTGAAGTCATTTTTATCCTGTGGATTTATTTGGTGGTAGATATTTTATTAGCTTATTTCTGTTTTCCTACTAAATACTGTTACATAAAACATCCATTTCATCTTTTAATGAAGGGCCTTGCTCAGTATCTGACTTAAAGGTGCTAAAGAATACATTAATATCTTCTTCTCAGTTCAGAAAATATTTTTAAAGGGGATGATAAATAGAAATTGATTATCTAGTATTGGATTGATTTTCTCTTTTCTTGAATAGAAGCATATCTTTTATGGAATTAGCTCAAAGAACTGCCAAACAGAAACAATAGCTTCATCCTATAAAACGGAGAGGAAAGAACATAATAATGTGAAAGGAAAAAGAAGCCATCCTCCAGCACCCCTTCTCCATACTTCAAAACTTTTCTATAGCTTCACTTCTTTTCTTTCTCCATGTTCTCAGAAGAAGCTACAGTTTCCTTCCTGCCAGGGCTAATCCCTCTCTAGCTATGCCCTCGTGATTAACCCATCAGTCATCTTCATCTACACCTCCTGGCTTCTGTGGCTTCCTTCAAGTCCTAACTAAACCCTCATCTTCTACAGGAAGCGTTTCCCAATCCTGTGTGTGGCTTGTTTGTACATGTCTATTTGCCGGCTGCCTCCCCTATTAGATTGTGGCTTCCCCAAGGGCAGGAACTTTATTTTGCCTTTCTTTATATCCTCAACACTTAGCACAGTGCCTAGCACAGAGTAGATACTTAATAAGTGCTTGTTGACTGACTGTTTTCTGACAAGACCCTTCCTTTCTGCCTGCAGATATTCTCAGACCTCCACTATCCACAAAAAAATTCGTGACCCAACTTTCCCTTTAGGGTATTATCCCATTACCCTCTTCCCCTTCATTACCAAATTTTAAGGGGGAATAATTCACACTCACTGTTTCTCCTTTATCCCCATCCACATGTTCCTTAGTTGCAAGGTAGTTTCTAGCCTCCACAGTGCCTTGAAATTGTTCTCAAAGGTCACTACTGACTTACCTGGCCCACAAAGCCAGTGGTTCTTTTGCTGTCCTCATCAGCTTTCAACTTCCAGGATTTGAAATTGTTTGTGAATCCCCTTCTTACTGTTTCCCTTCCTTGACTTCTGTGGCACTTTTTTCATTCCTTTCCTGCCCTTTAACATCCTGCATATCTTTCATAGCTCAAATGTTACTTTCTCCCTGAAACTTTCCCTGATTCTTCTCAACTAGAAGTGATCTTTGAATTTTCATAACACTTTGTAACTTTGACCATACCACATTCCCACAGTATTATCTTTTTTTGTATAATTCATAGTAATAAACCTGACACAATTATGTAATTATTTTTAATAGTATGATATTATATCAACAGTGTTATAGTATTAATATATTGATAGTAATAATACCTGACATAATTATATAGCTTTAAGCTTTGCAAAGCCCTATATGCTGTCCTGCTTAAGTCTCACAACAACCTTTTAAAACAGGCAGTTTTTATTCCCATTTCACAGATGACAAAACTGATGAACTCTCCTACCAGATTCTTCTTTCATTGGAGATCATTAACTATATGGAACATAAATAGGAAATAAATTAGAGGATAAATTTTTTGCAGGATTCCTAGATTTGTACAAGAATTCACTCTAAGGTTCCATTAAAAATTGAATTCCAGGGGCAGCTAGGTGGCACAGTGAGTAGAGCACCAGCCCTGGAGTCAGGAGGACCTGAGTTCATATGCGACCTCAGACACTTGACTAGCTGTGTGACCTTGGGCAAGTCACTTAACCCAATTGCCCTGCCAAAAAAACAAAACAAAAAAAAATTGACTGTCCTCTCCATTAAGTTAACATCTTGACAGGACTATTTGATGGCTAGAGATATGCAAAATTGTATTATTTGGGAGCTACTGCCATTGGATGATTAACTAGGATTTAAAATAATGCATTTTTGGGTTCCTTTCTGTTTACAGACTTGGGAAAATCACCCAGGGATTAACCCTGGAATCAAATAAATAAGAATTACATTTACCTCTAATTCCATATCACAAATAGCTGAGATCACTTGTTTTAAGCAGTTCTTTCCATCCAATTAATCACATAGAAAAACTTTATCATTCAGATAAATAGAGATCATTTTACAAAACTATTTCAGTCTATTCTGTAAAGAATATACTACACTGAAAAAATTTTAGGAAAATTACTTAAGTCATAAATATTCAAGATAAACTAAAGTGAAAAACATAGTCCTTTTTTAATGACTGTGGGTGGGTCGTGATATGCTGTTTCCCCCTTTTAAAAATGATGAATACTGAAGCAAAAAAGGTAGGTCCCCTTAAACTTTTTAGATAACTTCCCCTTCATAATGGGGTCATAAAAAGGTCACTTTCTAAATGAAGAATCAAGACTGAGAGGCTCTGTCCCCATTCCCACACTGTTCAGCTGCTTTACTTCTCCTGAGCTCAGTTTCCTAATTTGTAAACCAGATGACTTCTGTAGGCCATTCAAGTACATAATTCTGTGATCTTATTCTAATTCAGTTTTTTAATATTTTAAACATTGTCAAGAAGTTACCATTTCTCCTTTAAATATATGCTTTTAAAAGGATCATAGAATCATTGATTTGGAGCCAGAAGGGACCTTAGAAATCATCTAGTCCAACCCCCTCATTTTACACATAAGGACAATGAGGCCTGGCCAGAGAGGAGATAAAGGGACTTGCCCAAGGTTACATAGGCATTATGAACCCAAATCATTTGACTGGCTTCATAATGCCCCTAACTGCAAATCCAGAGTTCTTTTCATTGCATCAGGAATATGATTTGCTGCATTCTAAATGGTGATTTTTTTTGTTGTTGTTACATCTGGGGACCAAATGTTTTCTTGGGTATGCATCTCAGAAATTATGTCAGTTAAAAGGAAAATATGGTTCAATCTATAGAAATTTGGTGTACGGGAATTTTTTTTTCCAAGAACGCATCTGTCGCATAAAGTGTGGTTCACCTCTTAGTGAAAGATGAGATGATTATGTAGCTGGTCCCATTTACAAGTTTACATTTGATTTAAAGGGCTATGGGAGTGTGTTGGTAGTGAGTGAAATTATACATCTATTCAACTAATGGGAAATCTAGAGGCAGAAAGTTCAGTAAGAAGAAGGTTACAATAGCCTTGACATGAATTAACCAAGGTCTAGATAATGTCTAAGGGGATATATATGCCAGAAAGGCTTTATCCATATACTGTTGTAAATTAAACCACCAAACTTGAGAAATTATTAAGATCAAAAAAACCAAAAAGTATGTAAGATGACCCTGATGGATGAGAAGTGAAAGACAAGTAAAATGGTGACCTTGCCCACAGAGATACATCATTTGCTTTTAAGGAGAAGATAAACTCTTTGACATATTGAGCTTAGGATACTAGGCAGACTATTGAAGGCATCTATACCCAGTGATAGATGCTAGTTAGAGGAACAAAGGTTAAGAGATGGAAAAAGAGAATATGATATGTTCATTAGAGTTCTTTGACTATTCCTCCTCAGTCTTCTTAACTAGTTCCTTTTTCTCTTGCCCCTAAATGTAGACTTTTCCTCAGAATTCAGTTTTTGGCCTCTGCTTTTTTCTCTCTACATTCTTCCCCTTAAAGAACTCTTAGACTTAAAGTATTATCTCTATTAAGCTGACTCCCAAATAAAAGTATTCAGATTTGACCCCGGAGCTCTAATCCCACATCTTCATCGGTCTATAAGCTACTTTCATTTGGGTGACCTGCTATCATTTCAACATGTCTAAAACTGTATTAATTACCTTTCTAGTAAAACCAGCTGGTCCTTCTAAATTCCCTGTTTTCTGTCAGTGATACTATAAAGGCAAAGAGTGCAAAGGACTGTGTCTTACCAGTCACTTATACTTACTTAAAACATCAAACCTATGGTTGACTGCTCCTTCTCCTTCATTTACAAAATCTAATAAGTCCCTGAGTCCTATAGTTCTTCCTTCAAAACCTTTCTAATGTATCATTTCCTTTTCATTCCCAATCATCCTCTAACTTAAGCCTTTATTACTTCACACTTAGATGGCTAACCGAATTCCCTGACTCCAATTCATGTTTGTCCTCCTATATAAAACTTTGTTAAACCCTTCTAAGCCATGGTGATGTCACAGAGTCACCGGACTTCAGAGCTGAAAGGGACCTCAGCAGCCATCTATCTCAATTTATGTAAGAAGGTAACCTCCACCATAGCAAACCTAACAAGTGTTCATCCTTCCTCTGCTTGAAGCCCTCCAAAGAGGGGAAACCCATCACCTCTCAAGGCAGCCATTCTACGTTTTGTATAGCTCCAGTGGTTAGAAAGGTTTTCCCAACATCCAGCCTAAATTTTCTTCTTTTCAACATTTACTTGTTGCTTATTGTTCTATCCTTTGTGACTAAGTAGAACAAGTCTAATTCCTCCTTCACATGTTCTTCAGATACTTGAGGAGAAGACAGCTATCAGGTCTTCCTTGAGCCTTCATTTCTATAATTTGAACATCCTTAAGTTCCTTCAGCCTGTTGTCATATGATATAAACTGAAGACTTCATCATTCTGGTCACCTTGCTCTGGATGCTATCAGGCTTATAAATGTCCTTTTTAAGTTGTAGTGCCCAGAACTGAACATAGTACTTCAGGTGAAGTCTTATGAAAGCTGATTATAATATACTAACACTTCTGTATTCTTGGAAGCTATTCTTAATGTAGCCCAATATTGCATCAGCTTTTTTGGCTACCACATACACTCCTGACTTGTATTGAGCTTTTGGTCTCCTAAAACCCTCAAATCTTTTTCAGAACAACTGATCCTAACTATACCTTCCCCATATTGTACTTATGAAGCTGCGTTTTTGTACACAAGTGTATAGTACTTTATATTTATCCTTGTTGAATTTCATTTTATTAGATTAAGTCCAGTGCTCAAGCCAATCACTATCTCTTTGGATCCTGAGTTCGTCATCCAGTATCTCTCTCAACTTTGTGTCATCTACGAATTTTACAAGCATGCCTTCTATGCCAATTAAATATTAAATAACATACAGCTAAGCATAGATTCTTGAGGCATTCCACTGCAGACCTCCTGCCATGCTGACATTGGACTATCAACAACTACACTTTTAGCCCTTTGTTTCTAAATTCATGGTACTTACGTACAACCCTTTTGTTAAATTATGCCCCTGTTTTCAAAAAAGAAATTGGTCGTAGATTCTGAAAACTAGAGACATTTATATCCTTAAAATTTCCAGAATTGATTATTAAACAAATGGTTTCTTAACACAAAAAAGGTGTGGAGGGTTTCCCATCTGCTCTAGTTGAGATGACATCATGTATCCGTTGAAGTATTGTTAACGGAAGACAAAGTCATGATATCCAGGAAACAACATTCATCTCTGAAGAACAAATCATGCTATTCTAACATTATTTCATTTTTATAGGGCTATTACACTAAAGGCAGCATGACTACCTAGTGCTGGACCTAAAGTCAGAAAAATAAGTTTAAATCCTAACTCTGATGCTTGCTAAGCAGTGCTGGCCTCTGAGCTTTATGCTGTTCTCTATATAGGTCTAGACAGATTTTGCTCTCCATTGGTGGAGGGAGTTCCCAATACCAATGAAATTTCAGATCCTCAGCACAACAACTGGACCGGCAGATGAGGGAAGTGACATAGACATAGTCTATTTGGATTTCAGCAATTCATTTGACTAAATCTCTCATTCTATACATGTAGAAAAATGCAGAGATAGGAACTAGAAAAGATTATTGCCAGATGGATTTGTTAAACAACTGTTCTAAAAAAAATATTGATTAATGGATTGAGTTCAGCCAGCAGGGAGGCCTCTCTAACTAATGATATGCTACAGTATTCTGTTTGGGTCAACATTTTTATCAGTAACTTGCATGCAGAATAAAGACATACAAAGTTTATTTATACAAGTTTAAGGTAGAGTAAAGCTGGGCAGAATAACTAATGTATCAGATGACAGAATTAGGATTCATTCAGCAATTCAACAATCATTTATTATGCACTTACTATGTGCAAAATTCTGTGCTGGTTACTGCTAGGGGAGAAATAAGATATTCTTCCTGCTCCATAAGGCCACGCCAGCAGGATGAAATTTAACAGGCATAAATGTAAAAAGCAGGGTTAAACTTAGGGAGAGAGGAATGGAGAACCCAAAAGAAAGCTTTAGGGAATAAGCGCATTGAGGAAATAGTGAAAGAAATGGGGAGGATAACTCCAGAAAGTGAGAAATAGAACTAAAATTTAACAGTACCCTGGAAGCAAGACCTCATGCTGGCAGAGCAGTTATCCTGGGTTCTCCAAATCAGTGCCAGCAGACTAGACTATAAGCTCTGAAACGTCCACCCAGCTGTAAAAGCGTCCAGAATAGGCCCAGTTTTAAGCCATACCTGCCATCCAACTCAGTCTGACTTAAGAGATTCTTTACCTTAGGATCACCCATATATTAGCCAAAACAAAAGGTATCATATGAGCAAGATCTTGACTCAACAAGCACTTGTTAAGTACATTAAATGTGCAATATGCTGTTATGCACTAGAAATAAAAAGACAAAACAAAAAAAAAATCTCTTGCTCTCTAGAAGCTAACAGTCCACTGGTAGAATATCATCTCCATTTTATCCTATATATATCTTGTTTGTATATAGTTTTTTGCATGTTGTCTGTCCATTAAATTGTGAGCTTCTTGAGGGCAGCAACTATTTTTGTCTTTCTTTGTGTCCCTGGCGCTTAGCACAGTGCCTACCACAGAATAGGCAATAAGTAAATGCTTGTTGACTTGATTCAACTGGTAGACAGATAAGTAAATGCAAGGTCACTTGAGGAAGGAAGAAAGTCCAACAATTAGGGGCATCAGGAAAGTCCTCAGAAAATAAGACTTACAAGAGTCAGACATAATGAGAGTATATGTTTGTCAAATATAACTAAAATTATGGATCCATGAAGGATCCATGGATCCTGGCCAGACCTGACCTCAGTTCCCCAGACTTCTCTATGCTGGTCTGGGCAAGAAAAACTGCCTCTTTGGTTTGTGTTTTGTTTTTTTTTTTTCCTTTGGATTTTCCGTTTAGGATTCAACCTGGTACATATTTCTAGATTTGTTTGGAGGAGTTTGGGAGACATGGTGGGAGCTTCCTGTACTTCTTCCTGCTGTTCCCTCTTGGCTCCTCTAAATACAGGGATCCTTAACCCAGGGTTAATTTTTTTTTTATATTTTGAAAGCTATTTCATCATAATTGGTTTTCTTTGTAATCCTATAAATTTTATTTTCTGCATTTAAATAAAAACATTCTAAGAAGTCCATAGGTCCAGACTTTGAAGGGTATCCATGCCACAAAAAAAGGTTAAGCCCAGATTCTGATAGATCTCTGTTTCCATTCTCTTCCCACTCTAGTCCATGCCACAACTGCTACCAAAGTAGGATTCTTTAAGTACAGATCTGACCACTAATTCCTCTATTTAATCAGTTCTAGTGGCTTCTTTCCACCTCTTAGATGAAATAGTCTTGTCTTTTACCTTTTAAAGTCCTGCACAACCTTGCCTCAATCTGCCTTTCCAGGCTCATTACTCTACTTCTTGTATCTTGCAGCTCAGCCAAGCTGATTTTCCCAGTTACTCACTGAACACTCTGCTTCCCATCTCTGTGCCATTGTCTTAGCCATAGCCTATGTCCAGAAGGCACTACTTCTTTACCCCCATCTCATATTCTGTTAAGATGCATCTCAGGCACTATCTTCTTCCTAAAACCTTTCCTGATTCCCACAACTTCCTGTGCCTTCCTACCCAAACTACTTTGTATTTATGTTTAACTACTTTATATATACACATAAATATATATGACATACATATATATGTCTTTATTAGGTTTGTGTTTATGCCATATGTATTTTATATGTATTTGTTGCCTCTTCTGTTAGCATATAAGCTCCTTGAGTGGATTTGTTTTCTTCTTTATACTTGTATCCCTGTGCCATGCTGGCTCTCAATAAAAAATGGCTCATGTAGGGATTCAACCCCAAATATTAGCTTTATTATTTGTTGTTGTTCAGTGGTTTTTCAGTCATGTTCACCTCTTCTTAACCCCATTTGGGGTTTTCTTGGCAAAGTTATTGGAGTGGTTTGCCATTGCCGTTGCCAGCTCATTGTACAGATGAGGAAACTGAGGCAGCAGGGTTAAATGACTTGCTGGTACATTCCTGAGGCCAGATTTGAACTCAGGAAGAAGAGTCATCCTAATTCTAGTGCTAGCACTCTATCCACTGCACCACTTAGCTGCCGTATGAATAGTATTAAATCCATTCTATAACCAATTGAGCCAATGCATTTTGCTCCAATTTTCTCTATTGGTTTCACTCAAAACAAACTGCAGATTCATTGTTCCCTGAATTATGCTCTGTACTTTGTAATTCCTGTGCCATTGTTTATTCCATTCCCTACACCTAAAATATCTTTCCCCAATATCCATGGTTATCAGTGTCTCACCCATCTGTTTTAACACAATCACAGAATTTTAGAGTTGAATGAATCGTGGAATTCAGGAAGATGAGGAATCAGTTGTCACAAATATCCTTAGTGTTGTCCTCTGGAATTTTCGAGTCATTCAGAAGAAGAAGAAGAAGGGTTTGAAAGGAGAGAGGGTAAAGAAAGCATCGATATGTTCAGTTAAATGTTCAGAAAGAGAGAGAGCGTCAGGAAGTCAGTAGGTAACTGCAGTGCAGAGCTGAAGTGGATGCTGTGTGTGAGCAGAGGAGCCTCACGCTGCCAGTTCGAAATACGAGGCCACCAGGGGCCTTTCTTGGTTATGCAGGGTCGGGCGTGTCAAAATACAAAGATTGTCTTATTCTTGTTTAATGGGGGAAAAACTAAGCCACAGATTCATTCTTCAAATTCTTCTTGCATTGTTCAGTCATTTTTAATCATGGCCAACCCTTTGTGACCCCATTTGGGGTTTTCCTGACAAGGATACTAGAATGGTTTTCCGCATCCTTCTCCAGCTCATTTTACAGATGAAGAAGCTGAAGCAAACAGGATTAAATGACCTGCCCAAGGTCACACAGCCAGTAAGTGTCTGAAGTCTGATTTGAACTCAGATCTTCCTGACTCCAGGCCAGGCAATCTATCCACTGTGCCACCTGGTTGCCTATCTTTTTGCATATCATTGAGTAATTTGCAAGTCATATGAGTAAGCCAAATTTTTTTAAGCTATCTTCCTTCCTAATAAAAAAGTACTTTTGAGTAAAAACACAAGCAGCCTCTTTTTAAGGACCCTAAATATTCCTTAAAAGGAAAGAAATTAAGTATTATCGCTTGTGGAAAAAGAGTTTCATGGGATATTTTAGCAGTAATTTCCCTAAACCATAGAAGTAAATCCAATGCCATAAGCTACATAGTACCCTAAGGCAGAGGCATATACTCTCATTAATTTTAGTAGAAATTGTTCATGCATAAATAAGGGCAAAATTGGCTCTATAAATATTATTCCTTGTTTATATGGGAAAATAAATGGGTAGTCTAAAACGCAAAATCTCCGTAATGGAAAAAACAGTGCTACCACGTTATTCAACAAAAACTATTAAAAGTTAATATGTGTAAGGCAGATATGGCCTGCCTTATATATGCCTCACCAGTGAGCAGGCCGTTGTCCAAATCTGAACTACAGTACTCCCAAAGCCAGATGCTTATCTATAGAGTCAGTGAGGTGTAGATTAGGCTAGTATGGAATTTCCACAAATGTACTGAAAATCAAGCTGTATTCGTGTCACCAACTGAATAATATCACACAAACCCACTAACCTCAGTTTCCTCATTTGTAAAATGAATGTACTGCCTAAAAGAATGACCTTACAAGATTGTCAAAACTTTACAAACTGTAAATGTCAGTGATAACAAAGATGATGAATTGTAGACCTTGGGCTAGTCACTGTACCTTCTGTGAGCCTTATATTCCTTATTTGTAAGATGGAGATAATGTGTGTTCTGCCTACTTAACAGAATTATAGGGAGAATCAAATGAAACAATGGTTGTGAAAGAGCTTTGTAAAAGGGAGAGTGACAACCAACGACACATCAAGGTCCTTTCTTGTCTCGTGATTGTTGCTTTAATGAAATCAAATAGGAAAAGAACATGGGAATATGTATGTCTATGACTTCTTTATGGCCAAAATACAGGTGGCTGGTAGGCATGGGCTTCAAAGGGGAAAAAGAGGCAAGAGTGAAAAAAAAAGATTATTAAATCAAAAAAATGTTAAACATAACTGGCTCTTAATCCGAAGAAATGACTTTTAAATACCTGGATGAAACTCTGTAGTGAAGGTGAAGGAAGGTCCTATGGTAAATGAAGAGATACATAGTTTAAAAAATCATAATTTATTATATTCAAGGGAACAGAACCTAGCTTTCAGTTTTTCAGAATTGGAGACATATCCCATACTTCAGAAGTGAATAAAAACTCTAATATTCTTGGAAAGTTCCGGTATTCATTTCATTCATTAAGATAAAGAACTTTGAAATTTTTACAGTTGAGTAAATTTAATAAGAATTAATTCATTTCAATTCAACAAGTGTTATTGACTACTATATATAAAGCATTATGTACCAAAGATGCAAAGGTCTCTTTCCTCTAGAAGTTTACATTCTTTGAGGGGAAACTGTGTGTGTGTGTTCAAAATATATATAAAGTTATTTCCAAAGGGAGGCCATAGGTGTGATATGAAGGGTAGTTTGTTAGCACTAGAACAAAGATTACAGAGACAGCAGAGACATAGGGTTAACTTGGCTGAAAATGAGGGAGCAGGGCAGGCAGCTTCAAGCTAAGCAAAATCCCAGGGATTCTGAGTAGAGCCATACAGAGAAGACAGTCTATTTTGATGTTCTTCACAGTAGTAAGGATAGCATTCATTTGATTATCTGACAAAGAGGCAAAAAGGAGGAGAAAGGGCCCCACGGCAGGCAAACAAATGTCTGTCTATTCCCTGGACCAGGCTAGCTAGAGGGAAGTAAGACATGCTTGAGGAGGTCACTTGCAGCTAGATCAGCTCTGCTGCAGGACCCATTTCTGGGTTGCTTAGATTATGTCACTCTCTATTTTATTTAAAGTTTATTGAAGCAGTCATAGTTGTTTACAAGTATTTTAATAAGTTTGAGATCTATGGGAATCATCCTAGGTTACCTTAGTCTCTTAGTCTACTGTAGTAGAAAATGAACCACTTGGAGAGAAATAAGCTTAGGGTTGATATTTTCAGGATGCTTCACATAGTAGGCATTTATTGTCTGTTGAATTCTTGAGTATATAAACAGATGTATTTTCGAACACCTTGTTGGCTTTTCAATGGTACTCAGGAAATATAAGTTTGGAATCACTCATATTAAACTACTGTAACTCATTATTTCAGGAAAGATTTGATCTGACAGTCAACAGGAAAAGAAATATGATCAATGTCAAAGGCATTCATTTTTTCCTTTTAATGGTGAATATCTCATGTTTGGCTGACCATCTCCTTTCTGTTTTGCGTTCTCCGTTGGGGCTATAGTGTTGAATTAGGCATTTGAGAATTGGGGAAATGGTCTTTTGGAGAAACCACAATTTTTGCTCATGTTCAGATTTATTTCTCACATTTCAGAAGCAAGTGTTTTAAATATCCAAGTAATTTGTGAAGTTTTGTGAACTAGGTTTAGGTTATTACTTGTCTGACATGGTCATAGCAACCAAAAAGTAAATGTTTGCTTTTTTGCACTCTGGGTTCAAATATGATATCTGACCTAATTTTAAACATAATAACATAACACAGTGTAATATAAATTGTATTTGGAAATGGCCATGTAATAATAGCAAAAACAACATTAATACTAGCTAAAATACATGAAATTTTAAAACTAAATCAAATGAAATTATTTGGGTAATCTTTCTTTTAAGTCTATTACATTCCTGGTGAACATGTCTTAAACACATTGCAGTAAGTTGAAATGAAATTCTGACTTGTTCATTTACCGTAGCCTAGCTATGTGTGTGTTTACACCTTCTTCTGGTCACACTTAGCTGGAAATTGTAGGTCAGCTAGTTAGAGGTGGCATCAAGTGGGCCATCATTTCTAGGAAGAGATTAAGAACAGATAAAGTCCTGAAGCCAGATAACTACAAGAAGCTGTCTCCAATGACAAATCATTATGATATCAAATGAGATAATATTTGTAAATCTCTTAGCACTTCCCTCCTCTCATTCTTAATAATGCAATTTGTAATTGAAAATTGTTTTGAAGGACTTGTGGGTACAAATGGCCATTTTAATTTACCCTCCAGATAGTTCTTTATTGTACAGCATCACTAAAGAGAAAATAGAAAGGAAAAGCAGAAAAAAAAGAGATTGCTTATATTCTTTAAGAAGTAGACATAGACATGAAAGAGTGAATGCCCAGAATTGATATTGCTGTAGAGTTAATATCCTTCACATAGTTTCTATGCAACGGCTGTATAACTGTATGCTGTAGGCCTTCCTCTAGACTTCTTTTTTTTTTTGCAAGAACAAATACATAAAAATTGCCTCCCCTTCAACAACTCAAGGGGTATACTCTCCTCTACACCACTTCAGTTTCATGGGGAGGAGGCTCAAAACTCCTTAATAGCAGTGCTCCTACCAAGTTCCTGTCTTGATGCAGCCTAACAGATGAGTCTATCTGCTGACCTAGGGTCCTGATGGTCACTCCCAAAAATCACTCCATGTTCTTCAAGGTATAATGATGCCTAGATTCTCCCTCCTAGATTTCTGTGGCTTGCTCTCCCCACCCTTTGATGCTCCCAAGGCCAGAAGCTGCACTTCCTTCACCCAAAAGGTAAATGAACAAAAGAAAAGGTCAAGGACCAAGGACCATTTATCAGGAACCATGGGGCCTCACAGGGAGAAGTACTTAAGACCCCTTTCCATACCACATTGTCTCTCATTGGACACCAGGAGCACAAGAGTCACCAAGATTCCCCCTAAAGGACTGAGGCAAACCAAATTCCTCTAGACTTTGTGATATTGCATAGTTATCAGTGAAGTACTTAAGTTATGTTCTGGTTAATAGACACCTAATTTCTTTGTTGAATGAGGGATTATCGTACAACCAGTACATCTCTTTTCCTGGTTGTACACCTCTGATGATTACCATGATGTTACTTTTCCTGTATAGTTTTTCATTGATAATCTGTTGCAGGCCATTCACAACTGCTCTATACTTCTCCATTGCTCTTTTGGTGACCTACAACTTTAGTTTTTTGGAAATGATGTTTTTATGATTTATAGTCATACAGCATCCCCCAAAGAATATTGTTGTTACAGAATAGATCTTTTTTAATGGATGCTTAGAGTCATCAAAAGCACAACTCATTTTCCCCGAAGACAATCTACCTTGTTCTTCTCGTGTTCATTTCTTGGCCCATCTGCATTATCTATGCAAGATGTATGTATTGACGGAGCAACTCTGATTTTCCTATCCAACTTCCTATCATAGGCTCAATCAATAGGAAATCTTCATCCACTTTTTTTTTCTGCATGGATTATTAAGGCAAATTCTTTTGAGTAATCTCATTTAGGAAGGTCTGTAGTGTTCTACAGCTTGACACAGTCAGACTATGGAACCCACAAATAGAAGCATCTGTAGGACTTTACCATTTATAGGGACCTCTTCTTCCATTTGTTTTCTGTGCTGGGTTTCCTCCCTGACAAAGGCAAGTGCTTTTAGAAAAAGGCAGACTATCATAAAGGATATTCTACAGCAGATCATATCTTTGCCATCATGCAGTTGAATGAACAATACAATCCTACTCTGCTTATTTTTTTTACTGTAAAAATTGACTCCATAGAATCAAATACTGCCTTAAAGCCTCTCTTCTAGCCAAGTGTCATTGATACATGATTCCTTGAAATTTGCAAGAACAGATATGTTTGTTTTGTAACCCTCTGATTATTAATATCAAACCAATGATAAAACAGGCAGGTATATACTTGCCAAAGGTGTTTGCCACTTAGAATGCAGCAAGCAAAAAACAAAGAGAAATATGTTGGTTCTTACCATCAAACATCCCTCAAACATCACCCTTCCATGCCTTGCTTTTTTAATGTATCAGTTGTTGTGTTTTGATGTTGAAAGATCACTTAAAGACTCATTCATTTAACAAATAATTCTTGAGCATCCATTCTGTGCCTACACCATGCTACACTTTTTAGGAGATGCAGAGAATAATATGTCATAAGATGTTAGAACTGGAAGGGACTTTAGAAATCTCATCTATCTTCATTTTACAGATGAGGAAACTGAAGGCCAAAGGTAGTTTTCCTAAGATCACACAACTCTCAAGTGGCCAGCCTAGTGTGTTCTTCATTGTTCTATCCTTTTTCCCTATCTGGGTTATATTCTGTGCCCTATGGGGCTTTATACTCTAGTAGAGAAGACGAGCCTCAATAAAAAATGTCCACATGACATTTTGACCCAAATGAGCCATTCCAACGTAGTTCAGAAGTTGTTGTTCAGAAGACCAAGGCAGCAAGAGTGACCTGGGAAGCCTTCTCAGAGGATTTGGCAGAAATGCTCATTCCCTAGCAGAGGGAATGGCTTAACATTTAAGAGAGAAAAAAGCAAAGGTGTATTTGGGAATAGACTCAGGGGACTTGAGCAGAAGGTCCCAATAAGGGAGTACTAAAAGATAAAGAAAGGGAAATGGGATTGAGGCCAGAATTTAGACATAATTCCTTAGAGTCCTCAATGGAAATTGCAAATAATTTCACTTTTCCCATGCTGAAATTTAATACATTTAATTACCTAGATTGACAGAGGCAAACTCAGGTTACTGTTTTGAAAACTTTACACCATATAGTCAATTCACTTAATCAAGTTGTACTTATACAGGTTTATTTTTAAATTTTTTTCATATATTTTACCATTTCCTCCTCCTTAGTGTCTGTCTACTAACAATTTTTCTTCTCAGAATCTTTGAGTTACAATCACATTAGACTAGTAGCTCCAGTAAAAGATTCAGTGAAACAAGAGGTTGAAATATTGTTTTGTGAATTTCTCTCTTCAATTTATAACAGAGCCACTTTCAGACTAATTTGAAAATGTTTATTATCTGGAGGGTTGGATTTAGTCTTTGCATTTTCTTTGCCGGAAAGGGCATGTGAATCAAATTAATAATGTAAATAAGATTGCTGAGAAAAATTACTTAAGACATCTTCAAGTACTTTAGGAAGACATTCTAAAAATAACTGATATGTTCACTGTAAATTGTTCTTATGCATAGTTATTCAATTCAACCAACATTTATTAAAGGCCTACTATATGCTGTGTGCTGAGAAGAATGTCAGTAAAGGAGATAAAAAAGATTAAATAGACAAGGTCTTTTGCTGTTATGGAACTTGCAGTCTATCAGGGTAATGGGCAAATATCTATGATTCAAAATAATGCCTAAGGGAGGGAATAAGAATTTATATTGGGCCAACTATGTTCCAGGTACTTTATGAATATTACCTCATAACAACCCTGCAAGGTAGATAGTGTTATTCCCATTTTACGGTCGAGAAATTGAGGCAAGAGGAAGTCAAGTGACTTTCCCAGAACCACACAACTGGTAAGTTTCTGAGGTCAGATTTGAATCCAGATCCACTGTGCCTCCTAGTGGCCTCATAGTATGTATATTGCTTACACAGTACAAAACAAAGTTCTTGTGGTTATTAACATCAAGGATTAGAGAATGCTTCATGGAGGAGGTAGCATATGAATTGAGCTTTAAAAGATAGGTAAGAGTTCAACCACTGAAATTACTTGTTTGTTCTGTACCTTGTGTGAGCACTGGCAGGAAGGCCATGTTAAATGTAATTTAAATTTTTTAAAACTGCATATAACAAATCACAGTTTCCTATACAAATCCTCCTTTTTGTTACTTTTTGTAGACTGAAATATTTATGTTTGTTGAGATGATACTTAAGCTCATAATAAAAAAGAAAACTTTTAAAATAGTGGGAAAAGGTAAGAGACTAAGATTGGGAAAGTAGTTAAACCAAATTTTTTATACTTGTGTAAAGCTTTGATTCTGGCAGGCAAAGGAATTTGAGTTTCACTTGGAAACAAATAGAGAGCCACCAAGGATTTTTGAGCAGATGAAAGCCGTGAGTGCCTATATGCATAAGGAAGGTCAATCTGGCAACATTCTGAAGGATAGATTGAAAGATGTGGTATGGATAATAGAGCAAAGGCAGGGTAATCTATTTCAATACTCAAGTGGGTCATAATAAAGGGTTGTTACCAAAGTGACAAGGATGGGAATAGAAAGGAGTAATTCAATCTGAGAGGCATTTGAATTGGTAGAATCAAGAAGACTTAGTTGAAGAAACTGAGGTTGTTGAGCCTTGAGAAGACTTAGGGAGGACGTGATGGCTGCCATGGGTTGTGTTGGATTTACTCTTTTAAGAAATTTTCAAGCACAGACTGGATGACCACTTGTATATTGTATTGGGTATTCTTTTTCAGATATAGGTTGGACTAGAACCTCAGAATCTTTTCATCTCTAAAATTCTGTGATTCTGTAACTAATTGGCAATGAAGAGTTTTATGTGAGAGAGGAATCAAAGATAACACCAGAGTTTTGAACATAGGAGAGTGGATAGTTCTACTAACAGAAAAATCCAAGTCAGAAGAGAGCAGGTAGGCTTAAGGAAAAAGATACAGTTAGTTGTAGCATGTTGAGTTTGAGGTAGCACTGGGACATCCTGATAGAGATGCAGTTGGCAGTTGAAATGCAAGCCAGGCACTCACAAAGGGGATCAGAGTTAAATATATAGAGATGAAAGCAAGCCCCCTAAAAGACATCCACGCAGAAATATTTGGCCATTTTGTTCCAAGTTCTGCATGTTCTTTAAAGTATTAAACTTATTTATCTTTTAAAATATTCTGTGATTCTGACTTTAATAATTTGTTAGTACAAATTAGTGAGGTTCACTGTATCTGTGGTATAAATTACCACAGTCCAAGTAGTCTAATGTATATATTTTTTTCACTGTTTACCAGATAATCAGATGATCCTAAATTTAGAGCGGGAAATCACCTTAGAGGTTCAAAGTCATAGTGCTAGAGCTAGGAGAGACTTCAGAGGCCATTTAGCATAACGCTGTCATTTTGCAGATGAAGAAACTGAGACCCAGAAAGGTTAAGTGACTTTCCCACAGTCTTACAGCTAGAAAGTATCAGAGGTAAAGATGTAAACTTTTGACCTCTAATTCCAAATCCAGTCTGTTGCTGAAGCACCAGAGATCCCATTAGCTAAATTTTAAAAAAAAATTTTAACAAATGAACCCTAGCTAGCATAAATCATAAGTGATAGATTTTTATCTTAAAAACTTCTAGGAATCATCTTGTAGCCCAACCCTCTTATTTTAACAGATGCAGAAACAGGCCCAGAGCAGTTAAGTGATTTGCTTGTATTCAGAGAGATAACTGTGTCTCCTAAAATCCAGTCTGGAGTTCTTTCTACTACACGTTGTGTATTTGATTGTCTTTGCCACAGCTTGGTAAAACCTTCATAAGTAGGAATAACACAAAGAGTACCAGGTGATTTTGGAACTTGTAGTTTCTTAGAAATATATTTTACAAAAGTTTTCCTTTTCTTCACTTTAATTTTGACCAAAAAGCTCTTTGTGTTTAGATTATTTCTTTTAATGGGGAAAAATCTCTTTAAAGATTACCTATTACCCACCTGCATCTGCTCTAAACCTAGTAGCCTGATAAATTGATAAGATAACTTGGTCACATGTTTAAAAAAACAAAACAAAATATAAGTCCTAATAAAAGAATGTTATGTATTTCCTTTGAAAGGTTAAAAAGTATTTCTCAGGGCTCTTAAATTACCATATTCTGATACCAAGGGAAAATAAAACCTGGACTCAGAGTCTTGTTTGTACTTAGAGGGCTTTCCGGACAGGAAGGCAATCTTGATGCAATGCAGTAAGCCACAATACCAGTGGGGCATTACAGGTGAAAACTCTGCAGCTGTACCCCTTCACCACAATGTCGTACAACTGTACACAGGAATATTTCCTGTACAGAAATAGGGTTTGGTTAACTTTGTTTCCCAAGAGTAGATCACATTAAAATGTTATAAAATCATGATTTCCTGCATTTGAATACTTGTGGTTTCTCCACTGGTTCCAATATTACAAAGGAGTTTTTTATGGCTTCTATTAGTTGAAGATGTATAGAAGCCTTCTTTTTTTTTTCCTCCCACAAAATCAACTGAAAGGCAGATGCACGTAAAAAGAAAACATTTTAAAAGAAAACATTCTGATTTCAAGCATGTTTGCCCTTTATTTTATTGTTTAGTAATTGGTTTTTACACTGAGGGGGATGTGCAAGTTGGAGTAAGCCAGCTCTTTAACTACTCCATGAATACATCATACATATAAATGTTAGATCTTGGCGTGTGTTGCTGCCAAACATGCATTAGTCTGTATACAGATGTGTATGTACTTATGAACAATTTTGAGAAAAATTATTTCAAGCTTTAAAAAAAAAACAACCAGCAAATCATTATTGGAAAACTCCTATCTAAGATGGGGCTATGGGATTTTCTTTACCATCTTTTTCTAAATATACATTACATTTTTCTGGTATCTATATTTTTGGCAGCTGATCTGTTTTCCTTACCTTTTTCATCATCCACACACTATTCCTGTGTCTCCCATTCAGGCTCCACTTTTTGATTACTTTATTTTTTTTCTCCAGGTCTAAAAACTGTCTCCCATCTCCCCATCTAGTTCTGTGATCCTAATCATGGGATCCTAGATCTAGAACTGGAAAGGATCTCATGAGCCCTTTAGTCCAACCCCTTCATTTCACAGATGAGGAAAATGAGTCACAGAGTGGTGAAGGGATTTGCTCAATGTCACACAGATAATGAGCATCAGAAGCAGGATTTGAACAGAGGTCCTTTTACTACAGAGGCAGTGTTCTCACCACCGTACCGTAGGATATATTTATTTATCATCAACTTGAAATTTGCCTAAGATCATAAGATAGTAAATGGAGAGCTAGCCTCAGAGTCAGAAAGAGTTGGGTTTGATGCCCACCTGTGACTCATAGTAGCCCAATGACCCTGGCAAGTAAGTGACTTAACCTCTCTGAAGCTCAGGCAACTGTCTTACAAGTTATAAATGAATTGTTTCCTGCTAACATTTCTATACCTTACAGATTCTTGGCATACTTACATAATTATTTGGTACTTATCTTAAACCTTTCCTAACATATCATTGGTATTGGGAATTCACTCCCAAACAGAAAACTTTTTCCATCAATAGAGCTTGCCACTTGATTTGCAATTTTCAGTCTTAAAAAAGTTGTCAGGGGCACTGAGAGGTTAAATGATTGTGTAGGTAATATGGTCATTAAAACACTGACTTTGACCTGGTGACTGATCATTATCAAAAACTATTCAGAATTATTTTCTAAATTCTAAAAGTGCCACAAAGACACATTTTCCAAAGTGATGTGAAGAGATTATCTTTGCCCCTGGAAAAGGGAAATTTAAAATTTCTGCAGGTGGAATTGATCTATGTCACTTACATTCAGCTTTTTCTTATGAATCTTGCTTGGCAGTTAGATATCATTGAGACTTGTGAATGGTGATGGTCATAGCCTGACAGGTTCCATAAAATCAGCTTATATCAGAGGGTGGATTGTAAGGAAAAGTATTTAATCTTCATTTTACTTTACTCTGTAAAAAAAGTAAAGAGATGTTTAACAAGATAACAGCATATATAAAATAAATGTTTGAAGATTTTAAAAATCAGTGTTAAAAATTAAGTGCTTTGTAGATTTGTGATATAATATGCCAGCACTTTCAGCCCTGAATACAATATTCCACCTAGTCCACCTACAAGGAAAATCCCATTCTAAGAGAATGGGCTCTGGAACAGAAAATCACCCCCATATAAGAGAGTATAGTCATGAAGCCAATAGTTTATTCACACTCAGGAAGCTAAATTTAAAATCTCAGCATGGGTTGGCATCTCACACACAATATGAGATGATATTGTATTCTGCCTTTCTTTCACTTAGGTGGCCTTGTTAAGAAATGATAAAACACACGTGTTTCCTGATTCTGAGTGCAGGGAAGTGTAGGTAGTTGTTTCTGGAACAAGAGTGACTTGATCTCCAAGGGGAAGCGCCCACCATGTGAGAAAGGGCGCTTCAGGAATTCCATATTGCATCTCGAAAAGCAAAAAGGCTTTTTGTGTTGTTTTTTTTCTTCCCAAACTAAAATTAAATAAAACACAGAACTAAGAAAACAAGAATGTAGCTCTGGGGGCAACCCTGAACACATTACGCTCTACTCCAGCTGTTCATGCCTTTGTCTTCCTTACATTTTGTCTAGAAGCATCCTGTTCTTCTCAGCCTTGTAGCAGGTGGTGGAAACTGGATGTATTAAACAGCTGATTCTACGCCAGGCCTGTCTTTGTGCTTGGCATTTTACTTTGGTTTCTTATGGTAAGATATTAGAAGAGCTTTTTTTCTTGATGATGTTGGAAGACTGTTTCTCCTTGCTCTGTTGATCTCCTGAATGGTTTGGTTTCATTTAGAGTGAAGGAAGAGAAAATTATTTTTCTTGAATCCTAATCTCTTGAACTACCACTTACTTCAGGGTGGGAAACCATGACCTTAATACTAATGTGACATCAGCACATCTCCCAAAGAAGGGAAGAGTAATTTCTGCTCCAGAAGTCAAATGCTTATCCCCCCTGTCTTCATACAAGCCTGGACAGTTCTGGAACCACAAGGTTCCTAAGGTAATTCTAACAGTTTTAATGTGGACTAGGTCAAGCCCAGTCACTGACTAGGACTACAATAGGTGGTAATTCCAAGTGACCTCAGGATGGCCACAGTTAGACCCTAAGATCTTCAAGAATAAGCATCATTTCCAGAATTTCCAATCTCCTTCACCCAGGCATTTTTATTCTTGATCCTTTATAGAAAATCTTTATGTGGGTAGAAAAATTCCATTTGTACCATAATGTTATAAAAGTAACCATATAATTTATTTTCTCTATGTTTTCTTTGTCTGACCTATAAAACAACAATGGTAAAGCGGTGCATAGTCTTTATAATGTCTTCTTTGCATTTTGTGAAAAATGAGTATATATGATTCACAGAATCAATCTTATTTACAAAAGTTTCCACATTTCCAAACATTGCTTATGATTTAGATTTAGATTAATTAGATTTAGATTAATCCTCAGTTTTTTCATACATTCAGATCTTCTTTAAACATGTCTGTTTAAACACTTAATGCTTTAAACTCCATGGGAGGATGGAGATAGGCAAGGTGGATGAGGGTACCTGTGGGAACAGGGGACCGGGGTGAAGAGACAGCTGAGAGGTGTCATGAAGGGCTGCTTCCAAGAGAGACAAGGTGAAACCTCACTTGTCAGACACAGGGTGAAATCCAAGTTTCAAGGTGGGATGGAGAAGGTTATAGAGCAGAGCCATGGGCAGGAGATGGCTGGGAATGTTTTGGAGGCCCAGGCCCCCTATGGCAAAAGCTTACCAACTAGAAAACTATTGTAGTAGTCCAAGTGAGAGTGGCCTGACATCTTGTGATACACAAGGGTTTGAATAGCTTGCCCAGAAACAAAGCTGTTATTTGGATGAAACCATTGTAACTAATCTTTGTTTCCAACTTGCAAACTATAAAGCCCATTTGATTTGACTCCTGTGACTCTCCAGTAGTTAGTATCTAGTCTAAATACCTGTTTAGTTTATGGACAAAATGCCCATATTCCAAAATACTGCCCTCTGTCTTTATATCTGGCCAACCCAGTCAGCGCATGATTTGGGGTGGGGGTAAAGGAATTAGATAAATGCAGTTTACAATTTTTGAAGAGCCAGAATGTTTAGGACCTAGGATGGTCAATTAACTGAGGATCTATCAGAATTTGTCCTTGGGAAGTCGTCTGTGATAATGATAATAGCTCCCATATATGTGTCCCCATTTGTACCTCTACCAGAGAGCATAAAACTGTCCATGAAGATGGATGGGCAATGCAATTCTAGTATTATTTTTTAATGTTACTAGATAATAAGTTCCCCAAATACTCTTTGTACCAAGACTGTTTTTAAATGTCACTGTACATATACAAATCTTCCCATATTAGCCATTGAATGAAAACACATTATGAGATAACATTTTAAATGTGGTTATAGATGTATTCCTACACAGACTAAATGTGTTCAGTTCAAAGTTCACATATACTTAGAGTATGGTTCATTTTGTATGGCTGACTGATTTTTTTTTAATTCTGTCAAATAATGGGTAAGAAAACAAATTGTAATAAAAATATACATATTCTTGACAGTCATTTGAAATGTACCATGTGTTATATGTAGAATATTTTCCAGTGAAATCAATTTACTTGTTCCTACTTCCCCTGAACTCAGTTCTGGATATCTAACATTTCCAAACTACCTCTTGGCAACCAAAGCTACCATCTTTCCTCACAGTTATTCAGTGCAGGAATTAATAATAAATCCTTTAGGAAGGATAACTATAGATTTTTAAACATAGAACATTCTATACTAAATAACCAATTCCAAACATAAAAGTATATGATAGAATTCTTTTTAAAAGAGCACATAAAGTAGATCTTGGAGTTCTTAAGAGAATTCTAACATATGGAGCTATAAAGATAACATTAGAGTGCTAGATATGTAGTTTCAATATGTTGCACCTAAAACTGAGATTAACTGGGTAATGTCAACATTTAATGGAAAACTGTCAGAACCTACAGTTGTATTTCCTTCAGCTAAGTTTGAAGGATGACTAGTAGGCCCTCAGGGGGCAGCCAGGCGGTGCAGTGGATAGAGTGCCTGGCCTTGGAGTGAAGACCTGAGTTCAAATCCAGTCTCAGACACTGTGTGACAAGTCAGTTAACCCTGTTTACCTCAGTTTCCTCATCTGTAAAATGAGCTGGAGAAGGAAATGGCAAACTACTCTAGTATCTTTGCCAAGAAAACCCCAAAACTCATGAAGAGATGGATATGACTAAAAAACTCCTCAACAACAAAGTAGGCTCTTGGCTATCAAATGACACTGCTTCATGCTGATCCCTAAATAAAGTTAATCTTCATCTATATGCCAGCTGCCTCTCCTATTGTTTTTCTTCTAGTTTTACTTTCAGCATGTAAATTCCTTGGTTTACAAAATCTAACTATGCTTTCTTGCCTAGCCCCTTGTGGACTTTTTCTTTGGACTTTGAACCATCTTCTAGATTGCTCTATTGTCACTCCTCTCCTGCTTTACCTCAAAGGCTCACATACTCACTTTTAATAACCTTGTAGATTAGACCTTGACAGAAAAACCTTCTAGTCCTCCATTACTACCCATAACAGAAATAGAAGACAACATACACAGGACCATAAGTTTTTCTAAAAATTATTTTAAGTGGTTATAGTTTAAAAGATGAGGAGTGTTGCAAAACAGGCTTTCTTGGAACGGAAGATTGGTTGTTGCCAAAGGGTGAGAGAGATATTTACAATGTCTATAGAATTCTTTATAGAAAAGAAGAAAGTGATGTTTCCAGAATGAGAAAGAGAATTCTTTTGAGATGGAGAGTTGACGGAACCAGTGAATCATATGTGTGCATGCATTTCTAGCAAATTTACAACTGCTTCATGTAAAGGATCTTTAAAATACCAAATTCTACCCAAAAGTAATTTACTAGGTTTTCTTTGTACTTTAATCATTGATTTTTTTTTTTAGTAAAAGGTGTTGGGTTTTTTTTAAATATATGAAAAAAAGCAAATTAAATATACAAACTTGGGGTAAGTACTCGTAGTCACACAAATAAAACAAGCATTTCAAAGTTTTTCAGCAAAGTTTTCCATTTGGAATAAATTTGCTCATGCCAAATGATTAACCAAGGAAAATAGGGTGTGTAGAAAAAAAAATGCTAACAAACACATAACCCACATATTTTTATATATATTTTTGCAGTAATTCATTTTGTGTTGTTTTACAAATTTCCTGAGTAGTCTGGAGTGTTCCAAAATGAACATATAGCCAAAGGGCCAGCCTGTAGGCCAAATTGCGAACTCCCTAAAGCTCGTCTTCAGGATCTCCTATGTCTGCTTTGCTGAACTTCTCCTTGCCTGCTTCACTTTTGTATCATGAAGGCACACTGCCCTCACTGCTTAACAGTAGCCTACTGCCTTAGCTTGCTCTCAGTTTTTTCTGATTGCCAGCTAATTGACATTATGCACAAAAGGTATCATTTCTATTCTTTATTCATACTATTTTCTGGCCTGGGATGTGGTCTTTTTTCCTCTCAGCCTATCTAGTCCTACCTCTCTGATTTAGGCAGAATGATGTCTGCAAATCTAAACTAACCTTTACCTTCTATAACATGCAGTAATACTGATTGTATCAGTGCCAGAATCTTCATATGTAATCAGTCGTATTAGCTTGTTTTCTATTTAATGTGTGTAAGTTATCTCCCCAATGAGAATATGAAATTCTTGAGAACAAGGACTGGTATCATATAACTTTTGTATTTCTCGGTAATAGGCACACAGTAAATATTCAGTAAGTATATATTGAATCAAATTAAGAAATATAGATTATGTTAATCAGCTTCAAAAATAAAGATAATACAGGATTATTGCATTGTTCTTTGTGGGCGGGGGGATATGATATTCCTCATAGTTTCAAACTGTCAGTACTTTCTGTTGTTTTTTGTAAAGTGTTAGCATCAATAATAAAGATTTAGAATTGTGACTATGTATCCTTGGTCTAGCTGAGTCACTTTTAATCAGTGTAGTTTATATCTAAAGTTTCTAAAATCCAGACACCTAGCCTGGCATTAAGTCCCTTTATAATCCATGTGTAGCCTCCACTTTTAGCTTTATCTCATACTACTTTCCTTCACATGTACTACTACTAACTGGACTAATTTATGTTCCTCGTGTTGGTCCCATGAATTCCTGCCTCCATGCTTTTGCTCATATTTTTTGTTCCTTGAATACCTCTTCTACCACCTGTGGCTATTGCTATTCCTGCCCACACTTCAAAACACAGTCTTAACACCACCTAATTCATGAAGACTTCTGGATTCCTCAGAAGACTGCTCTTCTCTTGATCCCTTCTCACACTTATATTGTCTATCTTGCCCTGCCAAGCCTCCAACTAGGATCACTCCCACCATTTACTGCCTCAGCTCCTACATATGTGCTGCTAAATGAAGCCAGAGAAAATCATAAAACTGTGACAGCTAGGTCCACTACAAACTTATGTTACATAACCTCCATTTGGCCCTTAATGCTCCTAGGCAAACCTTCTCTACCTCCCAAATGAACTCTATCCCACTCACCACAACAACTCTTCCAAACCTTTTCTTCCCTCTTCACAACTTCCATGGCTCCCCTCTCCCTACCCTCTCAGCTGAGAACCTGGTCTCATGGTTTACGATTGAGGCCATTTTCCAAGAGCTCCCTCTTCTCACCTCCTGGTCCTCATCTCACATTACCCATATGCCTTCTGCCATTATTTCTTGAGTCTCCTACCTCTTCAACCCTGTCTCATGTAATGAAATAGCCCTCTGTGTTCACAAGTGATTCCATTCCATCCTGTCTTCTCCAGCAGATTGTCCCCTTTCTCATCCTCACTTTCTTACTTACCTTTGATCTCTCTTTGTTTCCTGACAACTTCCATAAGTACCTGCAGACACTCCCAAGTCTTTCCCATCCTCAAAAAACCCTTATTCTATGCATCCATTCTCATTAGGTATTGTCCAGTATTCTCTCCTCCCTTTTGTGGCTCTTAGAATCAATACTTCAACTTCTTTCCTCTCACTTTCTTCTTAACTTTCTATTGTCTGGCTTCTATCCTCATCATTCAAAGTTAATAATCTCTCAGTTATTAAAGCTAATGGCTCTTTCTCAGTCCGCTTTCTTCTTGACTTCTCTGCAGTCTTTGACGCTGTCAATGACCTTTATCTTCAAACTTTCTTCTCTCTAGGGACCAACTTTTGCCTTTCTTTGTATCCTCAGTGCTTAGTGTAGTGCCTAGCACATAGTAGGCATTTAATAACTATTTATCGATTGCCTGAGAAATGACTCTCCTTCCTCTAAATTCTTAACCACCATTTTTACATGTTCTATTTTATTTTGTGGCATCATTATTTAAGCACATCTTATCTTTCATGCTAGACTATAACCCGTTTGAGGGAAGAGACCATGTTTTCCTCAGAATACCTTTAGAAGGTATTGAACAAATACTCGGTGATTTGAATTTAATTTCTAACTTTTTTTCCTCTTAATTTAGGTTCCTTGTAGTTTGGAATACTGGGATGAACTCCAGAAAACTTTTGTTGCTTTTCGAGAATTCAGTCTTTCTGAAAGTAAAGTTTATGAGCTGCAGTTGCCTGACATCAACCTTGTGAATGACCAGAAGAAATTGGTAGCCTCAGACCTTTGGAGAATTGTCCTGAACAACAACCAAAATGGAGCTGATGACCAAAGGTAATACAGTGAAAACAATGGGTTAAAAACTGTCTTTGCTAGTAGAGCAACATCCGACCCAGCCTGACTTCATTCGACTTTACCAGTCTGACATGTAAGCTAAGAATCAGGAAAGAAACCAAAGGCGCCCCCGGGCAATTGGGAAAGCTGCCACAAATAAAACACACACACACACACATACACGCATGCACACGTACAAGCACACGCACACGTGCACAGCCTGGGCTTCAGGTACTGAACAGACGCATTCTCAAAGCCAAGTTCTTCTCCTGGCTTTTTTTACGCAGAATTCTAATCAAAGTTCTTTCAACTCCAAATCTAGTACTCTTGCTACATACACATTTGACAGTAGCAAGAAATAATAGCTTAGAATCTATCTGTCAGCGAAGGAGCAGTCAGAAAGACTAAACAGACACAGCAGCCCGGGTCCATTTAACGTAAAGGCAAACAGTCCTATAGTCATTCCCTAATAGGCCCCAAGGGGATCAATGTGCTGTTGATAGCACAGTGCCCTCTAGAAAATGAGGAGTTTTGACTATAGAATCTGTAAGATTCTGTTTAACTCTAATGTTCTTTAATTCTTTTACTTGATTTTCATAATGATGATCCTGAATTTTCAAGAAAAGGCTCAATATATTCAGTCTGCTCTTCAAGTCAAGGAAGCATATGATATCTCCTGTCATAGGATCATACTTTTAGAGCTGTCACAGGCTGTCTTCTCCACCTCTGTCAATTTACAGATGAGGAAGTTGAGACTATGAGAAGTTAAGTAACTAACTTAGGATAGCATAGCTGGTAAGTGCCCTATGAAGGATTTAAACCCAGATCTTTCTGACTCCCACTGCATATGAAGGGATGCAAACAAAGCAAAGACAATAGAACCTACTATATCTTTATCTATGTAACATGTATATGCACACATTATATGTAGATAGATATGAAAACAAAAATAAAGTTAATGAAGCTTTACAAGTACATAGTACTATATAAGTACATAGACACACTTGCAAAGAGACACAAAGTAAACAAGGTAGGTTTCTATTTGATGTTTAAAAATGAGGTAATTTGTAAATTTTAAAAAGTGCTATGTAAACCTTAAAGCACTATATAAATGCTAGCTTTTTATTGTGTTAAAATCTGGTATAATTTTGTTCCTTCTTTATATCTGCTTCAGATGTAAATGATTTAAACTTGGGAATTTGCATTGGAGATTAATGGCATGTTTGTTCAATTATTGGTTAATTGATGTTGGTTATAAAGGATGTCTTAGAGTAATAACATTTTTTAACTGGTGACTTGAAAAAGAACATTTTCTTTCTCATTTAAAAAATTTTTAAGTTTATGCTTAAAAAGGAATAAATCCTCAGCTACCTAGAAAACTTCAGTCCTCAGAATGATTCATTCCTTAAGGTTCTGCCTGGCCTGGATTATGCTTTCTTTAACTTAGGTGGGGATCTTTGTAGCCATATCCCAACTCTAGAGCCACAGGCTCCACAGATTCGGAAGCATCTATTGGACAAGATAATCTCTAACATACCTTCTAATTCAATAATCTTCCATGTGTATCCTTTCTCTCAAAAATTTTGGTAGCAGAAAAAAGCCAGGTTTTTTTTTCTCTTTTCACGATTGTCTTCTTTGCTTTTCCTCTTCTCCCAGAGCAGTTAGTCAATAAGCCTTTATTAATTACATGCTATATGTCAGGCAAGACCCAGTCCCTGCTTGCAAGGAGCTCATAATCTATTGGGAAGATAACATGTAAACAATTATGTACATACATAGTATATGGTATGTACATGTATATGGCATATATGTGTATATAGTATGTGCACATGTATATAACATACATGTATATGCATACAAGTTATATACAGGATGAATTGGAAAGAGTCAATAGTTTGACAGATAAGTAGAGAATGAAGTGGAATGGAGAGAGACTTGAAGCAAGGAGACCAACCAAAAGGCTACTTTAATAGTCCAGGTGTGAGGCGAGGAGGGCTTGCACCAATGTGGTAGCAGTGGCAGAGACAAGGGGGCAAATATGAAAGATGTTACAAAGGTAGAAATGACCAGATTTGACAAGTAGGATAGGGGTTCTTAAGCTGGAGTTTCTGAACTCATTCGTAAAATATTTTGATAGCTGTATTTCAATATAATTAATTTCCTTTGCAGTCTTATGCTCACCTGTGAAATTAATCTTCCTAAAGCACAAATCTGACCATGTCACCCATATCATTCCAGTGGCTTCCTGTTACATCCAGGGTTAAATATAAAATCCTCTGTTTGGCCATCAAAGCCCTTTGTAAGCTGCACCCTTCCGCACTTTTCCCATCTTTTTATACCTTCCATTCCCCCACATAGTCTACAATCCAGTGACACTGCCCTACTTCTTGTTACTCTAACAAGATTTTCCATCTCCTAACTCCAGGCATTTCCTTTGTAATTCTGGTATTGTATTCATTTAAAAACATTATTCTGTGAAGAGGTTGATAGGTTTCACAGGCTGGGGGTGGGAAGTGGGGACTGGGGAGAGGTTAGAGAATAAGCATTTATATAGTACCTGCTATGTTCTAGGTGCTATGATAAGCAGACATAAGTTAAGTGACTTGCCGAGGGTCACACAGCTAGTAAGTGTCTGAGGTCACATTTGAACTCAGATCTTCCTGACTCCACTGCTTCACCTACACTGCCAAAGAGATCCATTATACAAAAAAAGGTCAAATGGCCATAGGGGATAAAATGGCTTATTCATTAGCCCCCTATTTTGCCTGAACAAGTGAGGCCTTTCACTCCAGATATTAGGTTATCCTCTCTTTCCTCTCAGAAACAAGGAGGGTCTTCGTGATATATGGAAGAATAATCAAGTTAGGTAAACTACAAGTTGTTCTCTCCCCTCCTCCCACCCCCATATACTAGCGAATGTGTATATGTGGGGGGGAAGGGGGTTGGATTTTGTTTTTCTTTTAATTCAATTTTATTCTATTTTTAGTTCTAAATTCCCTCCCCCTTACCCACCTATTGAGAAGAAAAGAAAAACAGAACCCATTACAAATATGTATAATCATGCAAAATAAATTTCCACATTAGCCATGTTCCCAATAAAAGCAAGAAATAGAAGAAAATATGTTTTATCTCCATTCCCTTTTTGGAGGTGGATATAGCATCCTGAGTTTTGGAATTGTGGTTGGTCATTGTGTTGATCAGAGTTACTAAGTCTTTCCAAGTTGATTATCTTTAAATTGTTGCCATTACTATACAAGTTGTTCTCCTAGTTCTTGTCACTGCACTCTGCATCAGTTCACACAAGTGTTCCCAGGTTTTTTCTGCAGCCATCTCCTTCATCAACACAGTAGTATTCCATCGCATTAATAAACATACGTTGTTTAGTCATTCCCTAATTTATGATATCCCATCCTTATTATACTCCACAGTATACTCTTCATTCCTGTTGTGTGGCTTGGTAAAAGATTGAATTTCCATTCAATAGTAAGCATCTGTTGTATATAGATCAGTGTCAGGTGCTAGGAGAAAGACAGATTTTGGATGAACCATAATCCTTGCTCCAGTGAAGCTTAGAATGAAGTCAAGAAAGATGACACTAACAATAATGTAAAGTAGTATACATGTACATAAGACAAAGTACTATGTATGTGAGGACTACATTGGAGAAAGCTCATTAAAGACATAGAGAATCAAGGAATGCTACATGGAGTTGTCGGTATTTGAATTGTGCTGTAAGGACCATAGCTAGGACTCAACAAGATGAAAAATTTCAGTCTTTTTTTTTTAGAAATTTGACTAGTGTACAAATTAGCTAAAAATGACATTCAGTGTTCTAAATGCTTAGTTGTTACTAATATTTTTAATAATTAATGTTGTTAATAAGTACTTGAGTTTAGATCTTACCTTAAGCATTTACTAGCTTTTGTGACCCCTCATCAAGTCCCTTAATATCTTTTATTCTCAATTTTCTCATTGTATAAGGACAATGATAGTACCTACCTCACAAGGCTCCAATGATGTAATATATGTAAAGTGCTTTGCAAATCTTAAAGCACTATTATAAAGGCTAGCTATAATATATTATGGTACCTTATCTTTTTAAAGCACCTACATAGGCATGGTATCAGCATTATTTTCCTCACAGCAATCTTTGAGGTAGGTGGGGTGTTATCTTCATTTGATAGACTTCTAATTCAGTGCGTTTTCCACTGCAGCTTACTTCCTGAGTCATAGCTAGAGTCCATATAACTGGCTGAAATATTTATATTCAGTCTAGAAAGAAGTTTCTGTTTCTAGATCATTTGAGCTTTTTTTAAAATCAGTTTCCCAGCCTTGGAGATTTAGTAAAACTGCAAAAGTTACCTGTTTTTCCACCTTTAAGTAATGAAATAGCAAAAAGAACTCTCTTCCTATTAGGTATCGATGGATTTGTAGAGGGATTTGCCTCATAACTTTAGACATGGGAGTGTAAAATGTTCTAGAAATCAGGAGGAGTCAGAAAGTAGAAATATGAATACCTCAATCAATAAAAAAAAGTAAACATCTGGTTTCGATTAATAGTATCAAGTTGGAAATGATTTCTTGATACTAATTGTGAAGGAATGCATTTTCATCATTGAGAAGTTAAGTGTTTTGGACAAGGTTAATTCCTTTGAATGGAGAACCTTCGCCGATTACCTCTGTGGTCAGCTTAGCCCCTGGAAATGTGAGCTCTGGGAACCAGAATTGTAGAGAATGACATTCAGTGGACTCTTTTCATCAAAGTGCTTGACATTATAGTCCCAGGCATCATTTTGTACTCAAATGGGATTTGCAAGTGTAACTAATATTTCACACGTTCAGCTTTGTTAAGATGATTTAGGACAAATAGATTTTTAGTTTGAAGTTGGTGTTGATGAATTCAATGAGAATAACTAGTTTAAAAAGTCAATACCACAAATCACTGCCAAGATATGTATTAAATGGGATGGCAAAAATCCACACAGATAAACTGGATTTCAGCAAAAACCTATAGAGAAAATATTAATGCTTTCATTAGGCTCTTGCCATTTAGGTTTCAACATTTTGTTCAAAGAAAGAAACATAAAAACTCCTTCCAGACATCAGCTCCTAGATATACTGGAGAACCAGTTCTTTGAGTAACTGGATGAATATAGATGATCAATTCAAAAGTCAATTCACAGTCTTTTGAGAAAGGTATAGATTTTTGTTTCTACTCAAGGCTGTCAGCTGTCTCAAAAACAGGGATGATAGAATAAACCTCACAATTTAAACAAGCCAGGGCCCAGTACAGTGCTTTCCACACAGCAGACACTTAATAAATGTGTGTAGAATTTAATTGAGAGAGGAAAAGGAATGGGAAGGGTTGATTAATTTTTTAAAAATACTTGCTACTGAAAAAAAAGAATAAACTGATTTTGGACCTTGAAAACACTTGTCTTGCACCTCTATTATACGTATATTTCTCATATTATGTTTTGTGTTAGAGTTATTTCCATATATGTCACATCTTCTTATTAAATTGAAAAACTCATTAAAGTCAGAGACCATTTCTTAATTAGCTTTATATCTTCCCCAGCACCTAACACAGTATTGGGCATATAAATGTTAATTGTTGAAAATTTCATATATAGTGGAAGAAGATACTGTAATATTAACTTCCCTCCCCAAATATGATACTTTGATTCTAGGTCTATCAAAAAGTCAAAATAAATCATCTCTAAGTAAAAGGAAAAAAAAACAATCAAAAAGTGCCATTGCTTGCCCATGATTAAGATCCTAGTGTTGAGGATAATACAATATTGATACCAAAATTATCAAAACCCACCTCTACATTTAATGCCATAACTGAGAGCACCATCTTGAATATTTATGAGAAAAATAATGTGGGTCAATATCAGAGAAAGTTTTCAGACTTTAGCAATTCATTGCAGTTGCTATATAGAACAATTCATGAATGCTTAATTAACTTTAAAATGAATTAGCTTTGTAGTAAATTTAATTGAGATTGACAAAACAACAAATATTAAGTGTGTTAACTTATGTTATCATTTTCTTAGCCACTATAAAAATGATCTTTTTATGTAGAAAGACATAAATCCTTTTAGCTTTTATTTAGAAAACTATTATATAAAAATTATGAAATAATTTTTGTTTATCTTCTTTGTAATCCTGTTTTTATAAATGATGTTGGCCCTTCCAACCACTACTCTTTATAGGCAACTGGTATTCACTAACCAGGGTTAGTGTTGGATTAAAATATTTGGAAGCTTATAAATTGTGCTTATGATACTCTGAAACTAGCGTTAGAGGATTAATCTCTTGTACTTTAAGTGCAGCCCAAGTAGATTCTCTCATATCAATAATAAAGTATGAAGCTTAAGTGAATCCTATTTCTTAGAAGAAATTACAAGGGTGAGGAAAGAAGGTATAGATTTAACTTCCAACATTGAAACAACTTTTAGTTTTCTGGGGTAATATGGTTAGCCTGTGATTTTTACATCCTTAGTTGCTTTTATCCCAAATCTACTAAGACCAACTAGGAAGCTGTGTTAGAAATTGTGTGATATATGTTTGAGTAAGGTACTTATCCATTTAGGCATCTGAATGGATCTTTGATCTTTTCTCCTCTAGGTTAGAAGAAAAATTTTCCTTACTTTCTCATCCTTTGGATTCTTCTGCATTGTAAACCCTTCATTATAGTAATAAGACCTCACATTTATATAGAGAGTTATGAAACATTTTTCTCACAATACTGTGAAGTAGGTAGTAACAGTGTTATCCTCATTTTATAGATGTGGAAATTGGGGCTCAGAGAGATTGAGAGTTTCTTATGGTCATAGCTAGAAAGGCTTGAAAAGATTTAAACCCAAGTCTCTTGAGTCTAAATGCAATGCTTTTTTCTACTATACCATGCTGAATCTAATACAGAATCTATTCAATGGTTCTTCCTATCTTTAAGGTAAATTTAATGCATAAACTACTTCTCACCTCTTATTCCTGATATATAACACTTCTACCTCCTTTTCTACTCATACATTCCTTCTTTTTCATTCAGCTACAAGTTCTTTACAAAATCTTCAAATTTGAAAGTTGGAAGAGACCTCACCAACCATCTAGTCAAACTCATACATAAAGGAATCCCCACTATAACATACTTGACAAGCCTCTGCTTAAAGATCTCCAAAGAAGGGAAACCTACCACCTTTTGAAGCAATACCTTCCTTTTGTGGACATCTCTGATTGTTACGAAGTTTCTCCTCACATCAAGCCTAAATGTGCCTCTCTGCACCACTTCCCCACAGCTTTCATATCCTCCGAGCCCTCTCTTCTCAAGACTAAACATGGCCAGTTTGGACAACTGGTCCTCATACCATCTTCATATGCACTCAAGACCCCTTGCCATTCTTGTTGCCCTCCTCTGGAAACCCTCTAGTTTATCATCGTCTTTCTTAAACTGTAGTGTTCAGTTACCTGATGCTCTATTTGAGGTCTATGATATATGATAAGTATGTAAGAGAAGCACAAAGTACTACTAAGTGTGTGGTATCCAAGTCAGGGAAAGACCAAAGGGGAAAGTGATTGGGAGAATAAGGGAATTTTTCACAGAGGTGTTGAATTGGGCTTTCAAAAGGATCTATAGGCCTTCCACAGCAGGGCAGATTTCCTGACCTTTTTTTTAGAAAGTTGTTTAGTCTATAGATTCACAAAAAATGAATATGACGTTGACTGTTCTCAGTGTTTGGTTGTCATAATATTTTTTATGATTCATAATTAAATTAATAAATACCTGTGTTTTAATTTTGTCACATCTGTAAAATGAGGATAGTAATAGTACCTATTTCCCAGGTTTGTAGGCAGGATCAAATGAAGTAACACGTGTAAAGCAATTTGCAAACCTTAAAGCACAATATAAATATTAGCTGTTATTATTGTTGTTATAATCATCATTATTAATTTGGCAATCTTGGGCAAGTCACTTTATGACTTTTGGTTTCATTTATAGCTAGAATGTCAGTATGTTTATGGCTCAAGCTCTCTAGTAATATGTCATTAGATCAATCATTGGACAAAGATTTCAAATTTAGTGCCAACAATTAAATTAATTCATCTATAAACATTCTTTCTAAGAGCTGTGAGATTTTTTTTAGCACCCCTTGGCTCTATTTTTACCACTGTCACCATGGAAGCAGAAAGGGATTTTGTAGGACTGGGGTCCATTTTGTATTTTTATCAACTTCTTCGGTCACCATGCTTACAAATTTCAATGCCTGACAGTTGACCTTTTGATGAACATCTCTGAACCAACTAGACTAGCCATCAAACAGTGGACAGTCTTTTGCTAGACCCGTTCTTGAAGTCCTTCCGGTGTTGTAGAACTTGCTAGCGTTATATCTCAATGGGTTAGCCTTCAGTCCAAAGTTAAGATTGGGCAAGGCATCTAAGTAAGTAAATTACTTGTACTTCATCCTCAGAGAAAGCATTTTAGGCAAAATCGAAGTTCTTCATGATTTCATAATCCTCCTTGTCAAGAACTTCAGACTCATTCGTTGATGCACCCAAAATACATTCCAAAGCAATCACTCAGCTTTGTATCAGACTTACAAGTTAAACTTGCCCAGTTACTGTGAGCAACTAGATGGCTTGTTTGGGCTACTGAGGAAGAGAACTGCTTGGCTATCCTGGGATGACTTTTTGTTTTGATTTTGTTTTTTAAGGTTATAAGCATTTGTGTTCACAGAGAATGAGCCATATCGATTCCTGTGGTAGGTGGAGAAAAGCCTTCAATCCAGAACCATACTGCCAAATACTCACAGTTAAGTTATAAATCGTACATCTGTATTGGCAAGAAGGGTTGGTTAGGTACATAGTACGTAGAATTGTGAATATACAGATAAGGATGGTTACTTACAAAGGGAAGGCTGCATTGATTCTCTTGAACCATAACAGATACTATGTAGGAAAAAGTCAGCTTCCAGCAGACAGCATCATTCTGGCTTTATCATTTTGCTCTGTTGAATGAACTGTATTATAGCACATGCTCATCAAACCCATCAGCTCACACTCTTCCCCATCCTTCCGCAGCCCATTAGGTCAACATTCATCATTGAGTTTAAAGTGCTAAGTGGAACGAGGACTTAGATGTAAGGAGCAGACTTGGGCTCTGATGTAAAAGAACCCAAGTTCATTCTCAAGTGTCTGATTTCTGAGATTGATGGGTACCCTGCTTGTTGCTCCTGCCCCTCCAAAGTCCCTTTATGTATTAGTAGTTTTGATTTAACTGAATTTTTTCCCCAATTCTTTCATATGGCTTCATTGTTCTTTCTCCCTGGACTGTTCTATGAGGTAAAATCTTAGCTGGGTCCAAAACATTTCACAAGATGATCCCTGTAAAACAAGTACAAATACAGAATAAAAGAGATGCCAGATATTCCCTATTAATTCCCCTTAATTTTGTTGTTCAGAATAAAAATGCCTGTATCCATTCTTAAGCAATTTGGCTGTACCAAGTACTATACTTTGTCCTTGGAATTTTAAAATTCCTGCATATTTTAGTATCTGAAATTGATACCTGAATTGTTTTCTCTGAGCCTTCAATATCTTGAATTAACCACTCCCTTTCCTCTTGCCTCCACTTCCCCTTTCATGGGCCAAAATTCTCTTCCCCAGACCTGACCATCACTCTCTGACTCTTCGGGGTCATATATTCATGATGCTATATATTTATTACTGGAAGAAACTTGAGAAGCCATCTGTCCTAAACCCTCTCCTTTTCCAGATGAGATGACCTTTACTGAGTAAACAGCCTCTCCTCCAGATATGCCACCTTTTCCATTATATCTTGCAGCAACACTAGTCCCTTCTGTCCAAACCAGAAGGAGTTTAAGTTAATTTCCTTTCCTGTCAGTAGCTATAATACCTCTTGATTTCAGCGAAATGTTTGATGAGCTAGACAATAGACCTTGACCATGCCACTGTTAGGTAGGTAATACCAACCTGAAGCAGGTGTTTGGATCCCATGACCTTTCAGGGTCATTTTCAACCATAGAGACATAGGAGGACAGGGGGAAGTTCCCTTTTCTTAAGGGTACCTGAAAAAGCAATTACATCTCATATAGTTAAAGGGTAAGAAATTTGTCCAGCAATTAACTTTATGGCTTTTTCAAGCCCTTATATAGAGAGATATTTCCTGCTTCTACCTATTTGCCTTTCCCTCAAAATAGTTAACTGTGAAGGTCATGGTTTTCATCATTTTAGAGAGTCTCTGGAGAAAACAATGTAGTCTTTCCATTCACTACTATTACCCTTTCAAAGACTGCTAGCCAATTTAAGAGTGACTTTTGAAGTTACTGTTGCTGGCCTCCTCTCTTTTCCATACACACAGCTCACCATCCCCCATCCTTTGCCTGTATGCAGACCTTCCCCAGTACCAATAGGCGCTCTCCTTTTCCCTGACTCACAGAATCCCTCTCTCCCTTCAGCTCAAGCACTGCCTTCTAGAGAAAGTTTTCCCAGATCATCTAACTGCTTGTGCCCTCCCTCTCAAACTACCTTGTGTTTAACTTTTTAACTGCACTAGAGCACCTGGCCTGGAGTCAGAAAGGCCTGAGTTTACATCTGGCCTCAGATGCTTACTGTATGACCTTGAACAAGCCACTTAACCTCTGCCGGCCTCAGTTTCCTCAGCTGTAAAACGGGGACAATAATTGTACATACTCCTCAGGGCTGTTGTGAGGATCAGAGGAGAGGATCTTTTTAAAATGCTTAGCAAGTGCATGACACATATTGGGTGATATATAAATGTTAGTCGTTGTGGTGGTTATTTATAACAGTGCCTCTCACATTGTAGTCCTTTTGTGATTATTTGTTGAATTGATTATTTTTTTGAGTATAACACTCTTGGCTACCCTTCCTTTTGAATATTCATTTTTGTCTTAGCTTCAAAGATTCCAAAAAATAATCTTGATTTTCTTCCTCCCTGTATATGATCTTTCTCTTTCCAAGATTCTGCTGTCAACTTTCTCCTCTTCCCTCTCTACATTCTTTCCCTAGGCAAGCTCATTTCTCCCACAGCCATCACTTCTAAACAGGTGGTTCTCAATTCTCCATCTCCAGGCCTGACTTTTTTTTCTAAGCCCCTAAGCTCTAGAACCTCATCTTGATCTTCATCCAAGGTTTACTTGTTACCAGGATGAACTCAGCTCAAACACTCTCCTTCTCTGTAAAATAAGGAGTTTGGACTTGATCATCTCTATAAGGCTTTCCCAGTCTGCATCCTATGATCTATGATCTTTCTCCCAGGACAAATTCATTTTACTTATGCATAGATCTGGTCCTTTCTTTCTTTTTGAAAAATCTTCTGGGGTTCTGTATTGTCTCCATTCTAGTAGGGGGATATGACACAAATACACATAAATAAGACACAAAATAATAGATGTTAATTAGATTGTTGCCTCCTTCTTCCTCCACTTATTTTTAATCTTCCACAGTATGTTATTCTTTTAAAGAAATATAGAATGCACTTTCTTATTCAATAATTTAATAAATATTTATTAGATGCCTACTCTGTATAAGGCACAATCCTACATTCTATGAATACAAAGATAAAACCAAAATGGATTATCACACAAGCCCAGCTTTGAGAGGAAGCTCAGAAGCCATTTAGTCCATCCCATACCTGAATAAGAATTGACAAGTGGATGGCCAGTCCTTTCTTGAAGATACCCATTGAGGAGAAAATAGTCACTGCCCCAAGGAATTTATATTCTGTTTTTTTTTTTTCTTACAAGATCTGTACACATGAAATAATTAAATGGCATGACAAGACTGTCTAAGTGCCAAAATGAGTATTATAGATAATAATATGTTAATATGGAAGTTCAGAATGGGCAAAAACAGATAAGAAGACTTCATGTAGGACATGGGGTTTCCTCCCTGTGTTAAACTGTTTTGGTGATAGTCACACTGAAAAAAGAATAAGTACATGTGATTCTAATAACTCCAGGTCAGCCTTGCCTTTGCAGACCTTTGTTTTCTCCTGGTCCTTGTTCATAGACCATCACTCTCTAAGTCACATGTTCATTCTCCATGGGAAAGGTTAGGGTTGTCTCTAGATATTGCTTCCCCTCATTGGGCTTCTTCATTTCTACTCTGCTAGCTACAGACCAGGGATTTGTTGGACATTATTCATGTCCCTATAGTTTCATAAGCCATTTGGGCAACAATAGTACAGTTTGAAATAGCTTTGTCATCTGAGTTTCTTGTTATTAAACTAATTCAGGGTTTTATACTGGAAAATTCTTCCCTTTTTAAGCTGGGGTTCTGCCTGTCTGAATTTTTGCTTTCCTTCTACCCCTTAGGAAAGGAATTCTTACAGGGTTTTGTTTTTGTTTTTTCTTTTCCCTCTCAGAAATGAAAACCCTTCAAAGACTTTGCCTTTCATTTGTTTTCTTGAGGTTCAATATATAGCAGTTTTTTTGCAACTCGAATTTGTACTTCTTTAAATCTAAGAATATTTTTTTTTGTTTTTCTTTCTACCTTTATAGTCTTTATACTAAATTTTTTCACTCATCAATTAATTAACCCAGCAGATACATATTGAATGCATACTATTGCAAGGCACTCTGTTAAGGGCTCTGAATGATACAAAGAGTAAAACAAAAATACAAATTTAAAAGCACAGATACAAAAGAGTAAAAAGAGAGTCTTGCTCTCATTGAACTTCCAGTCCAATAAATTGAAAGTAGCTCATCATTATTTTCCCAAAATACTAAATGCTGCTCAGCAGCCACCTAAAGATTCCTAAAGGAGCTATGGGGTTGCAAAGGAATTCTAATTCTCTGCTATATATTTCCTCCTACTTGGAAACCTTATGGGATTATTCTATTATTTGAATTAGGTATAAAGGGATCCAAGAAGTTTAGCTTTGCATCAGAACTTCTGGATGTTTGAACTAACTACTGAATCTTATGAGATCCATTTATTACAAGTCGAGAGGTCTTGCTTGCTTCCAAGAGCCATCATTCAGCATGTTAGGAACCAGCAGCACCAGAAAATACTGTGAACATTGGCAATGGCCCATGAATCTGACCTGTTTTGGCAGTCTGGTGGGAAAAAGGGGAGTGTTAAAATATAGATGTTCGAAGTTTGGAGGGTTTGGTTTTTTTTATCTTTCTATGCCTGCCTGCCGTAATTGTCCCATAAATTCTGTTTCTTCCTTTCAATGCCTAGATTAGATTAAAATCTATACATAGCTGCATCCATATAAGAAAATTTACAAAAATATAGCAGCTATAACTAACTCTAGCAGGTCCATCAACTCCCATTTATGAACAATGAACACTTAGTTCCATTCTGCCAAAGCCTTCATATTAAAAGTAAATATGTGTAGGCTACTTTTTATAGTGCGTTGTGGTGATGAACAAATTGAAGAAACATTTGAAAACCTATAGAATTGTTTATTCTAAACATGCTTAAATTGAGGCCAGAATGCATTATACATGTTTCTTACACTTTTAGAATTGTTCATCTGGATATGGTACCAATGTGTATATTTTGGGATATTTATTTGGATTTAGGATGGCAGCATTTAATTTAGTAGTTTAAAGTTATTGTAGCATTGTTGATTAGTGGTATAGTTCCTTTTTTCCTGCCTTTGAATTGCTTAACCAACTTCTAAAAACCCTAAAAAAGGTATCTGTGTTTTCTGTCATCATAAGAAAGTCTCAGGGAGGATCCCCGCCTCCTGCCCCGCACTGAAGCAGATTGCAAGGGACCTGTGACTAAGGAGGCAAATTCTAGGCATATGAGTTCAGTGACTTAACCCAGGGTCACATGGCTAGTAAGTGTCAGTGATGAAATCTGAGCCAAAGTCCTCCTGACTCTGAGCCCAACACTGTAGCTATTATACCACACTTCCTCTACTTTTATAATTTAATATAAATGAAATTTTTGGCTCACACTGCCTTGTAGTGTTTTATCAAGCTTTTATACTATGCATTCCTGTGTTCACTGCTCATAAGAGATGCCAAGAAAGACCTTAGAAAAATTTACCATATCAAAGATTGCAGTTAATAAGGGGAAAATCCATCCAAAGCATACTTCATATTGCTATTTTATGACTGACCTCATTGACCTTTACAAATTTATAGATAAATGTGTATATATATATATACATGTATACCTACATAGATACATATTTATATACATATGTAACCTATAGCAATAATGTCAACATATATATATTAAATTTGCAAGTGCTTTACATAAATTATCTCACTTGAGCTTTATAATAACCCTGTGAGGTAGGTGATGAACTTTAAGTAGTAATATATGAGAATTCAGAAATGAAACTGCTTGTAGCATCCATTTTTCTCTAATATAAAAGCAATAATTTTGCTTTGCTAAAGTGAGTTTTATATTAGACATCATAAGTAAATTATTAGCAACTTTATTTTGTGATGCATATATTTTTAGGAAAAGGGGAAGGATAGGTTACTGTGATGTATGTATGCCTGTTAAAACAACTATATCTATCTTTCCATCTAGGTAGATAGATAGCTATATAGATAGATAGACAGGTGGATGGATGGATATCTATTGTTCTATCTATCTAGATAGAGATAGATATAGCTTTATCTAGGTGGATAGATCTATCATTATATGTATCTAATAATGAGAATTCCTTTTAGATATGAATTAGACTTAATAGCTACTAAAGTCCTTTTCAATTTTTAAGTTCTATGATTCTGTGATATGTGTGCTTTTGTGAATATATGTACAAAAATACACATGCACACACATATATCTGTGTGTGTCTTGTGATTTACTACTCTGAAATGTATATTTTATACAGTAAAGGTATACTAACATTGCAATATAGAATCCAAATATAACTTGCATTTTATGTTCTCCAAGCTTTAAGCACTCATTCAATATTTGTTTAAAGATCTCCCCATGCTTTTTTAATCCATCCTGTTCACTCCCATCTTTCAGAACCTGATTTAAAATTAATATCCTTCAAGAAGCACTCACTGATGAATCTGACTTATCCCATTCTAATCAGACTTTTCCACCATGTATCTCTAGCACTTACGGATTCAAAATATTAATTTTCAGTCATTGATTTTTTTCTTTGTAATGTTCTTAAATCTTTGTGGTGGAGATTTACCTCCAATTAGACTATAAACTCCTTAGGGACAGGAATTTTCCCTTTTATATCTCCCACTGGAACTGTGCTGAGAGTATGGGATCATTCCACTTTGGGAATTAGCGAGCTTCATGGCAAGTTAGTGTGGCCGGACTTATAGCCATGGGAGAGGGGTTTCAGAGTTTCAAGGGTGGTCAAAGGCATTCTTGTCCAACATAGACTTAAATAACCAAGAATAGAGAGGAGGCAATGGCAACTAGTGAAGTACCATGACCAAATAAAATTAGTATGAACAGAAATTATACTCCCATTCCACTTCTCTCTTCTTGTTACAGCAGCTGCCTTCCAACACTTTCTCAGTCTGCTACTACATATAATACTGATTTCAATATGATTATTTTTTGTATAAAAATGTTGGAGAGAAGAAGAGAAAGCAACCATCTAGTGTGACCCCTCATCCTCCCAGTCTTGGTGCCATTTCCCAGTACACCTAGGCCAGGGCTCAATGCAGAGAAATACTGCTGAACGACTTACTGGTTGAGGGGGAAGTCTGGGAAGGTAGCAGATAATCAAGGACGACGGATAAACAATTCATATTTAGTTGGTATTGGGAGGCTCTGTGTTTCTTGCAACAGATTTATCTTCCAAATCACATTTGGCTCAGGCTAATAGGAAAATTAATTTGCATTCCCAAAGCACACATTAGTTAGGGTGACCTCAAAGTTTTAGAGTGGGGAGCCAACCTGGGAAAAAGAATTAACTGCAGGTAATTCACGGAGGATAATCAGAACATTCATTATCAAGAGATGACTTCAAAATAATAATTATAAAGGATTTTATGACATCACAAATAACCGTAGTTTTAACTTCTTGTTGCTATTTTAAGAAAGAAACCCATAAAAACATTCATTTCATTTGTAAAGTGACATAAAGCTAGAGGTGCTGAACCTTTTGAAAAACATTTATTTCCCACAGCTCTGAAAGTGAATCTGGCTCTCAAAGTGCTTGTGATCAACTTGTAACACCAACAGCCCTGGCTGCCTGTACACGAGTGGACTCCTGCTTTACTCCGTGGTTTGTGCCATCCCTCGCTGTCTCTCTCCAGTTCGCTCACCTAGAATTCCATTTCTGTCATCACCTTGATCAGTTGGGCACAGGTACTCTAGATTCTGCAATAGAATGCAAACCTTTCTATCTTTCTTATTTTGTTTTGCTGGTTCTGAGTCACACTGTTCATTAACAGTTGCTCTGGTAACTTACTTCCAGGAAGTGCAAAGGAGAAAGGTTTCAATTTCAAATTGATGCCTTCTGTTTGCCTGTATTAGGAGCCTTCAGTGCCCAGAGTACTGTGGTCGCCTATTGCCTTTCCCAGGGGACTGACTATTTTTGGAAGTGCCATTCATTTTCCCTGGAACAGTGAGGAGCATTGCCAAGTTTGTCCAGCAGCAATAGCTGTAGCTACATGAGGCAACAGGCATGTCCAGCAGGTGTTCCTTCTCTTTTCAAAAAGCTTATAGGTCTTTTGTGTTTTCCACCAGTACCATTGAGCTAGTACATTTTACAGTACTCTTGAAACGCTTTAAGACTTTGGAGCTTCTGTAATAAGGATTTTTGAGAAATCTACAAGAATTACAGGTTTCACTGTTATTCCAATTATAATCTTTTTGAAAGTGATGCATCTGTTTTTGTTCAGTGTGCTGTGTCATTGCATTAATGGCATAGACATTCCAGAAGTACTTCAGGGTATTGCCTGATTTCAAATGCAGGAACACTGTCTGTTGGAGATGAACAAATATCTCAGATAACTTAAGCAGTTTTACAAGTTTTGATTTAAATTTTTCTATGATCCACGAATAGCCTCTGACATACTTACTAATGTTAATGTTCCCAATCAGATAGTTACTTGTAAATCATTTTTGACCGTACTCTAGCTTTCTAGTTAATGCATTCTGATACCAGGTGTTAGGACTTTCAACTTACACACAATGGAAAAAGCAAAAATCAGATTAAAACCAAACACAGCTGCTGGCAAGCATATTGCCTTTTCAACAAAAAAAAAAAAAAAGGCAGGGGAGAGATTAAGTGGCTTTAAAAAAAAACTTTCTTGAAGAAACTTATGTTTTTGAGAGGGGTAAAGAGGCACAAGGTAATTCTATAAGATTCTCCTTACCTTTTGGGAATTTTATTTTTTGTATTTGGGAGTCTTCCTCTATGAGAGTAAGGGAATCATTGATTGCTACTGATGGGAGAGGAGAGTCTGCTAACTGGAGCCTCAGTAAGGCTTTCTTTTAAAACTCAACTACAGATATAAAATAAACCTTCTGAAAAGGGAGCATATTGTCTTGAACAAAGAGTAGGCCCTTATTTCAATTTAGAAAAAATTTGAAAATTCAACTTTCTTAAGTGTCATCTAACCCCATGCATCACACTGTTTTTCTTTTCCAAACTTTTTACAAACTGAAAGTTCATATATTTTCCCCCACAATGTATGGTCATCTCTTCTAAATTCGTTGTTTCCCTTGCTTGTTTGTTTTCTTCATAGTTTCACCACAGTACCTACAACCATTCATCTCTGATAAGAATGTGCCAGCTGAGCTAGAATACATGATTCTCTCCTTTAGAGAACCACATGTTTATCTCAGGCAGTGGAACGATGGATCGGTCTGTCAGGAGTTCCAGTTCTCTACTCAAGCTGATTGCAAACTTCTGGAGTGCAGAAATGTTACCATGCAGAGTGTGGTGAAACCCTTCAGCATCTATGGACAGATCTCTGTTTCTAGCGAGGCAACAGAAAAACTTCTGGATTGTACTGTGATAGTTGATTCTATATTTGTAAACTTTGGGCAGCATGCAGTTCATTCCCTAAACACTGCAGTACAAGCTTGGCAACAGGTACGCACATTCCATAACTGTTTCCAAAGTGACCATGTTTAATTTTCAATTGGATGCTATGTCAGACGAGTCAAAACCAAACTACAGTATGACAGAATGAAGCGAATGGGCAGTGGAATATTTGGCGCCTGTTTCCACACTGGCAAAGCAACCCACATTATTTTTTAGACCTCTGGAGAATATGGGTCCTCTACACATGCATTGAATATTATACCCACATTTTTGTGACTAATGTGCCACATCTGTGTATAAAGTACCCTACTCTCCAGAATTTTTTCCAAGTACTTTATAGTTTCAGTTTGCCAAAGTTCTAATCAGGCTACTTAGTGTAATCTCAGCGACTGTTAAAGGAATGAAACACCAGTGTGGGTCTTTAAGATGTCAGGCACTTCGTGTTCTCTCTCTCTCTCTCTGTCTCTCTCTCTCTCTTTCTCTCTCTCTCTCTCTCTCTCTCTCTCTCTCTCTCTCTCTCTCTCTCTCTCACACACCCCCATGATGAGTTGTATGTAATATGCAAGTACAATGTAGTTTCTCTCCCTTGCCTCTGTTAACTTCCTATTCTTTCAGTGTACCATGAGGAGGCTGACTGCATGAATCAACTTTACACCCCACTACTCCTTAATATTTTTTCACTTTTACTCCTTTCCATAAATCAGCACATACTGAAAAGAGGTGAAATGTTTGTGATGTCTGTCACATTTAAATTTTAATGGAAATAAGGTACTTTCAGCTCCCAGTAGCATGTAATTCATTTAACTGTATCATGTGACAGTAACACAAATTTCAAAGTAGTTTTGTGTCCTTTACTAACTTTTAGTGTAATTTTTAAAATAGAACTTTTTTTTTCTACTTAAGACTAGACAGTCATTCCCCTAAAATTCTTTGTATGCAGCATTTGGGGTTTCATTCCCCAAGTATAAGGTCCTTCTATTTATCATTGACCTAAAGAAGTCTTTTAATTCTCTAACCTCCAAACTGTCATGGGAGCAAATCATTCTATTTATATGCATGAAGACCTATATAAAACTGAGGAATTAATTACCTAACATGGCACTACAATAGCAAAGTAAGAGAAGATAAAACATCTGCTTTATATTAAAAATTCTTTTTTAAGGGCATTCCATGGTTTTCTTGCTGCAAAGGACATGCGTAAAACGAGAGCTAGTGTGATCTAAATCTTTACAGCTGGTTCAAATAGCAATGTGAAAAAAATTTTTGTAGCTCCAATTTCTGGGTTTTTTGTCATATTCTGAACAATGCATTTAATAAAAAACAAAAATAGAATATATAAAAGAGTCATTGATAGGGCATTTAAACCCAGGATTTTTTTACTTAGCATCAGTGCCTGTTATAAGAAGACCCATGTGTGGCAACTACTGCAAAATGGCCTTCAGAAATATCGGTTTCCTCCCAGGGTAAAGAATTCTCTTAGACACAGCTATACATATAAATAAAATATGGTGCATAAATATTTAAATGTTTTAAACCACATCAGAGTGTGAATGACTGACTGACTAACATGGTGCCTTGAAGGAGTATTCTGAGTTGGAAAAAAATTGAATTGTATATTTGATTAAGTAGAGCCATATGTCACGTAGTATATTGCTGACAGGTACATTCTATGAATAGTTGGTTCTGATTTATACAGGGATTTGGCAATGTTAACATGAGCCACAAGAGGATAGACTTCTGTAATTGTTGCTGTAATTTTCTCGTTTCCTCCCATGTCAAGGGTACTTGCCACCATGTTCTAATGTGGTGGGCATCTAATCTTATGTATTCTAAAGTAAATTTAAAATGTACTCTTTTGAAATCACAAGATATTTGACATGGAAAAAGACTCATGAAAGGTTCTTAAAGTCATTGTTTTTAAGATGTTCTGTGTATGCCTTATCTGCATTAGAGAGGAAGTACAGTTTCCCAATCACAGGGTTCATTGCATAGCCACGTTCATATACAGTCTTTTTGCTGCCAACCAGAACATGAACTCAATAAGCAGGAGACACAATTTGAGTTTCTGCATATTTGTACGGCATTGATATCTCAGATAAATAATTTGTTAGATAATGCAGATGGGCCAGACAGTTGAAGCATGAAGCCATTTGGCCTTCCACATTCAGGTCAGGAGTTCAAGATTAACAGAAGCCTTCACCAAGATCTGGTTTTTCTAGCCGTGCATTCCTTTTCTTCTTCTCTCTTTCGGCGAATGATGTATGTTTCTTAAACAAAATTAAGGTCCTAGAATATCTAATGCAGTTCACTTTGTAACTTAAGGTGAAACCTGAGCAGATTAGCACTTGAGGGGTGTTTTTAAAAAGGTGAAAATTGTGTCCATCTTTTTTATTTCATGCAGTACTATGTTCCACTTTGTTACAAATTAGTCTCTGACACTCTAAACTCTACTAGGAGTATCGATGCTATGGTAAATAATTATCAAATTAAATGAATATCAATAAATTATAAACTATCAAATTAACATAAGCACCTCAGGTTCATTCAGAGTATGTGATGTCACCTAAAATGCTTTAAAAAATGTTATCCTATGTCCAGCATTCCAAGAAGTGTTTAAAATTGTTACACTTACAATGAACTCCACAGATGAAGAGTGAGTACAGTGAAACAGTTCCCTAAAGACTTTCTGTATTCTTTAGAAAAATGTAAATAACCCCCTTGTGTTCTTTAATTTACATTTTTTCCTAAACCCCTCATCATTTATTAAAAGGTCAATTGTAGAGATGAGGAAAGCAGTGGGGTTTTTTTTACCCTTTTTTTTGGTTGTTTTTTCAGAGTCCATCTGGTAGCTTAACCTTAGTGTCGCTAATAAAGAGATCACTAATCTTTACTAAAATGAAGTTTTGAATACCAGGACTTTTAAGACAGCTAAGACTTGGAGTGACCTTTGTTTTCCCATATTAGTGCTCAAGATATTAAGGAAAAGGATGACTATTTAACAACAAAAGAACTTGATTTAACAGGTTTAAGAAGTTTATAAAAAATGTATGATTGAAAAAGCAAATTGGTTACATGATGGGAGCAAAGGTTGACTTAAAGGATAAGGCTGTGTGCCCCACAAGATCAAGAGAGATCCTGTGCCCCCCCCAAATACATTGGGTGAACCCCCTTTGGTAAGCTGCTGGGAGGACATGAGTGAGAGTTTCATTGGGTATACAAGCATGGAAAAGATGACATATGCATCTGTGTGCAGGCCCTCATGTCCATGAGAGCACACATCTATTGGAGCACTGGAACAGGACAACTGGATTTTGAAACTACAGCAGAAAATGAAAGGATTGTATCAGAGAGAGAGAGAGAGAGAGAGAGAGAGAGAGAGAGAATTTTCTTTTGAGTCCTTTTCTCGTAACCCTCTCATCTACGGTTGATCGCTGGGACCCTCAAAAGGATAAATGCTGCTTCTGCTACTCAGTGGAAATGGATATTGCTAATGGACATAATGGTAGATGAAAAGCAATTGAGCCACTTCTAGAACCCTTCCTCTTCCTGCCCTCCTCCCCCAGATCTCTGGCATCTTCCAGGCCATTAATCTCAAGCCGACTCTTCTGAGAGAATTCCTTAATGGATTGTGCCAGATTGGCTTCCCTTGGTCAGGTTTAGTCTCAACTTATTCTGATCTTCATCCCTCTAGACTTTAGGAATATGAGACCTTGGAGCAGGAGGAAGGAAGACTGTCAGTAAAATTCCAGGCTACCTGGCATGAGAATATTTTGACAGTATTTTAGAACTTCAGCTAGAAAAAAAAAACTAGAGAAAATTGGAAGTAGCGTTGTCAAGGTCAGTCTGTCATAGATGAGTGAATGCAATGAATGAAAAAGCATTTATTATGTGCAAAGGATTGAGCTTGCCTTCCCATTGGTGGCAAGATGGTAGCATAGGTAGAGATGGAAGGCCCTTTCTCCACAGATTGTCATTATATCTCAGTGACTAGCACTGTAGTGGATTGTGCCTTGGTTGACATATGTGTTCTGAACCTAATTGTGTGTGTGGAAAAGGATCTAGGTGTTGTAGTGGACCACAAGATCAGTCCAGAGGCTGTCAGTCAAAAACACTAATGTTCTCTTAGGTTACATTGAGAAACAGTGTCCAGGACAGGGAAAGTGACAGTCTTGTTGCATTTTGCCCTGGTCAGATCACATTTGCATTATTGTGTTCAGTTAGTTCTGAGTACCATTTTTTTTATGGAGGATCTTGCTAATCTGGAGAACATCCAGAAGAAAGGTCAGCAGACTAGCAAAGGGGTTCAAGGCCATACAACATGATGACTGGCATGTTTAGCCTGCATGTGAAAAAATTCAGTGTTAGACAGAAGAGCTCTCTTTAAGTGGTTAAAAGGCTCTTGGAAAGGAAACAACCTGCTCATGTCCTGCTAAGCCCCCAAGAGCTGAAACTGGAATAATTGGTGAATGTTGTAGAGAGATAAGTTTAGGCTTGATATGAGAGGAAACTTAGCAATAATGAGCTTTTCTCAAGGGTCTCCCCTCACTGGACATCCTCAGGCAAAGACTAGGGTTTGGCACCCCATTACAGGGATTTTTATTGATTTGTTAGGTATGAATTATACTAGATAGGTTTGGAGCTCCCTTCCAACTCTGAGATTCTCTGATTTGGTTGAATTCATGGGGACTGCTAGGTCGTCAGAAAGGCTCAACACTTCGCTTGAATCTGCCAATTTGCCAATAACTGAGGTCCATCAGTTGCTGGACATTAGCTGAAGCGTATTTATTCATAGCAGTGACACTCTGTAAGAGCAGTGATTGCTTTTACCAATCTTGAAAAAAACACCCTGGCTTTTAAACAGCCTCTAGACCTGATCAACCTTGCAGGCTCAGTCCCTGAGCAGTGTAAGGAAATCTGCAACTTTCCCTCTGTCTTTCTCTCAGAGGAGCTACACTCGCACATTTACACTCTTCCATAAGGGATCGGAGGGCTTTGTTACCCAAATGATCCTTGCTTTTGAAAGAGTACACACCGTCTCTTGGGTAATGGACCTGATGGTCACATCAAGAAGAACTCGAACCTCGTCATCCACACTTCTGGAGCACTGTTTGAAGAGCACCAGCCCACAGAGCATTTTTTTTTTTGGTATCATGTTAATTTACTTGAAGAAACCTCAAAAGTTTGAGAGATCTCATTGTTCTTATTTTTCTGTGGTGTATGATTTATTTTAAAGGAACATAAATCGAAACGTATTCCTGGAACATTTTGGATCTCTTTAAGGTGTGTGTGTGTACCACACACTCAATGCTTATGCTTGGGAGTATAAAATATTTTGTATACCAGAGCTAATGACAAGAGATCTTTTCGTGTTTTTGTCTTGTAACTCTCGCCACTGGGCAGACAGCTGCCAAACATCTTGCAATTAATCTGATGCACGTTGGCTTTCCTCTTCTTTTCCTTTCAGAACCAATGCCCTGAGGTAGAGGAGTTGGTCTTCAGCCATTTTGTGATCTGTAATGACACACAGGAGACACTGCGGTTTGGCCAGGTGGATACTGATGAAAATATTTTGCTGGCCAGTCTCCACAGTCACCAGTACAGCTGGCGTTCTCACAAGTCCCCACAGGTATTTCAGAAAGTTTCACAAACACAGTGATTGTTAAAGCCGGCTGTTCATGTATTCTGCGTTTTTATGCATGTATCCAGCTATTTCTTTTTAAATCTCCCTGGAAACCACATGGTATAGCAATATCAGAAAAAGGATTGAAGAAACCCAGAAATGTTAAGGGAATAAAATGAGGTATATGTACAAGTTCATAGAGATTCAGAGGTCTAAACTGAACCTTGTTCAGTCCAGGAAGAGCCAGCAAACAAGAGGGATGATAAGCAGAGAGCTTCATGGTAGCTTTGCAGTACTGATGGAGTGGTGTCCCAAAGACAATGTACGGGTAGACTCAGTGCGTGGCTACAATCTGAAATTGATACTTTGTAGAGGGGCAGCTGAAGAAAGGACTAGCCCTAATGTCAGAAAGACCTATGTTCAAGCCTTGCCTCTGACACGTACTGATTATGGGAAGGTGGGCAAGGCACTTACCTCTCAGAGTTCCCCAGGAAATCCTTGAAGGCCACAAGTTAAAAGGAGCTTCTGGTCTGTATCCACACCAATGAAATTACATGCCAAGATCCAAAAATTCAAACAAATTATTAGCTTCAATTAAGTCAGTACTCAGTGTTGTGGTTTGAAGTAAAAGAAATTTCAGAAAAAAAAGTACTCTAAGCATATTGTTCTCTTTAGAACTCCAGTTATAAAGAAAACTATGTGTGCCTGTGATTGAAAGGAATTTCTTCCAGGGGCAAGTGAACCTTCCCATGCAACCCTAGAGAGATGAGGAGGGAAGCTTCAGACTTTGTTGTGCCTTTATCCTCAGTGGAAATGGGATACTATTTGCTTATTTGGGTCATCAGGGACTTGCCAAAAAGGTCACTGTCCAGTGTGAAGAAGGTAGCTAACTCTACCATCTCAAATCTGAGTCAGAGTCGCAAGGAGGAAGAATATAAATCTTTCCCCCAACTTTTTATTAAAAATTCATGTTTAATTCAAATTGACTTAATGGGACATTAAACTACAATAAATCCTTTTTGCAAAGTTCCCATATGACTTGATAATATATTTATATTTTTAGGTCACATCTATAGGTTTTTAATTTATCATTTCCTTTGTAAGAAGTTTTTCTCTTAGAAAGTTTTTAAGCAATTCGCCTCTGGTTAAAGAAGGTTTTCACATTAATGATGTTTATGATAATGCAGTATTGGTGGACAAATAGAAAATCTTCAAGCTGTGTTTTCAGTTGTTTAATATTGCTATGTTGCTACAAGGTACCCAGCAAGTTGCAGGCTGTGGGCCAGTGAAAAGCCCAGAGGAGGAAGATTTGTTCCACCTTCAGTCATTTGGAGGATGTATAAGCTAAGTTTAAATATCCTTCCAAATTCCCAAACCATCTATGGGAGCCAAAAGGGAGGAGCAAACAAAGAATGAAGAGCTGAATCAGAAAGACTCCAAACTGATGCAGAGAACAGTGGGATGGTAGATTTGAAGAAGAGAAAGCAAAAATAGTTATTAGGATTATCATACTATTTTACATGTTCTTAATGCAGTAGACTTTTACAATCGTTATCTCATTTTATCCTCACAAAATCTCTGTGAAGCATATAGTATTATTCCCATTTTATAGGTAAGGAAATAGAGACAGAAAAGTTGGGTCTCCAAAGTAAATCATATAGATAATGATAGTGGTGGAACTAGAACCAAGGTCATCCAGTTCTTAGTGTTCTTTTTACCACTCTGCCACACACTTCTTTCTGTTACCTAATCTTGCTTTTTTGGGTGGGTTGGAATCAAAGTTTTGAGAGAAAAACTTCAAAAATTAAGCATATAATATCTATTACCTAGGTTCAGTCCAAGTATAGAGCCTTATGAAGACTCATGGTTTTACCAAAAGCACCAAGTGGCCTCTAGAAATATGTTCGAACAGCACTGAAATGAGAGAATCCACAGTTCATCCATTTTTTTTGTCTTTACCTGTACCCTGCAAATGCATTGTCCTGTGTTCAAGATGCTTTGTAGTTAATGTAATGAATGAACTCTATCTACTATGAATCAGAATTGTGGAAAATAAAAGGGTCTCTTAAAATCTGTGCTGTAGAAGGCAATCGTTAGGACATGGATTTTGAGCTGAAGGGAACTTCGGAGGCCGTCTAGTCCAAATTCTTATTTTACAGGTAGAGAACTGAGGCCCAGAAGGTAAATTGCTCAGTGTTGTACAAGTAGTGAATGGAAGGGGCCAAGATTCAAAGACATGTGCTGTACAAACCTTGAAAGAGAAGAGGCCATGATGAGCATCTATAGAATTTCTTACCTCACCAATTGCAAATTCTGCTATGTCAGGAGTTGTTTACCTCTCTTGTGTGTATGCCATAGACCCCTCTGGCACTCTAGTGAAGCCTATGGAATAATATTTTTACATGCATAAAATAAAATGCATAGGATAAGGGAAATAAATTGTATTGGAATAAAGATGTGATTTTTTTTCTCCATCCAAGTTCACAGACCCCTGGAAATCTTTCCAGAGGTCCCTTAGGGATAAGTGAATGCCAGATTAAGGACCCCAATGCTCCATCTTAATGAGATATTACACTGGGTGAGGGGGAGGGGGGAAGAAGAGAGGAGATAGAAGAAGAGAACTCCTTGGTCATTATTCATTCAAAATCTCTAAGAAGACTTTTCAGGTTCAGAGAACTTAACTCCACTTAGCAATGTAGCTTATATTTCTGAGGTGTTTTGGTTTTTCTTCCAGGAGATCAAGAAAGTATTGATGACACCTGGAAAGGTTTCAGAGGGGTCTTAGAACCACACACACTCTTGCTAGCCACAGGAATGGGAAGAAGACACACTTTAGAAATGTGATCCAAAGCTGAGAAGCCAGAAAGAGAAACCTTTCACAGTTGAGGAGCTGTGAAGCTCTCCTTGTAGTTTCTTGCACACACTCTGAGAAAGAACCACTTACAATGCTGGACAAGGCACAACTATTTCTTGCCTAAACAAACAAGAGTGAACAAAACAAAAATGTTTTTTGGAGAAGTCATGAAAATATTCAGCTGGACAAAGTCAAATACCCTATCACATCATATCCTTCTGTATCAAAGGTTCTTTATTAGACTGCAGAGAAGATTGGCTAGAAGTCATAGAATTAGAATGTTAGAGCTGAAAGGAGCCTTAGAAATCCCAGTGAGTCCTCTCCCTTGATTTACCAAAGAAGAAACTGAGAGTGCTGCAATCTGGGAGAAAGTAAGTGACTTGCTTGTGGCCACACTACATTAGAAAAGTAGTTTTCTTCTGAGAAGCTCCTCACACAGCAGAACAACAGATCTGCTCAGCTCAGAGTGAAAGCTTGCATCACTCTTCATCAGAGTAGAGAGTAGATATGTCTAGCTGAAAGGGAAGAGGAACTTAGTTTAACTTAGGCTGTGTTCCCAGACAAACCAGATACAGTGACACCTCAGTTAATCTGCATGGTTGATTTATGGAGATTCAGGTTAATAAATTTTTCTGGTTCATTGTACATCAGATCATTGTTGCAAAAAATCTCGCTGTGACACTGACATCCTGTTATAACCTAGAGCTTCCTGAACTCACAGCCTGCCTAATTGATACTGCAAAACTGCAAGGATATGTCTGTCATTTTAGCCCCTCGCTTTTGCTGACCAAGCTCACAACTGTTCCATCACTTATTCAGCAGCTCTCTGTAGCCAGGTTCTTGTTGCCTCTAGGATAAAATAGAGATATCCCCGTGCTTGGCATTTATGCAGTCTAGCTACAACCTACCTTTCCAGCTCCATCTTACCCCACAAATTGCATCATAGCCAAACTCAACTACAAGACATTTCCCTTGTGAAATTCCATTGCCCGTATGTATGCTTATGTTCAATCTATGCCCCATGTCTGCAGCGCACTACCTCCTTCTCTCTGCCTGGCAGAATCCTTACCTTTCTTCCATGCTTAGCTCAGGTGTCACCTTGGTAAAGTCTTTTTTTAATCATCCTATTATAAATGGTCTCTCTTCAAGTTACCTTGTAATTCATAGCAGCGTAGGATTAATCAGAGTGGTGAATGGCCTCTAATCTGGAGAAGAGAAGACACAAGTGCATTATAGCTATATTCACGTATGTGGAGGAGGCCACATACTTATTCTGTTGTTCCCTCAAAGGAAAGAACCAAGAGTAATAGATGGAAGTCACAAAGAGGCAAATGTAGATTTGATGTAAGGAAAAATATCCTTACAGTTACTGCTATCCAAGAGTGGAGTGGCCTGCCTTGGGAAGCAGTGACTCCCCCTCATTGGAGAGTTCCACACAGGGTGAGTATGACCACTTGTCGACATGCTGTCGAGGGCCTTTTTTTTTATGTATGAGCTGGATTAAATGGTGCTGAGGTCCCTACTAACTCTAAAACTATTATTCTGGTTGGGTGAAGTTATCAATTTAAGGGAAGGGGCATAATAAAAACAAATCTCAAGTTAATTTTGGATCTCTTTGCTAGCCATTCATTAATCAGTTTCCTTCAGGATTAGATCTAGAATTTTCGTAGGCTGAAAGCACAGGGATAAGAAATTTGGGGAATCTTTAGAAAGTAGTTAACCTTTGTATCTGACTAGTCTATGGACTGTAAACTGATCATACTTCCTCTGTAGCCAGAATTCTTTCATACTGATTTATGATGCTTCTTTTCCTATATGTCAAAACTTCAGCTAGATTATTTTAAATATCTGCTGTTTTAGGCCTTCTAGCCAGGGTTCCACTTGCCAGCGACCAATGCATTACTGTAATTCAGAGCTATTCCTAATATATATCTATATAATGCAAACATACATGTATCATTCTTCCATGCCATCATCAGTTGATTCAGAAAACATTTGTGGAGAGAGAAAGAGAAAAGGAAAGGAGGTAGGGAGAGAAAGCATTTATTAAATGTTTATTATGTGTCAGACACCATGTTAACTGCTGAGAATTCACATACAAGCAAACAAGACAGTCCCTACCCTTAAAAGAGTTTTTACATCTTAATGGGGGAAGATAACACATAAAGTAGACCTGGAAAGTAGAAGTAAGGAGAAAAGGGTCAGGAGAAGAAGGAAGATTACTGCCTAGGAGTGAGGTAGTAGGTAAGGAGTGGAGTCTGGAGAGAGAGTCTAGGTGAGAGTAAGGTCAAACAAAGCTTGAATCCTTTCCAAAATAGTGGTCTTGGAGATGGAGTTACCAGTCAGGTGAGGAGGACCTCAGGACAGATACTTCTCAAGAGAGATAAGTCAGTGAGGCATGTATATAAACAACATCTAAAAGGGAGGTACACCTGAGCTGGGCATTAAGAGAATAGAAGGAATTCATTTGTCATAGATAGAGAAGGGAGAAGGGGGTCTCTTCTAGGCATGGAAGCCAGAGAAAGCAAGACAGAATACTTCAAAATAAGGCTGAAAAAGGTAGACTGGAGCCAGATTGTAGAGAGTTTTGAAAGTCAACCCGAGGAATTAGTATTGAATTCACTAAGCTGTGGGAAACTATAGAACATTTTTAAACAGAGAAGTGATATGGTCAGGTCTATGTATATCACTAAAATTTTCACAATTTTGTGGTGATTTTGAGATTTGAAAAGAATATAGTGATGAGACCACTTAATAATCCGGTCAAGAAATAATGAGGAACTGAATAGGGCTTGGTCACCTAGGAGTAGAAAGGAAGGATTATTGCAAGATATATTTCAAAGAGAGAAATAACAGAACTTCTTGTATACAAGGGGTGTATCAAAGATAACTGGACTCAAATCTAGGTAACTAGGAGACTAGAAGTAGAAAAATTAGAAAGAAGGGCAGGTTTTGGTAGAAAGATAATTAATTTTGTTTTATACACGTTGAGTTTGTGGTACTGACAGGCATCTAACTGGCTTGACTGGTAGCTGGAAATGTAGCCCAAAGATTCAGGAAAGAAGTTGGGGCTTGTAGTACAGCTATAGCTTTGAGAGTAAGGAAGGGATCACTGAAGCCATAGGAGTGAACTAGATAAGGGGAAAGGGTATAAAGAGATTTTTTAAAAAGGTCAAATACAGGACTTTAATAATGCCAGTACCTAAGAGGCAAAAGGAGAGAGTGACAAATGAGGGAGATCAAGAAGTAATCATAAAAGAGATAGGAAGGAGTAGTGGCATGGAAAGCCAGAGACTGTTAAGGAATGTGGGGGATGGGGAGGGCATTAGCAGTAGCATTAAATGCCACTAAAAGGTCAAGGAAGATGAGGACCATTACATCCAGCAGTTAGGTAGTTGTTTAAGAATCAGCTCAAACACCACCTTCTACATGAAACCTTTCCCACTGTCCCCAGGTGGTAGTGCCATCTGTACTAGGTGTTTCTGCTTCCTCTTCACTCACTCTCTCTAAACCCTGTGCAGTATGGTTTCTGACCATATCATTTAGTGGAAGTTGCCCTCTCTAAGAGTTACCAGTGATCTCTTAATTGACAGATCTAATGACCTTTTCTCAGTCCTCATTCTTCTTGATATCTCTGCAGCCTTTGACATAGCATATCACCCTCTTCTGGAGACTGTCCTCTGTAGATTTTTAAGACACTGTTCTCCTCAGGTTTTTCTCCTGCCTTGAGCACTCCTCATCTTCTTTGCTGGTTCTTGGTCTGTGTCATGCCAGTTAACTTTTAGTATCCCTTAAGAGTATGCTGGGTCCTCTTCTTTTTTCCTTCTCTCTCAATTAGTGAGCTCTTCAGCTGCCATGAGTTCAATTATCGTATCCATGACATAAATTCCCAGATCTATGTATCCAGCTCTAATGTTTCTCCTAAGCTGCAGTCATGCATCACTAACCTCCTTTTGAATATCTTCAACTAGATGCCTATAGGTGTCTCAAGTTCAGCATGTCAAGGATGAAACCTACTGTCTTTACCCATGACCCTCCCTTCTTCTGCATTTCCCTTTTACTGTCAAGGGTATCCTCACTTAGGTACACTCAGGGACAACTTCCCAGTCACCTGGATCCTTCCTATCATCCCACAGAGCTGCTTGGTCTCCACATCTTATCATTTCTACCTTCACTCCATTTCAAATTTATTTTGGTCCCCTTTTCTCCATTCACACAGCCACAACCCTAGTTTCTCACTCCATGCCTGGACTATTGCAATAGGCTTCTACTTGGAGTCCTTAGCTCAAGTCTGTCCACTCCAATTCATCCTATACTCAGAGACCACAGAGAATATCCCGAAGCTCAGGTCTGACTATGCGTCCCAGTAACCTGCAGTGATTTTCAGTTACCCCTGGGATCCAGTCTGAAATCCTGTTGTCATTTAAACTCTTCCTAATTTGGTCCTTTCATGCTTTCTACTTTTCTTACACTTTACTCGCTTTCTTTCACTGTACAACCCAGCTGCAGGAGTATACTTGTGTGTATGTGTGAGTGTGCGTGTGTACAGTCATATACCTAGACACTGCGTTCTGTCCTCCATCTCTGTGCTTTCACCCTCCACACACCCCCAGGCCTGGAATATTCTCTCACTTTGCCCTGATGGCTTCATTCCCCGGCTTCCTTTCAGGTTCAGCTCAAATCCTACCAGATGCAAGAGGTCTTTCCCAATTCTCCCAGCTGCTGGGGCTTTCCATCTATTCTGTATATATCTTATTGTGCCCACTCATTTCCATGTTGTCTCCCCCATTAGAATATGAGCTCCTTTAGAGGAGGGGCTGTTTTGGCCTTTCTTTCTGTCCTGGCACATAGTGAGCACTTAATAAATGCTTGGCCACCCACCGATGGCTTCCCAAAACTACTCTAGATTTGTTTTGAGCATTTTCAATATGGCCACGTGTAGCGCCAGCGTGATGCAGCGCCCGCGGCTTGTTCTGAATGACAAAATATAACAGACTCTGTTCATTGAAGGCAGAACTAAAACATTTATTCAGACACCAGAAAGCCAAGTCCATCACAGCAACAAAGAAATCTACACACAACAGCAGTGCAGGCGGCACCGCCATCCCCAGCCTCTGTTAGGGCCTTCTGGTAAACCGACACCCGACTCTGCCCGGCCGCTGCTCCCTGACCCCTCCTCTCTCTCCAAGCTCCAACTCCTGCTGTTTCTCTCCCAGCTCTCAGGGACTTCTCTCAGCCCCGCCCCCCCTCCTGCCCCACCCCTTCAGCAAGCTCCTCCCACCACAGGCTTCATGTGATTCAGACTCACGTGACTTAGGCTTCCATGTGACTTAAGCAGGTCACATGGACCTATCAATGGATGGGAAAGATCTTCCCATTTATATTACCATTACAACATGTTATCTCTCAATAGAATAAGAGCTCACCGAGGACAGGAATTTTTTGCTCCTGTGTCTTAGAGGATTAAGGCATTCTCGCCGGGGTCACACAATCTGTGTTGGATTGGGGGTGGGGGGAGTATGCTGAGGGGCAGGGCTGGCTTGCACTGAATTGTTAAAAGGAGTTTCCTACGCCAGTGAAAACACAGGTCTAATTCCTCTTCTTGGCACCTAGCATAGTGACTGGTACATAGTAAGTGGTTAATAAATGCTTGCTGACTGATGGCATGATCGTTGGTGACCTTGGGGTGAGAAGTGTCAACAAGTGGTAAGGTCGAAGCAAAAGATAGTAGTCTGGCAGTTGAGGAGTGTCAGGTTAGTAAGGGAGCTTTGGGAAGCGAGAAGTTTTGGAATAGCCATTATGGGGAATGTCATAGGAAGTTAATAAAAAAAGTAAGTAAAGGATGGTTATACAACAATGAGGCTCCAACTGAAATTAAATAGCATTAATTTATAAAAGACCCATTCATCATGGTCTCATGAGTTCCTTTCAACAAGGTTCTAACTGGGGAGTAGGTGTGGAGAGGGAACAGGAAAGTAGCTGATGGAGATCATACACGGCCAGTGGAAAAGGAGAAGACAAGAGATTCAAAGGTAAAGAAAAATGTTGGAATGACTTGCTGTCAGTATTATGAAGAAATGAAAGGGAAGTCATAACAGGAGTGATCATAGTTCAAAAAAAGATACAAAAAGGTCAAGTGAAAATCTTGTGCTTCTAAAACATATATGAACCAATAGGGTTTTTCCCCCCAACTATCTATAGTGCTAGTACATTGCTAAGGCACACTGCTAAGAATAATAGGAAAATAACCCAATGATTGTGTAGTTTGTTCATAAGGAATTGACATTGGAAGTTTATATGCTAAAAAGGTAGTGATGGCAGGTGGACTAAAAGTCCAAGACTGATTACCTTTGTTGCTTCATTTCTGTACTACTGCAATGACTTGCTTACTGTTTTCTCTATGTAAGACTCTGCCATTGTTACTTAATGGAACCCCTCTTTATAACAGGACTATAAAATAAGGAAGATGGATTAGATTGTCTGGAAGACTCCTGCTTATCCTCAGTTTTTTATTCTAGTACTCAAACTCATCTGGAATTTCTTAGAAGCCACACTCTGAAATCCTCAGGATTCAAAATTCCTCCAGGCTCTCTAACACTTGTACCTTTATTTCTATAATCTTAGCCAAAACATTATTTTTGGTGTTAAAAATTGTGATTTAAAGATGTTTGTCCTCATGCCACATGATTCTATGCAGAGAGCATCCTTCACCAATCATTTGGTAAAGCATTGAGGAGAGATTATCACATCGTATATTTAGAGCCAAAAGGAGCCTTAAAAATCATCCACATATCATAGGATCAAAAACTTAGAGCTGAAAAGGAACTTCAAGGCCATTGAGTCCAACCCTCCCACCCATCCTGCAATTTTACTTATGAGGAAACTGAGGCTGAGAACAATTAAGTAACTTGCCAGGGGCCACATAACTAAGGCATGACTCAGGTAGAGTTTGAATTCAGAGCTTCCCGACTGCCAGCCCATTGCTCTGTGTCACCTAGCTGCCCCCAAAAGATGAGGCCCAAAACCCAGAGCAAGGACAGAATTTGTCCGAGGTCACGTAGGTTGTACATAGCAGAGCTGGAACTTCTCCAGGACCTGCTCTATAACTTGACTGTAATTGGGCTGCTTAGTGCAGCACATGGATGCATTTTAAGATTTTGGATAGTGTTTTGACAAGGGTCAAAGGAAGTCATGGTTTAGGAGTTCTTTTGGTCTGGACCTTTGATGTAACAAATGTGGGGGATTTCTGGGAATGGACATTTGAAGATCAGCAAGTCCTCTGTAACATAGAGTTTTAGACCATTGCCTGGGGCACTGAAAGGTTGCATGACTTTTCTATTACCTCAGTGGTGATGCACTAGCTAGTATGTGTCACAGCCAAGACTTCTTGAGTCCAAGTTCTGCCCTTTATCATATTCATATATGAGGTGTCCCAAAAGTCTTTAATAGCTTAAAACTGTATTAAGACTTTGGGGATACTCCATATAGTATGTATGTGTACCACTATACATATACATAACGTGTATCTCTTATGTGTGTGTATACATATATATTCATATTGATTTTACCTTACCCCTGCCCTAATTAAGTCATTATAAAATAATGATGTGCCTTTGGAGGCCATGAGAAATATACTTTAAATGAGAAACAGGCTTTTAGGAATATGTACAATGTTCAGCTGCTGAACTATTCACAAAGTTTATGATCCTTTATCACAGGCTATAGATTTATTCCACAACTGGTAAAATTATGTAACCTGTACCTTTTTAAAAAAAAAACTTTATTATATGTAAAGTTTACCATAAGTATTTTCTTCTCAAAATTATGGAAATACTTTCCCAGAAAGCTACAGTATCATCCTTATTATTGTATAGGTCACAGCTGTCCACAACCAGTAATTCAGTTGTGGAGAAAGGAATTTATGCCTCTGCTCCCCAGTGGCAGTAACAAGCTTCTTTTTATTGTTACTGACATTAAGATGGCCAAAATCAGCAATGAGGCAAACACTTCTTCAGACCATCTGGCAAGGATTTTAATCTAAAATATTCTGTAGATGGAGTCTCTGTTGAAATGTTGCCGAGTTATCCTCCATTAGTTAGTAATTGGGCAGGGGCGGACAGGAGTCAGGAAGACTTGGTTATGGGCTTTTTTTCCCTTAATGCAACACACAGACCCAAACACTTTGCCTCCCTCTCTCAAAGTGTCATTATTAGCATCAGGGGGATTCTTGGGATCATTTGTATTCACTTTGACTTCTTAAAAGGTAGAGAGTTCCTTGAGGTTGCATATGAAGCTCAAAAGGGAAAATTGGTTTCCTAACAGTTTTTGGCCAGTTCTTTACTGTCTGTCAAACATTGAGTAGGCATTTATTAAATGCCTAGTGTATTCCAGGGCTGTACTTGTCACAGGTACAAAGAGTGAAGCAGTCCTTACTCTCGGGGACCTTACACACCAACATATTGTTCTTTCTGAGGCCTGAGATACCCCTCCAAGGAGAGAGGTAAAGTTGCATTCACAGTGTTGGGATGAGAAAGTTAGAGCTACAAGAAACCAAAGAGATCACGTAATACAAGGCCTTTATTTTAAAGGTAAGGAAAGTTGTGAGCCTGCAATTCCTTTTCCTTACTCCTCATCCCTTTTTAATCTCAGTTAAGCCTTTTAGTACTGCCTATTTGTATTTTACATTGGTAAGTGGTGAACTTGTATAGTGCAGCATCTCACTGGCTTAAAGGTTTTATGCCAAATAAGAGGATGAAAAATCCCAGCGATGTTATCTGTGTTCCAAGTGTAAGCAGATCCACCTCCAGAAGAAGAAGGTGAAGAGACCATAATGCCTTTCCACACCCCAGATTCTTAGGGAGGATAAAAGTTTCCTAAAGGAAACACAAGAAAAGTTTCAGTGAGACAAAAAAAAAAACCAGGTTGAAAGAGGAAGACTTTAGCCTTGTTCAGGTGATAGACAAGGGAAGAGACCTGCACAGAGGAGATAGGGAAGGGAAAAGGCATCTGTACAATTAAGAGCTTAAAAAGAACTTTGAAGCTTTCTCTAAAAAGAAGAGAGTTGGATGCCCTGAGAAAGAATAAGCTGCTTGTCCTAAAGCCTCAGAAGTCACCAGGTAAGGGGCAGAGGGAGAATAAAAGAGGAGGAGGAGTTGGTGATTCACTGCTTGTGGACACAGAGGCAACTCTTTTTGATCTGATAATAATAGAAAGGTCCTGGGGCATATATCCAAAACAAGACAGAGAAACCTATAAGACATATCAAAGCTGATGACAACTATTGACTTCTGGTGAGTCATGTGAGTTCAAATGATACTTCCAGAAGGAACTTAAGAAGTATTGCCAATGATTAGAAAGCCTTGGGCAAAAAACAGAAAAATACAAGGGCACAAGTTATGTTTTCCTCAGTTTTTCATTCCCAAACAAGGGATATAAAAGATAAAAATTAATTTGGGAAGTGAATAGCTAGTTATAAGAAGATGTTATTTGTATTTCTGGATCAGCTTGCTCTTGCTTACAATATAAAGTTGACAAATTCCCAGCCAGAGAGTCCCACCCTTCCACTTAGCATAGGTTGGTAAGATTGTATTTGCCAGGTTACTTGCAAATGTAATCAAAGGGCCTTAAAGTAAAAATGATGCAGGAAGGAACCTGCCTCTGTATGTCTGCCAGGTTAGATTACCGTTAAGAGTAGACACAAAGAAGGAAGAATAGCACTTGATACCCCTATAAATTTATGGGAGGCATATCAAAGAAAGGAGTCAGTAATAAAATCCGTGGTCTCAAGTGTCTATACACAAGTCAAGTCACCAGGCATTTTAAGGACTTCCTATATACCAGACACTGCTAAGCACTAGAAAAAACAAAGAAAGGGAGGAAGGAAGGAAAGAAGGAAGGGAGAGAGGGGGAGGGATCTCTTGCACTTGACTTCAGGTAAAGAAAGTCCAGAGAATCAGGACTAGAGCCAGAGAAAGGATGAAGATATGTCAGGGCTGAGTGTTTTCCTTAAAAAGATGGTTCTTTGAGTAACCAGCTAATTAGCAGGAGAGACGAAAGGGACAGAGAATATTTCCAGCATAGGAAATCTAGGGGTGAAGTGAACTTCCAGGGTGAGAAGGCTTTCATGGGGAGGTAATATTGTCTATTAAGAAACTATACTCATGAAAGAAGGTTTGAGGCGGAGCCAAGATGGCCGCATGAAAACAGCATCTTACTGGAACTCTCTCACAAGTTCTGTCAGATTCCTATAAAAAGGTGAATTTGAGCAGATTTGAGAGAGTTAGAAACCGCGAGAAGTCTGAGTGGGGCAAATTTCCCAGCCAGGTGAGTCTGCAAGGCTGAAGGAACGAATCTGTAGGCTAGGAGTACACTCGTTGTGCACAGCTGCTCTAGACAGGACCAAAGCGGAAGCGGCTGGCCGGGAAACCCACGTGGGAGACGAGCTAGGAGAAAGCCGGGTGCCCAAAACCAGCGGAGATCCCCAGGCCTCACAACACAGGATGGCAGTCTGTGGAAGCAATGAGAGGCAGCGCAACACCACCAACCGTGAGATACCAACTCCTGACGCTTGCAGCCCAAAAGTATGAAACGCTTCTTGAACTTCGGGGAGACATAATGGCCAAGTAAATGGCTCTAATCCCTCCCCTCCCCACCCAGAGAATTCCTTGGGGAAAAAAAAAAAGAAAGCTGGAACAGAGGAGATAGAAGTGGGGCTTCAATGGCCAAGTAGTGAGAGTACCTGAGTCCCAGAGGGGCAGAGCCAGCAAGGGCCAACACCGGAAGCCCAGACATACTCTTGCTCCCCTAGGGGAAGTGCCAGACACCTAGCTCGAACAACAAAGAGCTGAGACCATTGCCGAAGAGCAAAAGTACTGGAGAACAACCCCAAGGGAAGAGATTTCGGGCAGCCAGACCCCCTCCCCCACACCTCAGGAAACTGAAGGCCACAAAGCCAACAAGGAGATTCACAATCCCCAGAATAAGAAAGCTGGGACAGTGAGCCCTGAGCCCCAAAAGCAGAAATTTATTGTAAAGCCAGGAAAAGGCTAATCAACATGAACACAAAAAAAACCGAGGACCATTGATTCTTTTTATGGAGACAGGCAGGATCAAAATACCAATTTGGAAGGGGATAACAATGACACTATATCTACATCTGATATCTCAAAAGGTAATGTGAACTGGTCTCCAGCCCAAAAAGCATTACTGGAAGAGCTAAAGGAGAATTTTAAAAACCAAATTAGGGAGGTAAAAGAAAAAATGGAAAAGAAAATGGAAAAAAATGGAAAAAAATCCACTGACGAAATCAAGTCCCTAAAGAATAAGATTGGCGAAATGGCTATGGAGATT
>CM053622.1:129993629-130020568 GCA_028646595.1 Phalanger gymnotis | reverse complement strand
GATCCAGCCATTTTGGAGAGCAATTTGGAACAATGCCCAAAGGGCTATAAAAATGTTCATACCCTTTGACCCAGCAACACCACTCCTAGGGTTGTATCCCAAAGAGATCACACAAGTGGGAAAAGGACCCACATGTACAAAAATATTTATAGCAGCTCTCTTTGTAGTAGCTAAGAATTGGAAATCAAAGGGATGCCCATCAATTGGAGTATGGCTGAACAAGCTTTGGTATATGAAGGTAATGGAATACTATTGTGCTATAAGAAATGGAGATGATAAGGACTTCATAACAACCTGGAAGAACCTACACGACATAATGCTGAGTGAGTGAAGCAGAGCCAGGAGAACGTTATACACAACCACAGATATATGGGTTCTGTGATGACTAACCCTGACAGACTTTGCTCTCCTCAGCAACGCAATATGCAGAGACAGCTCCAAGGGACTCAGGATGGAGAGTGCTATCTACATCCAGAGAAGGAACTATGAAGTTTGAATGCAGATCGAGTCACACTTCATGCTCACCTTTTTCTCCCCCCCCTTTTTTTCTCTCTTTTGTATTTGTTGCTGGGTTGTGTTTTTGGTTTTATTTTTGGTTCTGTTTCTTCTTTCTCATGATTCATTCCATTGGTCATAATTCTTCTCCACAACTTGACTAGTGTGTAAATTAATGCAATGCCAAGTTATACATGGAAGTTATATGGGATTCCATGCCGTGTTGGGGAGGGAGAGAGAAAGGGAGGGAAAAAAATCTGGAACTCAAAATTATGTAGAATCGTGTATTGCAAACTAAAAATAAAAATTAAAAAAAAAAAAGAAAGTATACTCACGAGAATAAACACATGAACCAGAAGGATAAATATGATGGAGAGTATTTGGTTGAAGGTCAAAGGAGGGAGAAACAGAAGTGTTTTTGTCATTGAACTATGTTGCAGTCCACCTAGACAGAAAGAAGAAATAGAAGAGGTGCTGAGGAAACATTATAAATCTGGTGCAAAAGCATGACTCAGTAGTGCTGGGGGACTTCATTTATCCGGACATCTGTTGGAGTTTTCTCTCTCTGCCAAAAACATAGCAATTAATAACTCTTTGACTTGCCTTAGTGATAATTTCACCCTTCAAAAGGTGAAGGAAGCAATGGGAGAAATTCTCTTCTGAATGTGATTCTTACTACCAAGGAAGAACTAATTGCTTGGAGTGAGTGACCGAGGAAAGTGACCATTTTACCTTAGAGCCCATGATAGAGGAGAAGAAGTCTGGGTATAGTCTGACATGCAACCTAGGCTTTGGGTGAGTATTTTTCAAAAAATTTAGAGGAAAAATGGGTAGAATCCCATGGAGTAAAATATTTTTTGGGTAGTCAGCTCAAGAGAAATGGGAGATAACTCAAGAAAGAAATTCTGAAGATGGGGAAAAATGATTAAAAAAAATAGATTTTGTCTAAAGAGACCAATGTGGATTTATAAAGAACTTATCAACCATATTAAATTTTAAAAGCACGGTCCTATAAAATAGTAAGAAATCTTAAGGCTCCTAATGAGCCAAGGCTGGCAAGGAAAGCGAAGGACAATGAAAAAAGGGTTTGGCTTTGTTTTGTTTTTAAGCTATATTTTGAAGGGAAAAAAGATCAAAGATGGGATGCAACTTTTGTTTAGGGTAGGTGGGATTTAATAACCAACAGAGCAGGAAAAGAACTACTCAACTTTAATTTTCTTTCTGTTTTTTCTGCGAAGTAGAATGGCTTTTACACTGGAAATTAAAGAACAACAATGACTAATGGGGACTGATAACAGAGATAAGTAAGGAAATATTAAAAGAGCACCCAGCTGCCCTCGTTGAATTTAAATCACTTGCTCCAGATAAACTAAATCCTCAGATCCTGAAGAAAAAATAGCAGATATGACTGCTGAACCACTGTCAGTGATAGTAATGGATCTGGGAAAATGGGAGAGGTGCCACAAGATTGTAATTTACCACAAGGGTAAATCTTCCAATTTTCAAAAAGGAGAGAGACCATAGTAAACTTTAGGCCTTGAATTCAATTCCTGGAATACTTCTAAATAGATAATAAAAGAGATGATTGTCAAAAACATATAGAAACAAAAACTAATTGCAAAGAGCCATCATCACTTCCTTAAGAACAGATCATGCCAGACTAGCCTCAGTTCCTTTTTTTGACAGGATGTTAAGTTAGAGGAAAAAAATGCTACATATATAGTTTGCTTAGATTTTGGCAAAGCTCTTGATAAAGTATCTCAGATTATTCTTCTGGAGAAAATGGAAATATAGGACTAGATAATAATATAATAAAATGGATTCAGAACTAGTTGGCTGGTCAGACTTCAAAAATAGTTGTTGATGGTTTACTGCCTTCATGACAGGAGGTCTCCGAGATGATAACCCAAGGATTTGTTTTTGGCTCTGTGTTGTTTAACATGTTTATCAGTGATTTGCCTAGGAGCATAAGTGGTATGCTTATCAAATTTGCAGATGACACAAAGTCTTGGAAGGGATGGCAGTCAGGATTCAAAAGCATCTTAACAGGATAGAGCACCAGGATGAATCTGATAACAAGGTGAAATTCAGTGGGAATAAAGTGTTGAGTGTGAGTACAAAAAAATCAGTTTCCAAAGTATAAGATGGGAGAGGCAGGAACAGAGTAATAGTTTTTCTGGAGGAAAAAGAATCTGGCAGTTTTGAAGGACTGCGGGATCAATATGAGTAATCAGTGAAACGTGGCAGCTAAAAAGCTCATGCAATGTTGGGCTGCATTGAGAGCGGGGTGTCTTCAGAAACAGTCTCTCCACACTCCAGTCCATCCTCCACTCAGCTATCAAACTGATCTTTCTAAAATGCAGGTGTGACTGTAACACTCACCCATCCCCATTCTGCTCCAATTGCTTCCTCTTACCTCCAGGATCAGACATAAAATCTTCTGTTTGACTTTTAAGGCCTTTCATAATCTGGCCCCTTCCTACTTCCCAGTCTTCTTACATCTTATTCCCTTCCACTACTGTGTGATCCATTGACACCAGCCTCCTTGTTGTTCCTCAGTCCATCTCCCATCTCTGAGCATTTTCATTAGCTGTCCACCATGCCCAGAACACTCTCCCTCCTCCTCTCCACCTCTTCTTCCTCCTCGCTTCCTCGAATTCCTTTGTTATCTCAGCTGGTCTCACTTTTTGCAAGAAACCTTTCCCAATCCAAGGCATTAATGCCTTGGTTGATTATCTCCAGTTTGTCCTGTAGAGCTCTTATTTGTTCTGCACATACTTGTTTGCATGTTGTCTTCCCTATTATACTGTGAGTTCATTGAGAGCAGGGACTTTTTTTTCTGGCTTTCTTGTAGCCCTAGAGCTTGTCCCAAAGCCTGGCAAATACAAGGTGCTTAATAAATGCTAGTTGACTTTCTGACAGTCCAACTTTACTCTGCTCTCATCAGACCTCATTTGAGGCACCATAGTTTTAAAAGGACATTGATAAACTAGAGAATGCACAGAGGATAACCAAGATGGTAAAAGGCCCTAAGAGAATGTCTTATGAGGGACAACTGAAAAAGACTCAGAGGGGATATGATAGCTTTGTTCTCAAATATTTTAGGGTCTGTTAGATGGAGGATGGATTGGACCTGTTTTCTCTGGCACCAGAGGGCAGAATTACAAGCAAAGATTGGCAGTTGAAAAGAGGCCAAGTTAAGCTTGCTGTTAGGAAAAGCTTCTGAACATCCAAAGGGGAGTGGGCTACCTAGATGGGGAAGGGGTTCTTTCTTTTTGGAGGCCTTCGAACGAGGTTGGATGACCCCTTGGCTTGCACAGTTATTATGGCAAGGCCTTTCCTATATGAATTGGGCTACTTCAGGCCAAGGTCACTTGCAACTCTCAAATTCTGTGATTCTTTGAAGTGACTTGCCCAAATTCATCTAGCTAATAAGGGGCAGAGTTGGGATTTAAACCCAGGTCCTTTAAGTCCAATTCTTGCATTTTCTAATGTTAACAAACCAGCCAAAAGGGAGAGAAAGGGACAGGTGGGCTTCAGAGTGCAGATCACGAGGCTGCCATGCAGGCACAGGACAGCTGCAATGTGGGACTTCAGCTATCCAGATCCCTGGCAGAAGCTTTTATTTTGACTCAGCTCGCTGATCCTTTTTTCATACGTAAGCTAGAGGAGGTAAAGGACAAGCCTGATACTGTGGCTGATCTAGCTGTAGCAGACAAAGAGAAAATGCCTAGCAAGGTACGTGAGACTACCTGACATTTCTTTAACACTTTCCTTATGACAGCCCAGGGAAGTGTAGTCTTATTCTCATTTTACAGATGGTGAAACTGAGGTCCTGGGAGAGCAGTCAGGCCTAGGCGAAGAGAGCTGGGTATCTGGCCAGATGGAAACATGTCCTGGTTCTGCTTCCCTCTGGGCAGCTTCGGGCAAATCCCACGAAGCCTCGGTTCTAAAATGAGGAGATTCAAGTAGATGACCTCTGGTGACCCCTTCAGTTCCAGGTCTATCATTTCCAAAGCCAGCTTCAGCTCTCAGATCCCACCATCTCATAGTAAATTTCCAAGCCAGAATTCAAACCCAAGTCTCTTAGCTCAAGATCCAGCACTATTCCCATAAGAACACATTGCCTCTAAGGCTGTCAAGGAAACAGCAGGCACCTTGGGAGGAAATGGCCCTGCCGTCCTAAAGCCTGCAAAAACTAGCAGTGGGGATGCTGGGCATTTTCTCACATGTACCCTAAACTTTTTGCAAACAATTTTCTAAATGTTTAGAAAAATGATGTGTAGTATTCCATGACACAATAACTGTGGAAAACTCTCAGGAATGAAATTTGGCAATACAGACACAGAAGAAAAGGAAGAAAAGGAGGAGTGATTTAAAGTGATAAATATGACTGCACAGGGAACTTGGCAATTAGTTTAGATTTTAAAAGGAAATTTTCAAGAGATGGTAGGAAGGGCAGGTAACAGAATATTACAAAGGAATAGCATAGTCCTGTAAGAATAATGTTAGGTATTGAGACCTGGAATGAAACAAAAAAGGGGTTGGGATTTTTTAGCCATATTTGGAGCAAGAAGATAAAACAAAGAAGTATAACCCCTACTTAAGTTGAATGGGAAAATAATGACAAATAACAGGGAATCAAGTCCGTAAGCATTTATTACACCCCCCTTTCTGGCTGGTGTGTTGACATTAGAAAATGGCAAGATTTGGGCTTAAAGGACCTGGGTTTAAATCCCATCTCTGCCCTTATTAGCTAGATGAGTTTGGGCAAGTCACTTCAAAGAATCACAGAATTTGAGAGTTGGAAGTGACCTTGGCCCGAAGTAGCCCAATTCATATAGGAAAGGACTTGCCATAATAACTGTGCAGGCAAAGGGGTCATCCACCCTCATTCAAAGTACCAGTAAAGTTTTCAAGTATCTCACAGTGTAATAGGGGAGACAACAGGCAAACAGCTGTGGATAAGTAAGATACATACAGGATAAACTGGAGATAATCAGTGGAAGAACATGATACCTTTTTTGCTTCTGTTTTCTCTATGAAGAAAAACTATCTTCAAACTGGGAAGAATTGCAGTTCTTGAAACACAGTATAATAGATAATAAATGTTTGTTGTTAAAACAGTTAATAGAAAATTGAATTTTCTTACCCTAGGTAAGTAAAGATAGAGTGAGAGAGTACCAAGATGCCCTCAATAAATGTAAATTACCAGAACTAGATGATCTACTTCCAGGTATACTGAAGAGAACAGCAAATGTGATTGCTGAAGAGGTATTGGTGATCTTTGAAAAAATGTTATAGAATTGGAGGAAGGCAAATGTGCCAGTTTTCCAAAAAAGGACAAAAGGTAGATTATTTAAACCTCAAATTAGTAAATTAGATACCAATTCTTAGAAAATCCCTAGATTTCAATTTCTTGGATTTAAATTCTTAGAACATCCCAGATTGCATTCTGAAAGGGATCCGTGAGCCTTTGGAAAGGGAAATTGGTTATCATTTTGAGTTCATTAAGAGGCAGTCATACCAGAAGTACTTCATTTCCTTTTCTGGTGGTGTTATTAGATTGATAGATCAAGGGCCATACATTGAGTATATCTAGACTTCTGCAGGGCATTTTACAAAGTCAAATCTTGTCCTTACAGGTAAGATGAAACAATTGGGTCCAGGTCATAGTAAATTTAGGTGAATTTTGAACTAGTTGAAAGACTAGAGCGGAAGAATAGTGAGTGATTAATGAATCTGTGTCAATATGGATGGAGCTTGGGAAATTATGTCCATTGTCCTCTTCTTCTGGCGTGCCCCACGTCTAGAGACCTGACATCTCTTGTAGGTGCCATGTTTTAGAAAGCATATTAAAAACAATCATGATGATGATCACAAAGAGAGTGATGATTGATTTTCATATAGTGCTTTAAGGTTTGTGAAGCTCTTCACGTAGTGTCATATAATCCTCAACAGTCCTATCTCATGTCAGCCTCATTTTATAGATGAGGAAACTAAAATGAAGAACTTAGTGACTTGCCCACAATTGCATAAGTACTGAGTGTCTGAGGTTGGATTTGAAACCAAGTCTTCCTGACTCCCATCCTAACACTTTGTCTACCCATCGTGACTGGAGTATATAGTAGAAAAGAGGACCAGGACAGGCAACCGTGCTGTAGGAGTATTAATTGGAGGAACTGAGAATGTTTACCCCCAAAAATAGAAAACTTAAGTAATACATGATTTTTGTTCAGTCATTTCAGTCGTGTCCAACTCTTTGTGACCCCATCTGGGGTCTTCTTGGCACAGACAGAGTGGGTTGACATTGGAGTGGGTTGCCATTTCCTTCTCCAGCTCATTTTACAGATGAGGAAACTGAGGCAAACAGGGTTAAGTGACTTGCCCGGGGTCACATAGCCAGAAAGTGTCTGAGGCCAAATTTGAACTCAGGTCTTCTTGACTCCAGTCTTAGCACTATCCACTGTGCCAACTAGGTCCCCCAATGATACGTGATTGCTCTCTTCAGATATTTGAACGGAGTAGCTAGGTGGCACGGTGAAAGAAGACCTGAGTTCAGATGTGGCCTCAGACACTTATAAGCTATGTGATGTTGGGCAAGTCACTTCTGTTTGCTTCAGCTTCCTCATCTGTGAAATGGGGGTAATAATAGCACCTACCTCCCAGGGTTTTTGTGAGGATCACAAGTTTGTAAAGCTCTTAAAACAGTGCCTGGCACATTGTAGAAACTACATAAATATTTATTCCTCCTTTCCCCTTTTCCCCTAGAAGAGTTACATTAAACTTGTTTTGCTTAGGCCAATTCTGTTGAAATCTTAAGCCAGAAATCTCAATAGACTAGAATGTTGACTAAATTTCATAAGATGAAATAGGGATAAATGTAAAGTTTTAGACTTGGGTCCAAAAAATTGATTTCATAACTAAAAGAGTATAAGCAGGGCTGAAAAGCAGTTCATCTGAAAGAGATCTAGAGGTTTCTAGTGGGCTGCACTCTCAATGTGAGCACAAAGTATGGTATGATAGTCCAAAACAAAACTACTGTAATCTTAGGAGAGGAAACGTTTCCAAGACTAGAGAGATGACAGCCCCACTGTATTTTGTCCTAGTCATTCCCCACCTGGAACATTGCACTTAGTGATAACATTGATAACTATCCCCCAGTAGGCTGAGAAACGGGGGAGGGGGAGCACAGAACTGTGACTTATGCAGAAGTTAATGGGAAGTTAATTTTGATTCAGTACAAGAAGAAACTGCCTAACAATTAGAACCATCCAAAAGTGGAATGGATCACTTCAAGCTGCTTATGAAAGGGAAGTACAGAGGTACCTTCCAACTCTGAAAATCTGTGAGTTTAATACCTTTTCCCCCTTCTGTTTTAATTTTAAAATACGTATCATTATTTCCCTGTGGAAATTACTTGCCATTTGGCCTATTAAAGACCCCAAAAGCTTTTTAAAAGAAAGTTTTGGGTGGGAAAATTTCACCTTAAATAAACTAGATCATTACTCCCGGTATCAGTAATTCCCTGTGAGGCCACATGATGTGAATGGTTATGGATGATTTCCACAGCAGAGCACCCTGAGGCATAACTGCCTGTACCTCAAATGCTTCCTTTGTCCCTCTCCCTTTTCAGTCTTTAAATACAGCTTTGAAGGAAAGTGTACTGAGGATTCCTCAAGCTTTCTAGGAGCCACTCAAAGGCTTTTCACAAGCCAGCTTGCTCAGCAAATGTGAAATGCTGATGTCCAAGCACAAGTTAGTTGACTGGAATAATTTTAACTATGACTTTTAATGCCAGTGGTTTGAAGAAAGGGACTGCAGCTGGATAAGTTAAAACATGATTTTTCTTATTTTCTTTTTTCCCCCTTTGGTTGCCATTTTTAGATAATATGAAGAATTTGGATTAAGAATGTCAGAGAGACCGCAGTTCACAGAATGCAGTTGTCTTCCATCATGAACTCTTTATCACAAGTGTAGGTAGTGATAGCACCAATTCAGTTACAACAGTGTCCTATCTATTAGGAGTGCTGGGGCACTTTTTAATTGTTTCCAGGCTGAAGTCAACATTTAACAGCTTATTATCTAAAGGTCAGAATAGTGCCCAAGCCATCGACAAGCCCTGTAAGTGTCAGATTCATGGAATGCTAGATGACTTCATAGTTATGAAATTATTTCATTTCTCATGATAATTCCCAACTTGCCAAGTTAGTGAATTTTAAGAACTATGAGAGCAGATTTGAAGATAAATGTGAAATAATCCATACTTTTTGGAGTCAGGGACTTCCCTCCAGGCATTATTTCATACTTGACTTGTCTGACTTACACTTGGGGATAAAATGAGTTAGGACAAGGCCTTAGATACCACATTCTCTTACTGGGAAAGAAAGCCAACTTGCACAACTTAGGCTGGCTCATGTTTCTTGTTACACAGGCACTAAGAAGCAGCGGTTGCCATGAAATACTTTATTTAACCTTTACAAAAATGTTTTCTTAGTATGGCAAGGCAGTTCAGTTAAATAAAAATAAATAACTCCAAGAAGCTTGGATTTCTTTTATACACATATCTATTAACATCTTGATTTTCTTTTGCTAATTAAAAATTAGAGAAAATTATTATAATTACTCTAATCAAAATGTTGAATGGAAATAAATTAAAAGAAGCCCACAAAAGGACTTGATTTAATCTTAGGGTACATTTTTTAAAGTCCTTTATTGGATATTAAATTAAACTTTACTGCATGAAGAATATTATACTAGGGAACAATTTAATTGGCATACTATGTTCAAACTATTGGGGATGTGGTTCTTTCTTGTTGGTGTAATTGTTTACTGGGCCTTTAAAAAAAAAGGCTGAAGCTTTCTGAGTTCAGAATCTCAAACTCGGAAAACTTTACTACCTTAAATTGGGAAGATGGCTTAAAGGTCATCTGTTCCAGCCCCCTCATATAAAATGTATTTGAAGTCCCAAGAAGTCATCTGACTTCTAATGCAATGTTCTTTCCACTACACCATGCTACCCATCATTGTCTTCATCGCATATGTGCTGTATGTGATCTTTAATCAGCTTGAGAGCTCCTGGGAAAACAAACTGTTAGCCTTATCTGTAAAGAACCACCCCCACATAGACCCCACTTTGACTGGCCTTCACAATGACTGTGACTGAAATGTGCTATTCGTTAACCCATTCAATAGAAAATGGCAAAGGAAAAACTCTTCTCTATCTGTTTGGCTGCCTGCTCATTAATAGCCTAAATAAATGCTCAGTGAGAATAGTAACAACAACAATTCATTAAAACATTCTTTGGAGATCAACTGTAGATTTCAGTGTTACATACCATCCCTGCTTCCTGCACCCGGAGAGTTGGAATGGGATTGGGATGACAGGGGCTCACCAGATACCCAGGGAATTTTAATGGCTTCTCTTCCATTCTCCTCCACCATTGCCACCCCACACATACACACACAAAGGATGGATATGAAATACTATAAAAATATAAGAAGTGTGCACTGACTGGCCTTCAGCTGCACATTTGGAAAGATGTCTGACCCTAAGGCCATCATTAGGAGGCCTGGCTTTGTCAAGATGCTAATGGGTGAAGAAGTCTAAAAACTTCCCTCCAGAGGAAATTTCCCTAACCAAAGATGGATACTCAAATGAATAGCTATTTGAAGGGAAGGCTTTGTGAAAGAAAAGGAAGAGGTCATGGACTGAAAGAAAGCTGATGGACTTTTTCTGTGCATGTTAGCAGTTTCTAATAGTATATGACATCCCATTGGTGTCAATACAGCTAAATTAGGTTTAATGCATACTCAGAACCACTCCTTTGGGAAGCTTTGAGAAAGGGGAAATAGAGTAGCATCAATTACTCTAAAATTAATTAGTAACAAATACTGTAAGTTAAAATATGAAGATGCAATTTTTAAAATTATATTAAATATTAAATATTATCATTTATTAAATATTATTATTCATGTTGGGATAACATCCCATAACAAACATAAGTTGAAAAATGAATCCCATATTCATGTTATTGGAAAAATCCCATATTCATGTTATTCATCATATGTTATATTATAACAGAATATTAAAAGTTATCCTTAAGTTCATGACTTTTATACATAGTCTTTATAAAGGCTGCACTTTATTAGAGGTGATCAATGTCCACTATGTCTATTCGACATGTAACCTTTGTTTGTGTCCTGGCTCAAATTGAATGCTGGGTGATGAGGAGCTAGAAACCAGGGCATAAATATCAGGAGTGTATGTTCTCTTCACCCTAACCTCATAGCTCTTTTGTCTATATAAGTGTCAGAGCTGGCTGATTGCATAGGTTATAAATCTCAGGAGTGCCTCCTTTTACCTACTAGGCTCTTTCTATTCCCAAGGGGACTACAACCCCACCATCTAACTTCTCTAGGTTTCCTTCCCCTCTGTTGAACCAATTCAAGCCTTCCTTCTTCCCTCTAGTAGCCATATGTTCAGCTAGGGAGAAGAGGAGCCAGCCTCAGAAGGGTATTGTTATACTAGAACATGGGTGGTGATGGGACAGGGCTGGTTAGGTTTTATCTAACTCTGAGTAATTTAAACCTTCCCTCAGACTCCACCACCCTGCCTTACCATTCCCTTTTGTAGTAGGAAGGCCGAATTTATAATCTCAAATATAATCATGTATATGTTTGAATGGTTCGAAATCGCAAGGTATGAGAGATTCTCTAAGTAGAAAGCAACAAAACATTTATTTAGGCCCCACAGCAGCAGATCCGCGAACCAGCCTCTCCATTCCGACATCTTGACAAAAAGACTCCAGGCCCAGAAAGCCCGCCTCACAAGAGTAACCAGGAGGCCACAGAAAAACAAGATAGTATTTAGCCAAATCATATTTATTGGCCTCAAGTCCTTGCTCGCACTTCTGGGTCTACACACGGGTCAGCTCTGCTTCCGCAGCTTCCTGCTTCCGCAGCTTTCTGTTTCCGCTGTAGTTGTCTCTTGGCTCACCTTTCCTCGCATCCGAGCCTCTGGCATTCTCAAGCCCCACCTCAACGACCAGAGATCATTGGTTCCCGAGTTGACCCCTCTTAAGTCATTAATCTACACCCACACAGGTTTCACACCTGATAGGGCTTTGGGCCTGGGGCTTAGCACCTAACAGCTGAAAGTACTTTCACTCAGAGTAAACAAAAGCCAAACTCCTGAAGTGCTAAGGAGCCCATTTTGCACCATTTCCTTTATGTCTTACCATTTCTCAAACTGACCTATGTATTTACCTTTCTTTCCAGCACATTCTAACCTTTCCTCTCATCTTTCTCCACATGACAATTTTAGGTCTGCCCACCATTGAGCAACTGGATATATCAATATGTAAGCAAAACAACCTGCCAGTTCAAACAATCAGCCATGAGTGAATTTTTCATTTTTCAACTTATGTTTGTATTGTATAAGAGACAACAGTTGAGTCTAGAATTAAACTAGTCATTGTCTTCACTGGCGATAAAAAAAACTGTTCTACCACTGGGAAGTCTACTACATGTACAAAACAGGAAAACATTAAACATTCATAATTCTGAAGTAACCATAATTATCTTGTCAACTCTCTTCTCTTTAGAACAACATTTATTCCCTTTCTTAATTGTTTTTTCCTATATGTAGAAATAGAGAGTTTCAGGGAAACCAATATGCCTAACTTCAAAGTATATGTATTCCTGAAAAATTATGCATAAATAAAAAAATAAAATCCCATTTTAAACATTTTAAGAGTTGCTTACCATTTAAAATAATCCTATTGTGGATTTTTATATATTAGATTTGCTTTAAAAAACCCAAGAGTACTTACATATATCTCATTATCATATACAAAATGTGCAATCCAAAAGAACCAGTGTTAATTCACAGCATTTTCTTATGATTCCTTTGGCTAACTGCAGTTATTGTTATTTTGGCTTGGCCTATGTGTTCTAGCCAAAGAGTGAACAGACGTTGATGTCTGCAGCAGGAAGGAACTATTAGAAAATTCTTGAATTAGAGTTGTTTATTAGTTCTCTCTTGAAGGATAAACATTCTTACTTTGAGAGAGATTCAGTGCCATTATTTTAGATATTATTATGTAAAAATATTGGTTGAGCCCCAGTCCCTTATGAAAGCAAAAGATGTGAAATTCTAACCTTACTGTAGAAATTCAAATGGATGTATTCATTCATTCAGCAAATACATAGTGAATGCTTCTTACGTACAAAGAACTCTGTCTGGCACTAAAGAAGACTCAAGGGTGAATAGAACATACTCCTGCCTAATAAAACAATACCTCTGCGCTCAAGGAGCTTACACTCTAGTAAGGAGTGAAGCTGTATACATAAATAGGACCATGCTCATCTTTTGTGCCTATTGGTTATTTTTTTTTCTTGGCTTAAGACTCTCCCATCACCATTACAATTGAAACCCATCTCTTACAACAAAGAAAAATGACAAAGCAGACCCAACCAAAATACACACTACATCTGACAGCACTGATAACATTTTACACCTACAGAATGAGGCAGCATGGCATAGTGGATAAAGAGCTGGTCTTGGAGTTAGGAAGGCCTGGGTTTGGATTGCACCTCTTATGTTTAGTCATAGTTGGATTATATGGGGCAAGTCCTTTAACCTCTCTGAGCCTTAATTTCCTCATCTCTAAAATGGGGGTTATGAGAGTACCTCCCTCACAAGGTTGTTGTGAGAATCAGATACATAATATTTTTAAGGCATTTTGCAAACCTTAAAAATCCATATGAACATTTTCTGTTACTATCATCATTGTTATTATTTTTGTCCCCTTCCACTCCTCCAAGAGGAGAAGTATATTTCATCATCTCTGCTCTGGTGCTATAAATGATCATTATATTTTAAAAGTTCTGCCTTTTAGTGTTATTTTCAATTATAGTACTGTAGACACTGTGGTTTTGCTTTTTTTTTCCCACTCTATCAATTTGTAGAAGTCTTTCCATGTTTCTTTGAGTACCTGAAATGTGTAGTTTCTTACACTACAATAATATACTGTGACTTACACATATCACAGTCTGTTTAGCCATTCTCCAGTGATGGTTAGTTTCTTAATCTTTCTAGTTTTTTCTTGCCACAACAGGCACAGCTATAAATATTTTTGTATATATGTATACGTGGCTGGCATTTCTGTCTTTGACTACTACACCAAAAAGTGTTATTGATGGGTCAAATAATATTAATAGCTTAGTTGCTTCCCACATAATTATAATTTGTTTTCCAGAATGGTTAGGTAAATTCGCAGTTCTACCAGCAGAATATCAGTGTGCCTGACTTAAGGCAGCAATTCCAACATTGATAGTTTCTGTCTTTTTAAAATTTTTTTTCCATTTTAATGAAATCTTCTAATTTTCCAGCTGAGAAACTTGAACCTGAGCAGGGGATCACCCAGGTAGGCCGGAACAGAAATGAGATTTTAATCCAAATCCCTTTAGGTCCAGTGCTCTTTCCATTAATAGTAGTAATAAAGAATAGCTAACATTTGTATAGTGCTTATTACATTCCAGGCACTGTGCTAAGCACTTTCACGATTATTATCTCATTTGATCATTGTGTGATATTAGCTTTGGATACCCATCATTCTTGTTGTTAAGGCCCTGAGGGAAGGCAAAACAACTGGGACACTTTAAAATACAAGCATTTTCTATACCTTTTGCCACCCACACTAAAAGAGTAGGTCAGCACCCACCCCAGGGCTATTTCTGTATCTGTCCCTTTTCATTTCCATTCAAATCAACAGACTTTGACTAAGCTCTTAATATATATATTCAAAGAAGCTTAATTCTAGATTGAGAGATTAATAAGGCACAGCTCCTAGTCTGAAGGAACTTATAGTCTAGTTGAGGAAATAAGACGGAAACATAAATAACAATGATAGATCAGATGTGAGGCGGCATAGTGGAAACAACCCTGGATTTGGAGACAAAATACCTGCCTCGACTTTACATTCTGCAGTTGTGATCTTGGTCACGCGATCTTGGACACTTGATCTGCCTGCATCTGTTTACTTCTCTGTAAACAGGATATAATAACACTTATACTGCCCACTGAACAGGTTGTTGTGAAGCTCAAATGAGATAATGTGTGAAGTAAACTTTATTTCCTGAACCTTTAAGTTCAAGTCAAATGATGAAGCTCATCGGAGCATGTACCAAGTGCTGTGCTTTCCCAGTATCATGCAGAACTCTGAATTGTTGGTAGCATATTAATCATAAGTAACTCCTTAATTTAAGTTATTGTAATGAGTCCTTGTGGCTTCAACTGTTGAAGGACCTAGATGTCACCGACATGTAGTCAATGAGGTCCTGTACTCTGACCTGACAGAGGCAGCACCGACTGGGAGGTAGCAATCAGGAAGACTTGATTTCAAATCCTTTATTTGCCAGCTGTGTTACAAGTAAGCAACTTCTCTCAGCCTCTGTTTCCCCATTGGTAAAAAGGAGAATAATAATATCACAAACGCAGAGGGTCAAAGCGAAACACTATATAGAGGTCAGTTATAATCATCATAGAATGGCTATGTTTTCATGCAACCCTGAGCATGGCTTCCTTCCCTAGAAGGCTTGAAGTTGAGCTATCTGGATGGTTTAGATTCCATCTTCTGATGGTCACATTCAGTGGTCACATTGTTAATAGTGGCTTGGAGTGTATGTGCATGTTTAGCACCTCTCATCATCTGAGCAGTCTTTCATGACCCACTATTGTTTGTACCCCTCCTTTTGTGTTATGTTCTATTTTGTCCGGGGTCTTATTATGTGTGCATATTTGTCTTTCTTTCTGAGAGGGAATGTGGATTAATGGATAGAATACCAGCTTCTGAGTTAGGAAGATCTGGGTTCATGTCCTTCCTGGTGACACATCCTTTCTATAGGACCCATGGCCAAGTACTGCACTTCTCAATGAACACATGCAGCTTTCTAAGACTCTAAATTGCAAGGTCATTTCCTGAATTTCCTTGGTGGGAAGAGTTTTCCCATAGGGAGTTACCTACATGGATGAAACCACAGATCCAAATAATAGTAAAGTATCCCACTTGCTAAATTATGGGCTTCATTAAGGACAACACTGTATCTTAATCATCTTTCTATCTCACCCTGTCTTGATACTGAGGATACTTAATCAGTGTCTACTGAATTGAATAATTGTTGTTGTCACTGGGTAGATGTCAAATATCCTCATAATGGTGCCTTATTTATCAGCAGAGCTTGTGATTGTGCATATGCTCTGTTCAGTGCTTAGCAGCCTTATTGAACAGATGTTATGTAGTCAGTTTTCCAGGCATCAGAGTGGCACAGTGAATAGAGTGCTACACTTAGAGTCAGAAAGACCTGAGTTCAGGTCTTGCCATAGATGCTCACTGCTGCTGTGGTCCTGAACAAGTTGTCCAAATTCTCTGTGCTTCAGATTTCTCATCTACAAAATGGGATAAGAATAGCATTCACCTGACAAGATTGTTGTGGGGATCAAATGAGACAACATGTAGCATGGTTTGCAAACCTTAAGTGAAAATGCTAGCTATTATTATTACCAAAGCCAGTGGTTTTTATCTGTACTTTGACAAAACTGTCTACACGTCATTGAAAATCTCTCAGAAGATTAGCTTATCGAACGTTAATACTTCCGATCCTGATAAACCTTCTCCTGATCGTTGTTTATCCTAGCCCCTAAGTGTGTGCTGATGATATTGGCATTAGTGCGACCATCCAAAAGTAGGTCTAGGTGAGTAGTTCCCGACCTTTTCTTGCTGCCGCTATAAATTAAGACTTTACTAGACTTTAAACTCCATTGGAGCAGGAACCATGATTTAGCTAATCTTTGTAGTTTTCCCAGGAGTTAGCAAGGTAGTCTACATAATAAGTGTTTAAGGAATTGGGTTGGGGTTTCCTGCAACCTTAAGGGCTAGAAATAACTAGAATAAATAGAGCCAACTGATAAAACTCTTTTGGAGCAGTGATTGTCTTGATAAAACAAACAAACAAACAAAAAAACACTGCTTGAGCCTTTAGACTACTCACCAAGACTCCCAGGAAATCCCAGAAGAAAGGTTGAATGCTAATGCCAGTGTCCACCTATGTTAAGCTGGCTCACCTTCTAGCTAGATCATCTGGTCCAGGGCTTCTTAACCTGGAGGCCACTATGTTTTATCACAATCATTTTGCATATTCATACCATTTCCAGCAACACTTATCATATTTACTTTGTTTTGTTTATATAACCTTTTTCCTATGATGGTCATTTTCAGTGCAGGACACTACAGTCATCACATGGCCAGGTGTGTGCTTTGTCACAGACCTCTTGGGCGTTGGCCTTGAGCCTCAGTCCTCATTTGTAAAACGCAAAAAATGTTATTTCCATGGCCTGTCCTGCAGAATCATTATGAGAAAAAGGTGTTGCTATCTTGAAAGTGAGCTGTTATCATTATCGTTAACTCTACACAATAACACTTATTGACTAATCAAAAAGGCCACAAGATTACAAATTTTACTGAAAAACATTCTCATAGCCTTGCATAGTATTAACAAAAACTTAAAACTTTATTTGGTCTTTAAAGAAAGTGTTTCACTGATTTATAATTTTACTTCAAAACTCAGTTTATTTTTCCTCTTCCATTACCTTACCATAACAAATTATAAGAAAGTCTAAGCTATGTAATTGAAAAATAATTTATCATTATTCATTATTAAATTATCATTTGTTTATATTAGGTTGTGTCCTGTAAGTGTAAAAGGATATTTAGGGCTTTTGGCTTTTAGCTTTGAAACACAGCAACATCAAGCATCAGCCATTTTCTGGAAAGATTCCCACTTAATTTTTTAGAGATGTTTCATATTCTCTGGACAGCCTTTGAAATTTAACATAATCCACTCAGGGCCACTTAAAAAGCAATAACAAGCAAGATAAATTTTTTATTTTATTTTTATGCTAATCTAGTGGTGTGAAACATAATGTCAGTTTCACTTGGGATCTTGCATTCCAAATACATGACTTCACTTAAATCTGCTTAATTTGCTTTCCAGATATTATCTTGCATAAGATAAGGCTTTGTATTACTTTTGAAACTTTGTAACTTAATTTTCACTGGGAATGCTCCCCTATTATATTATGCTGGGAGTCTCCTTGATGCTTCTGCTTTAACATCAGAATGACTGAATTGTGGCCTGCAGGGCACATATTAACTTACAGCCTAATCTGAAATATCCTTACACATGTAAAACGCAACAATGTATTACAAAGATTATTAGAAATATGAATCTTTACAAAATATTTGGAGCTTTTCCCCAAGTGATCCTTGGTTAAATACCCAAAAATCCTAGCATATTATCCATAAGCATTAGTATAAAACATCAGGAAAATATTGTCTTTTAGAGTTGCCTTATTTTTCATTAGGAGTTGATAAGAAAGACTCTGTGTAGCATAGAAAGAGGGGACAGCCTCAGGTCAGGAAGAGCTCAGCTCCAATCCTGCTGCAGACACATGGTACTTTTGCTGTTCTGGGAAATCTTTTAACCTCTCAGTGCCCCTAGGTAATTCTTTAAGGCTATCAATTGCAGAACAATTTCTCCAGTGCCTTGATAGGGGAAATTTCCTCTTGGGGAGTTCTTGACACAGATTAAGACATCTGCCTGGACCCTCTCCCCCAAAAAAGTATTTGATGTTTAATCTTTGGAAACTTAGAAAGTTGATCCAGTTAAATCCCACATTTTTCCTTTTGTGTATATGTCAATTTACTGAATTTTAGTTATTTCTGACAATAGTTTTTTGGAACTGCTGTTTTCTAAGACTTTCTGTTCTTAGAAAATATCTACTACGCATATGTATAGGATCATATCTTCCCTAAAGGGTAAGGAATATGAGGGATGTATTTGACATTGTTCTGATTGTTAAGTTCTTGTTTAAAAAAAGAATGTTAGAAAAGTATGTTAATGTTTTATCACTGTAAGTTCTGGGAAGTTAGTGGAGAGTATAATAATAAATTAATGGGCAAAATGAGGGTGGAAATGAAGCCAAATTTCTCACTGTGATCATAAAAACAAAATTGAAGCAAGAACAATTTTACAAACATTTCTTAAAAGACTAGAAATATATTAGAGCTAATAGACATTTATCTAGTACATTGATCATTTCATATTTTAAAGAACTATTTTTAAAATATTTACCTACTGTACCTTCTTCTATCCCCTTCCTTAATGTCCCCTATTTTCATAGTTTTTGGTCTTGTTTTTCTTTTCTCCTTATTCTAACCACTCAGGAATTCTCCCCTTGGACATGACTGTGGGTGGTCCTCACTGCTATTATCCCCAGGCCCGTGATCAGCAGTTCAGTTTTATTTTGTATTGAAAAACTGAGTTGAAAGCTGCCTTTGCTCCCACTTGAGTTTTTCAATGGAAAAACTACAAGTCCATTCAGGCTGCCACAGGATTACTGGGGGGCCTTCCAGAAAAAAAAAACATAGCCACTTGGGACCTTCCAACTACTGTGGCCCCTGTAAACCTGACTTAATGCTTCTTTTGGTTCCCACTGAAAAGTGCAAACACAAGCATGTCTCTTATATTCGACTATTTTTTGCAATGGAAAATTTAACACGTTACTCCAGTAGACCAAAGAGAGAAAAAAGCTTGCTTAAAACAAATAGATGGAAAAGGGTGTAAATGGATAAGAAATGGAAAAGAAAAATCCTTAAAAAAAAAAGTACTAAGGGACACAAAAATAGATTGGAGTGGGGGAAGAAAGGAAAGTTTCCCTTAACTCTCTGATGCTCCTCTCTTCAGTTCCCATTATCTCTACCTTAGCTCACATCCATATTTTTTCTTGTCTAGTCTCTTAGCTGATTCCCATGCAATGAGTCTTTTTCCCTTTCCAATATATCTTCCAATATAGCCAATACCTCCTTCCCTTTCCAAAATCTATACCAATTCCAGATTCATCTTTTTAAAGTAATTTTAAATGATGTCATATACTTTGAAGAAGCTCAGAACTCTTCATTGGCTTCCCAATGAATGTTTAATAAAGTCTATAACTCCTCACCCCAGCATTTAAAACCTTCCATCACTTCTAATGCCTTCTGTTACTATTCTTATTCTGTTCTCCAACCAAACTAGACTACCCATGATCCCAAATACACCTTGTGTCTACCTCTAAACCATTCTCCACATTATTTCCTCCACTTAGAATGCCTTTCTTTCTCACATACATATAGTTAGAAATTCTACTTATCCATTAAGACCCTGTTCACATGTTTTTTCCATAATCTTCACTGATCGCTCTAGTGCAAGGGCTCTTAACTTGGCTCTTAACTTTTAAAACAGTATATTTTGATAGCTTCATTGCATGATTAGTTTCCTTTGCAATCCTATATAATTTGATTTTATGCATTTAGAAACCCATAGGTTTCATCAAATTGCCAGAGTCCGTAGCACACACAAAAAGTTAAGAATTTCTGCCCCAGTCAGAATTTATTCCTCTCTCCTTTGAACTGTGCTGACCTTTAGTTTATATTTCTCTTGGTCACTGACTTCAGGCTTCCTTTTTATTAGTTACTTGGTGCAGTGGATAGAGAGCTGAGCGATGAGTCAGGAAGACCTGAATTCAAATCCAACCTCCGAAACTTACCAACTGTCCACACCTGGGCAAGTCACTTAACCTCTGTCTCTATTACTTCATCTATAAAATGGGGATAATAATAGCACCTACCTCCTAGGGTTATTATGAGGACCAAATTATAATAATTGGAAAGCACTTACCACAGTGCCTGGCACATGATAAATACCATATAAATGTTAGCTATTGTTTTTATCTTGCATTAGTTACCTATGCATATCTCTTTTGCTAAATTCCTTGAGAATAGGAAATACTTCTTAGTAACACTTCTCTCTCAGTTGCCATATGAATACCCCCAGTGAAGCTATATTGAATGAATGAATGAATGAAGTGGGTGAGTGAGTGGATGAACTTTCACTTGAACCAGTCAGTTGAACATAAATTCTAAGAATTTTTATCTTGATTTTATGATTTGCAAAAGATGAGGAATGGGGAGAGGGGCAGGAATGGAAATGTATTTGTTTTTCAAATGAAGACATCAGTGACTATATGAAACCTAGATTTGTTTCCAGTAAATCCAGGGCTTATGTCTAGCGACAACAGAATTAATTTCATATCCTCACTGAAGCCTCAACAGAAGTGAAAGTAAAGTTCTCCTCCCTTTTCCCTGTACCATTCCAATACCTTCACCTGCACACTAGTGGACCCACTGTAGACCCCAAATGCACATAATCTTTTTATCATTGGAGTGCAGTGGTCACCATTGCTGTGGTTGCAGTTTGTGGTGGATGGACTGGGTAAGTAAAGGACTCTCTGTAGCTCCTGAATTTCTTCTCTTGATCTCTTGAGATTTTTCTGAGGAAAAACAATAGAGGTTTCCTCTCTTAAAAATGTATGAGATTCCTTAAGCATTTGGATAAGTCTAATTACAGTAGAATTTAGGTGCATTTATGAGGACACTGGGCACTACAAAAACTCAACTAATGGCACATTAGGGAAGGAGTGTGACAAATATGTTTTCTTCGCTTTGTTTCTTTTCTGTGGGAACTGATTCCAAAGGCATCTGAATTTTCATAATTCAAAGAACAGTCATTGCTGTGCCAACATTCTGATAATGAGTAGCTGCCAAACGAGAGTTGACAGTATATTTATTCCTTGGTGACATTCAGTCATTGAGCGAGTTGGTCCCACATGGGGACTATTGAAAACTGAGTTCATATGCAAATACTAACAGTCCTCAGTTCTGTCTCTTCTCTAAATAGTAAATCTGTCTTTGGAGCACATGGAATTTTCACTGAAATATAGCTGAATTTGACCCTTAAGTACCTTGCCTCATTATTTCTTTGTCATTTCCAGCTACTAGTCTCTCCAAAGTAAACAGCTTTCTTGTTTCTTTTAGTTTTGTGTGTGCTCTGAGCTCTATTCCCAATTGCCACTATAAAAAATTGAAATGGTTCCAACCATGGCTATTGTTTTTTTCTTTTTTCTGTAACTAATATTTAAACATCAAAGACACTCTGGGCACTTTTATGTCGGGGTATATGTGTATAGAACCATATTTTTCCTCAAGGTATTTGCTTTCCTAGATATTTTTGTAGCTGGTGAGCCTGCATTTAGCAGTCATTTGAAATCTTAACTATCTTTCCTCTAGGGCTCCAAAAAACACCTACTGCTGGGGAATCGTTTAATTTTGCACTAACATCAAAAAAAAAATCATCTAGTGAGAACCAGTGATCTTTGTCATTGTACTTATGAAGACTTTTTTTTAGTCTTAGAACCAGATAATCTTTAAAAAAATTTTTTTAACTGGCATTTTTATTACAGTAGTTCCCAGCTACTGTAATTGGTCTTTATACTCCTCTTTCTTAATGTCCTTATTTTTTAGTACATTGTGACAACACTTTTACAGTGCTTTTAGGAAGAACTGCTTTTTGAACATAAGTAAGGAAAAGCTTTTATTTAAGAGAAGATTGTCCATTTGAGGCACTATGGTTATTTCGATGTGGAAAAAAATATAACTTCTGGGATACTGTGATTACTGTTTCTTCCTAATAATTCAATTTGACAAAACTTTATTAAGCACCTACTATGTGGGAGGCAGTTTGCAGTGGGGTTCAAAGACAAAAATGAATAGTTCACTACACTCAAAAAACTTACGTTCTATTACTTCTACAAATGCTCTACTACTACTAATACCAGTGATACTAATAACAATAATAATAATAATAATAACTCATTTTGTGACATCCATTCTACACTAAATGACTTTGTAAACTAAGCATCATATATCTGTCCATTTTACAGATAAGGGAAGTCCTGAGATAAAATAGCATTCTCAGGGTAACACAGCTAACAACTGGGAAAGTCAGGACTCCCACCCAAGACTTCTGACTCCAGAAGTAATACTTCCCCCATTATACCATTGCTATCTGTGTGTTTTTTTAAATTTATTCATTGCATACATGTTATTATGTATTTTAATTTAAAAACACTTTCTGAAGGAAAAATTACTTTGTCCTTTCTTTACCCATATTCAGCTGAACTAATTTTCATGTGTTTTGTAAGCAAAACAGGGCTGGTTGTTATAAATGTTTGAAAGACTGACCTTGAAAGAAAACTAATGGGTGCGAAATTGTGGCTCAAGACGCCATGTTCCACTGATACTATTTTTCACCCTTTTTTATGTTAATAAATTTTGTCTTAATATATCCTATGGTATTCTATTGAGTTCACAGTCAAACCCCAAAATCTACAATCCCCGAAAATAGTTAAGCAAAGTGGCAGAAAAGAGTAATTTCAATTGTATAGTATAGGCTGCCTTAACACTTTAAGAGTTTAGCATTTGTTGAAAGAAGGATCAAGTGGGTACCTTATAACTTAGTATCAACATTATCTGCTCAGTTTTGTCGTTCTTTAAGAATGTTTTCATTGATGTAGTTTTCACATCATATTAGTGGATATTTTTGTTCTCTTTTATTCTGCATCACTTCTTACAGGTCTTTCCACATTTCTTTGAATTCTTCCTGTTCCTTATTCTTTATGGAACATTAATAGGCCATTAACTTTATATAACACCAATGACTTTCCCAAGTCACTGGGTACACTCTTTGTATCCAACATTTTCCCATTACAAATAGTGTTGCTGCGAATATTTTTATATAAATCAGTCTTTTCTTCATGTCAGTAACCTCCTAACCCCATAGTGATTTTTCTGAATCAAAGGGCATGAGCAATTTTATCACTTTTCTTGCATAATTCTAAGTTGTCTTCCAGAACAGTTGGACCAATTCACAGCTGCACCAGCAGCACAAAATTAGTGTTTGTTTTTCCTTGCCCTTGACAACATTGAATTTTTCCATTGTGCTATTTTTTGCCAATTTGATGGATATGGAGTTTTGATCAGAGTTGGCTTAATTAACATTTCTGATTATTAATGATTTTGAGCCCTTTTTGAAGATGCCTTTTCACAATTTCCACTTCTCATGAAAAGTGCTCATATGTTGACCACTTATCTATTGGAGACTGGCTCTTAATCCTATAGGAAGATGGTGTGAAATGCCCTTCTGAAACCAACTTCTACCAGACTACTAGCCAATTTTCCGAATGGTTCTGGCTAAGTAAAAAATTCTTTCCTTTTTTTTATTGTTAACAATCATCAACAAATAAGATTATTTCAGTTTATAAAGAAGACTTTGTTCCTACTTTTTTCATTATTTTGCTAGATATTCTTGACCTGTTGTTCCTCCCTCTGAATTTTATTAATATTTCTTCTGATTCTATTAAGTATCCCATTAGTAATTGGAGTTGTGCAAATCTACAGATTAATTTAGCTGGTATTATTTTTACTATATTGATGCATCCCAGTCAAGAACAATTGAATATCTCTGCACTTACTTAGATCTTTCTTTATTTCTATGAAACTTGTTTAGCAGCAGAATTTATATACATTCTGCATGTGGTATTGTAGGTTAACAGATAATTAATAAATTTTGTTGTTATTTTTAATGAAATTGCCCTTTCTCTGTCTTTCCCCATGGTTTGAACAGAATTTAACAGCAATTAACAGAAATTATTTTGGTTGTTCATTTTGTATCCTGCTGCTCATCTGAAGCTTTTAATCATCTCAAAATTTGCTGATTCTCTAGAATTTCCCAAGTACCATCATATCCTCCAGATATATGTCCAGATTTGTAATTTCATCAGTGTAGAGAGTTGCCTGATGAAGAAGTTACTTCCTGCCAATGCAGATCAGCAACTATTCTGGAATTTTTCATCTTAGCAAGTTGCCTGGGACACTAGGAGGTTAAGAAATTTGTTTAGGGTCACACAGTCAATATGTGTCAAAGACTGAACTTGAACTCAGATCATCCTGACTGATGCCAAATTTCTATGCCATACTGCTTCATTTTATCACTCAATCAATCACGCATTTATTAAGCACTTCCTGTGTTCTATACACTGTGATAAGCACTGGGTATATGAAGGCAAAGAAACGGTCTCTGTTCTCAAGGAGCTCAGAGTCTAAAGGGGGAGACAACATGCAAACAACTCTGTACAAACAAGCTCTGTGTGAGCTAAGTTGAGGCTAGTATTTTAAGATAAAGGAGGATTGGGAGAGGCTTCCTGCAGAAGGTAGGATTTTAGCTAAGACTTGAAGGAGGCCAAGAAGTAGAGATGAGGAGGGAGAGGGTTCCAGGCAAGTCTGGAAATAGAGTGGCATGTGCAAGCATAACAAGGAGGCCAGCGTCACTGTATCGTATGTGTAAGAGAACAAGTTGCAAGAAGACTGGAAAGGCAGGAAGGGTCCAGATACGAAGGGCATTAAAAGGACTTTCTACATGATTCCGGAGGTGATAGAGAGCCACTAGAGTTTATTGAATAGATATGCTCAGACCTAAACTTCAGGAAAATCAGTTTGGCAGCTGAGTGGAGGATGGACTGCAGTGGGCAGAGACTAAAGACTAGGAGAACAACATCAAGCTATTATAACAGGCCAAGCATGAGGAGATGAGGGTCTGCACCAGGGTGGTGGCAGCATCAGAAGAGAGGAGAGGGCGTACGTGAGAGACGTTAGGAAGGTGGAAACAAGATTTGATAACTATGTGTGAGGAGTGAGAGACAATGAGGACTACAGGATGACACCTGAGTTGTGAGGCTGAGTGATGGGAGTATGGTGTTGTCTGCCATCATAAGAGTGAAGTTAGGAAGTGGGAAGGGTTTGAGGGGAAAGAAATCAGAGTTGGACATGTTGCGTTTGGGGTGTCTGTGAAACTTCCAGTTTGGGATGTCTGAAAGGTACTTGGAGATATGAGAGGGAGGTTGGGGCTGGTCAGGAAGACCTGTAAGTTATCGCCATAGAGATGATCATTGAAACCATGGGAGCCGATGAGGTCACCAAGTGAAGTAGCATGGAGAAAGGAGAGAAGAGGGCCCAGTACAAAGCCGTGAGGGATTCCCATGATTAGTGGGCATGATGTGAATGAGATCAGCAAACAGAGAAGGAGCAGCCTGATAGGTAGAGGGAGAACAAAGAAAGCACAGTTTCACAAAAACCTAGAAAGAAGAGAGTGTCAAGGAGAAGATGATTGACAGCGTCAAATGCTGCAGAGAAGTCAAGAAGGATGAGAATTGAGAAACGCTTGGCAACTGAGAAGTCATTAGTGACTTGGAGAGAGCCATGTTAGTTGAATGATGAGGTCAGAAACCAAATGGTAAGGAATTAAGGGAAAGGAAAGAAAGGGGAGGCACCTATTGTGGAGAGCCTTCTGAAAGAGGTTAGCTACAAAATGAAGGAGAGAAATAGGATGATAGCTAGCTGGGATGGAAGATCAAGTGAGAGGTTTTTGAGGATGGGAGCAACTTGGGTGTGTTTATAAGCAATAGGGAAGCAGCCAATAAGCAGGGAGCAATTGAAGATTAGTGAAAGAATAGAGATGATATATTTATTCTTTCATTTTTCTAATTATTATAGTTTTAATATTTTAGTCAATAATTATTTTTCCAAATAATTATTTGGTAAATAATTAGTAGGTATTTTTGCTTCAGTCCTTATCAAGAAAGCTTCCAATGCTTTTCTATTGAAAATAATGATCATTTCTGGTTTTAGGGAAATACTTTAAATCAGATCAAATGAGTTATCAGGTAGAACCTTGTAAACCTTAAAGCTGCGATACAAATGCTTTTGATGTTATTATTATGTCAAGGAAAGATCCTTTAGTTCCCCTCTGAGATGACCTGTCTACTTTTTATATATCTTGTACATACCTAATTATGTTTGTCTCCCCCATTAGGATTTAATCTTCTTTAAGGCACGAATTGTTTTTTGCTTCTCTTTGTATTGCCAGAGCTTAGCACAATGCCTAATAAAATGCTTAGTAAATATTTGTTAGCTAACTAACCTACTGTTCCTCTGCTTGTTAGTATTAACATAAATGAACAATGAATTTTAATAAAGGATTTTTTTCTGTATCCATTGATATAATCCCTTGTTTTTTCTTGTTTTGTTATTAGCACTTGAGGAGCTTGATTAATGCCTGTTGACTTAATATGGTCTATTATGCTAATTGTCTTCCGGTTATTGTTCCTCTTTATTGTCCCCGCTGCTTTGGAAATCGTGATCCAGAACCAAGTTTGCCTCATTGTGTTTAGTAGTGTACCTTTTTTTTCTGTCTTTTTTATTTTATTTAATTTTATTTTTATTTTAATTTTTTTATTCTTTAGTATATTTAGTTTTCAGCATTGATTTTCACAGGAGTTTGAATGACAAATTTTCTCCCCATTTCTACCCTCCCCCCCACTCCAAGATGGTGTATATTCTGGTTGTTCTATTCCCCAGTCAGCCCTCCCTTCTGTCACCCCACTCCCCTCC
>CM053622.1:129908878-129993129 GCA_028646595.1 Phalanger gymnotis | reverse complement strand
TTCTTTTTCTTGATGACCTTTTCATGCTTCTCTTGATTCTTGTGTTTGAAAGTCAAATTTTCTATTCAGCTCTGGTCTTTTCACTGAGAAAGCTTGAAAGTCCTCTATTTTATTGAAAGTCCATATTTTGCCTTGGAGCATGATGCTCAGTTTTGCTGGGTAGGTGATTCTTGGTTTTAATCCTAGCTCCACTGACCTCCAGAATATCGTATTCCAAGCCCTTCAATCTCTTAATGTAGAAGCTGTTAGATCTTGGGTTATTCTGATTGTGTTTCCACAATACTCAAATTGTTTCTTTCTGGATGCTTGCAGTATTTTCTCCTTGATCTGAGAGCTCTGGAATTTGGCAACAATATTCCTAGGAGATTTCGTTTTGGGATCTATTTGAAGAGGCGATAGGTGGATTCTTTCAATTTCTGTTTTACCATGTGGCTCCAGAATATCAGGGCAGTTCTCCTTGATAATTTCTTGAAAGATGATATCTAGGCTCTTTTTTTGATCATGGCTTTCAGGTAGTCCAATAATTTTTAAATTCTCTCTCCTGGATCTATTTTCCAGGTCAGTAGTTTTTCCAATGAGATATTCCACATTGTCTTCCATTTTTTCATTCCTTTGGTTCTGTTTGATAATATCTTGATTTCTCATCAAGTCACTAGCTTCTACTTGCTCCAATCCAATTTTTAAGGTAGTTAATTTTGGCATTTTATATTTTTGTACATATTTCATTTTTCAGTTTTGTTGCTATATGATTCAGCATAATAGTTTCTGATGATTTTCTTTATTTCCCCTTATTTATTGTGAACCTTCCTTCCTTTTCCTTTTTATTTTGTTCATTTGGTTTTCCTGTATCTTAGGGATAGATAGGGTTTAGGGATATAGGTTTTCCTCAGGTTTAACTATATCCTCTATAACTCTTTCACAAAAATTGTTATTGTTTCCATGATTTGGCTTTTACTGATTATTGAGTATGTTGTTCATTCATTTCTTCATTATATTCAATAATACATTATGGCTATAAGGGGAAATTTGTAATAGGAAGAAAAGATGGGCTTGTCACCTGGTAAGTAGTATTACATTGGTGCCTTCATGTTGTAAGGACAAAGGGAAGGCTTGCAGAACATTGGGTAGACTCCCTGTGATGAATGTATTGGCGCATAGATAAGTTGTGGACTCTATTGTTGGAGGGAATATCCAGACAAATGAAATCATAGATGCATTTGAAAGTCTGAGTATAACCCAGGAACCTCTATTTTGAAGAGTGATGGAGATCAGACATGCTTTGTTTTCTGGACTTTGCCACCATGCTCAGCTGCCTTCTCCCTCCATTTCTGTGTCTCTCCCACCCACCACCCCCTGTTAATAAGTTCTTCCCAAAACATTCATTTTGAGAAAAAGCCAAGATTCTGGCTTCATTCTCTAGAATTCAATGTGGGTACCTTTCTCTCCTCTCCTCCCATCCCCAAATGCTTTCCTATTTTATGTGTTGTCTTCTCCCATTAGAACATAAGCTCCTTGAAGGCAGGAACTGTCTTTCATTTGCATATATTTGTATCCCCAGAGCTTAGCACAGCATGTAATAAATGCTTGTTGACTTGAGTTCAGAGGACTTTGTATTTTATCCTAGAATTAATAAGGGGCCCCTGAAATTTATTCAGCAAGGGAGATCATGGTCAGAGCTATGCTTTAGGAATATCGCTTTGACAGATGGATAGAGGATGGATTATAGAAGAGAAAGACAAGGCAAGGTGAACAATTAGGAGGTTCTCACGCTAGTACAAGCAAGAGCTGCTAAGGCTTTGTGAGTCATTGGACAGAAGGACACAGATGTAAGAAGTGTTGTGGAAATATATTTGACAAAACTTGACAACCATTTTATCTATGTGGGGTGAAAGGAGGGTGAAAAATGAAGACGAAACTAAGGTTGTGAACCTGCATGACCAAAAGATGAGGATCAAGAAAAGACAACCAGACTGGACAATTCAAACTTCAGAGGTGGCAGGTCTATGTGTCTGTCTGTTGGAGGAGTTGGGGGGGGGGCACCTTTATTTTAAAGAAATTTTCATTGCTATTTTTGATCTTCACATCACCTTTATTGTCAAAGTATATCCCTTCCTCCTTCCCTACCCAAAGAGCCCTCCCTCGTAACAAAGGACAAAAAGGAAGAGAAAGAAAAAAAAACGCATTTTGGCAAAATTAAGCAATACATGCGTTGAGACGTCGTCATTACTGTAGTCTGGTTTCTTTTGCCTCTGCGTTATATTGAAGGTTCATTTATGTGCTTGCTGTAGTTTCGAAGTTGTACAAGTGAAGAGAGCTAAGTCTCAATCACTCAGACATCTTGCCAACTATGAGTTCTTTTTCCTCTCTGAGCCCCAGTTTCCTCATCTGTAAAATAATAATAGGAAAAGAGGAATAGTGGAGTGTCGTACTTGGAGTCCAAAAGACCTCTTTTCACATCCCTCTCATGATCTCTTACTCGCTTTGTGACCTCGAGGGTGAAGGGACCCCCAAAGGCCATCTCCTCCAACTGATACAGGAACCTAAACCCCATGGGCACCATTCCCCAGAAGTACATACTCATTCAGATCCAAGGCTTTGCATGGAGGCCCCCAGTGGGGGAGCTCACTACCTGCTGAGGCCTGCCTTTCATTTTGGGGGAATAGTCCTACTTGTTAGGAAGTATTTCCTTGTATAAACCTGTACTCGATAGGCTTTCTTCTGTTTCTTGTGATCTTTCAATAACCATTCATGATAAAGGTGAATGCTTCAACAATTACACTACCTTGTGCTTCTCTGAGTTTCTTCATTTGTAAAACTGGGACAATGATAGTCCTGCCCTCACAGAGTCCTTATTAGGATCGCTGGAAGTGATATGTGTAAAGCATATTCCAACTTGCTTAAAGTGATATAAGTGTGAGCAATTATTATTGCTGTTACTATTGCTGCTTGCAATAATTAATTCACAGGATTCTTGTGGTATGCAGTGTTCTATTAACTCAAAGTTTAAGTTCTTATATTATTATCATTACCTATGTGATCTTGGAACAGTCACTTGCCTTCTCCAGGTCTCTTCCATCGTATATGAAATGAAAGTGTTGGAATGCATGTGGCAACCAGTACAAACTATATTTAAAAAAAAAAAGACAGAGCAAAGACATTTTCTTCTCGTTTGCTGTAGAAGCATGCAGAATCTCCAATTTGACACATTACATACTCTTATAGACAAATGAGCTAAGTCCCCAAATTACTTGTTCACCCTGAGGGAAAAAGAAGAGAAAATGGCAGGTCGAGGTCAAAAATAACTAGATACTAAATTTAGCTTTAATTACATTCTAGCTATTAGAAGACTACACTGTGGGCCAAGACCAAAATCCTTTGATCTCACAATTCAACCTTCCTGCCCTCTGGATTAATGAAATGGCCTTTTCTCAAAAGCTCAACAGACCCTTTACAATTTGATAGCACAATTATTTACAAGTTTTAATATGAGATCTGGAAAACCACATTGGTTCTATGTAGTATATTTGCTATTCTTAGTATGGTTGAATAAGCTGAAAGTGAATGAATAATACAGGTTAGAAAGAAAACAGATGCTAAATATTACAAAGAGGAAGGTTTCCCAGCAACGAGACTTTCAGTTCAGAACTAGATTTTTGTTGGCAGCTTGGCATTAAGACGATTATTGTTTTTTCTCTCCAGCTGTTACACATCTGTATTGAAGGTTGGGGTAACTGGCGCTGGTCAGAGCCATTCAGTGTGGACAGTGCTGGGACTTTTATCAGAACAATTCAGTACAAGGGCCGAACTGCCTCACTCATCATCAAGGTTCAGCACCTCAGTGGAGTACAAAAACAGGTAAGGGCCCCTGTCTCCCCCAAGTCTGTGCTGTGATTCAGAGGAAGTCCAGAACAGATAGAGTAAAACAGGTAAGGGCCCCTGTCTCCCCCAAGTCTGTGCTGTGATTCAGAGGAAGCCCAGAACAGATAGAGTATTTCAAAGCCTTACTTTCCTTAGGGTTCCTAAGCCCCTACTGAGAACCTTGGCACTTAATAAGTGCTGGTTGATGATAATGATGATAATGGCTTCAACCTTATCCCTACCTCTTTTTTTCCAGAGCTGCTAACGAGCAGCCAAACTTAGTGATATGAGTTTTACCTCTACCTTCTGTCACCACCCACCTTCTGGTAGAGGTGCAAATGAGCTGTGAAGCGGCCAAAAGGCCTGCTTGGAGAGAGGAAAGCAAGGGGCTCCTGGGAAGCTGGATAACTGAGAGTGGGGTGTAGTAAACTGAAAAACCAATCCCCAGGAAAATCTCCTGGTTCTCATTGAGGATGACATATAGTTACAGGTCTCGCGCAGCCATTTTCTTTTCCAGGAGTTAACGTTAACTGTAGTAAGGATCCATTCCTGTCTGACTCTTGACATATAAAGCCTCTGCTCTCGGCACATTTTATTTATTTAATAAAACTTCCTTTTGGCCATTTTTTAAGTTCCATGAGTGCAAAAGGGGAGGGTGGTGGGGAAAGGGAATATCTGACACTTTTTCGTGTTCTAAAAATGTGAAAATGTGTTTTTTTTTAAAGATATTTTTCAAGCATTGAGCATATGACAAGAGCGAAAAGGAAAAGATTAAGTATTAAAGAAAAGTATTAAAATCTGAAAACTGACTTCAGGACTTGCCCAATAACTAGACTTGCCATAAGAACTTTAATGTGTACATCTGTATCCCTATTGTAACAGTACAGTCAGAGCTGGGGAGACCAGCACGCCATCTCTGGAAATAAAGGGGAATATTTCTTGTAGCTCAGTGATGGTTTTTCCATTGCCATATGCCAGTGGTTAAGCAGGAAACAACCAGTGAGATGAGCAATACAATGGATGCATTTTACGTGCACGGTTCACACTTGATCTTCAGAGAACAGAACTTCATGTGTCCCCTCAGCAAAAGGATGGAGAAGAACCTCCAGGAAGAACTGTGGGACTCTTTAAATGAGCGTCTGATAGGTAACAGCGAAGACATAAAGTGCAGGACATGGTTCCTACTGAGTTGCTATCAGTGAAACTTTTAAAAATCTCATTAAAGTGCATGGGATCATAGATTGAGCACTGGCTAGTCCAGGACTTTCTGTTTTCTAGATGAGAAAACTAAAACCTAGAGGAGTTAAACGACTTTCCCAAGGTCACGCAAATGGTGACAGAGTGAGGATTTGAACCCAGACCCTCTGATTCATACATATATGTGTGTGTGCGCATGTGTGTGTACACACACACACACACATACATACATACATATAAAGTCATGGTCCAGCTTTTTTCTTCTTCTCCCCAGGAAGCCTGATTCAAGAACTCAGAATTGTCTAAGAACTCTTCCTCTGTGTCTAGGAACCTTGGTCCTCTTAGAGTTCCTCTGATTATCCAAATACTATACTCCTCTCAATTCTACCAATGGCTCAATCAGCTGCTACCTCTTTCCACAATTGGGTCATGTGTTTTCTGAAGGAAGCTGCACGTCTCTAGGGATCTGATGCTCTTTGTACTGAAGCACTGAGCTGGCCTACTCTCCAGGGCTGGTAGCCTGGACTGAGTTTCACGTGCTTTCTCCTGTCCCTGTTTCTGTGCTTCCTTCAAGGCTCAGCTAGGTGCCACCTTCTTTGCATGAAATTTTTATGTCAGATTTGTATTTACTTTTATATGTAGATAGTGAAACCCTTCAGCACAACATTGTTCTTTGAAGGCAATGAATGATTTTTATTTTTGTATCTCTTGTGTATAGTACGGCACCTTGTATAAAGAGGATACTTGATAAATACTTGTTGAATTGAATTGCATTCTAAGGAAGAGATCCCTGTTGGAGAGGTCAGGGAAGGTTTCTTAGAAGAGACTCACTTTAGTAAATCATGGACTTCCAGAATTAGAATGGACTTGAGAGGTCATTTAGCCCAACCCCCTACCAATTCATACAGTGATGTTTTCCTTAGAATATTTGGCAGGTGGTCATCCAGCATCTATCTGAACCCTTCCAGTCAGAGACAACTCATTACTTTATGATGTAAGTTGGGCATTCCTGGCAACAGCAGCAAATAACATTTACTTAACACTTTGGTTTGGTTAACATGTGATGCTCATAGCTCTATGAACTAGGTAGTGAACATATTACTATCCTTATTTTATACATCATATGAGGACCCTGAAGCTCAGAGAGGTTTCTGTGTTTTGCCCAAGGGTACAAACTACTAAGGCAAATAATTAGGGCTTAAACCTGGGTCTTTCCCATTTCAAGTCCAGTGTATTTTCCAGTCTGCCACAAGATGCATAGGATGTGAACAGACAGAGAAGAAATTAGGAGATTATTCCAGGGACAGAACGGAGTGATTACAGGAATGCACAAATACTATTTGGAGAAGGATTATTGGAGTAGAGGATTCAAGTTCAGAATCACCAAATAGAAGTGTTAGAAGGGACCTCAAAGGCCTTGTCTAAGAATCTGATTTTTTTAAGGAATCTCCTTTACATCCTTCCTAAGGGTTCCTACCACCTCCAGAGGTGGCTTGTTACTCTTGGAATATCTCTAGTTGTTTTGGATTTTTTTTCCTTACACTGAACCTACATTTTTTTCCTTTTGTATTTTTCTGCTTGTTGTTCCTCTTCTGCCAACTGGGACCAGGAAAGCAAACCTAACCCACCTTCCACTTAAACGTCCTTCAGATAACTTTAAAACAGCTGTTGTGGTTCCCCCCCCCCACCCCGGGTCTTCTTTTCTTTAGGCTAAATATCTCTAGTTGCTTCAACCAGTTTTCGCTGCAGTGAGAGGTAAGGCAGGCCACCCACCTCCCACAATTATTATCCCCAGCTATGGTGCTGTGAATCAGTTGATTTTAGTGGTGAAATAGATCTTCCCTGCAGTCCGCTCCACTCTCATCTTACTGTTGAGTGAACTGAGAGTCAAAAAGATTCCTACCAAAATGACGAAAAGGACAATTTAAGAGAAACCTGGGAAGACTTTTAGGAAATGGTGCAGAGTGCAGTGAACAGACCCAGGAGAACAATTTGCATAATAACAACATTGTAAAGATACATAACTTCGAAAGACTTAAGAACGCTTGTCAAGAAAATGACTAACCACAATTCCAGGGGACTGAGGATAAAACAGCCACCCTCCCTGACAGGTGCAGAATGAGGCATAAAATTTTGGACATGACTCTTGAGGAAGTTTGTTTTGCTTGACTATCCATCTTCATTTTGTCTTTCGTTTTTGTTTTTCCAGTGGAGTGGTGATGGAAGGGAGAAAAAAATAATAAGTGCTTGGGGTTTGGGGTTTTTTTTGTTTTTTGGGGTTTTTTTTGATGGGGGAAGGCAGAGCAGTTGGGATTAAGTGACTTGGCCAAGGTCACACAGCTAGTAAATGTGTCAAGTGTCAGAGGTCAGATGTGAACTCGGGTCTTCCTGATTCCAGGGCTGGTGCTCTACTTACTGCGCCACCTAGCTGCCCCTAAGTGCTTGTTAATAAAAATTTTAATGGAGGAAAAAAAAAGATTGTTACTTATCTAAGGTCACCTAGCTAGTGGCAGAGCACTCAACATATGTCCCCAAATATTCAACATGTCTAAAACCAAACTTTTCATCATTATATTTTCTCCCAAATGTGCCGCTCCTCCTGCCTTCCGTATTTCCATCAATGGCACCACTGTTTACCTGACTACCTATATTTGAAACCTCATCTACAAATAATCTTTGGCTCTTTTCCATTCCTATTGCTAGCACTCTAATCCAAGCCTAATAACCTCTCTCATAGATTATTGTAACAGTCTCTTCTAACTAGTATTTGTCTCTAACCCTACAATCAATCTTGCTCCCTACTGTTTTTTTTAAAAGTTTTACTTGCTCCCTACAATTTTCATACCACATCCAGATTAATTTTCCTTATGCACGGATCTGATCATGTCAGTACTGTGCCGGACATTGAGTCCAGAGACCTGGGTTCAAGTTATGCTTCATAAACTTGCAACTTATGTGCCTATGAGCTAGTCACAATCTCTCAGAGACCTCCCCCCTGGGATCTCTGTAGCTTCTCTGCAAGGCTAGTCTCTTAGCTCCACTTCCTGGGCCTAGTCTCTTCCATAGTTCAACTCTGAATAGCTAGGGCCAACTCTCTTCTCAAGCATCAGATTTCATACTCCTGAGAATAGTCTCCTGCCTCAACTGCTGGAGCAGCTCTCTACTGGGCTCACTGTCTCCTGCTAGGCAAGTAGCTCCATTGCCAGAGCTGATGGGGAAGAAAAAAGTTTCTCACACAAGACAAAGACAAAGAATGTTTCCTTCTCAAGGGCTGGGTTCTTTCTTCTTCCATAGATGACTATCTTCTCTGTGCCAAAGGTCATATTCTCCAGCTGTTCCCTCCCTCTACTATGACCTGACCCTTTAGGGCCACCACATACATTGTTGATCCAGTGGCTAACAGCCAAGTAATTCTGTCAGTTTTGATCAGAGAAGTTCTTCATGCCTCAAAAAGAATTTCTTTTTAAAAAGTAACAGCTTCTTTACACTTCATTTAAGACAGGTGTCTTTAACCTGGTGTCTCTGGACTTAGCTTTTTAAATATTTTGAAAACTATTTAAACATAATTGACTTCTATGTAATCCTGTTTCTTTTATTTTATGCAGTTAAAAATATTCTTTTAAGAAAGGGTCGGTAGGCTTTGCTAGGCTGTCAGAGGGGTCCATGACACAGAAAGGTTAAGCACCCCTGATTTAAAACCTTAACACCTCATTTTCTGTTACCTGCTGCTTGTCTTCTTTGATTTCATCAGATGAGTAGCCTCATCAGCTCACCTGTATGGCTCTTCACCTATAAAGTGTGAATACTAATACTTTTACAATCTGTAACCTCACACAGTTGTTTTGGGGAAAATATTTTGCAAACCTTCAAGCATATATATATAGAAATATAAATAATAGTATCAAGTCACAGATCATAGAAGTCTTAGTATCCACTATATGTGTGTGTGTTAAATCTCTACTTATGTATAGATATGTATACACTTTAAATTCCATAAGTGCACATGTGTATATATGTATACATACATGCATACATATATTTGTACATTAAGAAATACCAGCAGTCATATTAGTGCTCATTCTGGCCATGACAGCTCTCTCCAAGGCATGATTGTGGCCAGTTGTAATTTGTGGGAATACAAGAATATGTTCTCCTTTCTGGATGGAAATTATATATTTTCTAGGGAGAGAATAAATTTCAGTGACATTTTAATTTATGTTGAGGTTCCTCAATGCAAATGTTACACTGTATGATAATATGGCAGAAGTCAAATGGTTATATAAAGAATGTATTTTTTTAAATCTCTGCTGTGCCTACTTTTTAAAAATTACTCAATGTATACTTGCTCCCTTCAGATTGCCTCAGTTTCTTGGTTTAAAATTATATGCTTTTTAAAAATGTCAATATAAATATTGACTTGAAACAGGACCAAGCAAAAGAACTTTTAAGCCTTGAGATTTAAAAATTTTTTGAACTTCCTTATCCCCATCTACATGGATCCTTTAAGTCACCTTCTCTCCTAGTGACAAATCCATATATTTTAAAGGCATCTGGCGCCAGTTCAAAAACACTCCCAGTTTTTTTCCAAATTTTATTTGCAGTGTTAAGTATTAGTAATACTTCCCTATGGGAACTACCTCACCCTTTTCTTTACTCTTGCCTTTGACCTGCTCTATCCACCTCTGCATAATGAATGTGCTTTCAGAAGGTGAAGAGAAGTCAACCAACCAAGAAAAGACCTTTTTTTGGCAACTTTAGTGAAATGTTAGCAGCACTCCTATCACACTTACCTTTGAAAGGAAGTACCAAGGCATTAATAAGCACTACAGTCTCCCCAGTAGTTGTATCTTTACATATCTAAATGTGTAAATGTGACTGAGCTCATATGTTTATATATACACTCTTAGGTCTTTTCTTACACAGGAAGCAAGAAGGAACTGAATTCTTGCCTAGTTTTTTAAGCACGTTTTCTGCCTCCACCCTCACAGAACAAACATGCACGCATGTGTGTGTGTGCACTCACACATGTGCATCCACATACACACACATACACACACACACACAACTTGTGCTTCAAGTTTCAGAATTTCTTGTCAACAGCATAGTAACAGGGCTGTATAATAGAATCAGTTTCTAAACAAAGCAATTCTGTGGAATGCTGGGAAACAGCAGCAGTGGCCAAGCCAGCCAAACATGGAGCAGTCAGAAGGTGGTTCACTTTGAGCAAAGCCAGAGGTGGAACTGCAAACAATGAAAAGCCCAACAAACCACATCTGTAACATCAAACCAAAGTACAATCCATACATATAGTTAGTGTGGGGAGCACTGCTGGTCATAGAGCTGTGTCTTGGGCCCTGCCTACACACACACACACACACACACACACACACACACACACACACACACACACACACACTCAGTCTCTCTCTGTCTCTCTCTCTCTCTCTCTCTCTCTCCAAACTCATCAGCTGTCATCTTCAAATGACAACAATGTGCACATCAAATTTCAGTGCCTTTATACTCCATAGAAAGTTCCAAGTTCACATACCCACACATGGTCAATGCTTACAGAGAGCAGTTTTGCATCTCTTCAAGGAGGCAATTTTTACTTACTCTGAAAATATCAATGTGTGTATATATACATGCTCTTTTAATCATTTTAAAGATAGAATCTTCCATTGCGTATGAGTTTCAGGAGCCGTTCTTCAATATCTTCTTGGCTCTGATCTTATAAGAGTTTCAAAACTTGTTAAGTAAAATCATATGTAGAAATCTTCAATACACATGTCTGTGAGATTGTGGGGGGAAAGGGTTAGGAAAAAGGATTAGGACAAAACCTGGAAATATATATTAAATAGAAACACTGTATTTAAAAAAAAAACTTAAATATCTGTCTTCAACTGATGAAATAATCCTGAAATTCTATCCACAATTTGTGAAATGAAAGCTTGGTGAATATTGCCACTTTGAAGAAAAGCAGACTCTTGCCTCCCACTGAACCTTGCATTGTAGGAGCCATGAAATACCCCTGCCAAGATGGAGGCAACCATTTTGGATTTCTTTCTTCTAAGTAGCCAAGTCTCCATGGCCAGTTTTAAAGGTTTTCTTTTTATCAAATTTGAAAGCCAGCCTGACAGGCTTTTTTAGTTGAAAATGAAGCTATAAAAAACCACAAATGAGGATTTTTGTCTTTAAATAAAGTGAGTCCCAGATGGTTACAGATATTCCATGGTTGCTGAGAGAGACAGCAAAATTCTGTTCTTAATCTCATAGAGGCCCAAGGTTTCTGAAGCAATAGCACTATGTATGAGCTGCCAGGTCCTGGGCACGTCCAAAGTAAAAAGAGAGTTACAATATTGTCTCCGAACTTTCTGAAATTTATTTTAGCCATTACTTTTATGTAACTTTCTTAAAAATCTGCACAGCACTAGAGTGTTTAGCCTGCAGAGAAGAATTTACCCCCTAATCTAGCACTCCACAGTACAGCTGGCACCTCTGCATATTACTGTGAAAGCATCATTCGCCATTCACCCTTGCTGCCCATCCTTTAAATATATATGGGAAATTGTCCAAAAATCAGCTTTAAAATTGAAGAGGGAAAGGGAGCAAAGAATGGTGTTTGATCAGATTATATAGGTATGTCCATCATTATATATACGTATACACAATGTATGATATAATATATGTGTGTATGGAAATACAAGCTTCCCAAACAAAATTAGAAGGTGAATATTCACATTGTTGAAGATGATTTGCTTTACTAAAGTATTTAATACAAGTTTTCTTTATAATATTATATCATATTTTTAACTTAGACCTGGTGGGAATCTTAGAGGTCATCTATTCCAATGTCCTCCTTTTATGGATGAAGAAAATGAATCAGAGAGAAATGACTTGCCCAAGGTCATACAGGAAATAAGTAGCAAAGCCAGAATTTGAACCCAGGTTTCTGATTCTATATCTAGGGCTCTTTTCAAAGTACTAATAGTGAATAGGTTTAAAATGCCATGCGATTTTACATAGTTTTTTTTTTTTTAGGAACATTTATATTGTACAAATAGTAATATCAAGCCTCAGCAATTCAGATTAATTGGGGAAAAGAATTAAGAAAAAGTCTGAATTAACAGACGGATCAAGTTATAGATTACCTTTTTAAGGAAAAAATGGTTTTATTTCTTTCCAAAATACATGGTGACCTCTATTAAGCAAATAAAAAATTTCTTTGGATTCCTTTGTCATTTATAAAATGGTAATGAGTAATAGTATGTATTTATTTATAAATGACTGCTTCTGAAATGCTTGGAAGCAGTTTGTTTTTATAGGTTAAATTTTTTTGTCATATGTTTCCTACTAATTTGTTTAGTAATTCTGCTTAATACAGAGGAAAGGTACAGAAGGTTAGACTATAGTCAGCTCAATGAATGAGTTTATGTAAAATGAAAACATTAATCCTATCCAAATTCTCACAGCTTTCTCACTAATGAAATCTAAATTAATGAGGTTTTTCATTAGAAAACCTCGTCTGTATAAACAGCCAGCCTCTGTACACCATCTTTTATAAATGATCATACTTGGTTTTGTGCCTTATAGATTATCATCTGCGGGAGACAGATCATTAGCAGTTACTTAGACCAGAACATTGAACTCAAAGTGGCACAGCACGTGATGGGGCCTGATGGACAGGCTGTGGTCAGGGAGCATTTGGACATCCTCAGAGGCAAGCACAAATTGCCATCCTACGTTCTAGAAGATCACGAACTCACAGAGCTGTGCGTGAAAGCTGAAGGAGATGAAGCCTGGTCACGAGATGTGTGCTTAGAAGACAAACTCACTGATTACAGCATTGTTATCCAGGTAAGAGAACAAAGGCTTTTGGGGATAGAGGATTATGTTCTTGTAGAGTCCCTTGCTGGCCCTTTAGCATATTTGTTTTATTGAGAATATTATAAGGGAAAGTGAGTCATTCATATTTCTTTGTATTTTCTGTCACTAAAGTAGTAGAGGTAAAGGCAGAGTGCCAGTTACCAGCCTCACTTGAGGTATTCTCCAAGCTATCATTGCCATGTCTTCTTCCCTGGCACACACATGCCCCTCTGTTTCATTCACCATCACTCATTCTCTATTATGTCACTCTATCCTCCTAGACTCCCCTCTCTTTATCCCTTTGAAGATGTATGGGCTGTATCCCATGAGATGAGGAAACCAGCCAGGTTCTGCCTGGTTTGAAGGATTCACTTTTATATCTGATACAAGAAATGTTTGATTTTTCTGTTACTTTCAACTGATTTTTTCTGTTTGTTTGTGTTGTGGGCTTTTAAATTCCATCTAGCTTACATTTTATCTCCATGGCTTCCTTTTTAACTAATAAAACATTTAGCTTCATGGTTAGAAAAATTCTCCTTACTGGGACCTTTCTGTCTTTGTATATACAGGTGCCATCTTCAAACAGTTCTATTATCTATGTTTGGTGCACAGTTCTGACTTTGGAACCCAATTCTCAAGTAGAGCAACGAATGGTGAGTGCTTTCTCCATCCTCAAAACTGTATATAGCTCTGACCTTTCATGTTCTGAAATAAATTGAGGGCAGAGTGACCCAGAACTGAGATTTATTGCAAGTTTGTTTCAGCATCAAGCAGCTGGAATACTGCAACAAAGCAAATATGAAAGTTGTTCTGTCCTTTCATTTTTATAGATTGTGTTCAGCCCTCTTTTTATCATGAGGAGTCATCTTCCAGACCCCATTATCATACATTTGGAGAAAAGGAGTCTGGGACTGAGCGAAACACAAATCATTCCAGGGCAGGGGCAAGAGAAATCACTACAAAACATAGAACCTGATCTTGTACATCACCTAACATTTCAAGCAAGGTACTGGAAATGTGTCTGTATCTTCCTAAATGAACTCAGTAGAAAATTGACCTTCTCTATCCAAAAAGGAAAAGAATTATGTAAAATTCACTGTTAAAATGTCTTGTTTTTCATGGGAATGCTGTCTTAAAAGTTCTCTGGCCAGTCTCCCCCGATTACTCTTCCATCTTTCACATGAAAATCCAGCCAAACAAATCATTTTCTCATAGAAACAGAGCAGACAGGTAGTTTGGATTAAGTGAAATTCACGACTAAACCAGAATTGTCTAGTGGACGAACAGGGAATGGGGCAGAGGAGGAGGGAAATAACCCAAGCAACCAGATAATACACAACCAGCATCATCAGTCCCAGAGTGTTTAGGAGCTGACTCATTCTCAGGCCAAACAAGAATTAGCAGAGCAGATGAGAAAGAGCACTGAGCTTGGTGGCAGAAGATATGAGTTCAAGTCCCACTTTGCCACTTCCTAGCTGTGAGCCAGAGCCAGACATTTCCCCTCCTCATTCCTCATCTGTAAAATGGGGACAATAATCCTCATACTTCCTACCTTTGGGTTTTGAGAATTGTGTGCAGTTACTCTGTAACCCCAATGCTTTCTACCAAGTTGTCATCATTATTTTTATTCCTAAGAAAATTTGCAAGCATAATATCTTGATTAACTATCAAATTTTAGAGGAATCATATACTTATTCTTACTTTCTCTTTCCATTTCCCAGAGAAGAGGAGGATCCTTCAGACTGTGCTGTCCCTATCTCGACAGCACTCATCAAACAAATAGCTACTAAGACTCACCCTGAAGGCCCAGTGAATCAGATTCTTGCAGAGTTCTATGGCCCAGAGAACTCTCCCCTGCCTGTGTGGCCCTACAATAAAAAGGATGCTGACAGGTAATGTTCTCCAGTCGTCTCTCATCACATATAGTACGTCACCACTTAGGAGAGAGTTGACATTTTATTTATTTACAAAGTTTATTGTTATAGTAAAGGTAAATACAAGTCTTTTTCATTCGTTCATCAAATTTTGAGATTTTATTCTTCTTACGAGTAAGTTTTTGGATGCTTAACTGAAAGCCTAGATTATCTGCAAACGACAAATCGTGTAATATGCAACAGTTATTGTTTCCTTCTGTCAGCAAATTTGGGGTAGGAGTATTTGGTGTGAAGAGGTATTAAACAAAAATGTTCTGTGTCTGAAATCATTAATCCTATTTTAGTAATACTGAACTTATTCCCTTCTATCTCTTGGTTGTGGCATTTGGAGCAGTAATGAACAGCTAAGTCAGTGGGACAGCCCAATGCGGGTGAAGCTGTCTGTCTGGAAGCCGTATGTGAAGACACTGCTGGTAGAACTTCTGCCCTGGGCCTTGTTGATCAATCAGTCTAAGTGGGACCTGTGGCTTTTTGAAGGAGAGAAGATCATTCTCCAGGTTCCAGCTGGCAAAATTATAATCCCTCCCAATTTTCAGGTACCCACTGTTTTCAAGCTAAAATAAATTGCTTTCTCTCAACAGCCAGCATTTATTGTGCTATGTTGCCAAATTCTTGCCCACAGAGATTATTTGTGGGAAGTAACATTCAGTCTCCTAATATATAACGATAGAATGTGAAATATATTTTGATATTCAAAGATGACAGTGCTGATATCAATAAATTTTCTTCTACATTTGGCACTTGAGCTGATTTAAACTATCATAACTTGTGCTGATTTCAAAATCTAATTGTCGTTTCCACAGTGTGTACAATAGTTGGTGAGCATAAACAACAGGTCTACTTAGAATGTTTGTCATGTGCTCTCAAAAAACCTAACAGATGTTAACTACCACTGTCTCTCCTATTCCCCTCTTCTCTGCTCCCATCTCAAAAACACATACTCCTAGTGGACTTTTTTTCTTCCTTAAGACAATCTTTACTCAGGCCAGAAGTATGTGGGTTTCTCATGGTCCAATCTGACTACTGATGGGCAAAGGAACTTTGACCTGCACAACTTCCTAACTGGGCCTTTTCTTAAGCATCCAGGTGGCCCCGTTCCCCATACCCCAAGGCTTACCATGTTGGTTTCAAACATAATGCAGACATTCAATCAGCAAAGCCTACTGTGGCTTACAACTACCAAGCTCAAGAGATCTACCCTGTACCTTGTCAGTAGCCAGAATTAGAGGCACGTGCCACCACACTTAGTGCTAGCAGACTTCTTGATGGGTGAAGAATTGGAGTTGGGGTTCTGGATAAAAGTCTGCCAAAATCTTCTTTGCTAAGTCTACTATGTAGTCTTATAGCTGCTGTGCGGTTTTATATTTTGCTAATGATGGCTACAGAGAATTCTTTGGTACATAGGCTTATGGATTTAGAGCTTCTAGGGGCCTTAAAGATCATATGATGTGGCATCTAGATGATATAGTGGGTAGGGTTCAGAATTTGGAGTCAGAAAAACCTAATTTTGGATCTTGCTTCAGGTACTGTGTAACCCTGGACAAGTCACTAGCCTCTCTCAACCTTAGTTTCCTCACCTGTAAAATGGATGTAATAATAGTACCTACCTCACAGGGTTGTTGTGAGGATCTAATGGGATAATGATGTAAAGTGTTTTTCAAAATTTAAAGCATTATATACATTTTAGCTATTATTATTCCAACCCTCTCATTTTAGAGATGAGGAAATTGAGACTGGAAGTTGAGTGACTTGCTCAAAGTGACATAGGAGGTATTATGTTAGTGGTCTTCTAGGAATTCAAAGACACAATAATGTTTCTAGCTGTGCAGGACAATAGAGTGAAAAGAATGCTTAAATCTTGTGGCTCATGGGTCAGGAAGAACTTCAGAGCCACCATATCACCCTGCAATACAGAAACATTTTTAGGTAATCGAATTTTTATCTTTCTATATGCTTTCAAATGATGGTACCTCTTAAAAGTGGGCCTATGTGACATATATAAATAAAGAATGTTCCTGGTGAAATGAGATTAGAATCCAAGTTTTAAAACCTTTTGGAGTTAACAGGATTTTTTTTTTCATAACTGAATGCCACTGTGACTCATAAACAGCTTTACTCACAAAAGTACAAAAGTCTGAATTTCCAGAAAAGCGTAACTCAGTTAATCAGCTATCCAAGCATTTATTAAGCACTTCCTTTCTTCCTGGCACTAGGTAGTGAAGCAGTCTTTGCCTTCAAGGGGTGTATGAGAAGTAAATATAAGATAAATACAAAGTGATTTAGTGGTAAGGAAAGGCAAAGAATTGGCAAAGGAGGGAATAGGGAGGGGATGGCTGACAAATACAGGCAGGGACTGCTGCATTGATAGACAGACATTATGCAATCTAAGCAATTCCTATGCATTATTATTAGTCAAGGTAGAAAAAAAAATTCTTTCTAATTGAATCATAAATTTTCCAGGAAGCCTTTCAAATTGGAATATACTGGGCGAATACAAACACTGTGCATAAATCAGTGGCAATTAAATTGGTCCACAACCTGACATCTCCCAGATGGAAAGATGGTGGCAATGGAGAAGTTGTGGTATTGGATGAAGAAGGGTTTGTGGGTGCTGAAATCAGACTCGGTGCTTTCCCAGGACATCAGAAGGTAGGATCAGAGGCTGTGTGACTACAGGGAAAATGTCTAACTATACACACACACACACATACACACACACACACACATGCACGCGCGCGTATATATACATGCTTATACATCTATATGTGCACATATATATACATATATCAATATATACTCATATCTGTATGTAATTTAATATTAGTTAACTCTTCTTTGCTCTAATTTGTCTTAAGGCATTAGTTTAGAACAAGGAAACACTAGATTCTTAGGTTCATAGAGCTCAGGTTTGTAGGTTTTTTTTTCCTGACCAATAAATAATAAAAGCAAGATCACATAATTTGTTCAGGAGTTGTTCTACTTCAAAACACTCGGCAGTCACTTGATTTAGAGAATGAGAAAAAAAAATGGAAGGAGGAGGGAGGACATATTCCAAAATCTCCACACACTCTATTTGGCCTCTTCTCTTTAGGGCAGGAAGCAAAATTATTCTCCTTGCAAGCATTAAGAAAGAACCATAGGCAATCCTTGAACTGAGTGTAGACTCTGTTCCTAAGAAAATCAATATAAGTTTAATCTGATTTTCCCTAGAAACAGTATTTAATAGGGAATTTTGGCCTGACAATCAGTCTGATGCCCAACTTTTTAATGAAGGTACCCCAATCAAATGGAAAAAAACTGATTGCTCTAAATTGGCAGCAAATTACCAGCAATGCTTTGCACCCAAAAGCTCTGTACCCAGTCAATTCTTGTTGTCATCCTCCTCTCTCTGCTCATATACCCCACAACATCTCTAGTCCTGATCCTTATCACCTCTCTCTGCATCTCATCTCTGGCATCTCTAGGTCATCTTCCTCACAGCTGCCATATTCTTCAAATATGCATCAACACATGTTGGAAACTAAACTTCCACCAAGTGGAAGAAGTTTCACTGGTGTTCCATTGACCTTTAGCATAAAATATAAACTGCTACATTTGGTATTTAACACCCTTCACAAGCTGGTTCCAGTCTTTCTTTTCATACTGATAATAGCCCCTCGCTTACTCTGTGCTTCAGCCATTTGAGGTGAGGTTTTAAGGAAGCTGGGGCTTCTGTAAGGTAGAGGTGAAGGAGGAGTGCATCCCAGGCCGGGAGATGGGGTGTCTAGAAGGTACACATAGACAGTTAGGCTGGGAAGAGGAGTGCTTGAAGAGGAAAACCATGCAGTGAGCCTGCTAAGGTGGGCTGGAGCCACATGGTGAAGAGCTCTAAAAGCCAGATGAGAAAACAGGGATTTCCTTTCATATACACCCCACCTCCAAAAGCTCTACCTTTTTTTAAAAGCACATTAAAAAGACGAAAGTATATAGAATTAGTGGAAAAATAAGACAGATTTGTCCTACTCTAACCTTACAATAATGCTTATACTCCTTGCTGGTAACAATCCTTGCCAGCCGATAAATGGGTGGACACATTTTTGAAACCTAAGTGGAATGGAAAAGACAGACGTCATTGTGATGCTTTAAAAGACTGACATTTAATATTACTTTGATGCAGCTAATCTCAGGAGGGGACAGGGAGTGGGCCTTAAGAAATTCTCTTCAGGGCAGCAGCATTCATTAGCTTTTTAGAAAAGGCATAGGGAAAGAGGTTTTTGGGGTTTTTCCCCCTAAAGCTTGACTTAAGACTCTGAAGTTATCTGGGTCAGTTTCTTTGGACTTTAATAGAGATAGCAGGTAACAGAAGACACATGATGAAAGTTTTCTTATCTTGGAAGTGACTGGATTCTTGATGATCTGTGTGGAATCACTGGATTGGCAGCCAGTTGAAGAATAAAAGTTCCTTAGGGTTAGGAAATCTATTCACATCCACCTATTTGAAAGTCCTTAAGAAATGAACTCTTGTGCGAGGTAGTTTCCATAATAACTTAAAGACAAATCTAGATGAGTCACTCGATGGGACCAAGGTCTGTAAACCCACCCGAGCCCAAAGGTTGACTGGAGTAGTGAGTGTGTGCAGTAATCATGATCCATTGTGATCAATCAGAATCTGTGCTCAAGAAAAGGATATTTTTAGTTACTATATCATGATCTAAAAGCTACTTTTTTTTCTTTCATTTCTCTCACAGCTGTGCCAGTTCTGCATTTCTTCAATGGTTCAGCAAGGTATACAAATTCTACAGATTGAAGATGAGGCCATAATCACCAATGACACTCCGTACCAAATATTTTGTAAGCCACAGTTAACTGTTCCAAGTCCCTGTTACAGAGAGGAGGAGGTAAGGGATTCCAGGAATGGTTTTAAGGTTAACTTCTGCCATTGGGAAAAATTAACATTCAGACATAAGACTCAATTAGTCTCTAAAAAAACTAGAAGGAAAATCCCCTCAAATTAAAAATAGGTGAAAATAAATCCATTGCTTTTTCTTTAATTACAAACACTGACAGAAGTCATGGCCAGTGCTTCTGAGGTAATTAGCTCCCATCAGAATCCTCACAAAGCAGCAGATTCTGACACAGTGCAGGCTTAGCTCTGTCTGATGTACATCTGTTCAGAGGCTGCAGAACAGTCCTTTAATATGCTTGCTGTAATCCATAATAGCTGTGGAAGCAGCTCTGAGAGTCTGCTCAAGGTTCTCATGGAGAAGTACATCTGCCTCACAGGCTGAAGTGTTTGAGGCGGCAGTCTGGAGACAGCTCCAGTACCTGAACAAAAGCCATGGGTCTGGAAACACTGACACTGTGTGCAGTTGAAAAGGTTAGCCATGAAAATGCATCAACTCATTTATGTTAGAGTCCTGGTGACAGAACAGTATATGCAGGAAATAAACATACAGAAGGCAGAGTCCAGGAATGCTCAGAAGGATTGTGAGGTAACCATTTTTACGATTAATAGGAGCGATTAAGTTTGGAGATTTTAAGGTAAGATTCGAATGAGGCTTACAAGCAAGATACGAACTAAGCTATATGTTATTGAAACCGTTGTAGAGCACATTTTCTTTTATGAAAATCCCCTTTTTTTCAGACTTTGGGGAAGTTAAATGTGCATGTCTCAGCTTGTAGAACTTGAGTATTAAATCGCAAGCACATTCAGAAGACTCATTTGTTCAGCAACCATTTCTTCAGTGTCTAATGTGGGTGATGTGTGATATTTGGCACATAGAAGGATAAATAAGACCTCAGCAAATTTATAGTTCACCTTATCACTTACTATCTTTCATTATCTTAGGCCCTTGGAGTTGGCATTAAAGCAACCACAAAGAGTGAAAATTTTAAACGTTCATTTTGATTTTAAATATTGACATGAAATTCATGAAAATTTCATAATAACATGATTTAATCTGGATCTTGCTTCTTTGAAATGCTACAAAAAGATGCTGGGCTGTCCTGAAAGAAGTATCCCAACTAGTTGTGCTTCTAAGGACATGAGAAAGTAATAGTGTCACCTTTGTGGGGATCAAAGGAGTGGTGAAAAGAAAGTTGTGGGATCCCGTCATTTCTCCCCATTCATAATCTGCAGTCTCCTTGGAGATCTGAGGGTCAGATATTTCCCTACAGCAGAGAACTTTTGCTTCACTTCTACCTTGGGTTCTTTCCTAGACTTGGGCAGAGTTCTCACTCTCCTCTGTGATTGATCCTGTGAAGAATTGCCTCATAGGAATCCCTAATAAAGTATCTCTGTTTAACACAAAGCACTTTCACTTACCTTAGATGATATGTTTACTTCTCGTAACAGTAATGCGAGGTGGGTCCGGCAAGTATTATTAAACCCATTTTACAGGCCAGGAAATTAATACACAGCCAGTAAATGACAGAACCAGAACTGAAATCCAAGTCTTCCCCCCCATCTTGATTCTTCCATGATTACTCTCCCTGCTCTATCAACTGGCTTTGGACACTGAGGATTTCCATCTAAAAATCAATATAAAGGTCCCTCCTTTTACCCTGGGCTCTTGCCCTCAAGGCAAAATTGTAAAGCAGAGAAAGTTTGTCTTTTGTCTATCAACAAGCATGTATTAACTGCATACTCTGCCTCAGGCACTTTTACATTTTTCCTACCCATTTTTCCCTCAAGTGGAGTAGGAGTGTCAAACTCAAATAGAAATCAATCCTTGCCAACACATGTAGGATTAGAAGAACACAAATTAACATTATATTTGTTGTATTCTATTTTGAAGGGGTGGGCAGCTAGGTGATGCAGTGGATAGAGCACCAGCCCTGGAGTCAGGAGAACCCGAGTTCAAATGTGGCCTCAGACACTTACTGGTTGTGTGACCCTGGGCAAATCACTTAACCCTGCTTGCCTCAGTTTCCTCATCTGTAAAATGAGCTGGAGAAGGAAAAGGCAAACCATTCCAATATCTTTGCCAAGAAAACCCCAAATGGGATCATAGAGAGTTGGAAACAACTAAAACAACTCAACAACAATTATATATATTTTTTTCATTTAAACATTCCCAGTTACATTTTGATTTAGTTCCCGGCCTGGGGTTTTGTGAATGCACCCAAGGGCTGAGAGATTGACACCTATGATGTAGATTCCTCAAGTTATCTACCAAATTTATTCACGCAAGGACATAATTGACATATTATATGCTTGTCCTTTACAAAAGGACTTATCTCACCTGTATCAGCCAGTGCTTAACTCCAAGAAGGATTGTATGATGGCAGAATGCCACTTATTGGAGCACTTGTATAGGGGTAATGATTCTAGGCAGGGGGACCATCCCAGGGCCCTTCATACATGTCAGAAAAAATTCCCTTCCAATCAGAGCTGTCCCAGAATAGAATGGGCCACTGTGAGAGGGGAGGAGTTCCCCCTCTTTGAAGGTCTTCGGCAGAAGTCAATCAATCGCTTGTCCAGTATGTTTCAGTAGGGATTCCTTTCACAACCGGGTTGGACAATAAGGCCATTGAGGTCCCTTATACTTCTCAAACAAAAGCAAACTAGGTATGAGACCATGCCTCCCTTGCATGGGAGGGTGACTCTAACTTCATCTCATATGTGTTCCTTCCATTCCCCTCCTATTCAGTATAGATCATCTTGACATGCTTGTTGCCCTCACCAGAAGAAGGCAAAGGGATCCTACAGTCTGTAGGCTCTGTAAGGCTTTGTTGCCATATATCTACCATATTTTAACATCATCATCATCATTGCTAAAGTACCTTAATATTTAAGATTTTACAAATGAGGAAACTAAGACTTTGAGAAATTAAGTTGTTCATTCATGGTCACATTGTTGCTCTCTTAAGTAGTTATATTTAGAAAAAAAAAATTTTAAAACATAACTGTCTTCCTCTAGCATAGGTTCCCAAAGTGGGCAACACCACCCCCTAGGCAGGTGGCATTTTTTGGAACTGATGCAAATTTCAAAAAAAAAAAAAGTTAAAGAGTTAAAGAAAGTAGATTTCCAGGGGGATGCTGAATAATTTTTTTGAAGGGGGTAGTAAGCCAAATAAGTTTGGGGACCTTTGGTTACTGAGTAATCCTCCTCTGTACCGTCTTCTTTCATTGCAGTGTTTGCCTGTTCCAGACAGTGCAACTTTTAGCATTAGCCCAGGGAGACATCAGCCAACTATGGAATCCAGTTCCCTTCCTTGCTGGGACTTGATGCCTGACATTGGTCCATCAACACTGGAAATGTCCCTTCTGCAGAAGCAAATTTTGCTGAGTTTCTGTCCTGCTGTGGGTGCTGATGGTGCACAGTACTGGAGCCTGCCAGCCGTGGTTAGACCAGAGTTCCCCAGACAGAGTGTGGCAGTGCCTGTTGGGAACTGCAGTGAAAATGGATTCTCTACCAGGTATTTTAAATCACTGTGAATGACCTCGTTCTTTTCTTTGCTTGTCAGTGTAGTGGTTCATCGAGATAGAAACCAGAAAAATAGAGAAGTGAAGAGTTACACGTGCTCACCATGTGTTAAGTTTCAATTTGGGGTAGTTTTTTTTTAGTGGTTGTGTGTGTGTGTGTGTGTGCATGTGTGTGTGTATGTGTGTGTGACTATTGTTTGAAGTCTTAGACACTTTTGTAACTGGTCAAATGTTATGATCACATACAAATTGAGCAAGTTTGTTATTGTCAGACTGAGCTGACTGTAGCAACAATGCCAGTCCTCCTGCCATTTAATGTCAGCACACAAAGAAGAAGAACTGCTTAGTTTCCACAAGACATTGACACCCAGGGTCAGAATGATAAGAAAGGACAATTGGGAAACGTTTCCTTGAATTCACATTTTTCTTCAAACTGAAGATTTTCTTCAGAAGCCATTAAAAGAGAAACAAGAACATGCTAACTACCATGTGCAAAAGATACCGCTCTGTGGTTTTCACTGCATGCAAGTTACTGTAATTACTGATGACCGTTTATGTAAATAGACATAGGATCAAACTAGGGACGTGGGATGGTTAGTTCTTACTGGACTTTTCTATTTTGTGGTTGTTTTTAAATGCACTGAATCCTTTCTGCAGCTGTCAGGGATAACTTATGTACCGTATATGTAACAACTACAAAAGAAAGCATATTGTGACCTTATGAGAGAAGCACCTTATTCTTATAATTCTGAATTTATAGGCTTGACTTTATTTGGGATTTTAGCCTTCTCAACTTTTTGATGTATACAGATGTTCTGTGGTAGTTTTTTAAAAAGACAATAGTCCAGACTGTTTTACCCATGTTAGCCAAAATCATGTTCCCCAGCTCCTTATTCCCCCTCCCACCAGATTCACTGAAATTGTTCACATCCTGCCTTCCCCTGCACCCTCTCACAAGCGTTTCTAATTGACCACTGTGGAGAAGTGGCCACTCCCCAACTGGGTTAGAGATTCTAGTGGATACTTTGGTGAAGCATCTTGGAAAATGATGTGAACTTGAATATTCTAAAACATATTAAAAATGGTGAAAGAATTTAAAACAAAATGTGACTTTAAAATTAAAATAGGCTTTGCAACCTGTCAGTATAGTCCTACAATGCAACTTCCCAAGTAAGGTGTGTAGTTAGCTTTTTCTTGGATTGTAAAAGCCCTCTCCTGGTCCCGGCCCCAGCTTCTTTGGCCAAAGGAGGGGGAATTCTCTAAACTTGGCTTTTCCAGCCCATTTGAAATTAGGCCAGGGAAATAACATTGGGGTTGATCCAAGCACTGTACTCAGAAAGTGAATTAGCTCTCCTACTACAATCCAGATTGATTCAGCACCATTTGGTAGTATCAGTAATGTGTTTTCCCCAAATTCTAAATTGGCAGTTTACCTTGGCATTCTATCACAGAATCACAAAGTTGGAAGAGACCTCAGAGAATATTCAGCCCAACCAACACCTGAACAAGAATCCCTGTGAAATGTTCCTACCAAATGGGCATCCAATTTTGATTTGAAGAGCTTCAGGGAGGGAAAAGCCATTTCATTCTGAAGCACACCATCTCCCCATTGGTTACCACTAACTCTAAGCCTTCAATCAAACTGCCTCTTGATAATTTCTACTCATTATTTCTAGTTCCACCCTCTAGGGCAAGGGAGACTGAGTCTAGCCCTTCTTCTATGTTAAGCCCTTCAAATACTTGAAAGTAACCATTGTGGCCGACCTGCATCTTTTCTCATCCAGGCTGAGCATCCCCAGTTCCTTCAGCCAATCCTCAGCAAGATTTCAAGGCCCTTTACTATCCCAATCAAATGCAGTCTTTAAGAGGAATAGAAAGGGTTTACACTTGTTCATTAACTCCCTTGGATTAAAGAGATAAGGATTTTTTAGTGAACTTTCAACTTAATTGACACAGTATAAATTAAAGTGAAGATTTTGCAATTGTCTGGTTTGTTTGATAGTTGTAAACAGCCAATTCAAGTAATTCAGATCATGTGTGTTTTTTTTAATGGAGGGTGGGGTGGGGCTGCAGTGCAGGAAGCACTTAAAATACTAACTTTCAGAATTTATAAATATAAATTTGTTAACTTTTCCCTATACATTAGTGGGTGGTCTAATCATTCAGCAATTATTTAACTACAAATAGCAAAAGTAACTTTATTCTTGTTGATTGATAGGAAAATTGCTGTGGAAGAAGATCGGGAAGGGGTAGAATAAGCATTTTTTAAGCACCTACTAAGTGCCAGACACTGTGCTAAGTACTAGAAACACACATAGCAGCATAAAGGTAGTCATTTCCCCTCAAGGAACTTAAATTCTAAGGCAGCTAGGTGATGTAGTGGATAGAGCGCCTGGTCTGGAGTCAGGAAGGCTCATCTTCCTGAGTTCAAATCCAACCTTAGACCCTTACTAGCTGTGTGACCCTGGGCAAGTCACTTAACTCTGTCTACCTCAGTTTCCTCATCTGTAAAAAGAGCTGCAGAAGGAAATGGCAAACCACTCCAGTATTTTTGCCAAGAAAACCCCAAATGGAGTCACAGAGTGCTGGACACGACTGAAAGGATTGAACAACAGTGGGGAAAAGCAAAAGGAAGATAGTGGAGAAAGCAATCTGGAAAATTGGGATGGGGGCTGGAAATGAATTAAGGAGTATGAATGGCTGACCCTGGGGCCCTTCTTTAAAATGGAAGCTCTAAGAGGAAATGACCAATTAGAGTGTTTGAGAGTAAGGTGAGGAGAAGGCATCAAGACTTTCTCCCAGTTGTGTTGGAAGGGTTGCCAGTCCAAAAATGGTATAAATAAGCTCTCAGAAGGGCAACTTGCAGTAATGGAAAAAATATTGGAGTAAGAAGCGCTGAATGTGAGTATCAGATCTACCATTGACTAACTGTGATTTTAGGAAAGTCTCAATATCTGTGAGCTTGCTTCTTCAACCTGTAAGATGGATGGGTACAATAATACTTGCCTGCCTATCAGGGTTGTCTAAAGAATTAATATAGAAATCGTGAAATCATATGTAGAGATAATGAGACTTAGAAAAAGAAACTTCAAATCATCGAGTACAAACCCCTCACTTTATAGATGAGGAAACTGAGACCTACAGAGGTGAGATAATTTGCCCAGTCCACAGGTTATATAAACAATAGAACCAGAATTTGAAGCTAGATCTTCTGGCTTCAAATTCAGGATTCTTTCCCCAAACTACACACCTGACCAAGAAGTGATAACTACTTTGTAAATTGTAAAGCACTTGGCAAATGTGCCTGATGCAAGCCCTCATCATTCTCGAGCTATTTGCTGTGGGCCAGGCACTATGCAAAGAAAAGTAAAAACAGACCCTGCCCTCTGGGAGTTCGCATTCTGATGGGGGAGACCAATATGCCAACTCATGTACACATAAGATATATACGTTGTAAATGGGGGGAAGTCTCAGAGAGAAGACTCTAGCAGGAGGAGGAACCTGGAAAAGCTTCATGCAGAAGGCAGGATTTTGCAGCCAGAATCAACCACCTACTTTCTCAAGCCCAGAGCCATGCCTTGATTGTGCAAATATGCTTGAGCTTCCCTCAATCCTGGAACGTACTTTCTCTGTACTGTCTCTTTCTCGATCTTTCTTTCCCTTCCAGGTCCAGCCAAGGTGCTGCTTCCTCTGTAAAGCCTTCCCTGGTCACTCCTTAGGCACTCCTCAAGTACTTTCTCAGATCTTTCTTGGCTCCCAAACTGCATTATTTGTATCTGCATTCATGTTGTCTCCCCACCACTGGGACCTCATAGAGTGCTCAGTCTGCCTCAGTTTTATCTTCATAGCCTCAACATTTAGTGGTATCATAGTCAAAACTGATGAAAGTTTATTGGAGTTAAATTAAATACAAGGCTTCTATTGTCATCATCATCATCATCGTTATGTCATAGCCATTGTATTGTTCTCTGAAGAAAAGTCCTGGTCCTAAAATCCCATGATTACTATACAACAACAACAAATATTCATTCTGCACCTGTATAGTGCAGGTTTAGATACTAGATTGCTAGGGAAATAAGCAACTAGCAGCTCTGATAAACAATGTTTCATTACAAATGCATTCGGGCCACAAAATGTATTGCTTTGTGATGTCTGGTCACAACCAAGGGGGAGGTACAGAGAAGATATGAGAAGAAATAGAGTGCTTCTCCTTTTTCTGGGATTAATAAAAGTCATCTATCAATACTATCACTCTTACCTTCCAGAAAAATGACTTTGTCAAATAAATAAGTCTATAGATGGACCCTTTTTTCTGGTGGTGGTGGGGTATATGGTAGGATGGGGTGTTAGTAGCTTTAATTTCATCTAGGGAAGGAATTATCCTGGAGAAAACTCTCTCTACATATGCAGGATCAAACTTTGCTCTTCTACTTCAGAATCCCTTATAGAGATGTCTGGGACACTGAGAGCTTAGATGATTTGCCCATAAGCCAACATGTGTCTGAGGCTGGGTTTGAATCCAGGTATACCTGACTCTTGTTCACTACTTATTATGCCATACCTTGGCATAATACCCCAAACCTCAAATATTCAAAATTGGTTATTCTTTTTTTCTTTCAGGGCTATAGCACTGACTCACCAGCAGTATCTTGGAGTCACTTACTTAACCCTCACAGAAGATCCTAGTCCTCGAATCATTCTTCACAACAAATGTCCAGTCACAATGCTTATGAGGGAAAATATAAAAGGTATTTCTTTATATTTTACTATGGACACTAAGTTACATGGCAAGTACATCTTTTGACCCAGTCGATAAATAGTTGCAAGGGGATTCTGTAAAGGATTATCAGAAGGGTCCCAGGCTACATGACACTTGAAGTCTAACATGGCTATGTCTTTCAGTTATAAGGCTACTCACTTAATCAGTTTAAAAAATATAATGGAAGTGTTTTTGAATCTTTCAGATATTCCAAAGTTTCAAGTCTATTGTAGAAAAATTCCAGCTGAATGTTCAATTCATCATGAGCTGTATCATCAAATCTGTAGCTACCCTGACTGTAAAACCAAAGAGTTACTTCCTAGCCTTCTGCTGAAAGTTGTGCCATTGGGTGATGTAACAACCGAATGGAGTGATTTCATTGACATTAACAACCAGGGAACACAGGTTAGTGTGTCAAATATAATTCTGCTGTGCCAAAGGATTGCCTGTCATTGTCTTCATTTATATGTATTTCGATATATTTGTCTGATAGGATTCTCTTTGTCCTTATATGAGAATGGAATATGTATGTCTGTCTGTAATTCATGAGATTATAATTCCCATATAAAAAATGTGCTTTCAAATTTTGCTGTAGTACTGCCTAGAAATAGGAATTTGGTAAAGGCAAATCATTTGTGGGCCCCATCTATGGAAGTTCATTGCAAGACATACTGAAGGGATGACATTACTAAGTACTTGCACATAAAAGGCACCATAATGGCCGGGGCCTCAAAGATAATATTACATAGACATACCTGTTTGTCTTAGAATCATAGAATAGTAGGGTTAGAACCAGAGTCCCAAAATGTCCATTGGAAGACATATCCATTAGAGGCAGACTGTTTCATGCAAGAGTCCACAAATTTTTTGATATGCACGTCTATTGGTTAAAAAAAAAACTCGTACCCACCCTAAAAATTTATATTTATTCATTTATAAATTACATATGTATACCACTATACTAAAATATTCTATATGCTATAAAATGTACAAAAATAAATTTAAAAGGATAAGATAAAGATAAAATAAAACAATGCTTTTAAATAATTTTCATTTCATTTATTTATAGTATAAAATATTTTTCTTCTCACTAAATTATTAATAATAATATTTCCAGTGAGAATATTATTATACATACTTTATTATTTTTTAAGTCCTTAACACTTTAAGTCCTTTAACACTTAACACTTTAGAACAATTGAAAGGTCTAATTCTAAATTTAATTTATTTCAGTACTTGGTTTTCATGACTGTCATAGCTAAAAAAGTACTTCACAAGAATATCTAGGTCCAAATGGAAAAAGTGCATATTTCCTGCACTTTCTAAATCACATTATTCATTTTAAAATATTAGCCACTGATTTTGCAGAGGCTTTGATTAAAATTCAGTTAGCAAATTTCCAACTTTCTTGAGGTAAACAGGTTACAAACTATTTCACTTTTTTTTTCTAATAAATGAGTTTAAAACCCACTGAAACTCTTAGAAGATTCTTAATAGTTTTGGAAAGTGTTTCCAAGTTTTAAATATACAGATATGAGAATTTTTTGTAGTTGGCACACATTATTTTAAGCAATAAAAGTCTGGTTTTTAAATGTCTTGATAATTATGATAGCATCATTCTTTAGCTAATATTTCAAGGTACATATACACCTAGGCTGGGGTTCATTGTTAATGATAGTGGATGTAAATCCATATTTCAAATAATCTTCCTGGTTGTTTTTTTAGGCTGAGTTCTAGTTAGATCCAATTAGATCATCATTGTTCTTACCTCCTAATGTGGCAGATGGAGGATTAGGCAGAATTAGGGATAAGAGCCACATAAGCTCTACCATTTTCTTGTTTGTGCTCTCTTTACCAATATCATCTTCAATCCATAGTTTCTCTTTAGGAATCCCTTTAAGCCACTTATCCATTTTTTTGAGGATTATTTTAGTCAAAACTAGATTGTACATTCCATGCATCACCTCACCTGGACATACATAAACTACCACACTCCATATGAACAAATGAGTTAAAAAGCACTATCCACCCTATCATATTGTGTGATTCCCACTTTTTCCTTAGGATAATCTCCTAAACAGTACATGATTATATCATTAAGGCAGAATTCATGACTTCAAAGATAACCATGAATATGCCTGATTGGTCCAGAATCACAGGATATAAGGAATTCTCTAAGTAGCAGGCAGAGGAGTTAAAGCATTTATTGAAACTCAAAACTAGCAGACCCATGGACCAGTGTTCTCAATTCGACATCCTGGCAAGAACCATCCAAAACCAGTATGCCCATCTCACAATAGTGACCAGGAGGCCACATTATGGCAGCAAGCCAAGCCCTACTGGTGCTTCCCCCCCACCCCTGCCCCGCCAATGCCAGGGCCATCCAGCAAGGAGGCCACCCACTGGCCTCAAGCCCGTGCTCAGCACTCTCTGGTCTCCACGAGGGTCAGTACTTTCTTTTTGTAACATCTGCTGCCGTTGCCGCAACTTCCACCACAATCTCCAAGCTGTGTTCCAGCTAGCTCACTGCTTCCTCTCTCCTTCAGCTCTTAACTGCTCTCACCAACTGCCTCTTAGCTCTGCTCCAACCATCTAGCAAGCTCTTCCCACCACAGGCTTCCACTGGCTCCAGTCCTAGGCACTCCCCCCAGGACCCTGAGAGCCCCACCCCCAAAGCCCACTCAAATGGGCAGGAAAGATCTTCCCATTCACTGATTGCCTTTACAGTGGTACGTGACAGTATGTGGACCTAGTGAAGCCAAACGGTTAGACGTATTAATGCGTAACCCATATATTAAATATTAATAAAATTCATTTCTTTCATTCTTTAGATAAAAATAAATAGAAATAGAAGTCCCAGTATTTTCTTCCCATGCCCCACATTAGCTACCACTGATCTTGTCCAGCCCATACTTAGAAGAATCCCATCTACATCATCCCCAGCAAGAGTGCCTCCAGCCATTGCTTGAAGATCTCTAATAAAGGAGACCTACTAACCTCCCAGGGCAGCCCTGTCCACTCTTAGACAACATCGTTAGGAAGTTTTTCCTGACGTCAGACTCAAATTGGCCTCTCTGCTGTTTTTACCTGTCGCTTCTAGTAATGGAATCCTTGGGTTAGAGCTAGAAGGAACCTGTGAAATCAGAGCATCTAGTCCAAGTCTCTCATTATATAGATAAGGAACCAGGAGGATAAATGACTTGCCCAAGGTAGCACAGATAAAAAGCAGGAGAAGCATGGTCAAACCAAAGTGCTCTGACTTCATCTCCAGCTTTCATGCCATTATTTTATACATCTCTGAAAAGAGCTATTCTGAACCCTCTTGCACATGAGAGCCCTTCACATACTTGAAGAGAGCCATCATATCCCCCTGAAGGTCTTTTATTCTTGAGCCCTTCCTAAAATGTGGCAGCCAGAACCAAACCCAACATTCTAAGTGTGGTCAGGCCAGAGCAGAGTGCAGTGGTGGGGTCCCTTCCTTATCCTGGGCACTGCAGCTCTATTAAGACAACCTAGGATTGCATTTGCTTTTCTGGCTGTCCTATCACACTATGGACTCATGTGAATTTTCAGTCCACAAAAATACCTATAATTTTTTCAGGAAAACTGCTGTCTGGACATACCAATTTGTGAAGGTGATTTTTTTCTAACACAAGTGTAAGACTTTATATTGCTTCTGAATCTTATTTAATTAAATTCAATGGAACATTTAGTGGGATTGTTGGAGTGGCATATGCTCCAATTTCTACTTCTCATATTTAAATTCAGTGAAGATGATATTCCCCTCTTCTGTCTTCAGAACTAAAGGCCATTGCTTTGAGTGACAAAAGTTGAAGAGATGGTCTCTATCACTGTACTGACTGAGATTTTATGGCATTTTGATTCTGCTTTGTCTAGGCTGGCTTTGAATTTCACATGTCTCCCTAGATCAAGGGCCAAAGGAAAGCCCCTCGAAGACAGACTCCCTTCTACACAAGGGCTGCTTCCTTTCATCAGAGGAGCAGCGCTCTTCTCTCTCCAGTGATTTATATACCCTAGTGTATCACAGAAGGGTTGTCTGAGAGAATATGAATAAATTTTTCTCTCAGAATATGAAGGAAACAATGATCTGCTGGGCATATGGCACACAGCTCCTAAAAGATTAATGGGAACATGAGACTTTGTTGGGGTCCAAAGACCACTGTCAGTATGCGTCCAGGAATGAGCACCTTCTCTCAGCTTTGAAGCATCCCTGACTACAAAGACTTGAGGAAATCCAGAGAGAAAAGAAATCCGCAAAACAGGGCTTGACAAACCTGATACTGATGCTAAAAGAATTCCCTAGACATTTAGAAAGAACATTTCAAAGAATCTCACAAACGGTATCAGTGACTTCTAGGGACCTTTGAGTCTCGAGTATTTTGGTCCTTCTCTGGAGGGGAGATAAGGAAGATTCTCTTAGTGCGGGATAAAGAACAAAATGTACATCTTGGAATCCATCCTTTTGCCTCTTATGTTCTTTCTACCTCTGGCAATGAAGTTTCTAACAATGAAGAAGACCATTAGAACTTTAAGGTTTTTTTTTAATGGAAATATTATTGTTCCTCTAGTCCAGACCCAAATCAGCCAAGTCCTGTGGTTCAATACAGATATAACATTTCACAAAAAAAGTTTACGTATCAAGTGCCCGCAAAGACTATTCAACAAAGATATAGCATTGATTTGACTGAGCATAGCTCCCCACATCTCTTCATTTGCTGTGGTGTTGTGCCCAGTCACAAGAACATGTGGACTCACACAACAGTGGGACAGTCATCAAGCCTGTGGGACACTGACTGCCCATGTGATGGGGCTTTTATGTCTTTGGCAACCAGGAAGTCTCATCAGCAGTTAGAGCCTTAGTCCTCTGGACCAATTAACTGGAGAATGGTTTCTTCATTGTCTTTTTAAGGAAAAGACCATTTTCTTAGCCTCTGTGGAACAGATGTTGCTACTACCCCAGTTGTATTTACTTCTTAGTTGTGCTTTAGGTTTAAAAGGCTAAGTTGTTGTGGATATCTTCCTCATCAGTGTTAATAACCTGACAACAATTTGAGTGCTGCCATCTTTGAGGAATGCACACTTGAAGAAGAAAATAGAGTGCTATGGAAAATACACTGGCATGAAGTCAGGAGTCCTGGGTTCTAGTCATAGAATCTCAAAATCGAGAGGTATCTCTGAGGCCAAAGAATCCAGCTCTTACCCGAACAAGGATTCCTTCCACAGTATGTTCCACAAGTGGCCATCCCATCTCCATGTGAAGACTCCAGTGATAGAGTTGCCCGCAAGCTCCCAAGGCAACCCATTCCATGTCAGGACAGTTCTAGTTGGAAAGTTTTCCCTCTTACGTTAAGACAACACTTTCTTCCTTCCTCCATTGCTGCTAACTTCCACCTATTGTACCTAGCTCACCCTCTGGGATCTAATTTCTCTTCTACATGTCAGCCTTTCAGTTACTTGGAGATAGATTTCATGTTCCCCTAGGACTAAACATTTCTAGAAGAAGCCTCCCCGAGTGTCTCAGCTGGTGCTGGTATGTCATTGTCTCCAGTTCTCTTACCATCCTGGCTCTGCCACATACTTCAGCTTTCTTTGACTCAGTTTCCTTATAAGCAAAATTGGGGGTGGGGTGGAACTAGATCTCTGAGATACCTTTCAACTCTTCTGTGCTATGACTCTAAATTTGAAATGTTTGTGTTGTAAAATCATGGTTAAGACAGAGTCCAACAAGCTTTTATTGTCTTTTCTTCTTGTTCTTTCAGTCTTGTAGTCATGGAGACCTGGCTGCCTGTAGAAGACCTTCCATCAGTGACCCTTCTTTCTAGTCCTGGACATTCCTTCTTTCATGCCCCCTTACGCTGTTGTCTGGAAGGAGTAAGCATGCTCCTTACTCCCCATGTACTCTTCCAGACACTGTCTCTGTCGTCATCACTAAGCAACCCTTTCCACTTTTTTAAAGTTCGTTCTCTCCAGATCTAGCAAGTGCTTGTGGTGGTTATCTTCTACCCCTTCATGTCATTCCCCTTCTGTCTCAAAGACTGAGTCTTCCTCTGCATCCAAACCCTTGCCTTTATACAAGAGGACTTATTTCACCTGTTGGTATTCTCTCAAGCGCCCTGGCCTCCCTGTTCATTGTTCTTCTTAACTCCCACGACCTATTCTTCTTCTGGGCCAGGCTTGGTTCATTTTGGCTCGGCGATTCTACCTCAGAACTAGAATGAAATAAGACCCTCCATAGAGCACATAACATTTTAAGAACAACAAAAAAGTTTGTTTGACAATAACATAGAAAGGATACTGTAAAGATAGCAGCATTGATTCATTTAGGCACAGCTCCCCACATCTCTGATTTGCTACAGTGGCATGCCCAGTCAATCCGCAAACATTTATTAGTCACTTCCTATGTGACAGATACTATGGTAGACTCTGGGCATACAAAGACAAAAATGAAAGTCTCTGCCCTCAAAAGAGCTTACATTCTATCAACATATATGTTGTATGTTTGTATACATATATAGATATATTGCATGTAGATATGTATCTATTATTATCTGAAACAATAAGGATTTTTAAATGGCCAAATTTAAATTTCTGTGAAGTCATTCTAGACACAAATGAGTCAGAAAAAGGATGTACTTATAATCCCAAACTTGTAAACGGGTTGTGTCCCAAAAGTTTATTTGTAAGTTCATTGTTTGGAACTGAAGACTATATTTTTTCACAGAAACATATTACATATGCTAGTTAGTGACCCAGACCAGCCCACAAAAGCCTATTTAACCCATAATGTACATAAATAATTATATTTGTGCTGTATATATATACATACGTCTGTGTATGTATGTTTTATACGTAGTTGTTATCTCCCACATTAGAATGTGAGTTCCTTGCAAGTGTACACACACATACTTTTTGATTGGTCACTTGGTATATAGAGTTCATCTAATCCTCTTTCCAGAGGGATTTGACAAACAGACAGACCTACTGATCTCAGTACATCACCATGCCATAAAAGTATTCTAACCCTCAAGGAGCTCCTTGTCCTTCACTCCTCTTATCTAAGCAGAGGCCAAATACTGTTGATTCTCCTTCTGCAGTATCTCTTGAATCCATCCCTTCCTTTCCATTACCATTGGCTCCAACTCCTATTGTCCATTTCCTCATCAGCTCACACCTGGACTGTTTATTGTACCAGCTTCCTAATTAATCTTTCTTTCCTTTCCAGTGCATCCTTTATACAGCTGCCAAATCGATATTCCTCAAGCATATATCTGATCACATCACCCCACTCTCTAATGACTTCTTACTATCTTTAGGATAAAATACAAACTTCTGTTTAGTTTTTAAAGCTCTCCTCAATCTGTGTCTAACCTAACTTTCCAGGCTTATTTCATAGCACTCCCACTCTGCCTTCTACCTCCCAGCCAAACAGCCTTCCTTGCTGTTCCCCTTCTACAGCATTCCATCTCCTGCCTCCACCATCTTGCTCAAATTTGAATTATGTTCCATTGGATTATATTCAATATTGGATGAGTTGGACAGGCATTTTGCGTTTTTATCACCAATGCCTAGCAACATACCTGGCACACAATAGATAATTTTAAATGTTTGTTGATTGTTTGAACAATTATAGTAACTAGCAACTCTCCACCTCATGCAGCAGCTCCTCTCACTATCAGGCAGTTCTCATGATTAGAACCATCTTTACAATGAGCCAAAATCTGTCTCCCTGTTACTTCTAAGTATTGGTCCTCATTCTGCCATCTGAAGCTAGTTGGAATAAATTTAATCCCTTTTCCAAAGGAAAACCTTTCAGATAGTTAAAGACTGCTACCACGGCTTCTCTTTTCCAGGCTAAACGTGACTTCAACCGTTGCTTGCTTGATATGGTTCCCACTTTGCTCATTCAGTTCCCAAAGTCATCCAGTTTGATAATGACCTTTTAAAAGGCAGTACACAGAACTGAACACAGAACTCCAAGTGTTGTCTGACTCAAACAGCCTTTCTCTGTGAGCACCATACTTCTGTTAATGTTGTCCAAGACTACGTTAAGTAGTTAGCAGTTTCATCAGACCATTGACGCATCATAAACTTGTGATCAACTAAAATTTTGAGGTCTTTTTCCCATAAACAGTATTCAGGCCAAATCTTCCCCACCCTTTATCTATTTTGATTTATTTTTTTAAATCTAAAGGCAAGACTACATTTATTCCTGGCCCAACATAAGGAAGCACTGTCCAACGAGCAAAATTTGTAAAAAATGAAATTAACTCACGTGTTAAGTAATGATTTTCCTATCAGTGGAAGTATGCAAATAGGAGTTAGAAGGAGGGAATTGTTTATACCACTTATTTAGATGGGATTCCTACTTAATATAGGTTATGTCAAATGAACCCTAAAGTTTTTTCCTGTTCCAAGATTATGGTCCCAAAAAGATTTGTCAGTATTAAATAGCAGAGGGAAAACAAATCACTATCTACCTCTTCTGCTTGTCCCAAGGCAAGGGGCCTTGGGGGTATTAATTGTACTTTGAATTTTGTTTAATTCCACAAACATGTAATAAGTGCCCATTATGCTTACGGCACTATGCTAGATGCTGGGAATGCAAAACTGAGAAATAAAAATACCTTGAACAACGATTCAGGGAGCTGTTGTTCTACTGGGAGAATGTGACACGTCTGCAAACTGGTATGTCATAGAGATACAGGCAAGATCTTGACATGGTACTGTAGGAAAGTTTGAGGAGGTGGACAACACTTTTAGCTTTGGAGATCAGGGAATGAACACATCATAGAGAAGGTAACACCAGTTTTGGATTGTTGGCCTAGATTACCTTTGAAGTCCCCTCTGGCTCTGATTCTATAATGCATCAAGTCATCCCGTCAGTTTTCTAACTTGCTTCCTACCTTTGGCATAGTTTAAGTTAAAAACCCTCTCTTCTTATCATCTGAGTCTGTGTAAGCTGTTCCAATAATTCATTTCTTGTCGCCTGAATTTCTACATCATATCTGCTGTACTTTGCGGGCTTCCTGACTCTTAGCTGTTTCCTTTGTGCAGAAGAGGTTCATCTCCCATTCCAGTGTGAATGTGACCCTGTGTCTACATGCCAGGTAGAAGCAGGGCCCGGAGGGAGGCCTCAGAGTAGGTACTTTATTGTTCATGGGGCTAGAATGCCAGGTAAACCTAAGTGTAGTTACAGGTCTGGCACTTCAGCCACTGAAGAGGACCAACAGCCTCCAGCAATGAAAGAGGACCTTTTAAGGTTAAACAACACAGTTTAAAAAGTTTATTATAGTAATAATCATTATTGATCACCAGTTTCACTCAAGGTAGTGATTTCAAAAATCTTTCATACATGTAGTCTTTACAGGTTGTAAAATACAAACATTATTTCATTTGAACCTTACAACAACCCTACAAGGTCGGTAATATTATTATTCCCACTTTTCAGATGGAAAAACAGGCTCTGAGAGGTCATATGACCTGCCCAGGGCCGCACAACTAAGAAATGCTTGAGACCTAAACCTAGGCTTTCTTCATTTCAAGTCCAGTGCTCTTTCCACTAGGCTATTTGTTCTCCATGGAACTAAAAATCAGCCTTGGCTGATAGAGATGTCGGTAAAACTATGGAATTGTCACTTAAGAGTTTGAGGAAACTCAGATGCCATCTTGTCACAGCCACTGCCTTCAGGGAGGTTACAATCAAGTAGTTGACATAAGCACAAAAATAACTTTTAATATGAGGCAAAATAACACAGTGGCTTAGAGAATCAAATATCTCACAGGGAGCCAGAAAGAGGTGGCATTTAACTCACATCCCTGTGAGAGACTGCCACACATCTCAGATAGTAAACTATGCAATAATATGAGTGCTAATATTTGAAGAGTACCTTAAAGTTCACAAAGCATTTCACATGTTATTTCATGTGATTCTCACAACAAACCTGTGAAGTAGGTGGTATTATTATCCCTGTTTTACAGAGGAGGAAAATGAGACAAGCAGATATTAAGTGACTTGCCCAAGTAATAAGTATCTGAGGAAGAATTCATACTTAGATCTTTCTGATATGGTGTCAGCAAAATGCAAGTCCACCTCTGATTGTAACTTGCCTGAGAAGTCCTCCACTTACGTCTGGTCGGAGGTTACCCTGGAGAATTCTAGGCCCAGTTAAAATTTTCAATTCAATTCAACAAATATTGAGTGCCTTCATATAAGCACTTTGCTAGGCCCCCATAGGATCTGTATCACCCTGGGCAGGCTCTAGAAGTCTGGGAGCAATCTACGTAACAGTTTCAGAAAGTGGATACATATAATTTAAGGCTCTTTTGAAACAGGAGACTCTCGTCTAAGCTCACCTAGACTCACACAGGAGTGAACCAAGTAGGGGAATTTGCCCAAGTCTCTCAAAGCCAACCAGCCTCAACACCTCAAAAAAACACCTTTTTGCTTTCAAAGTGTAGCCTTTGTCACTTGGAATTCCCTGGAATCTTTCTCCCCTCTAGGAAAACCGCTTGAGAAGTCTAGAAGTAACCACCAATGCTTTTCCTTTAGTACATTATTTTAGAAACTTTAAAAAGAGCTTTCTTACCTAGAAAGAGGTATGTTCTAAGCTTGTGCCTTCAGAGTCTGTGACACTCGGTGCTAGAGAGGACATTTGAAAAGGATTTCGCGTCACTATATAAGTTGCCTTCAATTTGTACCAAAATATGAAATTCATACTTTTAAGAAATTGTCAGGTATAAGCCTATTATAAATATAATTGTATACATATAGTTCCATAACCGGTTAAAGAAGTTACTAAAACTAATAGCACTGATGGACAGAGCAGAGTGAGCAGTGCAAAGAGTGCTGAATTTGAAATCAAGTCAACAAGCATTTGTTAAGCATCTACAATGTGCTGAGCACTAGAATCAAAGGCTCTGGGTTCAGATCTAAGCTTGGCCACTTATAACTGTTGTGACCTTGAGTAGGGAACTGAATCTCTCTAGGCCTTGATTTCCTCATATCTAAAATGAAGTTAGCCTAGTTCAGGGGTGAGGAACCTGGGGCCTCAAGGCCACATGTGGCCCTCTAGGTCCTCAAGTGCAGCCCTTTAGCTGAATCCTCAGCCTAGTGGGCCCCATGTGGCCTCGAAGCCACAGATTCCCCGCCCTGGTCTAGTTGATCTCTAAGGTCTTTTTCTAGCTCTAAATCTATAATTTATGAGATATTTGCTTCAAACTTCAAAAGATCCATGATTTAATCAGTGTACTCCCTTTCCTGACATACATCATACCCCTCCATGCCTTGGAAAGAAATTTTATGGGCTTGGATGACCAAAATAATTCTGCATGTGATGACCTCATAATGATGATGAGTTTGTAGTTTGTCTTCCTTCACCTATATAATCCTTAGACTGCACAAATAGAATCCATTGTTGACCTCGAGTTGGAGCCTTCCTGTGTATCTGTAGGCATAGAACCTTCAAGACCTTACTGTCTGTCGACAGAGTCTTTGAGGACTTGTGACTTTCTCCACACCACAGTGAGGTATCAGAGGAGGATGTGAGTGGACTGTTGGCCATTTTGCCCCACTGGATAGGGTGGTATTCCTGCCTGATCTGATTGTAGTCTAAAAAAGCTTTTATTGATCTAAAAGACCAAGAAAACAAAAAGAAATGGATGTTTGCCAAATACTGTTTACTTACACTTTAAGAAGGTTATATTAGTTTCCAGTAAGTATACATAACAGTCCCACCAGTTGTTCAGTGGATGAGACACTTCCAAATGAATAAGGCATAAATAGCCAAATTTAGATTGTGACCATTCAGGCAGTCAGCATTAATTATTTCTGTTTTACCTGACTGGAAACTGTCTAGTGGACCTCATGTCCATCCAAAAAAAGTTGGATGTTCATAGAGAATGTCTCTTTTGCTTTTCTAGTTGGTTGATATTCCCTTTGTGAAAAACATTGCTCTCACCAGGCGATGCCAGTGACTTCAGTTTAGAAAGGTGGCTGTATCTGGCTTCCCTCGTGATAGGTGAGTGTAGTGGTTAGACAGCTAAGAGGTAGGAGTCAGGTTCTATCTCAGGCTACCCGAATCCTTCTGGGGGGACCTGGCTGTAGGTACATAACTTCTGTTCCTGATTTTTTTGTCCATCAACTAGAGATGGTAATACATGTTAATGAAATGGGAGGTTACATACCAGTGGAATCATTACCATGATTAAACCCAGTTCTCCTGGGCAAAGAAATTGAAAAGATCTGGCTCTACGTCTTAAAGCACATAAGTGCCACAAAAGAGTATGCAGTGGCTGTGCAAACCATACCACGCACCTCGTCCTCCTCCCCTAACAGCCGTGAGGGGGCCCAGAAGTAGGACTACGATTCCCAAGCCATGTACTTTTTGCCCCACAGAAGAAGGAAAAGTAATGTGTTGGGAAACTGTGCACCATTTGGGCTTAGCCTTTCAAACAGTGGGCTGGCATTGAGTCACTCACCAGAGTCAGAGCTAACATTTGGACAAGAATCAGACATTCACAGTGGTTGAAAACATGCTTGTTTATACTTCCATACAAGGCAACAAAACAGAGACAAAGAACTTTAGTATTTATAACAATATGTATACCAGCTTTATAAGAAATGTAGGACCTAAGAACATGGCAGGGAAAGGGATGTGATAGGGAAGATCTTCCATTTGGGATTTAGGACAATGAAGGAATGAAAGGAAGAGATGCTCTATATGACACTTAGGATGTCCACAAGCCTGAATCATCTCACTTTGTTTTCTCCCTTCATTTGTTATCTGAATCAAATGGAACTCCATTTTTTGACACATTAACATCACTTGTTCCATAAGATCCGAAGGTCAAGTTTCCTTAAAAAAAAAACAACTTTTAAATATCTTTTGTTTTCACATTGCCTTCATTTCTAAACAGATCCCTCCCCCTTCTCCTCTGCAGTGATCTCCTGTAACAAAGAATTTTTTTTAAAAGAGGAAAAAATAACAATACAGCAAAACTAATAAACACATCAACAGAATCTGAAAGTATAAACTATGGTCCACACCCACATTCCCTAGCTTTTTCAAAGAAGGAAAGGGGTATTTTTCCTTTCTCTTTTTGTTTGTTATAGCTATTGTGTATATTGTTTTCCTGGTTCTCTTTACTTCACATTGTAGCAATTCATTTCTTTCTGTGCTTCTCTGTGTTCTGTATATTAATCATTTCTTGCCACACAGTAATATTCCGTTACATTCATGTACTACATTTCGTTTTGCTTTTCCTCAATCAATGGGCATCTACTTTGTGTCCAGTTCTTGGCTACCATAAAAGTGCCACTGCAAATAGGCTGTATACCTAGCAATGGGTTCTCTGGATCAAAGGGCATGGACATTTTAGTCACCTTCTTAGCCATATTTCATGTTACCTTCCAGAACGATTTCCCAATTTTACCAACAGTGCATTAGAATGCCATCTTCATATAAAGTGCCTCCAACATGGACTATTCTCATCTTTTCTTATCATTGCCAGTTTTCTAGGTGTACAGTAAAAACTCTGAGTATTGATTTGTATTTTTCTTATTAGTAATTTGGAGCTGCGTTCTAAATATTTTGCAGTATATCCTTTGAGAAATATTTGTTTATATTCTTTGAGCTCTTATCCATTGGGGAATAACTCTGGGTCATATATATTTGTTTTAATTCCCCATAGAGCCTGGATAACATGCCCTTATCAGAGATATTTGGTACAAAAATTATTTTTTTTTTCCAATTGACAACTTCCCTTGAAAATTAAATTTCATCATTTAGATCAGCATTCAGAGGTTTTCCTCCTATTCTGAAGCCTAAGACTTAACTTTTATATTCAGAATATTCTATGAGGACTTCTCTAACTCCAGAATCCATTGTATTCTCCTGGGAATATATCTATTTGGTGACACGTGGGGCTATATAGAGTACTGTGTAAGGTCTTCCTACCTGTATCACTTTTGCCTGAAATGAGAGAAACATCACTGGCAGTTTTACATCAGTATGTAGTAAAATAATGAACTATTCAAACAGATTTGTATTCCAGTTAGTTTGGATAATCCCACCAAAGATGTGGGCAGCTAGATGGCACAGTGGAAAGAAGCAGGCCTGGAATCAGGAAGACCTGAGTTCAAATGTGGCCCCTCCCTGGGCAAGTCGCTTAACCCTGTTTGCCCCAGTTCCTCATCTGTAAAATGAACTGGAGAAGGAAGTAGTAAATCACTCCATTATCTTTTCTAAGAAAACCCCAAATGAAAGACCCCAAACGAGGTAATGAAAAGTTAGACATTACTGAAACAATTGAACACACCTGCCGAAGATGTAGATTGCAACCTATACAGGAAAGCCTGTCCGTCCTGTGGGACTCTTGTTCATGTCTTCCTATAAATTCTCTATGCGGATCCAACCAACATACTAGATACCTTCCTTGCTTTTTACTGACATCTTGGAGGAAGGAGAAGGGAATAAGCATTTATTAAGCAATTACTGTGATTATATATTCTTGTTTTAAGGTGGCCGAGTAAGCTCTTTTTTCTAAGACATTTGTTTCTGTAACCAAATCCACATAACAAATTTCATTGAATTCAACCAGTTCAAAGAGTATTTAACAAGTATCTATTATGCACAAAGTGCTTGCCTAGCCATATATTTTTTAATGTACAAAATATATCCATCTGAAACCAGATTGGTTGCCATTTTGTTTAAAAGTAGAAATTTAACTGGACACACGTATACTTTTTAGTACCAAAGCTCTATAAAATCAGTCAACTTCTAAGAATGCTGTGACATAGAATAGCAACTACAAAAAATACTAACTGGCCAGTTGAGACAGAGACTACACTTCAAAACCATGTTTAGCCTATGTCATCTAATCGTCTAGTAGTGGCATTATTTCTTGGTTCTTTGACTTCCCTAGTGTGTTCTCTATACTTCTTCCTTTATTTAATATTTAGACATTGACTCAACTGGATTTTGTTAGCCTATCTATGATAACGGAGCCAAATAAGAACAGAAGTCATACTGCAAATTTTCAAAGATAATTCTTCAAACCCTGTATACATCAGTCCTTTTCCTTGGCCCCAGGTAACTTGATTGGGAACATAGTGTCCCTGGGGTTATTTTTCAGATTATCCAGTGCTATTTTCAAACATCCATTTTATAGCATTAGTATTTAATGTTGAAAGGACATCTGTTCTGCTGGACTCTGACTTCCCACAACTATTGGTTTGTTTGGTTTTTTTTTTTAAGCATTTGTCCTCTTTCTCATGGACTCTGGCTAAAAACACTAAATTTTTGACTCAAGGCAAATAAAACTTAGCACTCATCTGACTTTCCTATACCATGTCATTGTCATCAGGGAGGCTAATAAAGTCTTGCCGGTAGGTTTTCATTTCAGTTTTTGGCGCCTCTCAGAATAGAAGGGCAGCCCGGAGCTGGTTTGTCAGCACTCAAAGAACCCTGAAATATCCTGTAGTTAAGTTTCAAGCATTAAGTTTGTTTTTCTTCCAGGAAGATTCATATGCTCACAAAAAGTTGTAGGGCCAAGCTCCACCCCAATCAAAATGTATTTGCCAGCCCCAGAGAAGCAAGGGATGAAGAAGCTCATGTCCCCCTCATCCATCATTTTTTCCACCGAGAACCTTACAGTTGGATAATAAAAATCTGGATTTGATATTTTTTTTCATTTGCAAGTCAACTGAATAGCATGTCCACATGGATACAAGGAAATATAAGCAGGAAGTGCTCATGGTATTAAATCAGAATGTGAGATGATGAAAATTATCCATTTCAGTAGCATTTCCTGCCTTTTATGTCAACATGTGAATATTCTCTTTTAGGTTTTGTTCTTAACTGGTTTTGGCTATGTGTATGTGGATATCATTCATGAGTGTGGCACAGTAATCATAACAATGGCCCCAGAAGGAAAAGCAGAACCAATCTTAACCAATGCCACCAGGTATGTTTAGTTTTTCAGTAGTTGAATAGCATGCCTTCCGGTTGTAATGCAGCTTATACATAGTATTTTGTTTTTCCTTGTTGCGCCTATATGTGTTTACACATCATGTTATAACAGATAAAGGGCCGGCCTTAGTCGGGAAGACCTAAGTTTAAGTCTTGTCTCTGATACTTATTATCCATGTTTATTTAACTCTCCAGGATTGTAACCTGCAGATGAATTTCTCATTGCATCGTGGGGAGAGTTTCTACACAGGAGCTCTTTATATTTATGACGTCCTAGGTCCACACTTCTTTTTCAACTGCCATACAGCCCCACCACCCCAAAGTGGCTTTTAGTTAAAGGTTATATAATGCATAGTAGAGTATAGTGCTATTATCAATTTGATAACCATTTATAATTTATTACAGTAGAATGACCTTGTGTACCAAGTAAAATTCATCGGTGATGAGTTTCACAAGCTGCTTAACAAATTAGAGTTTACATACTTACAGTATATACTTTGGCACAAGGTACAGATTAACCTTTGTTTAACCATATGTCTATGTGGCAATTTGGAATTATAAGTTAGCTTCCATAAATATGAGAGACACAACAAAAATAGAAGTATTTACCAGCAAATTTTCTAGGATATGTTTTCTTCCCTTGGCCACTTTTTGCTACCAGAAGAACATGTTTTAAAGATACAAAATGTGAACTTTGAGGACTTGTATCTTAACATATGCTTACCTTTTTTTAAGCAATTTGCTTTTCTTCTATAATATCTCCTACTTCATAATTTGTGTTCATTCAGACCGAGGTGATTTTAACCTTTACACTCCTTATAAAGAAAAGGGACTAGAAAGGACATTAGTATAAATACTTTTGGAAGATAAATGCTAAATTACCTAAAAGAACAAAATTTTAAGTACCCATAAGCATTTTATAATTACCTCTTTATGTGGATGCTTTTACAAGGTCATTTTGAATATTTCAAAAATTTTTAAAGGAAGTTTCCTAATGTAGCTATAAGGCATAAATGAATTAGCCCAGCTTAAGTATGTATATGTGCCCAAGGACATATATATATGTATGATCACATTATCACAGATTTGAAAAGAATCTTAAAGGTAACAATAATACTAGTAATTACAGTTACATAGTGCTTTATCATCTTCTCATCTCCATCCTCTCATTTCATAGTATTGGGGCCTTGAAAAGGGAAATATAATAAAACTGTGTTTTTTATTAAAATTTAAAATTTTTACTAATTCAGACTGACACATCTTTAATCCAAATTAGAGCAATTTGACTCTATTCTAAATTTGCCCTCTTGGATCCATTATTCCCCCTGTGTAGAAGTGCTTCTTTTTAATACTTGAAACTGTTGTCTTCAGGAGATTATGCAAAAATACATGTGTTTCTAGGCCTGCATTAGTGCTATAGCTGTGCTGATCGATCCCCTAGAAAGTTGGCCAGTTTGTCACTGAACAGATCACCTAGTAGCTGAGCAAGGTCATCATGGTTAGCCACACAAAAAAATATTCCTTCATTCCAAAAACAGCCTAGGTTACTAAAGAGAAGACTTGCATTTTCAAAACAGGAAAGGAGGAAACAGCAACCGCTCCTGCAGCCTATGATGAAATAGAAAAAAAAGGAGCTATTTGGAAGGAGTGTTGAGGTTTTTGTGTTATCACATTCTGTATGTCCTCAGCTTTGTGCTCTATGATGAGCATGATGGTGAATCAGTCTGCGTGACCTAGAAGGATGTGGAAGTAAAAACATGGTATTGATAAAGAATTGCATGGAAAGACACAACAGGAACTCACAACAGTCCCATTGGGAATATTTCCCATTGCCGTTGGGGTGTGACTGGCTCGATCTAGGCACAACGTACCGACATTTGTGCTCTCGTTTCATGTGCAATCTTGTGTCACATCAGGAGGTGTTTGGTGAAGAATTGTCATAAAATGGGATAATCATCTTTTTTCTTTTTTTTTTTCCATCTAGGACTCTGGGGAAGAGCGTTACACTAAAAGTGTTCATCACTCAGTCGAGTCTCGCAGTGTTCGATGACCTCACCCACCACAGAACATCATCTGAGCTTCTGCGGCTCACGCTGGATAACATTTTCCTGAACCTGGAACCGGCGGCCAGCTGCCTCAGAGCCCTGCCTCTTGAAGGGTCTGCTATGGGACTCCCACAGCTTTACAGCCTGGAGGTCTTCTGTGGAGACTTTCAGCTGGACAATCAACTCTATAACAAATCCAACTTCCACTTTCCTGTCTTGGTCTGCCAGGGAGAAAAAGTGGAAACTATCCGGTGGTCCAGAATGCATCATCTCCTCATGTCTAGCAAAGATTTGGAAGACTATAAAGAAAATTGCTTTATGAAACTTTGTATCACCTTGTCTGAGAAACACAACTTCCTGTTTGATATTAATGAGTTTAGTTTTGAACTGAAACCGGCCAGGTTATATGTAGAAGACACATTTGTTTACTACATCAAAACTCTCTTTGATACCTATCTTCCCAACAGCAACCTGGCTGGTCATTCTAAGAGACGCTCGGGCCTCCCGCAGCTGTTGCCTGAGCAAGTCAGACAGCACGCCGAAGCTTTAGTCAATCCGGTGAAATTAAGGAGACTGGCCATCCAGCCAGTGAACCTCTCGGTCAGTATCCATGCATCCCTGAAGCTGTACATTGCTTCCGATCACACGCCTCTTGCCTTCTCACTATTCGAACGAGGACCCATCTTCACAACTGCCAGGCAGCTCTTCCACACTCTGGCGATGCACTATGCTGCTGGGGCTCTCTTCAGAGCAGGTGAGTACAGCAAGCAGGGGCTTCTTCACACAAACCTTCGCTGGTCCTGCCTCCCAGACTCAATCAATGAGATTCCACAGGATACCTTTCCCAATCCCCTTAGTTGTTATTGAGTGTTCCTTCCCTCCTCGAATGATCATATTTATTACTTCTTACTTACTTCTCTGTTTATCTCTCAATGTGTTGTATCTTCCCTTCTTTCCCCAGTAGAATACAAGCTTCTTGAAAGCAGGGACGGCTTGGTATTTTGTCTTTGCTTTCCCAGAATCTGGTGCCCGATATATTTGTTGTTATTCAGTTGTGTCAAACTCTTGTGGACCATGGTATGCCAATGCTGTCTGTGGGGGTTTTCTTGGCAAAGATACTGGAGCAGGTTGGCATTTCTTTCTCTTGTGGATTATGGCAAACAGTGGTTGAGAGATTTGCCCAGAGTCACACAGCTAGCAAGTCTCTGAATTCAGCTCTTCCTGACTCCAAGCCCAGTGCTCTATCCACTGAGCCACATAGCTGCCTGATATATGGTGGATGCTTAATAGATACTTATCGGATTCGATTAGATTAGATCAGGAGTGGGTAACCTGTAGCCTCAAGGCCACGTGTGGCCCTCTAGGTCCTCAAGTGCAAACCTTTGAATCCAAACTTCCCAGAACAAATCTCCTTAATCAAAGGATTTGTTCTGTAAAACTTGTACTTAATCAAAAGGTCACCCCCAAGAACCTAGAAGGCCACATGTGGCTTCAAGGCCGCAGGTTCCCCACCCCTAGATTAGAACCTGCCATGTGCCAGAACCACTCACTCAGTGAAAGGTAGAAACTTGGGCAAGACCTTCACTATTTTAGGTCACTAAAGGTAAGGTGAAGGCAGTTGCTTCACTACTCCAGGTCACTAACTAATACTCTAGTGCAGCTCAGAAAATTAACACAGGTCCATTACTCCTGGGACTAAAAGAAACCATATCCTAGGTCAGCTCATTTTATGGGATCACGGATTCAGTGTTACAAGGAACTAGTCCTTAGAGATCATCCTTACCAATCCCTTCATTTTACAAATAGGGAAGTCAAGCCGGAGAGAGGTGACATAGTTAGCCCCTGTCCTCAGAGGGAGTCTGTGCACTTCCCATGACATGAAGTTTTCTAAGAAACTAAAATTTTAGCCTACAGCAGTGAAGTCAGTGAAATGACTGTTCTCAGTGGTCATCATCACTATGAATGGTAGGACCACTGGATCATTAAGAAATTTTGTGGGACAAAAGAGTAAACTTGCCCCCAAAACACAGAACTCACAGTTGTCCAAATACTTTAATCTCTTGGCCTCTATGCGAAGCCGATCCATGACAAAATGGGCGGTCGTTGCTGTTGGCCAGAGGCCTAAGTAAAAATGGTTCTCTGTAAAGCTGATCAATAGTAACTCCTTCAGCAAACCTCCTGTTGATTGAAAAATCATTAATACATTTCTGAAGTGATTAATGTGAAGCTTAGGGACAGTTTACTGACTCAGGAAAATCTGGCTGAAAAATTATCTCATGAAGTTGTATATTATTTGAATATGAGTACAAAATGTTATCGTGAGCTAAAAGATAGGTGACGGTGTCCTTCAGACACTGGGTCTGTCTGCAGGCCAGTGTGTCCATGGGTTTCCAGAGTACATTGTATCGTGGTGCTCAGAATCACAGCTTACATTCTTAACAAGACCTCTCTGGGAAAGCCATTGCAGCTCGATAGTCTGCTTCCACATGTTCTTGTGACTGTTAGACAAGGACATCATCCAAAGTTGGCGTATGGATCCTTTTTGCTAAGAAAACAAAGGAACTATTCCCTCATCAGGGAGAATTAATAGATAAAAAAACTTAATAGCAAATGACGTAGAGAATAGAGGAGACAGCAAGACCTAGTTTCAAGGCCTACCTCATATATTTGACCATCCCAAGTCACTTAACTTTTTGATACCCTAATTATCTAAGACAAGCTATTGATTTACATTTGGTGGAGCAATTTTCCACATTGGAAGTTCCTAATAACTCTACAGATTTAGACCAAAAAAGTGTTATATTGATATACACGTACGTGTGGGTCTGTATACATACATGTGGATCTGTATACATATGTATATATACTCACAAACATATACAGACTTCTTATTTTACATAAGTGGACCATTCCGTAGACCTCTAGGTAATTATGTAATACAGTTTTGCCAGAGACTTCGGGAAGGGGGGAAGGGAGGTAAACAAGAAGAGGACCATACACCCATGGAGGGAGGGGACTGGCACACAGTTCAAGGGACACATGGGGGCCAGGGGCAGAGAAGCTAGAGCAGTAGGAGGAACAGAGCCAGAGCCAGCCACGTGAGGCCCTGGCCAGAACCAAGCCAGCCACAGACATAGACGAGAGGATGGGCAACATGGGGGCCAGGAACGTACACATGATACCTGAACACTGATGGACAGAAGACAAATACTTGGGGGCTTGACAAGCCAGTGGTTGGGCAGAGCAGGACAAAGGTCTCCTCTCTCATTCAGGAGGTCTCCAGACAAGCCACCAATATGGTGGTGGCAGAGGTGACAATCTCTCCATGCATCCTTTTTTCTGCTTTCATTTGGAGAGTTTGGTTTTTTTGAGCACAGTACCATACAGTAAAGTTAACATAGGTGGGTTTTTTGGAATGCATATTTCTTTCAGAATTCTTTACATAAAGTCAAAATTGCATAATAACAAATTTAAAGCAAGAACGATCTGTACACATATATAAGTATATGTACATGTGTATATACTAAAGAGAGACAGACAGATATTATAGTTTGAATGTGTTCTCACAATTAGGAAATATAGTAGCAAGGACGTGGCTGCCATATTTTTAAGATTACCTTTTCCCATTTAGTTAGTTCTGTCTAGAACTTTGAATTTGAAAATGACAAGATCATGGGTAGATTCCCTGCAAGGAAAACATTTTATTCTGTAAAATTAAAAATTTATAAATAAGCAACTGACATCCTAAATTTAAAAGACTGAAGAGTCCTTAAGCAATCACAGAAACTCTTGTTACTGAAACACAGGGGTAAAAAGGTGGATGAATTAACTCATACTAATGTTCTTGAAACTGTATTGTTCATATCAGATCAGGTAAATGCCAAGTGGAAGTTCATGTCTCTGTGGGGTTCTGGCCTAAATATGGCCTTTAGAAACACTAACTTGCAGTATTCAGTAACATTACACCATAGGCCACATGCTGAAAGAGAGTTTCCTTTGGGTGTTTGGTCATGTGTGTTGTTTTTCTTAATTTGTTTTTAATGCTGATATTCTGTTGAGATGTCTTTTAATTCACTCCAAATACACTGAACTATTGCTGCCCCAACCTCATCCCTCACAGAGACCAGCAACTCTAATGTTGCTAGGGGGCCAGTTTGTTTGGTTACATTGGACATGTTATCAGGGAAAACCTGTGTACAATTTGGAAGAGTTCCAGAAGAAAGCAGTGAATAAAGGAGCAGGAAATAGACAAAATAAATTCAGTTTGTGGACCATCATTGTAGAAATGGCTAAAGATGAAGGGCAACCCCAAAAGTAGGTGAAGGGCTAGGAAGTTAGTTTATAGGTGGATGTGAGTAGCTATTTCCCATCTAAGGGAGCTAAGGGAAGAGGGACTGGGGCCCAGATAGTAGCAGAATCAATGGTGATGGTTATAAATACTGTAGTAGATTCTTGAGGGGAACAGGCAGAACCAAGGTGGTAGAGAAGCAGGAAGAAATAGAGCAAGTTCCCCATCCCACAGTTGTTCCAGACATGTAAGCAATGCACCAGACCAAATCCTGATGGAGAAATCTAAGAAAAAAATCACGAGTCATTTTTCCAGCCTAGGTCAGCATAGGGAGACAGACAGAGAGGTCTGTGGACAATGGAGATGAGGTCTGGAGTAGATCAAGCCACAGCATTCCAGTGCAGAGAGAGCTTACACCACCATGCAAGGTGAGGTCCCAAAGCCAGCACAGAGAGGCTCCATGGAGGATGCAGGAACTGGTGCCTACTGGCAGCTCTGTGGCCTACTACCCAATTGTGGATCACAGATCCAGGGAGGACTCAAAGGAGAGTCCTGGGGGATTCCCCAAGGGAAGCCCACAGTTATTTCACTGAACCATCAGAGCTCCTAACCCAGCTGAGGCCAGCAGCAGTCTACTGTCACTCAGACCCAAATCTAGGTCAGGAACTCACAAGGGTCAAACCGGAGGGGAGCAACCAGATTCTGGTCAGAGCACTTTGGGAGCACTGATAGCTTGCAGGTCCCCAGCCTGAGATGTCCCTGAGATCCTGGAATAACATAATTCTCAAACCCCCAAGAAAGCAGCACCAAGAGCAGTTCAGACCTTCCTCCCAAAGTTCGTAGAACCAAGCCCTAACTTCAAGTCTGAAATACAGACATAAGATGGAAGAATAAACAAATAAAAAGGGAATTCCACCATTAAAAACTTATATAATTGGGACTTTCAAGATACTATCTGAGAAAAAGTGGATGATTCTAAAACATCTACAAGCAAAGCCTCAGGCCAAACACAGCTTGGGCATAAATCCAACCAAAAGTGATTTGTAAGTCACTTTTCTAAAAGACATGAAGCAAGAATTTTAAAATTGTTTTTATTAATGAAAAGAGAGTTCTAGAGGGAAAAAAATAGGGGAAAAATGAAAACTATGGAAGAAAGAACTAGAAAGGGAATTAACAACTTGGCACTTGATACAACTTGCCCAAGCCACAAACTCCCTGAAAAATTAAATGGATCAAATAGAAACAAATGGCTCCATGAAACAATAAGAAATATTAAAATAAAGTCAAAAGACTAGAGAAAAAAGAAGAAAATATAAGGTAGGTGATGGCAAAAAACAACTGACCAGATATTAGGGAGGAAAAATGTAAGAATCATTGGCATACCTGAGTGTGATGATCACAAAAGAGCCTACATATCTCACTTCAAGAAATCTTAAGAGAAAACTGTCCAGGTTTCTTAGAACTAGAACACAGAGTGAAAACAAACAAAAAAAAATCTACTGGATATCTCCTGGAGAAAGAGGAAGGAAGGAAGGTTTTCCCTAAAATCTAGAGCTTCCAAGTCAAAGAAATAAATGCAGCCAAGAGCCAGAAAGAAAGCATTCAAGTACTGAGAAGCCACTGTGAAAATTCGACACAATTTAGTAGCCACCACCATAAAAGCATGGAAAACTTGGATTACAGTATTCCAGAAGGCAAAAGATATAGGCTTACAGCCAAGAATAATTTACCAAGCAAAATTGGGCATAATCCCACTGGGGGAAAATGGACCTATGAAATACAGGACTTTCGAGCATTCCTGATGAAAAGACCAGAGCAGTATAGAAATGTTGAAGTTCAAGTACAGAAATTAAAAGAAACAGAAATACAAAGGAACAATCATAAGTGACAAAACGAGGATAAAGTGATTACACTCTAATATGAGGAGATGATACATGTGTCCCTTGTGAATCCTATCATCATCAGGGGTCATAGAGAGAGTCTAAGTAGACAGAAGGCCTGGGAATTGGTTTTGTCATCTGTCTTGATGATCTAAAGAAGAATGAAAAGAGAAGGGAAGACAAATATACTAGAGGAGGAAGGGAAAGGAAAGTTAAAGAAAATTTTCTCACATAGAGTATACTAATAAGTCTATACAAACAAAGGGGAGGGGAAGGAGAGACTGACATTTGAACCTCATTCACATCAGAACTGGTCAAAGTAGAGAATAATATGTATGTGAGAGCACACACACACACACACATACACATGATACAAAAATACATTTCACTCAGCTGGGAAATGGGAGGGAAAGGGGAAAAGAGAGAGTTAGAGTGAGGATAGATTAAGGGAAGGATTAGTCCTGGGGGAAGGGGGAAGAACTCTTTTTTTTCACAATTGATAAATATTTTTATTAATCATCTTCAGATAGTCTGATGTTTCTGCTCTATCTCTTTTAGTTACTAATAAAATAAATTTTCCCTTTTGTGTTCTTTGACATTTCAACAAATTAAATAGAGCATTAGATATGATCCTCTCCAGGACAAAAGGAGGAAGAAGTCCTTGTGACTATTTAATTAGGTACCATATTTATGTTCAAATCACTTTCTAAGACAACTGGCTGTAGAACTGTTTGTTTTAATTTGTTTTTGAGTTTTTCTTGTTGTTGTTTTAAATAGTATTTCCCCCCCAGTAACATGTTAAGACAATTTTTATCATTCAATTTTACAAGATTTTGAGTTCCAACTTTTTCTCCCTCGTTCCTTCTCCTTCCCTTTTCCAAAAATGGTAGGCAATTTGATATAGGTTTTTACGTGTGGTGTCATGGAAAACATATTCCCATATTAGTCACAGTTGTGAAAGAAGAAACAGATCAAAAGGAAAAAAACACAAAACAGAATAAAGTAAGTGAAAAAAAATAAGTTTTGACCTGCATTCAGAGTCTTTCAGTTCTTTATCTGGATGTGGACAGAATTTTCCTTCCTGAGTCTTTTGTATTTGTCTTGGATCATTGTGCTGCTGAGAAGAGCTGAGTCTTTCCTAGTTGATCATCATACAATGTTGCTGATGCTGTATACAATGTTTTCCTGGTTCTGCTCCTTTCATTTTGCATCAGGTTGTACAAACCTTTCCAGATTTTTCTGAAATCTGCCTGTTCATCATTTCTTATTGCATTACATTCATATAACATAAGGATGCATTGGCTGGGAATTGAACCCGGGCCTTCCGCGTGGCGAGTGAGAATTCTACCACTGAACCACCAATGCTTCTCCTTCTTCTCTCCAAAGGATGGTAAATGTTGAAGGCCAGAAACTGCCCACTTAACTTGGGGTTTACTGGCTAGATTTCTTTTTTCCCTCCTTCCTTCCTTCCTTCCTTCCTTCCTTCCTTCCTTCCTTCCTTCCTTCCTTCCTTCCTCCCTTCCTTCTTTCCTTCCTTCTTTCTTCCTTTTTTTCTACGACACTTTAAACCTAGTTCACTCAGAAGCTCATGAATAGGTCTCTGCCCAAGCTCCTCTTAATGGCCCTCCTAGCTTAAAACACTAACTGTTTCTCTTTGGAACAGCAACCCTGAAGGTCTTCCTTGATTTTTTTTTCTTAAATAAAGGGGCCATCCCTTGACTCACTTCTTAAAGAGGCCTATTCACTGACTGGGTGGTACCTCACTCCAAGAGAGTACATGAAAAGGCCTGAGCCTAAAAGGGCCAGGGTCTCCCATTGCATCCTGGGTCATCTCTATTCATCCTGATGAATGTCAGGTCACTGGATCCAGATGGCACTGGAGGAGAAAGTGAGGCTGGTGACCTTGCACAGCCCTCCCTCACTCAAATCAAGGTCAACCGTGAGTCATGTCATCATTTCCCTGATGTCATGGTCCTCTTCAAAAACGAAGGACAAACACACAACAACAACACCATTCATATACCACAGCTTGTTCAGCCATTCCCCAATTGATGGGAATCTCCTCAAATTCCAATATTTTGCCACCACAAAAAGGATTGCTATAAATATTTTTTACACATGTAGTTCCTTTTCCCTTTTTTACGATCTCTTTGGAATACAGACCTAGTAGTGTTATTGCTGGATCAAAGAGTATGCACAGTTTGGTTGCCCTTTGGGCATGATTCCAAACTACTCTCCAGAATGGTTGGATCAGTTCACAACTCCACCAACAGTGCATTAATTTCCCAGTTTTCCCATATCCTCTCCAGCATTGATCATTTTCCTTTTTTGTCATATTAGCCAATCTGATAGGCATGAGGTGGTGGCTCAGAGTTGTTTTAATCTGCATTTCTGTAATCAAAAGTGATTTAGAGCATTCTTCGTATGTTTATAGATAGCTTTGGTTTTTATCTGAAAACTACCTGTTCATATCGTTTGACCATTTGCCAATTGGGAAATAGCTTATATTCTTATAAATTTGACTTGGTTCTCTATATTTTTGAGAATTGAGTCCTTTATCAGAGACATTTACTGTAAAGATTGTTTCCCAGCTTTCTGCTTCCCTTCTAATTTTGTTTGCATTGGTTTTGTTTGTATAAAAGCTTTTTATTTTAATATATTCAAAATTATCTGTTTTACATTTTGTAATGCTCTCTATCTCTTGATCATTAATTCTTTCCTTCCCCATAGATCTGACTGGTAGACTGTTAGCCGGTTGTACTTTTTAAGGAGTTGCTCTCTTTGGTGGATTTTTGTATCTCCTTTTCTATTTCGCCTAGTCTACTTTTTAAGCAATTGTCTTCTTTTTCCAAGCTGTTGACTCTTTTTTCATAATTCTCTTGCATCTCATTTCTTTTCCCAAGTTTTCTTCTACCTCTCTTACATGATTTTTAAGCTCCTTTTTGAGTTCTTCTATGAGTTCTTTCTGGACTTGGGACCACTTCGCATTTTACTTTGGGGTTTTGCCCATAGTGACATTGTTGTCCTCTTTTGAGTTTGTATCTTGATCTTCCCTGTCACCATAATACCTTTCTATGGTCAGATTTTTTTGTTGTTGTTTCTGCTCATCTTTTTTGGCCTTTTTGCTTTCTTTCAAATTTGAACTGTGCTCCATGGATGGAAGGGATACTGTCTTGGGCTTCTTGTGCCAGGACCTGAAGGCCCTGGCTGTTTGCCTGGTGTTGCACTGATGTTGCCCTGAGTCCCACAGGGGATCCTTGTGTCTGGTGCTGCACTGAGGGGACGGGGGGAGTGAGAGGGTGAAGGGGCCAGAGGGGTCTGGCAGCTTACCTGGTGTTGAGCCAGGGTCCTAGGGCTGGTGTCTGGCATGTGCTGAGGCTGATGGGTTGTTTCTGCATTTCCCAGGGGATATACTGCCTGTTTGCTTAGGCACCCATAGGGTTGGCATCTACCTGTTTGCCCCAGGCTACACTGAATCATGTGGAGGTCTGGCTGCTGGAGATTACCTTTTTGCCTGGGGCTTTGCTTAAGCATATGGGGTTCTCAGAGCTGGAGGCTGTTCATTCCTCTGGCTATGCTGAGGCACAAGGTGGGGTGCTAGGGTTGACATTTGCCTGCTCCACTGCACTGGGACTCAAGATTGAACACTGGTTTGCTGAGGTGGGGCTTCCTGCCGGCTCGCTGGGATACTTCCTGTCCTGGACTGTGCTCCCCTTTTACCTGAGTGAGACAGATCTTTCCTGCTAATCTTCCAAGTTTCTCAGGCTCAAAGATTGTTTCACTCTGTCTTTTTGCTGTTTCTGCTGTTCCAGGATTTGTTCTGAGGCACTATTTTATAGTTGTTTGGAGGTGAATTTAAGAGAGTTACAGTAACTTACTGCTTAGTGCACCCTCTTGGCTTCCAAACTGAGAGCTATTAACTAAAGATGTACAGAAATCTTTATAACTTTTTTTCGGGTGGTAAAGAATGAGACTCTGACCATATGACTATGCATGTTTATAGTAGTGGTTTTGTTTTTCTTTTGTTCTCAACTGGGAAAGGGAGACAAAGCTAAAGAACAACACTGAGGATAGATTTAAGCAGACATTGATCAAGGTGGTGAGTAAAAGAGCCAGTATTCTAAGGTATATCTTCTGCCTCCAAATCTAGTGCCTTTCTCCATTATACTAGCCACACTGCCCTTTGGAGGTGGGGGGGTGGGAATGGAGGATAGGGAGGTACAGTGAAAATCCAGTGAGTTAGGAAAGCTCCCTAGTTGAAGAAGGTCTTCATTCCTGTTGGTAAAGCAATGACTTTTTGGGTCACTCTTCTGGCCTTTGACTCAAGAGATGACACTTGATACAGCTAGTTTCATTGTCAGAGCAATCAGCGGTCATAGTTATATCTCCAGGTTGAAAATTCTGTAACTGAGGAAATGGAATCAATCAAACTCTACTTATTAGATCAGTTCCTGCATTTGTAAAAATGAGTGGATTGGACTAAATAACCTCAGTAGTCCCCTCCAGCTCTCGTCTATGGGCCTGTGGTTTTTTCAGGAACAATTTAGGTGTGGTCCGGAATGAAGGAGAGTGAACCATGTGACCTCCTGAGGTCCCTTTCCATACTGTGATTCAGTTCTGTGGGAAGCAAAGCAACATACCACATTCTTGTACCATTTTTTAATAGAATTTGCAATGGAGTAAGTAAAAATAATGTTTATTCTTTGAGGAAAATAGTTAAGGAAATGATGCAGGGCAGAGAAAATAAGCTTTTCCCCCTCAGGTACATCCTGCCTATACTAGTTTTCCTCTGTGAAGCCACTAAAATATAACAGGCAACTAATTTCTTGTCTTTTTGAGATCTCTAGCCAGTCATTCATTGAACTATGTAAATTTGCATTCACTACTATATGTAAAGCATCCAGGCAGTTTTAGTAATGATAATACTAGGTGATAATAATAATACTTATATAGAGGTTTAAAGTTTACAAAGTGCTTTATAAATAATATCTCATTTGAGCTGAACAGCCCTATGAGGCTGGTGTTACTGTAAATATTAATCTCCTTTTTGCAGATGAGAAAACTGAGGGTAATGGAAGTTACACACCTTTCCTATGGTCATACAAATAAGTAATTTTTGGAGGAAGCATTCATACTTAGGCCTCTTTTGACTCAGTATAGCCCTGAGGAACTTGAGGGAGCTAAAACCACCCTGTTTGGCCACTGGTGTAGTTGTAATAGAGAAGGACCTTCATCGCAAGGTCATATGGTTAGAATGATAAGGGATCTTCAAGTTCACCTCATCCAGTCTTTCATTTTACAATGAGGAAAATGCAGCCCAGAGAGGATAAATGACCTATCTAGTGACAGTCACTCTGGCAGTAAGTAGCAAAGCCAGGATTTAATAAAAGTAATAATAGTTGACATTAATCCATCACTTTAGGGTTTGCAGAGGACATTATATACCTTATTACAACCCTATGAGGTTTGCCATCCAGGCATTATTTTTACAGTTGACAAAACTCAGACTCGGGGACAACGAATGACTTGCCCAGCTTATTACCCAGACAGTTAAGGATCAGAGATGAGACATGGACCCGGGTCTTCCTGACTCGAAGTCCAGCATTGGGTCCATTGCACCTGACCCCAAGTTCCATGTCCTTTACCTAGTGATTTGGCTGAGACTGTAATAGTTATGATGTCTGCCCCCTCCCATTCCTGCCTTGCTAGAAAAAGACTGGGCCCCACCAAGGAGTGGTCATGGTCTTAGAATATGTCTACTCACCATTGGTGACTCTATGTTTGAATCACAGGATTGGAAAGAACATTGAACGGATTTTGTTTCATCCCCTTACCACACCTAGATGATGCCAAATAGATATCAGGATTTCTCATGTTTCATGGGGTCATAGGGCTTCCAGGGTGATAGGGACCTTCCTTAACTACCTTCAAAGAAGGAGATTCTCAAGTTTGCCTCAGCTGTTCTCCTTCATAGTTCTTATAAACCTCACCTTCAGGAAATCTCTTTCTACACTGACCTAAGTTTTAGAATTTTTGTCTTAATATTCCTTAAAAGAGTGGGAGTTAGGCCAGGGTTCAGCTTCAGGGATGTGGATTTTTGCTTGGCCAGAGCAGGAAAAAAAAAAAAACTGGGTCTTCCATGCTGTTGTAGTGGTCTTTGAATTTCCACTCTCAGACAGCACTGTGGTAGGCACTCATTTCAAAGCCAATTGGAACTGGTGGTCAGTTCCAAACCATTCAGTCCACTCTCAACCTCTCCCACAGAATAGTTTGCTCATTTCCTAGTTCAAAGGAGCACTAGAGCAGAAGTGCTGAGAAGAAGCCCGGAGCCATTTGCTTTTGTGTGAGCCTCTGCAGGAGGAAAATGAGCAGCCTAGAGTCTAAGCTCCTAGCAGCCTAGGGTAACAGTAAGGGCTCACGGCCCTTCCTTCCCCCTCCCACCTCTCTCCCCAGGAGTCTGCAGAAAGAGGGAGGCTAGGAAGCCTGTTATAGGAGTCTGTGTCATAGGTCTTCTCCCGCTGGCAGTTAGGAACACTCCTTCTGGGGCTTGGAATCAGTAGAACTGAGGCATCTGCAGCATCGTTACTGAATCTTCCCATTGCTGTCAGAAACTGCAAGTACTGTACCTCCTTCTGCGCCTTCCAGTCTTCCATTCCCCCAGGCTTTCAACCCTGAATCCTCTTCTTCAGGGGGGAGGGGGAGGTCCAGGGTTTATTCTCCAAACCAGCTTTCCCACAAGTCCACTTAGCCCAGCCAGCAGGCCAACCCCTGGCAGGCCTGTGTTTAAATAGGAAACCAGATCCAAGGATACCCCTCTTGGGACATTCACAGGGAATACTCCCCTCTGACTAACCTAATCAGTATGTAGATGTCACTGATGTTTATACAACTGAAGCTGGGGGGTTGAAGGGGATTCGTTTGTCTGGCCAGAGCTCAGTTCCAAAGCAAAGCACTCAGCTTGGTCCGATTGGGGGAGATTAAAAATAACTCTTCCATCCTTGTCAAAAGTTTGCATCCCCTTTTGTAACACCCCATTAAGCAATCAACCTCCTCGCCTGTATCCTAGTTCACTGGCGGCACTAATGCGTAGGCTTTTCACAGCACGCAAAAACCTCCCGCAAAAGGAACTGACACCCTTAGCCCTCAGCTGGCTGCTAGAACCCAGCCTCCCCAGGAAGACACGCACTAGACTTTTAGCAGGAATACGGGAGGCTCATGCAAGGAAGTCATATTAAAGCTATTTGTGAGGTTGCCAGAGGGATTTCTTTGATTTATAAAGTATGAAAGATTGCCATTTATGAATTCACAAGCGAATGAGTTACTGCCTGTATTGTGCTCCCTAGAAGCTCATTATGTTATGAATCCCAGTGTGAAAACTGAACGGGCTGCTTTTGTCACCAGTGTATAAAGTACTGCCTGCAAATGACCTTTCTCTTTTTGCTCCACACAGGCTGGGTGGTGGGCTCTCTGGAGATTCTCGGCAGCCCAGCTGGCCTAGTCAGAAGCATTGGGAATGGCATCGACGACTTCTTTAGGCTTCCCTACGAAGGGCTGACCCGAGGCCCTGGGGCATTTGTCAGCGGAGTTTCTAGAGGGACTACATCCTTTGTAAAGCACATCTCCAAAGGTAGCTCATGGTTTCATAGATGCCTCATTTTTGTTCCTTTCCTTTTCCCTCTTTTTTTTTTTTAATTTTCAAGAACGTGTTAAATTCTGAACCACACTCAGGTGGCCTCTAGCTTTGCTTGGCTTGTTAGCTCTCATCAAAATGTTGGATTTGTAACCAAGCCTGCCTATAATATCTCAGGTATTCAGCAGAGCACGTCCTGCCTGGAGTGTGTGCTAGAAGGCTTCAGAACTTTAAACCTCCCACTGGGCAAACCAAGGTTGGCTCTGCTGTTAGGCCTTGTGATAAATACAGAAATATTAAAGGTGTTCAGGACTGCTGCAAAGCATCAGAAATCCTACACTCTGTTGCCTCATCATATTTATTATTTTTTTCAATGTAGATACAGTTGTCATAACTTTTGTAAGTATGTGGATACATTTTGACATGAAAGCAGATCGAGATGTAAAACATAACTGGCCTTTCCTAAGCAAGACACAGAAACAGTGCCATCTTGCGGTCAAGACCCCCAGGAACAAAGCCTGCCTCTGCTGGCCGCCAAGCTGGGAATGCTGGTGCTGGCCAGGGATACAGATGCCTGCAGAGGGAGGAGGGGCTTCAGTTTTCTTTCTTTCTTTTTTTTTTTTAGACTAACCTGGGTTCACCCCTTCTGTAATGCTAAGGTCAGGCCTAAAATGACTTGGGTTCCAGCAAAGGACATCTGAGCTCGTCCCTCGTCCCCACTTCCTCCTCAGCAGGAGCTAGGCCAAACAGAACAAAAGGCTTTTCACCCCATAAAAGTAATTTTGATTTGGGAAGTGCTACAGAAGACGACAAGGAACTGTAGGGACTACCCCACTCTGAGTTAGCTAAGGCTATAGAATATCTCAAAAGTGGGCATGGGTATAAGATCGCAGATTCAAGGCAGCTTGAGGGAGGGAGAAAAAAGGGAGCAGGTTAGACATACTCAGCATGAGAGAACCCACAGTAAACTGGTGAGGACCGTGAACTTTGCAGAGAATTGCCAGATGATTCACTGGTGGATTTTTCAAAACTTCCAAAGCTCCGGTAGTTAGTGTTTGTATTGTTTCAGCTTCAAAATAAAACCACCACCACCTCCCAGATTTCTCCTAACCACAGGAGTAGCATCAGCATCCCAGGTCTTTATTTTGTAAGGATGGGCTTTCTGCACTGACTCTCTTCTTCCTCCTATAGCAAGGTCTATTTCTTTTTCCAGTTGCTAGCAAAGGTGCAGCTGCAGGATAACATGGAGCCAGCCCCCCCAACGGATGGGATAGTTTTCCTGTGATGTTTACTGAAGCATTAAGTTTTGTTCATTGAGATGTATGCACATTTCCTCAGGGGAATTCTGACTTTTCCAGAAAGAAACAGAAATGGCCTTTCTGGGGAGCAAAAGAATCGTGACTTTTCCATGATTTGTTCCCTTGATTTTCTTCACATTCTTTTCAGTTAACATCCTGCATTCTCAGTGGCACAATCAGGATTTCCTTAGCCTGTCAAATGATGCCGTTTAGTGTCTCCCTTTATTATGACTAAAGCAATCAGGAAAAAAATCTCTCATTCAGAAAGCGGACCCATGTCTCTGCAGCCTGCCTGGGCCCCAGCAGCGCAGCTCCTTGCTAAAGACCTTTCTGATCAAAGTGGGCAGGTTTTGCCCTTTGGAATTTGACCTAAATGAGGCTTTCAGAACTGACTGGTCTCAGCCAGACTGTACCAATCTAATCCATGAAGGATATTCATTCCTATTAAATAACTCTCCTGGAATTGGACTTGTACAAATGACTCCTAACCTAGCCTTTCCCCCGTCTTTCTCCCCTCTATTAACTATTAACATCTATTAACTGCCTCTGAGGTACAGTTGTAATCATTTCTTTATAACCTTTTAATTTATATCTCTTTTTGTAGGCTTTATATACCAGGTGCTGTCACTCGTTGATTGTTGGTCTGATTTTCCATCCTTCCCTTGAAGCAATTTAGCCCAGGAAATAAGGCATTTATCTGTTCAGCATCACTGCTCCTCCATATGAGTGTCCTGCTGACAGACATCACCTTGTGTCCACAGGTACCCTGACATCCATCACCAACTTGGCCACAAGCCTGGCCCGGAACATGGACCGACTCTCCTTGGACGAGGAGCACTATAACCGGCAGGAAGAGTGGCGGCGTCAGCTTCCTGAGAATTTGGGAGAAGGGCTCCGGCAGGGTCTGTCCAGGCTAGGCCTCAGCCTCTTGGGTAATGCCTTAACAACTGTGATTGAGTATCCTTGGCCAGTTGTGTTCTACTACTACTACTACTACTACTACTACTACTACTACTACTACACACACAAGCGCGTATGCGCACACACACACACATACACACACACACTCCACTCATGCCTTCTCAGGACACTTGCAGCTCCTCCTTTACCACTAACAATCAACTGCAGGGACTCGAAGCATTTTATCAGCCTTAGACTCTTCCCAAAAGATTATAGAAATAAAAACAAAGCCCCAAGACTTATCCCAGGTTACACAATGAATCACTGGGAAGATTGGAAAAAAACAAGACTGAAACCCAGTTTCTCTATTTTTTTTTTGAAGGGGGGAAGGCAGGGCAATTGGGGTTAAGTGACTTGCCCAAGGTCACACAGCTAGTAAGCGTGTCAAGTGTCTGGGTCTGAATTTGAACTCAGGTCCTCCTGACTCCAGGGCCGGTGCTCTACTCACTGCGCCACCTAGCTGCCCCTGAAACCCAGCTTCTTGTGCCTTCCGATGGCTATTAGGCTCTAACATCCAGAGATCAGCCTGTGCTTAAGTGAGTTCTTTCTCTTTTCTGGGGGTTATTCGAAAGTACAAGAGCTTTGCATTCTTTTTCCTCTAGTACAAAACATGTCTTTGGCTTTCATGTGATGGTCCAAAGAAAGGAATAATTTTCACACAGTGAGGGTAACAGAGTCAGCCTAAGGACACTGCATATGACTGTTGACTTTCAAGTGAATTATAGGAAAACCTTATGCAACCCATTGCTCCTTCTGCACCATAGATATTGTAGATGCTTGTTTTTGTTTGAAAACCACTTGAACAAAGTGCAAATGTCATGTAAACTTCAATGAGGAGCCTACTTTTCTAAAGACAGTCCGATCGGCCTGACTCAGCGTAATTATTGTTTGTCAAGCAGCCAGATGGTATGGTTAGAGGTGAAGATTGCTATGGATATTTCAAAATATTACAAATGTTTGAAAAGGCTTTGCTTTGGAAAAATCTATGAAAAGGAAGCTTCTGAGCTGAAATTCTGTGGAACAGGGTTTTCAAGAGTATTTTTGTTTGTCGCCCCAGCAAAGGAATTTAAAACTGTATTGCTTGGCAAGCAGCCTTGGTGTATCTGAAGGAGTATGCGGCTCACAGAGATCAAAGTGGTCCAAAGCAGCCCAGAGCCAGAGGTTAGAAAAGATGAGCCGGAGAGGACTGATTCCCTTCCTCATCTTCGGCACTCAGCACAGCTCTACAGCTTCACAACCACAGCCCAGAAGGGGCCCCAAGAGGAAGTGGTAAAACATTACAAGTTCAGGTTAAGTTACTGGAAATTATTTAAGCAATAACATTCGATGGCGTGGGCCACTGCCATTTGATAATGCCTGGATACTAAGGAGCTAATGAACTAGGATGAAAACATTATATAAAGGGAATGGCAACATCTTCTTTGTAAAGTAGCCATGGCCCTGGCCATACCGCAAAGCACCAGAGGCTTAGAAGGGCTTGTTTGTGATGGGCCCATCTGAAGGAAGGGTGACTTGAGCAGAAAGAGGTGCATGTTTTCATTTGTGTGCTAGGGGATTAAGTATCTATGGCTCAGAGGAGTGGTAATGAGGCTAAACCATGATATTTTTGAAGCATTTTATCCTAATTTTCATCATTCATTCATGCATGTATTCAAGCATCTATTAAGTGCCTACTATCTGCCAGTGGTATAGTTTTTAATCCCTATCATGCTTAATACCCATCAGCAACTCCAACCTTATCAGCAAACAGAAGCCCAGGTGGGCTCTAGCTCCACAGTGGTGGTAAGATCAAGATTGGATCAAGATCGAATGCTTAGCTTTCAGGTACAGACTGAATGTGTCATTTCCTCCTGGGCCCAACATCCCATCCCTCCACTTAATTTGAAATGCTTGGTGTTCTGCTGCATGTTAAAAATATATTGAATGCTGCTTTAGGCTAGAAAACTCCAAGTCAATCAAGAAGTCTTCTTGACCAGCCTTAGCGGTCTTTATTGTAGTCTTTGTTCCTCATTATTCCATACCCCAAAGCATCAAAGAACATGCTATCTTGCTCTTTCAGAGGTTTCCACTGGTATTTTCAGCATGCTGGTCCTATGTCTGTGGCATTAATAAGAATAAAAGTGAGCATTCTGCATCTCCTGAATATCTACATGTTCTCTAGTTGGAGTGATAAGGTTTGGAATATATGACTTTCTACTGGGAATGCTAGTTGGGTACCAGCAGGCTCCAGAGTCCTAATGCCAGGAGCATTTCTAGAGTTTTCATGCTTTCTGGGTCCCTAGAGCATATGTCCAGACTAAGACAGGTAAGGGTGGTCTGATCCAAAGCCATTTTCACAGCTCTAAGCCTAGAGAGACCGTTTGCTGTAGTGAAAAGAACATGAAACTTGAAGTCAAAAAACCTGAGTTTGAAGCCTGGTTTTACCACTAACTAGCTGTATGGTGATGAGCAAATTACTTAATCTCTTTGAGCCTGTTACTTACTCTAAAACCTAAACAAGAGTATGCACTTCACAGGGTTGACATGAGGACCAAGCAAGATAAAGTTTTTTAAATGTTCTGCAGTTTCTATGGTGCTACGTATGTGTCGTTATTCATGAACACGAATATGCCATTATTCCTGAACAGTTAGTCTATTTCTGTTAGTCCTGGATTCCAGTCCATTTGTGAAAGGGTACTGCTTTGGGCCTGCTGTTTACCAGCCTCGGAGAGGCCTATGAACCTGTCTGGGAGTCCTCTGGATCTGTATACATAGTATTTGCCCGTGGATTCAAAGGGATACAAGCCAGGGCACAGAGGGAACCAAAGCTGATAGTGCTGTCCAACCCAAACTCCATCATTTCGCACTTGGTGATGCCCATTGCTTTTCTGGCAGGCGCCATCATACAGGCAACAAGGTAGCCTATAAGTGTAAGAAGACTCCAGTGGAAAGAAGAAGGAAGTTTGCATGGGTTAAGAAGGCATAAAACCCCTGGAAAGGCTTTAAAAGCAGGAAGTGTACATTTGACCTGAAAGCCTAGGTTCCAGGTTCTAGTCTCAGCACTGCTACATTTAAGCTGAGTTTCTAGGCAAGCTGTCTATCCCTTTGGGCGTCTGTGATAACCTTGGAATAATTAATCTGAAATTCTTACCAGTTGTTACTACAGATTATATTATTTCATCATATAATTTTATTATTAAATTAAACATAGATCTTTATTTTGGTTATTCTTTGTAAAAAACAGTCATAGCTCTTTAACATGCCAGGCCTAACTCATTCCAGTGACACAGGAACTGTTTATGGCTTTGGTTATCCTCCGAGTAGGGCTTCAATGTCTCTTTCTTAAATGCTAACAGGTATTCAAAGTGAAACTTTTCTTTGATCTGCCATTTTCTTTAGCCACTGACTACAGTGAAGGCTGTCATTACCATAGTTTCAATAAACTATTTCAATATCCAGAAGAGTAGAAAGATTCAAAATTATGGCGAAACGTAGCTGAGATGCTCTCCACGCAAGAACGAGCTGCCAAATCACCTCCTTCTGGTTAACACGGAGAGCACTTTGTGAATGTGAAGGTGGCGCTGTCACACACTCTGACTTCTTATTGATTACCAGTCAGGTATTCACCCTTTCCTTGGCACTGAATGTGTATAACACACTACTGAATTGAGGGCCCAGTGGGTAATATGCAAACAAAGCCTGATGCTGCAGTCATAGCCTGCCTGCTATGACCTGGAAAGAGTTGGACCTCTTAGGAGAATGTACAGATGTTTATTCCCCTATTAAGCATCATCTGGCTCAGTCCTACAATAGCAAATTATTTACATTGCTTTTATATACTCACACTCTTCTCTAAAATAATAAGAAATAAAAAACGATTCCCAAAGACTTGTGCTGCGCTCCAGGAATTTCTCTGCTGGAGTTGGGCCCGTAGGAGACTGTGACCACATGGAGATGGCTGTGATTTGACAAAACAAGGGCAAGGAGCGCTTTCCTTGGCGGGTGCTTTACACATAAAAAGGGAAACCAGACGAAGAGAGCTTTCTACATGTAGGGCTGGGGGCAGGAAAAGAGAAGTCCCATGAAGAGAGCCCCCTGGAGGGTTGGTGGAAGGCCTCTGAGGAGCCTCTGGGCAGAAGCTGGAAGAAGAGGCACCTAACCGAGATGGGATGATTCTGTACTACTTATCGTACTGGGATGTTACACACATTGACATTTCTGCAAGGGATGTTTTCTGTTCTCGTTAGTCGAAGCACATTTGTGTTGACAATAGGAAACTGTCAGAAATTACTAGGAGACTGTTTTCTTACCCACAGTGAATATCAAGGAAAAATTTTACTGGAAATTGACTGCTGGTCAGGCCTTTGTGTTTCCCAGCTAAAGAAAAACATGGGCTCGGAGAGGCTTTAATTAACCTTAAAAACCAAGACTGGGAAGTACCTTCTTTCTGTAATGATATCCAAGTGTATATTCAGAAAGTTACTATTGTTATTGTACACAAAGATATAAAGAGTGGTCACCAACACTTCTCCAGCCACTAAAACTAATGGATAGACTATATTGTAAGGGATTTGAATGAAAGAAAAGCAAGAATTTTCTGAGTGGTGGTTGGTAAATGCTGGTGTGGTAGAGCTCTGAAATGTTTTAAAAATAGGTTCAATTCTTGTTTACCCAGTATGGTTCAAATACTGTGTTTCCTGACTAATTGCCAGGCTTGCAATGAATGACTCCTTAAAGCCCCATCCTAACCCCAAAACCATTCGAAGGAATGAAGATAGCATTGGACTTGGAGTCCAAAGGCCTGGATTCAGGTCTTGTCTTTGGCACTCACTACTACACTCAATGTTCCTGTGACTGTGGGCAAGTCATTCCATCTCTCCAGGGCTCAGTTTCCTCATCTATAAAGTGGGACTAATGAGTAATACTTGCAGTCCCTGCCTCCCAGAGTGGTTGTGTTTGCCTTAAAGCACTACGCAGATATGAGTCATTACTGGAAAGAACAAACCATCCTAACAGGCATCTTCCTAGCTCTGCTTCCAAAACAAAGTAGCCTAATTGCATGGAAGGGGTGGGGGTTGTGTTTGACAGAGGGGCTTGTCAGTGGGGACCGCTATCCTTTTTGTTGGACTGGGAACTAAACTCCAGTGTGTTAGATTGCTGTGGGCTAAACCCTCTCAGAGAGTTAGATCATTGTGAAGGAGACAGTAAAAGTTTAACTTAAACAAAGCCAAAATTGTGTTCAGATCATTGGTATAGTGAAGGACTTACAATGAGGGTGGAGTTCTGTTTTCAATCCAAATAAAACCATGTTCCAGATTTAAGGTTTTCTTCTGGTCCAGGGATTTAAATCCTCATTAATTATTGGTGATTTTTGTTGTTCCAGGTGCAATTGCTGGTATTGTAGACCAACCAATGCAGAACTTTCAGAAAACATCCGAGGCCCAGGCATCAGCCGGCCATAAGGCCAAAGGCGTTATCTCCGGTGTGGGTAAAGGAATCATGGGGGTGTTCACTAAGCCCATTGGAGGAGCAGCAGAGCTAGTGTCGCAGACTGGCTACGGTAGGTTCTACTTGAGATCGTTGGCAGTCCTGTGCCTCAGAAGGAGAATGGCTGGTGTCGTGAAGCAAGCGCTGTACTTGAAGTTGAAAAGCCCAGGTACAAATCCTGGTTCTGCCACTGAAAAGCCATGTGACCTTTACTTCCCTAAGCCTCAGTCTCCTTCTCTATGACATGAGGGGATTGGAAGAGATGCCCTCCCCTCACCCCTCACATTCTATGATTTTCTCCTGAAACATAAAGTTCCAGTTGATTTGAAGCCATTCACATGCAGAAAAATTACAAGTAAACAGATGCACGGGGACTGCCTTTCTCTCTGTTTCACCTCATCACACTGACTTGAACGAAGATGTTTTAGTTTTGTGGAATACCAAAGAAGTAGAATTACACTCTCTATAAAATCCTTTTGTAGATCCAGGCAATCAATTAGTGATTTCAGCCTACGTGCCGCTGCCGAAGTGTTTTATGAGCCACTAAAAGCCTGCTCTTTTATCAGGAGTAACCAGGAAGAGGCATGTGTGTGCCACACGCGCCCACAAGCACCCCACCCCGTATATTAGGGGGAAGATTGGCGCTTCGGTTAAAAAGAAGTGTTACAGCAGAAAAAAGAATGATGGTTTCTTCCAGTGGGAAATTTGAAAGCAAAAGTGGGTTATGGGCAGGCAGGAAGACCCCTTGGAATTCCAGGGTTTCCTGAGAGGGAATTGGCCCAGTGTATGTGGGGTCTGGTTTTAGAAGATGCTCTGACCTGAGAAGTGTCTGTGAGGGGAAGAATCCCCAGCCTGGACCACACCCTCCCTGCAGACCTCTAGTGCTAGGAGCTAGATATGAAGATTGTTCATGCAGATCATTCTGCTTACAGAAAGCTCTTTCACAGAATAGGGGATAGGAACAGGAACTTGGCCTGTGATTTCATTAGTAAAGGAAATTCCTGGTTGAGGAAAATTCCTCTACCATGGAAGGTCGTCACTATCTCTGCAGCCTAGAGTCTCAGGGATTTTCTTAGGGTGCTGAGAGGTGGTGACCAGTTCAAGATCCCAGAGCCAGTATACTCAAACTCAGAGTCTTTCTGGCTTTCAAGCTGGTTCTCTGTCCTCTAGGCCTTTCTGCTTCAGCTTCCCAGAACAAGCAAAACAGAGAACTCAGAATGGTGTTCCAAAAAAAGAAAAACGGTTAAGGCTATTCACATTTAGAATATCCCAGGGATTTCATATAAAGTATCCCCACTCTCAATTCCTATCTTAAATATTGAATAAAATTCTCAGTGAGAGCACTTTAGAGTTACTTTTAATCATTGTGACGTTTTTTACCTTAATTGTTTAAATGCTAGTGGCAATGCAGTCAACCACGATTTAAGAGATATTTCCAGGCTGTGGGAATCTTCTCCTGCTTGTCCACTGTTCTTCAGGTAGACATACCCTGCACACTTCATCAGGTCATGAAGAACACTAGACACATTTCACCACAACTCATCACAAATCTCAATAGATCTGACTCAAGCTAGTCAAACATAAAAATACATCTCCATAACATGTGATGAGCAAGAAATGAATATACAACAGTTAGATGAACTCTCAAAACTGGGATTATGTCTGAGAGAATCCTTGGGGGGAGTTGGGGGGGACCACACAGAAATCAACGTGTGGTCTCTTCTAGGAATTCCCCTCCCTTCTTCCTCCTTCACTCCTTCCTTTTCCTCTTTCTCACACTCTCTCCATCTGTAAATGACAGTTTTGCCCACACGGCAACAGACAACACTCTCTGAGTAAGATCACAACTGGAACACTGCTCTTAAAGATTACCAGCAACACAGACATTAAAAGTTAAATTCTGTTTTCATATGCTTTAGTGAAAATAGCATTCCTTTCAGTATGGAGGTTTCCCCAGATCCTCGGGCTGTGGCGCTTCCTCAGCTGCCTTCGTTTGAACGGTTCCGTACCTTACTGGGTATTTCCCAGGCCTACCTTATAGGAGGCAAACATCTCCAGGAGTGTCACATGGCTTCTCTGGGTTTCCATCATTCTTGTAAATTTTTTATTACAGCACTGAAGTTTTTACAAACCACTAACTCTCAGCCTAATGACTAAGCCTCATTTATAAACATTTACAAGCCTTCCGAAAGCACACATGCTGTACCATCTTCAGTCTTGAAAAGCTTATTTGGAGACCTGTGGAGCTACTTCTTGTAGCCTTCACTCTGTGCTGGCACTAAGAAGAGCTCCTAATAAACCAGATGCCCCAAGTGGTCTCATAAATGTATATGGAGCCATGTTTAACAGCTGGATTAAGTAACTCAACATTTAAATACAGTATCTAAGCAAACTGTGTGTGTTGTGTTTTTTTATTATTATTTTACCAACCATGACACAGATATGGAAGTATTTTAATATTAAGCAGGAAAGTTAACGGTCTTGACGTTTGTACATAAATTGTAAATGATGTGTATGATTCTCTTCAGGAATGATCGTCCTCAAGAGTATTGTCCTTCCTCTAATTGCTAGGATGTGCCTGGATTTTAGGACATTCATATTTTAGTTTGTAGCTAATGCAAGATCATGAGGGTTAAGTGCATTGTAATGTTTAATGGATTATCTATACCCTCGCCTCCAAAGATGTGACATCATTTTAGATCTGTACTATTTTATGGCCTGCTCTAAACAGATGACATCACTGTAACATGTAACTGTTTTCCAGAAAACAACCAGTCAGACTCTTTTCTTTCTCTCACCACAGGTATTTTACACGGAGCTGGACTTTCTCAGCTTCCCCAGCAACGCTATTATCCAAGAGATCAGCACACTGACCAGGCTCCAAATAGCCATGTCAAATACGTCTGGTAAAATTATTTAGACACTTGCTCATTTTTACATTCACATTGTTTGTTAATAGGTCCTGGCTTGCTGACCAGCTAACAGGCCGCTTCTCCTGGAGAGCAGGGGAGAGCAGGGTTTTCAGGCATCTGAAACAGAGAGGTCTTCCAGTAAACCAGGGAAAGGAGACTGCTGCCTCTCCAGACTCAGGCTGTAAAGCTAATCTGTCCCTTTCACCATTTGGTGAAGAAAAGAATATGTCTTTGAAAAACCCTGGTCCAGAAGACAGCCATTCCCCTGGAACTGGGATCAAAACCAACTTCCCAAGGGGTATTTTTCCAGTGAAAAGAGAAAACTACTGACTAATAGAGGCAGCAATCTGGGCCCAGGAGAAGTCAGTCTGACAGAGATCATCTCTATTCATGAGTTTCACAGCTGGGGGTTAAAGCAGGCAGAAATCAGCATTCAGAATGGAGTGGCCATTTCTAAGGAGAGAATGAAAAAGGCTGGGTCCTGAAAGTTGGATGGCAGAAAGCGTAAGTTTCTTTTACAATCTTGTGCTTCCAATATCATTTTCATCCTTTTTAAATAGGAAAATGCTACAGTCGCTGGGGAGGCCAGAAGTCCACATGACCTTGGATGTGGTTCTTGTGAGTGGCTCAGGCCAGGAACACGAAGGGTGCTTGCTTTTAACATCAGAAGTGCTCTTTGTCGTTAGCGTGAGTGAAGACACACAGCAGCAAGCCTTTCCCATCACCGAGGTTGACTGTGTCCAAGATGTCAAGCAGAGAAACCTTCTGAAGGTGCAGCTCAGGCAGCCCAGAGTGACCTGTGACATAGAGGTGAATATTCTGCTTTGCTTTTACATACAAACAATGGAGTGAGTGCTCCATCCTCCATGGTGCTGGGCAGGGCTGAACTGAGTCCTCAGGCCTGACTCCTATGACCTAGACAAGGATGTTTGCCATTTGTGAGTGTGAAGTCCCTTTTTATTCCTCCTTGACCCTCATCTGCAATTGAGGCAGACTTGGTAAGAGGAGGTGTTTCAGCAATCCGGCTAGCAGCTTCTGTGGGGGCGTAAGATCCACTCACAGCCAGCACCCAGAAAGCTGCCAGCAGCAGAGGTTCTTTTGATCTGCTTAACTAAGGAAAGCAAGGTGAAGGGGTGACAAGCTTACTTTAATTCAGCATGCAAATATCATTCACTTAGCTCAGGTGAAAAAGCCAGCACCCTGAACTTCAGAACAAAACACAAACAAATTACAAGCATGGACAGACAGACCTTGTCTGATTCAAATCCCAATACATAGTTCCCAGAGTTCAACAAAGTCTTAGCATCCTTAGCTACAGCTGCCCAAGTCTCCTCATCAACACCATCTCAAGAGCCCCCACACAAATGGCTCTGTCCTCCCTTCTTATAGGGCTTCAGAGGTCATCAAACGTCATCTGAATGACCAGAGTTTAGGCTGTGGTGATTGGTTCTTGAGTTGGCCCCTCCCGTTAGGACCCTGGGAGGTTCACATGCACATAGATTAGGTTAACACCTAATGGGGCGTGGTTCTGGAGTTAGCACCTCCCCTTAGCCAGCCCCACCTTGGGCCCCACCCCAGTCACCAGTCCACACCCACATAGGTTCCACACCTAATAGGAGTTTGGGCCTGGGGCTTAGCAAAGCAAACAAAAGCCAAACTCTTCAAGGGCACTAAGTGCTAAGGAGCCCATTTTGCTTACCAACACAGGAGGGAAGGCGATGGTGGTGACAAAAGTGTTGTGAAGGGCCCATCCCAGATGCCCAGCTGCAGCCTCCCTAATAGGCAAAAAGGAGGTTCACAGCCTAGGACTCCAGGCAGCTGGGATCACACAGTCTTGTCTACACTTAGGTGTGCTAAAATGTGCAAGGTGGATCTATTGCAGGTGAGAGCTGGAGCTATCTGTCATCTCCAAGACATTTATAAAAATTAAAAAATGATGACAAAAAGTCAGTCCTCCAGCAGGCTCTGTGCATTGTTAGACGCTGCACCCTCCAAGAGAAGAATTTCCCCTGCCCTGTGTCTCTTCTCTTGCCCATATTAGAGATAAATGAGGGAGCAAAAAGAACACTGGATCTGGAGGAGGAGGACCTAAGGCCAAACCCATGTCTGCCACTTACAGGCTACAGAACCTTCGACAAATCCTTTCACTTTTCTGGGACTCGTGTCCATTTCCAGATTCTCTCCAAGGTCCCTCTTTGTGGGCTAGGGCCCTCTGAGCCATGTGCAAGAAGACTCTGGTGCTTGTTGTAGGTGGTCTGGAGCGGAGGGTGTGTTTCTGTTTCTCCACTCGCTCCTGTGTATGAGTTCGGTGAGGACCATCATCAGGGTACTCATGCCTGAAAAGGTGTAAAACCAGAGCAAACCATGGCTCTGGAGTCCTTAAGGTTCAGTAGAACACAGAATGAAGCTGTCAAACCAACAGGATTGCCCCTTCTTCTTCCTCCTTCCATCACATTCCAGGGGTCAAAATATTGTTGAGAAACATAGGTGCCAGGGACTGTTTCCTTTCTAGCCAGCCTCTTTGTGCTCTTTCCTTTGGTTGGGAATTTTTCTGGGTCACCTTCTTCTGCCTGACCAATCAATAGGTGATAGCTCTTGGATGCCCATGGGATGCATAGTACTAAGTGTTTTGGGAAGATGAGGTGAGCAGTGACCTGAGGACATACCTTGCCCTGGCGTGAACAAGGGCCTTACCCTAGAAAGTTGCTCTCTGCCCCTTCTAGTTGAACTTCTACTCTATTTGGGGGGCATCGGCATCCGACCCCAATCTGATCCTATGAACGAGGCATTCTTTGAGCCCAGCTTCAAATTAGCTTCTTACCAAACCAAAGATAGGTGGCTGCTGCTAACAAGCTAAGTCACGGTAACTCTGAATGGCCGCTAGTCTTCAGAGAAAACGACAGAGTGCTATCTTCTGGAAATCATTCGATAATCATCCTAGTGTTACAGACTGCTTCTCTCATACCACTGTTTGGGGTAGAGTTATCTGAGAAGATGGAAGTAAGCCAACGACAGCAACTTCTAGATTTCTTTAGTTTCCTGGATCACAATCAGTCAGGCTTTAAACCATGGCTTGGCATCAAGACCACATTGCTGTTTTGAGTTGATGACTTTCTGGGGATAAACAGAGGTCATATGTCCAAGCTGACTTTATTCAATCTGCCAAAACCGTTAGATGCAGTTGACAATAGAGGAGTGCTGATTTGGCTTCAGGGCTTGGCAGGGGGAAATAACATTGTCTTCAAGTGACTCCCCTTAGTGCTTAAGTCTCAGAGGACTTGCTGGGTAATTGTGACTGTTCTTCTCAATTGTTTGGGAAACACCGTGCTTGGGCTATTGGGACTGACTGGAGATTCGTCATTTGACATTGATGGAGTGATCACTACACCCCTCAAATTAGATCTTCGTCTTTCTCCTTTCCTAGATGGGGTAGGAACTTAGGGAGTCACCTTTACCGGAGGGGAATCAGATTAAAGAAGGGTCTGGTTTTTTGAGGATCAAAGAAGATGACAGCTTAAACTACCACCCCTGGAAGCTGCCAAAAGCTAGTAGAGGCCTTATTATCACTCAGCATGACCTACTTTAGAAACACTTGACTTGGTGTGGTGGTAGAGACTGGAGTCTGAGAGCGCAGCTTCGAATCTTGCTTTGACCACTTAATACTTTTGCAAACCAAAGCAGGTCCCTCCCTTCTCTGGGCCTCTTTCCTCATCTTTAAGATGAGGAGGCTAAAACTAGGATCTAAAACTCACTGGAAGGGGCAGCTAAGTAGCACAGTGAGTAGAGCACTGGCCCTGGAGTCAGGAGGACCTGAGTTCAAATCCAGCCTCAGACAGTTGACACATGTACTAGCTGTGTGACCTTGGGCAGGTCACTTAACCCCAATTGCCCTGCAAAAACAACAACAACAAAAAATATTAAAATTCACTCTAGAATCCTATGATTCTGGCCCTTGGTTGGTTGATCTACTTATGCAACAAGCACTTATTAGGCACCTACTACATGCAGACACTGAACTGGGTGCTGGGGATACAAAGACCTATATCAGATAGTCTCTATCATCAAAGAGATACATTCTACTGTGGGGAAACAATATGTATAAAGAAAACATAAAATATAAACAGTATAAACAAGGTAATTACTAGGCATGGAACGAGTACTAGCTACTGAAAGGAGAAGGAGAAGGAGGAGGTTTTGTATAGGAGATAGCACTTGAGCTCAACCTTGAAGGAAACGAGGAATTTAAAACATTCTAGTCCCCGGGCCAGCCTCTGAAAAGACTTAACTGCAGAAGGTGGGCGGAAAGCAACTTTCTGGGAGCTGGCTCTTTTTCAGTACCAGGGCAGGGCTTTGAAAAGAGAACATCAGGGCCACTTTAGGCCTGTTCCAGGGTTGCCCCTTTAGGTCACTGCTCACTTCATCTTCCCATAGTATTTCACTTAGTGCCATGCCTCCTCTGGGCATCTGTAACTGAAATAGCTCGTTCATGAAGGACAGCAGTGTACAAGCAATCCTGAGAGTGTAGACTGAGACTCAGCTTGTAGAGGGCTTTCAGTTCCAAACCAAGGAGTTTGTACTTTAACGTGTGTTGTGAAAGAGCCAACAGTGATGCTTTGTAAGAATGGGGGTTGCATGGCCAGATCTTTAGAAATAGACAGGAGAGAGTGGATGGGAAAGAAGTGAGACCGGAAGCAGGCAGAGGGGGTAAGGACCTGAATTAGAGCGATTGGTGGTCTTGGGAGTGGAAAGAGAAGATGGTCGAGAGATGCTACGGATGCAGAATCAACAAAACCTGGCACCCAGTCAGATGTGAGGGTGAGAAAGAGGGAACTGTTTCAAAGGAAAGAGGTTGAGCTCAGCTTTGTACGTGTTGAGTAGGAAAGAAATACCCCCTCATCCAGCAGAGGTCAGCACTTGGGGATATGGGACAGGGCCGGAGGGAAATGGGGTCAGGAGAGGATGGCCTGGAGCTTAAGATAATGGAATCTCTTGAAGTTGGTAAGATCACCAAGAGACAAAATGTAGAACAAAGAGAAGAGGTCCAGGACAGAGCCTTGAGGGACAGCTGTGCATAAGGGTTGGGACATGGATGAGGCCGAGGAGAAGAACCAGGAGATGGCAGGGCCATGAGCACCCAGGAAGGAGACAGTGTGGATGAGGATCTTGTGCTCTGTGGGTAGATTAAGGCCTGACTGGCAGAATCGGGCTCTCCAGGGAGGCAGTCTCCATCCTGGCATGACACAAAGAGAAGAAGGTGTGCTAAAGTTTCTCTTCCATCTTCCTTCACTTGAGAACCCAAAGAAAAGAAGTGGAAATGGCACATTACATTTCATGCCATTAACTAAGTCACCTCTGTCTTCTCTGAACCCACACCCACAACTCCACCTCTTTCCCTTGTGGAGAAAAATCCTGAGCAACAGAATAAGGTACTCGTTTTTCTGTAAGAGCCTCGGGCAGAAGGCTGCAGTCTCCTGACATCTTGCTTCTATGCAGACCTCTGCTCTGCCTTGTACTCAGCAGCCTTGCTATGGCACATCCATCTTGGCCCCCACACCAGCGGGTCAGGCCAGAGTGTGCCATGTACCCTGCTTCCTCCCATCTTCTGCTTCCAGGAAAACAAGAACTTTCATCTCAGGCCTGTTCAGAGTGAGGTGAGGCTTCTTCTGCTCTATCCCTTTTTACTTAGATGCTGTAAAACCAAGCTTCCCTTGGATTTTGAAAGGAATTAATTTGCAGATGACATCATCTAGCAGATTCAAAAGTGAACAAGATTTTTTTCAAAGCAACCCTGGCTTCTCTTGGTCAGAGGTGCCAGTTTTAGGGTAACAATTGCTTAATGTGCCCGGCATACCACTGATATCTCCTATGGAAGACTTCAGACGAGTCAGGAGGGGCAATTTATTCATTGGCTCAGTCCCTTTCACAATGCAGGGTTTTCCTGTGCTTCAGGAGAAGCAATTATCCCTTGAGTCCACCCCACCGTGCTCCCCATCTGAAGGTCGACACCATTCCATGTGACGAGCAACAGCCCTTCTCTGCTTCAGTCAGTGGAGGTGTCTTGTGCCTTGATTGTTTTACACCAGACTAAACTGAGGGACAGGAATTGTATTACAATTATGAAGGTCCTTATTAATGTCATCTAGTATGCGATGTAGTCCAATCTTTAGTACTTGGTAATGTAGACTTAGCATGTCCCTCCTCCTTTCACCTCTCTGCAGGGTCAAGACTCCTCTTGTATGGGTCATTTTTTTTCTGTTTTGCACTTCTACAAAATATAGGCACATAATTTCCATAGGGCACAGTTGTTGGGGTTTTGTTTAGCAAACTGCAAGGCCATCCTCATCATTCCTTAACTAGTTGGATCTTCCATATTTAAAGTCATGTGAACATAGATAATTATCCTAGTGGTCTAAACTGGAAACTTCCCAGGCCACCCTTCTACACACTATGTCTATTGTATTAGGCTGGGAAAAAATCATTTATGGCCCTAGTTATCTTCTCAGAAAATCTAATAGAATCAGCCCAGGTAGCATCACGGTTCCTCAACTTCAGCTTCTTTGAAGATGGTCCAGACTTTTGTGAACCATAAATGTACTTGGCATTCTACCTCTTTTTTTTTTCCATAAAAATTTCCTCTTGCTCTGCCCAGTATTACTATTTTTTCTGGCTTTAAAGACTAATATTTATAAAAACAGAAAATGTTGTTAGAGTTTGGTATTTATTTTTCAAGTTTCTGTCCAAAGCCACTGTTTTGAAAATGGTTGAGATTTCCCTGCAGCTTTTGTCAGACTAGAATCGTTCTGAACAAGCTGAGTCCTTAGTTAATAAGACCAATCAATCTTGAACGAAGTAAGCAGAGTGAAGACGTCTTTCTCCATTGTCCTTGGGCTTACTGGTGAAAGCAGCAGCAGATGTTTTAATGCAGTTAATGAGGAAAATATGAACAAACTGTCAGATGCAAACATGACAAGCTTTATGCATCTTCAGCTGCTCCCACTAAGATTGAAGACTGTTCCCAACACAGAGCTTTCCCTCTTCTAATGGGGAGGGTGCCACTGTGGCCTTGTCACAGGGGAAGAAAAAAAAAAAACCTTTTCCTTGCTTTACATAAATGGCAAAGAGGCCTTAGCCCCTACTAGCCTCTTCATGGGAGGAGGCTCATGGGCATTAATGGTTCTTTATTTTTTTATTCTAGGTGGATGGTGCCAGAGAAAGGCTGTCTGAACAGCAGTACAACAGACTTGTGGACTACATCACAAAAACATCATACCATCTTGCCCCAACTTCTACTTCCATGCAGACACCATGTCCTGTGGTGGCTGTGGAGCCCCTTCCTTCCACAGTGAAAACTTATCATTATCTAGTGGATCCAAGTTTTGCTCACGTCTTTATTAGCAAGTTCATTATGGTGAAGAACAAAGCCCTGCGGAAGGGCTTTCCCTGAGTCCTAATGTGATGGAGGGAGAGACACCTAGTCTTGCATCTACCATTTTTTAAAGAGAAATGAATCCTGTTTTGTAACTATATGATATGGAACCAAGATGTTAATGGTAGCCTCAGTCATTCTGGAAACTCTTCTGAAATCACTGCAAGAAGAGCCTTAAATCTGATTCTGCTCCCTCTATCCCTCTCCTGGTCACCCACGGCCAAGGCCCTCTCCCCACACGTGCATACACACACACACCACAGTGCTATTTACAACAACAAAAGTAACAGCTTTAGAATGAGGGCCCCCTTTCTTTTAAAGGAGATGACAACAGGAATCCTGCACACAGTAGTACTGTCATCAAACATTATTATTTCTGCCGTATAACTCCATTTGCAAAAGTTTCCATAGTAATTCAAGATTTATAACTGTTCCTTCAAAGACAGAATGTGGTCAGCCTGGAGAGCCACTAGCTCAGCACTTCATTCCCAGCTCCAATGTTGCCGAGCTAATAATAAGCCCACGAGCCAATCCCATAGCCTGTCCATGCCTCAGTGGCCCTGTCTGTCCAGGCAGGGTCAGAATGATTTGTGGGGCTGTTTAGTCCCTTCAGTGAAGCCGTACACAAGTGCCAAGTGTTCTAATAAGTTGCTCAGGGCTTAGTCGTGTTTCGCCCACTGAATCTGAAACCGTTGGTGTGGCTCCTTTAGTGACAGCTGCTAGTTAGCACCTCTGTAACTTCAAAATGGCCTCATTTAATTGAAACTTTGTAGAGCATTTGAGTTGATTAGGACCCTGTGTGTTTTGGAAAATAAGCTGGAACCCGCAGTGTTTGTGTTTTAAGTATCTATGTATGGTTGTCATGACCATTTTTCCCCTTCATCTGAAAAGCCTCAACTTTGCCCAGATAGATGAACTGTTAATCTTTGTTGGAAGAAACAATGGTTTTACAAATCAGCAGGGTTCAGGTAGGTGTCTTTGTCACCATAAACCACATTTCAGGGTCTGGAACTCCCTTCGTAGATGCCCTGCCAAAGGAATTAATGGAGGGATTTCTAATGCCATGTTGAGGTCGAGAGGAGTTAGAAGGCCTGTCATTAATTCTCAAAGTGACCTAAATCCAGTGAGCCCCTTCAGCTGAGCAGGCAAGAATGAAAGAAAGTATAAAAACATTCCCAGCAGATAGGTTCCAATTGATTTTTTTACCCAGTTTCCAGAATGTCCATTTTCATTTCTGAATAGCTTTTGTTGAAAAATGTGGCTTCAGTTATCTTAGACTTGAGATTTGCTAGCCTGTAGTCTAGGGAGGCTACATAATGTTAAATGTTGGGCAGTTTCTCACAAACTTAGGTCGTATACCTACAACTAGGAAACACTATGAAAATACACGTTGAAGTCTTTATCTAAAGGCTACATTTTGCTGGACTTTTCAAGAACATGAACACAGCTATTTCTGAAAACCAAGATTGTATATATAGTTTTTTCGAAGAAATGTTAAGCTTCAAATTTGTGCTCAATGTGAAATGGTCCATCCATTTATGAAAGTAACTTGTCTTGCAGTGTGACAGTTTTGTCATTTGACCTGAAGGGCAACTATTAAGAAGATGTAAATATGTATTCATTCCTGAATATTTCATGGCACACAATTTAATACTGCTCATTTTACAAATTGCTTCCATAAATTGTAATATAAGAATTGTTTAAAATAAAAGTATTCCTAGATGATTTGGTAACTTACTATGTGTGAAATATATATTACAAACATTAGGGCGTTTCATACTTCAAATATGCCACAATAGCTGGTGTTTAATGTAGACCATAATAACTCATTTTGTTGTGACTAAACCAGAATTACTATACCTGTATTTTTGAAGTATTTTAATGATCTTCATTGAAGAAAAGCATTAACAAACAATATCTATCATAATAGGTGTCTTATCAATATCTGATTGGGGTAGGAATTGACAACTAGTAAACTCTAAACTAATGCTTCAGTTTCCTTGCTGCTTGTTCATCTACATCTCAACCCCTAACCATGAAGGCCCCCAAACTTTGTCCTGGACGTACTTCTCTTTTTGCTCTATTCTATCCAACTTAGCGACCTCAGCATCTATCTCCCATGTATTCATTTTGTACATTATTCCTAGATCTAAATATCCAGCCTGAGTCATTGCTGAGATAGTCTCCCATCTCCAGTTGCGTCATGGATACCTCAAACTGGATATTTGATCTAGCAGGTATATAGCAGGGAGAGACTCTGTTCCACATTGCCACCCACCTGCTAGATATTTCCACCTGCAAGTCTCCTTGACATCTCAAACTCATTATGTACAAGACAAAAATCATCATCATTTCCCCCATACTTGCCCTTCTATTTATGTTGAGAGCCCTTCTGTGGTCCCAGTTACTCATAGTCCTTAGTCCCTCCTCTTCTTTCACCCATTCGTCTTACCAAGTATTATTGCTTCTACCTCCATAGCCTTACTCTATAAGGAGAGTGGGAGTGGAGGAGGGGGGATAGAGAATACTGAGGTCCTTATGCTTCCCTCCCCTTCTCTCCATTCAGTAGGCTAACACCCTAATTCACACCAACATTTCTCATCTAGACTACTTACTTCTCTAGTTTCCCAATCGATCCTTCTGCTTTCTAAGTCTTCCTTCTTTCCAATCTAGTCTCCATACAATTTCCAAATTAGAACTCTTGAAACACAGGTATGGCCAGGTCACTCTCCTGCTTAAAAATCTTCAGTGGTTCCCTATGGCTTCTGGGATGAAATAAAAAAACTTAGCACAATAAAGGCCCTCCACAATCCAGCTCCAGTTTAATTTTCAGGACCTATTTTAAATTAATCACCTCCATGCCTTTATCTTTTTCTTACTCATATAATATTTTATTTTTCCCCCTATTACACATAAAAACAATTTTTAACTTTCATTTTTTTCAAGTTTCGAGTTCCAAACTCTATCTCTCTTTCTTTCCCCTCTCCCCTCCCTGAGATAGTAAGCAGTTTAATGTAGGTTATACATGTGCTATAAATGTAAAACATTTCCATATTAGTTATTTTGTGCAAGAAGACTCAAACAAAAAAAAAGAAAGTGAAAAATAGTATGCTTCAGTCTGTCTTCAGACATCAGATCTTTTTCTGGAGGCAGATGGCATTTTTCATCATGAGTCCTTTGGGATTTTCTTGAATCATTGTATTGCTGAGAATAGCTAAGTCATTCGAAGTTCTTCATCATACAGTATTACTGTTACTATGTACAATGTTCTCCTGGTTCTGCTCACTTCACTCTGTATCAGTTCATGTAAGTCTACCCAGGTTTTTCTGAAATCATCCTGCTCATTGTTTCTTATAGTATAGTAGTAATTCCATCACAACCATATACCACAACTTGTTCAGCCATTCTCTAATTGATAGGCATCCCCCTCAATTTATAGTTCTTAGCCACCACAAAATACATAAATTATATCATATAAATAAATAATTGTAAATAAAAGCTATAAATATTTTTGTATAAATAGGTTCTTTTCCCTTTCTTGAAATCTCTTTGGGATGCAGACCTAGCAGTAGTATTGCTGGATCAAAGAGTATAAAATTAACATTCCATCTCCTTCCTCTAGAGAGCTAGTCAAGCCAGCCATGCCCGAAATGTATTGCCTTCTCATCTCTGGCTCTAAGAATCATTATTCTCCTTTGAGACCCCCCCTCAAGTATCACTTCCTTGGTAAAATCTTCTTTCTCCCTCATTCCCACCACCTAGTTCTTAATGGGCTCTCCCTTCTCATGTTGTATCTTTCCAGTATCAAACAAGTACCTTGAAAGTAGAGTCTGTTTCATTTTTGTCTTTTTCAGCATGCCTCAATTAATCTAGATACATTTAGAGAACCCTTACATACAGACTTCAAGTTCTTCCTCTGGCTGCATGACCCTGGCCCAAATTACTTAAGTTCTTAGGGTCCCAAGAAACTCTCAGAATACAGATTGCAGAACCTGTTGCTGATCGATATCAGTAGAGAAAGTTTCTACCAGGACTTCCCCCACACCCCCCCAAAAAAGTTACACCCCACAGCCATCAGTTTGTTGATAAACATTTATTAAGTACCTGCTGTGTTCCAGGCACTATGTTAAGTTCTGGGGAATGCGAAAAGAGGCAAAAGACAGGGCCTGCCCTCAAAGAGCTCACAATCTAATGGGGGTATCAACAAGCAAATAAATATGTACAAACAAGCTATCTACAAGATAAATAGGAACTAGGGGAGGGAAGCCATTAGAATTAAGAGGGGTTGGGAAAGGCTTCCTGGAGAAGATTTTACTTTAGTCAGGACTTGAAGTCAGGGAAAGCAGTAGGTGGAGAAGAAGGAAAACATTCCAGGCATGGGGGCAGCCAAAGAAAATGCCTGGAGCCAAGAGACAGATTGTCTTGTTCATGCAACAGGCAGGGCGCCAGTGTCACTGGATAAAAGAGTGCATAGCATGCAGTGAAGTATAAGAAGATTGGAAAGGCAGGAGGGGGATAGGTTATGAAGGACTCAGAACACCAAGCAGAAGACACTGCATTTGATCTTGGAGGCAGCAGGAAGTTGTTCAAATTTAAGGACTTGGGAGGAGGAGGAATGACACAGTTGGACCCAAGCTTTAGGAAAATCACTGGTGGCTGAATGGAGGCCGGACTGGGGTAGGGAGAGATGAGGCAGGCAGACCCGCCCTTCAGGATGTCGCAGTAATCCAAGTGTGAGGTGATGAGGGCCTGCACCGGAGTGATGTTGGCGCCAGAGGAGAGAAGGCGGCATATTGGAGAGACGCCGCAAAGGTGGATTTGACAGGCCTTAGCAACAGACTCGTTTTGGAGGGTGAGAAATGGGAATCCAGGATGACTCCTAGGTTAGGAGCCTGAGGGACTGAGAGGGTGGTGTCGCCCTCTCCTTGTTACTGTGGTTGTTCATCCTTTGTTCCCAAAGAGCACCGATAACTTGCAAGTGAGGCAGAGCTGTGCAGTCACCAGCCCCTCTCCTCCAGAGTCATCGGGGTCCAGTGGCAAGACATAGGTCAGGATAACTAGTGATGCCCAGGATGCAGTGAGAGACCTTGGCCTTTTTAAGCTAAAGTCTTTCCCAGGTCTCACTTTGTTTGAGACAACACCCATACATAAGAAATGATGCAAAAGACGGCCTGGTTGGCCTTCACGAAAGAATCCGTCTGGGAGGGAAAGACCTTTAGAGTTTCTGGCCGCAGCAGAAACAATTGCTATTTACACTCACTCCAAGCCATGAGCAATGAGCAAGTGAGTCTTGGGCTGGGACCTATTGTTGGCCAATCAGTGAAAGCCAGAGTGACTTGGGTTTAAAGGCATAGTCAAGTAGCTCCATTGGAATCCCCCAAAATGGGCTTTATCAAATCCTGGTTTTCCAGAGCTATATTTCAAGAAATCACAAATTAAAAACTACATGAAATGAAACAGTTAATTGTCCTGGGTTTTTTATTTTTTTTAAGCACAACAACAATAGAATAACGTAGGTAAGAAAAAAATCTAGCTACCAAACCCCTAAGCTATCAAAACTTATATTTCTTTGCACAGAGCTATTACCCTGTACAGTAATAGTGATGAGGTCAGAGTTGGGAGAGCTGGTTCATCAAATGTGAAAGAATTCACTTAGACCTTCTCTGTAGCCTTTGGGAGCTTTATTGACGCAAAAGCAGAGGGTCTGAGATTTTTAGCAAGGAGCTAAACAAAGGCACTGATGTAGGGAAGGGACCAGACTTATATAGACAAAAAGCTATACAGTCTGTAGGATGATTTTAGGATTTCGTGGAGGTTGGAGATTTAGGGATAGGATAAGCCTTACAGGGCAAGGACAAGATAAGGGAGACTCGACACACGATAAGGGAATCCAGACCCGGACACAAGAAAAGGGGAGGAGACTTTGGGGTGCCAGGGAGAGAAAATCATCCCTTAGGGTACCTTTGTATTAAGATACATTAGGGAAGATGGCGGCCGGGAAGCAGTGACTGGCGTGAGCTCCCCACCAAGTTCCTCCAAAAACCTATAAAACAATGGCTCTGAACCAATTTTAGAGCTGCAGAACCCACAAAGTGGCAGAGGGAAGCAGGGCTCCACTGCAGGACAGCCTGGATGGTCTCTGGGTAAGGTCGGTCCCACACGGACCTCCCAGCCCCCAGCCGAGGGGAGCGGAGCTGAGCGCAGCTCGCACGACGCGAACAGACCAGACGCGGACCTACCAGACCAGGAGACGAGCGGAAAGTGCCCTGGCATCCCGAAATACCGAGCTGTGGCATGTACCAGACCTCTCAACCCACAAAGAGCAAAGACAGCAGAGAA
>CM053622.1:129893264-129908378 GCA_028646595.1 Phalanger gymnotis | reverse complement strand
ATAAGAAAAGAATATACTGAGAGAGGGAAAAAGGGAGAGACAGAATGGGGTAAATTATCTCTCATAAAAGTGGCAAGAAAAAGCAGTTCTGTAGGAAGGGAAGAGGGGGCAGGTGAGGGGGAATGAGTGAATCTTACTCTCATCAGATTTGACCTGAGGAAGGAATAGCATACACACTCAGTTGGGTATCTTACCCCACAGGAAAGAAGGAGGAAGAAGATAAAAAAAGAGGAGATGATAGAAGGGAGGGCAGATAGGGGGAGGAGGTAATCAAAAACAAACACTTTCAAAAAGGGACAGGGTCAAGGGAGAAAATTCAATAAAGGGGGATAGGTTAGGAAGGAGTAAAATATAGTTAGTCTTTCACAACATGAGTATCGTAGAAGGGTTTTGCATAATGATACACATGTGGCCTATGCTAAATTGCTTGCCTTCTTAGGGAGGGTGTGGGGAGGGGGAGGGAAGACGGGAGAGAATTTGGAACTCAAAGTTTTAAAAACAGATGTTCAAAAACAAACAAAAAAAAGTTTTTGCATGCAACTAGGAAATAAGATACACAGACAATGGGGCTTGGAAATTTATCTTGCCCTACAAGAAAGGAAGAGAAAAGGGGATGGGAGGGGAGTGGGGTGACAGAAGGGAGGGCTGAGTGGGGAATGGGGCAACCAGAATATATGCCACCTTGGAGTGGGCAGGAGGGTAGAAATGGGGACAAAATTTGTAATTGAAACTCTTGTGAATATCAATGCTGAAAACTAAATGTATTAAATAAACTTTTTTTTAAAAAGTGAGAAAAAAAAAAAGAAATGGTATCCATCTAAAGAGCAAGCATTGTCTACAATGGGAATAAGCTGACGACCTTTCCAATAAGATCAGGGGCAAAGCAAGTATGTCCATAATCGCAATTGTTATTCAATATTGTACTAGAAATGCTAGCTATAGCAATGCCAAGAAAAAGAAATTGAAGGAATAAGCATAGGTAAAAAGGGAACAAAACCAATCACTTTTTCTAGATGAACTCTAGAAAGCTCTAAAGACATATGTGAAATACAAAGACACAAAGTTAAAATAAAGGACTGGAACAGAATCTATTATGCTTCAATCGAAGTAAAGAAAAGAAGTGACATGTAGGTGATACAATGAGTAGGGTACTGGCCCTGGAGTCAGGAGGATTTGAGTTCAAATCAGGCCTCAGACACTTGACACACTTCTGGCTGTGTGACCTTGGGCAAGTCATTTAACCCCAACTGCCCTGCCTTTCCCCCTCCAAAAATAAAAAAATTAAAATGAAGTGAAAAAGAAATGCTAGCTATAGCAATAAGATAAGGAAAAGAAAAAGGAATGAGAATAAGCAATGAGGAAACAAAACTATCACTTTTTGCAAATGATATGATGGTTTACCTAGAGAACCCCAGGGAGTCAAAAAACTAGTCAAAACAGTTAACAACTTTAGCAAAATTGCAGGATATAAAATAACACTCCTTTATAATCATTAGTATTTCTATGTATTACCGACCAATCCCAGCAGGAAGAAAGAGAAAGAAAAACTCGTATAAAATAACTACACGTATCATAAATTATTTAGGAATCTACCTGCCAAACATACCTGTATGTCTTGCACACAGGGTATAAACACAATGACAAAACATCCTTCTCACAAAGACATATCTAAATAATTGAAGACTAAACCAAGCCATATAATAAAAACAATAATACAATTTAAAAATTTTCTTGTTCAGTGCCATATCAATCAAATAACCAAGGAATTACTTTATAGAGCTAGAAAAAAATAACAAAATTAATCTAGAAGAACAAAAAAACAAGATTAGCAAGGGAATCAATGGGGAAAAATATGAAAGAAAGGAGCCTAGTAGTGGCAGATCAGAAACTACACTACAAAGCAGTAATCATAAAAACAATTCTGCACTGGATAAAAAATAGAGTGGTTGATCAATGGAAGAGATTTGGAATGCAATATAAAAAAAGTAAAATAGCAGAGTAACTTAGTATTTGACAAACCCAAATATTTCAGCATTAGCTGAGTACAAAAATTCACTATTTAACGAAAACTTCTGGGAAAATTGGAAAATGTCCTGGCAAAAGCTGGATGTAGACCAACATCATACACCATATACCAAGACAAACTCAAAGTGAGTATATGAATTAGACATAAAGTGGGATATCATGAGCAAATTAGTGGAGGATGGAAGAAATTAGATCTATGTATAAGGGAAGCGTTCATGGCTAAGAGATAGAGAGGTTCACAGGAGGTAAAATGCATAATTTTCATTACATAAAATTGAAAAGTTTTTGCACAAACAAAAGCAATGCAGCTAAAATTAAAAGAAAAGCAGAAAATGGGAGAGGATCTTTATGGGAAGTTTCTTTGATAAAGGTCTTATTTCTCAAATATATAAGGAACCAAACCAAATTTATACTAATCAGAACCATTCCTCATTTGGTAAATGGTCAAGGAATATGAACAGGCAGTTTTTAGAGGAAGAAATCAAAGCTATAAACAGTCATATGAAAAAAAATGTTCTAAATCACTAACGATTAGAGAAATGCAAATTAATAACTATGAGGTACAACTTCACACGCATCACAATGAATTAGATAACAGGAAAGGAAAATTACAAATGCTTGAGGGGATATGGAAAAATAGGTACACTAATCTACTGTTGGTGGAGCTGCGAATTAATCCAAACATTCTAGAAAGCAATTTCAAACCATACTCAAAAAACTATTAAACTGTGCATATCTTTTGACTCAGTATCACCCCTACTAGGTTTATACCCAAAGAGATAAAAGGAAAAGGACCCATATGTATAAAAACATTTATATTAACTCTTTTTTGTGGTGGCAAAGAGTTGGAAACTAAGAGGAATCAAGCTGCAGATCACAGTGGGACTGCAGAGATTGCTTTGCTGGTACAGAGCCAGGGTTCTCTTGCTTTGCCCTGCTTGGATCTGGGTCACAGTCCTGGTTGGTTGTTCTTGGGGGAGGAGGAGTGCTGGCAGAGCTTGCTGTGTAGAAGTAGCTCTGAAAATAGCAGTGCAAGAACCCTGAAGCTTGGGACAAAGCACTTTCCACTCTGAAGGCAGTCATACCCTAACAAAAAGCTCAAAGGTCAAGTAGTTGGCTGGAAATATGAGCAAGCAGTGAAAAAAGACTCAGAGTATAGAATCGATTTTTGGTGACAAAGAAAATCAAAACATACAGCCAGAAGAATTCAACAAAGTCAAAGAGCCCACATGAAAAGCCTCCAAGAAAAATATGAATAGGTCTCAGGCCATGGAAGAGCTCAAAAGAGATTTGTAAAAGCAAGTAAGAAAAGTAGAGGAAAAATTGGGAAGAGAAATGAGAGTGATGCAAGAAAATCATGAAAAACAAGTCAATGACTTGCTCAGAAAGGAGACCCAAAAAACACTGAAGAAAATAACGCCTTAGAAATAGACCAACCTAAATATCAAAAGAGCTCCTAAATGCCAATGAGACGAATGTCTTAAAAAGCAGAATTAGCCAACTGGAAAAGGAGGTCCAAAAGACCACTGAAGAAAATAGTATCTTAAAAATTAGAATGGAGCAAGTGGAAGCTAGTGACTTGATGAGAAATCAAGAAATTATAAAACAGAACCAAAAGAATAAAAAAAAGGAAAACAATGTGAAATATCTCATTGGAAAAACCACTGACTTGGAAAATAGATCCAGGAGAGAGAATTTAAAAATTATTGCACTAACCTGAAAGCCATGATCAAAAAAAGAACCTAGACATCATCTTTCAAGAAATTATCAAGGAAAACTGCCCCGATATTCTAGAACCAGAGGGTAAAATAAAAATTGAAAGAATCCACCAATCACCTCCTAAAAAAGATCCCAAAAAAATCTCCTAGGAATATTGTCACCAAATTCCAGAGCTCCCAGACCAAAGAGAAAATACTGCAAGCAGCCAGAAAGAAACAATTTGAGTATTGTGGAAACACAATCAGGATAACAGCAGCTTCTACATTAAGTGATTCAAGGTCTTAGAATATGATATTCTGGAGGTCAAAGTATCTAGGATTAAAACCTACCCAGAATCACCTACCCAACAAAACTGAATATAATACTCCAGGGCAAAATACAGATTTTCAATAAAATAGAAGACTTTCAAGCTTTCTCAGTGAAAAGACCAGAGCTGAATAGAAAATTTGACTTTCAAATACAAGAATCAAGAGAAGCATGAAAAGGTAAACAGGAAAGAGAAATCATAAGAGACTTACTAAAATTGAATTGTTTTGTTTACATTCCTACATGGAAAGATGATATTCGTAACTCATGAAACCTTTCTAAGTATTTGGGTAGTTGAAGGGAAAAAAAAAAAAAAATATATATATATATATATATATATATATGCACAGGGTGAGTTGAATGTGAAGGGATGATATCTAAAAAATAAAATAAAATCAAGGGGTGAGAGAAGAATATATTGGGAGAAGCAGAAAGAGACAGGTAGAATGGGATAAATTATCTCACATAAAAGTGGCAAGAAAAAGCAGTTCTTTTGAAAGGGAAGAGGGAGCAGGTGAAAGAAATGAGTGAATCTTGCTCTCATGGGATTTGACTTAAGAAGAGAATAGCATGCACACTCAGTTGGGTATTTTACCCCACAGGAATATAGGGGAGAAGGGGATAAGAGAGGGGAGATGATAGAAGAGAGGGCAGATTCGGGGTGGAGGCAGTCAAAAGCAAATACTTTTGAAAAGGGACAGGGTCAAGGGAGAAAATTGAATAAAGGGGGACAGAAATATAGTTAGTCTTTCACAACGTGATTGTTATGGAAATGTTTTGCATAATGATGCATGTGTGGCCTATGTAGAATTGCTTGCCCTCTCAAGGAGGGTGTTTGGGGAGGGAAGAAGGGAGAGAATTTGAAACTCAAAGTTCTAAAAACAAATGCTAAAAAAAAAAGTTGTTTTTACATGCAACTGGGAAATAAGATATACAAGCAGGAAGGTACAGAAATTTATCTTGCTCTACAAGAAAGTAAGGGGAAAAGGGATGCGAGGAGGAATGGGGTGACAGAAGGGAGGGCAGACTGGGGAAAGGGCAATCAGAATCTTGGGGTGGGTGGAGTGTAGAAATGGGGAGAAAATTTGTAACTCAAAATCTTGTGGAAATCAATGCTGAAAACTAAAATTAATTAAATAAATAAATAATAAAACAGGCGGGAGAAGAAGTGATGCAGAGAATGATCTAAGAAAAACTTAGAAACACCCATGTGAATCAGTGCAAAGTGAAGTGAGCAGAACCAGGAGAACAATTTACACATAGGAGTAATATTGTATGGATAATCTACTGTGAAAGACTTAGTAAAGGATCAGCACAACGATCCACCACAGTTTCAGAGAATTCATGATGAAAAATGCTATCCAAATCTAAATAAAGAACTGATGGACTCAGTCAAGCTGAAGCATGTCTTTTCTTCTTTCTTTTTTTTTTTTTTTTAGAACATGGCTAATGCAGAAATTTGTTTTCAAATCTGGCCTCAGACTCTGACTAGCTATGTGAACCTGGGCAAGGCACTTAACATTGTTTGCCTCAGTTCTTCATCTATAAAATGAGCTGGAGAAGAAAATGGCAAACCACTTTAGTATCTTTGCCAAGAAAACCCTGAATAGGATCACTTAAGAGTCAGACATGATTGAAAAACAACTAAACAAAAGATTAAGTGAGGGATTAATCCAAAGAAAAACAAAGTATAAGGAGGGCGACTCTCAAAAAGGGGCTTAAAAGAAAAGATAAGAACATTTTATGGAGCGCAGGGTGAGGTTAAAAGAAGCAAGGCAGAAGCAGATTGCACCAAACCTAAAGCACAGGTGCTGAATTCACTTATTGTCTGTAGACATGCTCTTCTTTACAAAGTGGGAGCAGGAAACAAAGAGAGGGAAAAGTACAAGAGAAGAGGATGGAGGGAAATATAACAATAACAGTAATTGCTATGAATGTCAATGGGCTAACCTTACCCATAAAACAGAAGAAATGGATTAGAAAGCAGAATCCAATCAAATGTGGCTTATAAGAAACACACTTGCCACATAAAGATTCATACAGAGTTAAAATAAGGGGTAGAACAAACTCTATTATGCTTCAGCTGAAGTTAAAAAAAAGGCACTTATGATTTCAGACAAGGCAACAGCAAAAATAGATTTAATTTAAAAAGACAGTCAAGGAAACTACATATTGCTGAAAGCTACCATAGACAATTAACAGTGGTGCTAAGTAACATTTTGGGCATAGCCTCCAAATGATTGAAGGAAAAGTTAAGTGAGTTATGAGGAGAAAGAGTGAAGCTCTAATAGTTGGGGCTCTCAATTAGAAGTAAAACAATAATAGTGGGGGCCCTTTCACACCTAGAGAAATCTAACCAAAAAACAAAGAAAAAGAAAGTTAAGGACTTAAATGGAATTTTAGAAAAGCCAGACATGATAGACCTCTGGAGTTCATTGAGTAAGAATAGAAAAGAGTTTTTACATTTCTCATCTGGGCAGGGCAGTTTTACAAAAACCAATGATGTATTAGGGCACAAAACTCCACAAATATAAAAAAGCAGAAATACTAAACACATCTTTTATAAACCATAATGAAGTAAAAATAATGTTCAGTAAAGGGCTACTGAAGAAAAAATTAAAAATTATTTGGAGACTAAATAACCTAATCCTAAAGAATTGATGTATCAAAGAATCAATTTTATTTAAAAAAAAAGAATAATTCTTTAAAGATAATGGCAATGCCAAAGGCAATATGTCAAAATTTTGGAGATGCAGTTGTCAACTCTGAAAACAAATGACCAAATTATTACAGAGATTATGCAACTGCATAATTCTGAAAATATCAAAGAGCTCACATGGTTTATCACAACCATAGTTAACTCTGGAAAAAAAGATAATTAAAGAGCTGACAGTGGTTATAAGCAAAAAGCTTTCTTTATTCTGTTGGAGGAAGGAAACTAGACAGCGTGTTGGGGTCTTCTCTAGGAAGAGACACAAGGCAGTGAGGCTAAAGCTAGATAGATAGATAGATAGACAGACAGACAGACATATGTATGTGTTTATATACATATACATACACACACATACATAGACATATGCATGTATATATGTATGTATAGTTGTGGTTAAACAAAGAATCAAACAGTATCGTGTAGCAACAGTGGGAAGGCATAATGCCAATAGTGAGGCAAGGTTGCCTAGTGACAAAAAGTCCATTCATAGCATGGCTTCATATATCTAGGATTGTCAGTGCTTGTCTGAGCTCAGGGACAGTCAGTTCTGTGATTTAGTTGCAGCAGAGTTCATCCAGAGGATAAGCTCAAAGGATTGCTGTTATGCCAAGCTTAAGGTACAGCTTGCTTATTGGTCCTTAGCTCTGGAAAACAGAGTGTCTCCCAGTAGTAAAAAGAGAAGGGTGGTCTTGGCATGGAGATCCTCACACAGTCAAGTAGTCTTTAGAGGAAATTTTATATCTCTAAACACTTTCATCAATAAAAGAAGAAACTGGTGAATTGGACATTCAACTAAAAAAAAAAACCATAGAAAACCAACAAATTTAAAACTCCCAAACACCAAAATATAATCCTAAAAATCAAGAGATAAATAAAATAGATGAGCCATTAGCTAACTTGATTTTTTTAAAAAAGAGAGAAGATGAAATTACCAATATCAAAAATGAAAAAGATAAATTCACAACCAATTAAGGAGTCAAAGAAATCAGAAACTATTTCACCCGATTATATAGCTCAAAATTGACAAACTAAACTAAATGGATAAATATTTACAAATGTAACAACCTCTCTAAGGGGTTGGCTGGCTACAAAGTCCCCTGGTATTTATCGTTCTTCCTAATTTGGGAAAAGGGTAACTTGAGATCAGGCCTCGAACAGGGGTAGGGTGAAGGTTTTTCATCCACGGTATCCATGACTATGGACAACAGTTTTGGGTGATTCTCAAAAAGAATGAGAAGAAGAAAAGTAGCACTTATCCCCTGGCAACTATAGGACCAGGGCAGCAGCTAGTGCCACATCTGCAGTTCCCTTCCGTAAGACCATGAAAGACGACCTCCATAAACGGACATGTGGTGGGTATGACTGTGTTTTATCATTGGCACTGGACACTTTGCAGGAGCAAAGAAAGATACAAGCCAGTTGAGAGGAACAGGCAGATTCTACCCTGCCCCAGCCTTACTTCCACTGTGTTATTCTTAAATTTATTCTGTTAAAGAATACGTTTGTGAGATTTAACATTATTTCTTATAAACATCTGTGATTGACCCTGTACTTCTCTTTGGGTGTTCCTTTGTTTGCAATGAGGGTGCAGTTGGAACCAGGCAGGAGAGAAGGTTCTTTCATAGTGCCAGGCTGGGAACTCAACCTCTACCCCATTTGTTAGAGTTTTGCTTTCTAACTGGGAGCTTTTCATAAATGCCCTCATAAGAGCAGAATTTCTATTAATTCAGGCCCTATTTTATAAATCTGCATCACAGACATGAGTCAGGGTTACACGAAAATATAAAAAGCTCACATTAATTGAACAAGGAATAGAAGACTTAACCCAGTTTCAGAAAAAGAAACAAGTCATAAATGAACTCCCAAAAGAAAAAACTCCAGGCCAGATGAATTCATAAGCAAATTCTATGAAACATTTGAAAAATAATTGCAATACTCCATAAAACTTAAATATGTTTCATGTCTAGTTTCCTTAAATAAGAGTGACAGGGTCCCCAGTCTATACTCAATATGCAATATGGGTATTGGGTATACAGTATTCTATTCCACCCACCACAGGAAATGTGCAAAGGATTCACAGGAGCCCATGAGCAAATACAGAAACATAATATGCTCGAAAAGTCCATTAGACTCCCCAGTAGGGCGTTTTGGGAAGGGTTGAACAACTTCTTCCTCACAATGATCTGCACTGCCCAAGCATCTCGTGGCAAGAGTGAAATTGGCAAGGTCTAGATATCTTGCCACCTCACCCATGCTGAGGTTTTGGTCTTCCGGCTTCCAAATTGAGGAAGCTTCAATCTCTTAGGAAATCTCAAACATGAGTTTGCCCCCAAAGCTGGGAAAATTTGCTCTCCATACCTTACTTCTCAGACCATGTGCAATTCTGCTATGCAGGGACTCTGGTCCCTGACCTAAGTTTGGAAAAGGAAATAGAAAGGCAGAAGCCTGTGAGGAACTAAAGGTCCCATCTCAGTTCACCTGGTACACAATAGGCACTTAATAAATGTTTATTGACTGACTGACTGGCTAACTAATGCCATTGACTCAACTCACTACTATTGTGCTTCCTCTCCTCTCTTCAAAAAAAATAAATCAGTTGAGAATAATTTTAGTCAGTGAGCCTTAAGTAGTTTTAGGGTACTTACTAAGGTGGGCAGCCAGGTGGTTCAGTGGATAGAACACCAGGCCTGGAGTCAGGAAGACTCATCCTCTAAGTTAAAATCTGGTCTCTTACTTACTAGCTGTGTGACCCGGCAGGTCACAACCCCATTTGCCTCAGTTTCCTCATCTGTAAAATGAGCTGGAGAAGGAAATGGCAAGCCACTCCAGTATCTCTGCCAAGAAAACCCCAAATGGGGTCACCAAGTGTCAGATACAACTGAAAAGTGACTGAACAACTAAAGTGAAAGCTATTAAGGTGGGGAACTTGGATGAAAGTAGTTGAGTCATTTACTGACATAGTCACTCATCAGTTTAGTCACACTGGAGAACAAAGAATGGTCACTTATGTGCCTTGAGAATATACACCATGAGGCCTCCTTAGGATCATTGGTTCTTTGTGAAATGAGGCAGTCTAATCAAGGATGTGCTGGCCAGTATTTAACAACCTGGGCCATTAAGTTTAATCTGCATTATTAACATTTTCTTTATCACTTTCTTAAGTCTAGGAATCAACAAAAAAAGTCAAGTTGCCAAGATGGTAGTTCATTCAACTCCACCCTGCTTAAAGTCATTGATAAGATATCATTCAATCAATTAGATCACAGGCCTCAGATGAAGTATGAAAAGTCTTTTCAACTGGAATGACATTGCACTAGAATTGTGTTTGGATGGGGTAAGGATAAGCTATCTTTTTTTTTGTAAGGCAATCAGGATAAAGTGACTTGCCCAGGGTCATACAGCTATTAAATGCCAGATTTGAATGCAGGTCCTCCTGCCCCATCTGTAAATTATCAGATGATTTGAAAAGAGATTCATTTGGAAAGTTGGAGCTAACCTCACTGAAAGAGAACTGCTTGGAATTGGAAGACAGAAGCCTCAGCTTTGGATTCAGCCTAGGTTTTCTTTCTTCATCTCCTCTGGTTGAGGAAGACCTTATACACTTCAAAGGACCAGAGGATATTGGACTCCCCACCCTCCCAGTGGGGGTGCCTCGTGGTATCCTGGATTGGCTGGTAGTTGTGTCTGCATTGAGAGCCAGATTGGATGCAGATTCACCATGCTCAAGGAAAACTCTCTCCAGCACTCCACGAATGAGAAAATGGGCCCTTTGCTCCATGTGCTCTCTAAGCTGGAGCCCACTTACCCCTGGACTCCGTATATTATACTGGTAGGAGATCGCCACAGACTTTAAGGGTTATTTTTATAGATATATGCGCATATAGTTACAATTTCCGTATGTAAACATATTCGTTCATGTTGCTCATCTCTGTTCTATCTTCACCGCTTTTATTGTCATTCTCTTACTAAGAATTTGACTCTGTTCTTACTTTTGTACAAAGTAGAAGTGGGAAGGGGAATCCTATAATCTAATAAATATGGCAATCTGCTTTTGGCACTATTATCCACAATGACCTTGGGGACAGTCCCTGATTAATCTGTTGTTGTTGTTCAGTCTTTTCAGCTGTGTCTGACTCTTTCTGACCCTGTGGCATTCTGTCCCCGGGTTTTTCTTGGAGTGCTTCGCCACTTCCTTTTCCAGGGCGAAACAGAAGTTAAGCCAGTGCTCTATCCACTGTGCCACCTAGCTGCCCTATTAATTGGTACTGTGATGCTTAACTTTTATGGAGCTAATGAAAGTATCCAGAAAAACTTGGTGATGATTATGCTGGATCAGTCATCTGAAAACCTGAATTCTAATCCTGCTTCTATGGCTGAATTAGCCACACTGCCCAACTTAGCCTCTCCCAAGACTACTCACCAGCAAAATGGAAACAATACTACTTCTCTACAAGAAAACTGTGAGGATAAAATATCATAGTGTATGTGAAAATGTTTTGTAAACTACAAAACACTATGCAGATATAAGGGATTTAAATACCATAAATCACATAGTCACAGGGTTGGGACTTTTTAAAAATCTTTAGTTTGTTTTTGTCTTTACCCAAAGATGTATTAAGGTTGTACCTCAAAAAATTCCTAGAAGCTTCAATCCATCTTTGGAGTCCTAGAGGTCATGAACCAGGCTGTGAGCCTAAGGGGGCTCTGGAAAATCTCCCAGACTGGTGAGTGTTGTGAACAGAGAGACCTGAGCCCTAATACAGGCTGCTCTTGTGCCAGAAGCACATAAGTCTCCCTGATATTCTGGATGTTGGTCTGGGGGTATCTGGAGCTACAAATTACAAAATAGGGCTTCTCCCCTCCCCCCCCCCTCCTCGTGTTATCTTCCCATTCCTTCTTACTGGCAGGTAGCCTCCTCTGAGCCAGTTTAGGAGGGAGGGGTGAAGGGTGAACAACTTAACAACAACAAGGCAAGTCACTTAGGCTCCCCTTTCCTCTTCTGCCTCTTGGGTTGTTGATGAGATAACACTTGTAACTAGATCTGGAAACCTTTCCGAGCTACTTAAGTGCTATTGATTCTCCTACTTTTTCTCTCATTCCAAACTTACTAAAACTGAGAGGATTCTAAATGCAAATGTATCTGCCTTGTTTTGCAGATCCACAATCTGGGTTTCCAACTTTAAACAAATCCCTTGTGCCTAGGCTAGGACTACGTGAACTTTAAGAAAACAACAAAGCCTGGCTTCCTTAGCACCTTCTTCTATTCTACTTTCCCACTGTTGAAGCCAGTGGACATTTTGGCAGAAGGACTGTGGTTTGGCACAATGCAAAATGAACTCCATTTAGATATGGGAAAGTCCTGGTGCCAGCTCGCTTGGAACAGCTAAGTGGGCCCTCTGAATAGCAGTGCTTTCCCAAGAGCGTCAGAGCTGGGAGCAGTGTGGGCAAGCTGCAAAGGGAAAGGCTTAGGTTCAATGTCAGGAAACATCTCCCAACAATTTTACCCCAAAGTGGGAAGTAGTGGGCTTCTCCTCATGGGGGTCTCCTAGCAAAGGCAGATTAGCCACTTGACAGATAAATTATAGAGCCTTGTTCAGGTAGAAATTGGATTAGAGGTGGATACTCAGGTCCCTTCCAATTCAGGTTCTGGGATTCTGGGGTCCTTGATAATGCCTTCTCCCTGTAAAAACCCTCAAAGATCGACAAACACTTATTAAGTGCTTACTATATGCTACACAGCTGTGCTGAGCGCAGAAAGAGGCAAAAGACAGCCCCTGCCCTCCAGGAGCTTACAATGTAAAGGAGGAGATAACAAGCAAACAAATAGGAACAACCAAGCTACACACCAGGTAAAAAGGGAAATAAAACAGGGAGAGAAAACCCAAGAATTAAGGAGGGTTGAGAAGGGGGCCAGCTTTCTCTGAAACCATTTCTAGCCACACCATGTATTTGGGCTATTTTAAAGAATTAGAAAATTGTTTTTAATAAGTAAAAACTTAGTGAGAGACTTACTGGGTTTGAGCTACAGAAAAGGATCTCTCCTAGGTCACTTTAGGTCATTTTGAGACTCGGAGGAGCAGTCCCAGAGTGGGAAAATTGATGTGGAGAAATCATCTCATCCAGTCCCTTGTGTGATGTCTGAATTCCTCTTAGAGCACAGCAGGCCCAAATCTTGTATGGCAAAGACACTTCTTAAATACCCCCTAACAAGGCAGCCCTTTTCACTGTGGGACAGTTCTCCATATTAGAAAATTTTATATTGAAACTAAATCTGCCTCCTCGTAACTTCCACCCATTGGTTTGGGAACATTTGCTTAGCCAAAGTGACTTCCTATGTCTGTTTAAAAATTTTATAATAAACAATTCACAAAAAAGAATGAGGAAAGAATGGCATAAGTCCACTAGCCCCTGCAGATTACCTAGGATCTTAAACCCCATATCAAATGAAAAAAGGGACTATGAGCCAAGCTTAGCAATGTTCCACATCTCCAAGTAAGCCCTGAGGGATCAATTCAAAACCAAAAAATGTGACTCCTCTTCCCTGGAATTGTGTACACTTCAGCGGGGAGAATTTTTTTTTAATGAATCTGGCCAAATGTTTCTTATTTATTTATGTTCTCTTCGTACAATGATTGGAAAGTCTAGTCATTTTATCTGGCTGTCTCTCTTTTTATGATAACCTTGCAAGATAAAATGACAAATTTCTTCTTTATATCTTTAACCCTAACTTACTTCTCCAATCCCATGTCCCAATTCCCTCCTACTGATGACTTCTCAGAATCAAAGAATTACAGAATTTGAACATTGAACAGGACCTAATTCAACCCATGCCAGAAATTTCTCTCTACTCCAACCTACCTGACACATGGTCATCCAGCACCTCCTTGAAGGCCTCCAAGGAAAAGGAACCCACCACTCGTTTAGGCAGTCCACTTTATTTTGGTGAAAGCTCTAATTATTAAGAAGTTTCCTCTGACATAAACCCTAAACTTAGAACCCTTGAGTTGCCACCCATCATTCCAGGTTTTGACTCTTGGGGCCAAACAGAATAAATGTCATCCATCCTCAGCAGGGGAGTCCTTCAAATATTCGAATAACGTTTTTATGCCATTTCCCTCTCCACATTCTTTTTTACACCAGTCTAACTATCCTCAGATCTTTCAACTTATCTTCATTTGACATAAACTCAAGATCTTTTACTACCCTGGTCAAGAATCTCAAGAATGATAATGAAAAAAAATGAGAAGGATGGGGCCCATTTGTATCAGATCTCAAATTGTACTATAAAGTAACCATTAAAATAATTTGATACAGGTTTTCAAAAAGAGAGGTTGATCAATAGACCCAATTAGGTACATAACATATAGAAGTAAGCAAGCACAATAACATAGTGTTTGATAAACCAAAAGACCCCAGTTACTGGGGGAATGAATAACCGATTTGACAAAATCAGCTGGGAAATTGGACAGCAGCCTGGCAGAAATTGGATTTAGACCAACATCTCATACAGTATCCTAACATAAGCTCCCAAAGGATAAGTGACTTAGCTATAAAAAGTCCAGCATAAGCAAATGAGAGGAACAAGGAAGAAGTGAACTTTTAGATCTATGGAGAGAGGAAGAGTTGGTGAATAAACAATGACAGGATCATACCAAATAAAATGGACACTTTTGATTACATAACATTTTAATTTTTGCACAAAGCAAATCTAATGTAGTGAAAATTAGAAGGAAAACGTGTAATTGAAAAAAAAATCTGCTAAAAATATCATTTCCAAGATACATAAGGAACTGATTCAAATTTATAAGACTAAGAACTATTCCCCAATAAATAAATGATCAAAGGAGTTTTCCAAGGAAGAAATCTAAGATACCAACAACCATATGAAAAAATGTTCTAAATCATTAATAATTAGAGGAAGACAATTTTTTTTCATTTTTTTCTTCCTAAACTATCCCCCTTTATTGAATTTTCTCCCTTGACCCTGTCCCTTTTTGAAAGTGTTTTGTTTTTGATTACCTTCTCCCCCACCTGCCCTCTCTTCTATCATCCCCCCTTTTTATCTTCTTCCTCCTTCTTTCCTGTGTGGTAAGATACACAACTGAGTATGTATGGTATTCCCTCTTCAGGTCAAATCTGATGAGGGCAAGATTCACTCATTCCCCCTCACCTGCCTTCTCTTCTCTTCCTACAGAACTGCTTTTTCTTGCCACTTATACGCCAGATAATGTACCCATTCTATCTCTTCCTATCTCCCTCTCTCAATATATTCATCTCTCATCCCATATTCATCTTCAACTCACCCTGTGTCTGCTCTCTCTCTCTCTCTCTATATATATATATATATACAC
>CM053622.1:129841936-129892764 GCA_028646595.1 Phalanger gymnotis | reverse complement strand
GAGGGGAGGGCAGACTGGGAAACAGGGCAACCAGAGTGTACCCCATCTTGGAGTGGGGGCGGGTGGAAATGGGGAGAAAATCTGTAATTCAAACGCATGTGAAAATCAATGCTGAAAACTAAACATATTAAAAATAAATTAAAAATTAAAAAAAAAGAAAAAGAACCTCCAAAACAAAAAAAAAAAAGAAAGTCCTCTATTTTATTGAAAGTTTGTATTTTACCTTGGATCATGATACTCAGTTTTGCTGGGTAAGTGATTCTTGGTTTTAATCCTAGCTCTATATTTTTTAAGCTCCATTTATTCCTATGCTTTCTAGTCCTTTAAATAGATGTCATGTTTTGTCAAAAGCTTTTTCAATATGTAATCATATTCTTTCTGCTATATTCATTATTGACATGGACAATTATGTTTATAGTTTTCCTAATATTGAACCAGCCCTGCATTCTAGGTTTAAATCCAATTTGGTCATAGTGTATGATCTTTGTGATATATTGCTGTAATCTCCTTATTAGTGTTTTACTTAAAATGTTTGCATTGATATTCACTAAAGAATTTGGTCTATAGTTTCTTTTCATGTTTTTGGTCTCCCTCAGTTAGGTATCAAAATCATTTGTGTGTTATTGAAGGAATTTGATAGAATTCTTTCTTTACCTATTTTTTTTTCCAAAGAGTTCATGTAGTATAGGAATTCATTCTTTAAATGTTCGGAAGAATTTGCTCGTTAATCCATCTGGTCCTGGGCTTTTTTTTCACCCTTAGGGAACTAATTTATGACTTGTTTAATTTCTTTTTCCAAGATAGAGCGATTTAGATATTCTATTTCCTTTTCGGTTAATTTGGGCAATTTCTACTTTTGTAAATATTCATCATTTCATTTGGATTGCCAGTTTTATTGGCATAAAGTTGATCAAAAATAGTGCCTAGTAATTGCTTTAATTTCATCTTCATTTGTTGTGCATTCACTCCTTTCATTTTTGATACTGGTAATTTGGTTTTCTTCTTTCTTTCTTTAAAATCAAATTAGCCTGTGATTTATCTATCAATTGTTTTTTCCTATAAAACTAACTTCTCCTTTAAAAATTAAATTGATGCTTTTTTAATTTCAATTTTACTAATTTCTCCTTTGATTTTTAAGATTTTTATTTTGGTGTTATTTTAAATTTGTTGTTGGATTTTAAATTTGTTGTATTTGTAGGTTTTTTTAGTTGCATGCCCAAGTTGTTGATATGCTCTTTCTCTCTTTTATTAAAGTGCTTAGAGACATAAAATTTGCCTAAGTACTACTCTGACTGTATCTCACAAATGTTAATATATTATCTTTTTATTGTTATCATTAATGGAATTATTCTTTCTGTGATTTATTCTTTGACCCACTCATTCTTTAGAATTAGATTATTTAGTTTCCAATACATTTAAAATTTTTGCTTCAAAGACCCTCTAGTGAATGTAATTTTTATTGCATTATGATTTGAAAAAGGTACATCTAATGTTTCCACTTTTATGCACTTAACTGTGAGATTTTATGCTCTAATACACAGTTGGTTTTTGTTCATGCACACATTTTTGTCCACATACAACTAAGCAATAGGTATGCTCTTTTCTATTGCCATTCAATAGTCTCCAGAGGACTAGCATATCTAATTTTTCTAAAATTCGATTCATCTCCTTAACTTCTTTCTTGTTTATTTTATGGTTAGATTTATCTAGGTCTTAGAAGAGTAAATTGAAGTCTCACATTAACATAGTTTTACTGTCTATTTCTACTTGTAAATGAACTTTTCCTTCAGTGATTTGGATACTATACCATTTAGTGCATATATGTTCAATATTAATATTAACTCATTATCTATAGTACTTGTTCTTTTTTATTTTTTGCTAAGTGCAGTTTCTCTGAATATTTCTTTTAAAAATAATTTTTCTTTGCTTTTGCTTCATCTGAGATCATGATTGCTACCCCTGCTTTCTTTTTAAATTAAGATTTGTTTTTATTTTTAGTTTACAACACTCAGTTCCGCATGGTTTTGAGTCCCAGATTTTCTTCTCCTCCCTCCCCTACCCCTCAAGATGGCATGGAATCCAATATATCTTCTACATATACCTTCAGATTAAACTTATTTACACAATAGTCAAGTTGTAAGGAAGAATTATGAGCAATGGAATGAATCATGAGAAAGAAGAAACAAATCCAAAGAGAGAGACCGGGGAAGGGGAGAGAGAGAGAGAGAGAGAGAGAGAGAGAGAGAGCAAATAGTTTACCTCAATCTGCATTCAGACTCCATAGTTCTTTCTCTGGATGTAGATAGCTCTTTTCATCATGAGTCCTTTGGAGTTGTCTTTGAACCTTGTATCACTGAGAAGAGTCAAGTCTATCAAAGTTAGTCATCACAGAATCAATACATCTGTGGTTGTGTACAATGTTTTCCTGGTTCTGCTGCTACCCTTGAATTTTTACTTCAGCTGAAGCAGAATAAATTCTGCTCCAGCCTCTCATTTTAACTTTGTGTGTGTCTTTCTGTTTGGAGCGTGTCTCTTAGAAACAACTTTTTGTTGGATTCTTGTTTCTAATCCATCCTGCTATCCTCTTTAGTTTTGTGAGTGAGTTCATCCCATTCACAATCACAGTTATGATTAATAACTGTGTATTTCCCTCCATTCTATTCTCTATTTATCCTTCTTTTTTACCCTGTTTCCTCCTAGTCTATTTTCCTTCCTAGTCTATTTTGCTTTTGACCGCTGCTTCTCTTAATCTACTTTCTCTTTTATCACACCCCACCCTCCAGACCCTTGCTCTCCTACTTATCTGTTGGACAAGATGAATTTCTATACCTGTGTGTGTGTGTGTGTGTGTGTGTGTGTGTATATACTCTCTCTTTCTTGAAATTCAGATGAGAGTGAGGTTTAAGCATTTTCTGCTCCCCTCCTCAATAATCCCTTCCATTGTAAAAATTCTTCTTTATGTGCCTCTTGTATGAGATAATTTCCCCCATTCATCCTCTTCTTTCTCTCCGCTCTTGATACATCCATTCTTCTTTTGAGATCATCCCAATATAACAAATTCACACCCATGCCCTCTGTCTGTTAGAAGTAGACTCCTTATTGCCCCAATGATGATAATGTTCTTAGAGGTTACATATATTATCTTTCCATATGTATGTAAACAGCTTAGCCTTGTTAAATCCCTTATGATTTTTCACTCATGTTTATCTTTTTATGCCTCTCCTGAGTCTTCGGCTAGAAAAATGACTCACTGTGATTTTTTTTCTTAAATTTCATAAATCAGGACTTGGCCTAGTGTGTTTTCTAGATTTTTGTGGAGCGGTTGTGTTGAGAAGTTAGGTTGTACTTTTGCCTTCTACTCCCACCATTTTTGCCCTGCCTCCCAACCCTAGGTTATTCTAGTTTTTCTTTAAAAGGCATTGAAAATGTCTGAATTTTATTGCCTCAGCAGAGTACCAAATAATTCACCAGGAGATCATCTAGCTATTCTCTTATACTTGACCAATGGCCTGCCATGGGCAGCTCTGCTCAGGTGAATCAATATTGTGTCCATGATTAATATCCTTCCATTCCTAGGGCTAAATAAATCTCTTTTTGTTACCTGATATCTTCTATGCCTGTTTAATTTCATCCTAATGTTGAACCTGAGGTAGCAGAGCGTCCTGGTCAGCTCTGGCCTAAACACAAGGGCAGAACATACCTCCTTGATCTGGGAATCTATGCTTCTCCTAAGATAACCCAATCTAATTTGTTTCCTAGGAACATCTGGATGACTTAATTGCTATTCTTCCTCTGTCATAACTACTTTCTTCAGTATTGAATTTGGGGGATATATAGATACAGTCTTCTCCATCCTCTGTTCTTTTCAGTTTAAAACCATTTTTATTAGATTTTCCAAGACACCAGGAAAATACATTTTTACCAGCCATGGTTAGGTGGATTTCATCTCCAACAAGGAATATGTCATTCCTATATTTTAAGTCATGGTCCAGAAATCCAAATCTCTCGTTCAGGCACCAATCCCTTAATCAGCTCTTTAGTTTCCAAATTGGCTTTCCCCCCTTCCAAATCTCTTGTATTCAATGGGCATCAGTGAGGAACACACAGTCTTTGCCATTACGGTCTTCAGTTTCTTCCTCAATACTGCTTTGCTATCTTTGGCAACACTTTCTAGGTGCCTTCTGGGAGTTTGGGCTCAAATGAATTATCGGAAGTGGAGAATTTTGGTGAGTCCATTTTGATAAACCTGGAGAGATCCTCTGATATTGTGTCTCACATACACACCTTGGGAAGATGACTGGTTGCTAAGCAGCTGCCTGAGTACCACTAACTCTTATCACTCCTCTCTTCTTCCTCATGCCCTTCTTGGATCTTCTCTCATCTGAGGGCTTCTGTGTTCTATTATCATTTCTATTCCCTGCTGGGTGTGGTGTCCTTGCTGGGCATCACTCCTCTAGTCTCCTAGTGATTCTTTGGCACGGAGTTTCAACGGGATGTTACTTCCTCTTTAATTTCATTTGCCAGCCATCCCAATTCCAGTCTGCTGGGATAGCCAAGCCAGAAAACCTTTCCAAACTGTTAAGGGTAAGCTTGGCACATAATAAGTGCTAATAAGTGTTTTCTCTTTCATTCATTCACATGAGGTAGGTGATATAAGTACTACACATTTGACAGTTGAGGAAACTAAGACTCAGAAAAATTAAAAATTTGTCCATGGTCATCTAACTACAAGTTTTGGAGTCCAGAGATCTTTTGATTTCATGTCCAACACTTTCCTTTATATAGTCATGTATTATATCTTATCTCTGGGGAAATTTTATAATCTTTGTTAGGAAAATATTGTTCCTAACCTCTCTCTAGTCAGTTGTTCTTTAGCAAGGGTCAATTATGGACTGAGGGCCAAATTCAGTGGGGTTTTTTGTGGTTTGCAGAGAGCTAAGAATGGCCTTTTACATTTTAAAATACAACTTTATTTGTAAAAAGTATTCCTAGTTCCTCCTCTATACAAAAATAAATGCGGGCAGTATTTGGTTCTTAAGCCTCAGTTTGCTGACCTCTGTTCTATATAAAGTCCCACAGAAATATAACCTCTGTTCTCTCTGCAATCCATTACCGCACTCCCCCCCCCTTAATTCTCACCTCAATGCTCTTTACCATTCTTCCAGTTTTTAGCTCATAGATTTTACATACAAGCCTGTATCTTCATTCTCCATTTAAGCCCTACCTTGATTTTCCGAAAACCATGCCAGTGAAGCAAGCTTTGGAAGGGCCTCCCTACCAAGCTGGTAAGTCTTTGGAGTGAACGGCCCAGTGCTAGGGGTCATCATCCAAGGGCAAACAGGATGATAATGGATGGAAGACACAGGCAGTCAAGCTTGAAGTAAGGAGACCTGTTCTAACAACGAGCGCTGTCTGAAAAGTGGAACATGTTGATTTAGGAAGACATCAAGAGAAGGCTGGATGACCCCTTGTTGTGACTATTATAGAGAGGATGCCTGACTAGGGTTGGACCAGATGAACACTGAGGATCCTTCTAAATCTGAGATTCTGTGACTGTGAAAGACTAGCCTGGCTAAGTAAAGAGACTTATCACCAAATGGTCACCAAGTGATGATTTTTTGTGTGTGTGTGGGGTAGGAGGATAGGACAGCAGAGCAGCTCATGAAACTCTACTAAGGCATAGAGAAGTTAATATCTCTAGGGCATCCCTCCACATCTACTAAATGTGGGCTTATAAAATTTCATGGGATAAAAAACAGAGCTAGGCATTCCAAAGCTGATTGTAGGAATCAAATGATTTTTTTTTAAAATAAAGTATCCTAGTAGTGTCTGAGAAGAAACACATCTTGGAGATGAGGGCCTAGAGATCTGCTTCCTAGAGAGGTTACTAAAATAATACGTGTGTTTAAAAGGGGAAAAGAAAGGTAATTGGAATAATATTTTTTAAATTACCCATATATTATCAGTATAGGGAGAAGATGCTTCTTCTGTCAATGCAAATGCCCTCATTCTCTGCAACTTTAGGGTCTTAGAGAGTTGCCTGGGAGACATGAGAGAATACAGGTCTTGTCTAGGATCACACAGCCAATATATGTCAGACTTGAACCCAGTTCTACTTAACTTCAAAGTCAACTTTCTAGCCACTATCAAGCTCTCTCTCTGATCAGAGTACCGACAGCCTGAGGAGGAGAGTTTAGGGGGGCAGTAGCAGATAATGGAAAGTAGGAGACGCCACAACATCTGTGAATGGCTGGAAGCTTCTTCCATGCTAATTAGGGAATTCCTATGGCCAGAGGTCTCCTAGCAGAGAAGTTTGGGACTCAGTGATGAGGAAGGCGAATCTGAACTGAGACTGAAGAACCGAAACCAAGGCCTAGATAGGAAAAAAGCAACTAGAAAGAGCTTAATAAATGCTCACTGACTGACTTAAAAAGACTTCTGTCTTTGAGGACCAATAGGCGAGTAAGGGAAAAATAGAGTTTTCTATGTAGCAAGAAAAGACAGTGATTACGAGGAAGGATATGTTGACAAGAAGGAAAAATCCACTTATTGAAAGCATACCCATTCTCTAAAGCTCTTCTCAAAGCTCTCCCAGCACCTTGTGGGTGAAGATTTCCCAAGAACCCTGGCTCAAAGTAATCATTTTCTCCCTTGATTTCCTATAAATCAGTCCTTGCTATTTTCCAAAACTATCTGAAGAAAATACTTTATAAAGAGGATTCTCTGAGATACATATTTTTGGACAAAGCCAATGTGAATTTGTTTTGTTTGACTATGTATATATGTGATGGCTTTTTTTAAAAAAAATATTGTTCAATCAGAGAAGGAAAGTGAGAGGAAAAGGAAATAAGTGCTTAATAAGAAAAAAAAATGTTAAATTTGAGGAAATTTTTTCTGTTGTTCACTCGTTTGAGTTGTTTCCAACTCTTCGTGACCCCATTAGGGGTTTCCTTGGCAAAAATACTGGAGAAGTCTGTCATTTCCTTCTCCAGCTCATTTTACAGATGAGGAAACTGAGGCAGACAGGTTTAAGTGACTCGCATAGGGTCACAGAGCTAGTAAACGTCTGAGGCCCGATTTGAACTTAGAAAGACAAGACTTGACTCCAGGTCTGGTGCTCAATCCACTGTGCCACCCAACTGCCTCATCTCCATACTGATTGAGCCCCAGCTTCTCTACTAATTTCCAATCTTGAATCTCCACTGCCTATTGAACATCTCAAACTGGATGTGCAAGACACTTCCGTTCTTCAAAGAGAGCATTTAGTATTAATGTTTTAGTAAATGATTTTTTTAAAAAGGCCAAATCATTTCATTAGTAAAATAATGATTTACTTATTAAACTCCTAACTTTCTAAATTCTGAAGACTCAAATTTTAGTTTTGATCATTGTGAAATATACATTAAAGTATTAATTATTTATAACATTAACATTAATATAACATTAATAACATTAAAGTATTTTATTATTTATTATTTTATTATTATGTTATATATGGGGAGGGGGAGGTGATGAGGACGTTCAAGATCAATTGGTTTCCCCCAGCCTGTTTTATGAAATCAAGAAGATAAGGGGCACGTAAGGGAGACAGTGAGGTAGTAAAATCTTAAAGTAAAAAACAAAACAAAATTTGCCTACATCCCATCATCCCTTTATCAGATAGGAAGTTCTCAGATAAAAATTGGTGGAAGTAGGAAGCAGCTAGCCATTGTCTGACAGGGGACTGGCCACACTACTAATGGAAAAGCAAGACATATTCTCTAGGGAGCTAGTCAAGAGTTTTGAAGAATGACTTCTGTGAATGAAGAAAACAGACAGCTGTGGCTGTTGGGAATTGAGATGTAGAGAAGGGAATATTTGGGCAATCCAATCGAAAGATACGGCACCCAGACAAAACATTATGAGGAGACCACAAGAAGCTTATGGATATTGGAGCTCTATATTACTAGTGGAGGCGTGAGTCATTTTGGTCATGGGTTCCCCGCACGAGAATATCTCTATCATTGTATTCCGCATGTGTAATCACTCTTCCCACTAACTCTATGTGTAGTCACGGAAGAGTTCATCCCAGGTTTATGGAGGAATGTTTTGTTGCTGTTGTCCTTATGATTGCCATCTCAGTAAATGCCTTTGCTTTGAGCTAATCGTGTCTCCTGACTGACTTTTTTCAAAATAAATTTTTATTGATGTTTTCTGTTTCTTACTCCATTATAGTTATACAAAATATCTCCCCCGTTCCCAGGGAACTATTCCAAATAATAAATAGTATTTTTAAGAGGAAAAAAATATAGCACAACCAATTGTTACATTGAACAAATGCAAAAACATATGCAATCTATAATATTTGTGCCGTGAAGGGGTGGCTTGAGGATGTAGTCTCATATCTCCTCATTTGAATCATTCTTGATCTTTGTAATTTTGTTAAGTTTGCATTTGTTTTGAAGTGTCTTTGTTCTTTCCATTTATATTACTGTAGTTATTGTTTGTTATTTTCTTGGCTCTGCTGACTTCACTCTGCATTGCTTCATATAGATCTTTCCATGTTTCTTTCCACTCCTCACACACATCACTTTGTACAGCACAGTATTATCCTGTTACATTCATGCACCACAATTTGTTTAGCCATTTTGCAATTTATGGACATCTAAATTGTTTCCAATTCTTTGCTCTCACAAAGAGAGCTATTGTAAGTATTTTGTTGTATGTGGGGCCTTTCATATTGACGGCTTCTTTGGAGTATGGGCCCGGTAATAGAGTCTCTGATTTAAAGAATATGGACATTTTTAGACACTTTGTTTGCATAATTGCTTTCTGAAATGGTTGTATTATTTCACAGCTCCATCAATAATATATTAGCATACCTACCATTCTACAACCCATCTGACGTTGACTATTACCAAATTTTGTCATCTTCACCAATTTATAGGGAGTGAGGTAAAACTTCAGTGTTGTTTTGATTTTTAATTCTTTCATTATTAGTGATTTGGAGCATTCTTTCATGTAGTTGTGAATCTTTTGCAATCCTTCTTTTGAAAACTATTTGTTCATATCCTTTGATCACTTACCTATTAGAGAACAACTACTAGTTTTATATACATTTATTAATTGTTCATATATCTCGTGTGAAAATCTTTTATCAGAGAAATATGATACAAAGATTTTTTAACTGTTCATCCACCTCCTTTCTTATCCTAGATGCATTAATTTTGTCTGTGCATAAGCTTTTCAGTTTCATGTGATCAGTTACCTATTTTATTTCTTATCATTGTCTTTATCTCTTATTTGACCAAGAACACATTTTCTTCCTGTAGCTATAAGAGGTATATAATCTGCTTCTCTTCAAGGTTTTGTTAAGGTTGTATATCCGTTTTGGATATATTGTGGAATATGGCATAAAATATTGACCCAATTTCTGCCTGATGGCTTTCTAATTTTCCAGCAGTTTGATCAAAGAAGGAAGGTTTTTTTTTGAGGTAATTTGTGTTTTCCACTTTATCAAACACTGAGTTATTGAGTATGACTGTTTCTGACTCTCCTTGTTTAGTCTGTTCTGCTGATTTCTCTGTTTTTTGACCAGAGGATTTTGATGATTGCTCCTTTATAATGTAGATTGAGGTTTCAAAGTGCTATTTCCCCCTCCATCGCTATTTCTTTTCATCATTTCCCTTGATATTTTAGATCTTTTGTTTTTCCAAATGAATTTTATTATCATTTTATAAAATTCAATAAAATACTCCTTGGGGAATTTCATTGGTATAGTATTAGAAGTGTAAATTAACATTGGAAGTATTGTCATTTTTATTTTGTTATATTGGCATGGCCTAGCCATGAGCACTGATGTTCCCTTAGCTATTTACCTTGTTTTTATTTCTTTAAGGAATGCTTTGCAGTTAAATCTAGACAAATCTTGTATGTGTTTTGATAGGTTGATCCTCAGACATTTTATGTATTTTCTAATTATTTGGAATGGGATTTCTCTTTCTATTTTTGCTTCTTGGATTTAGTTATTCTATATAAAAATACTATTAATTTTTGAGGATCTATTTTGTAGCCTGCAACTTTGCTGGTCTTGTGCTATTCAATTTTTTTTCCCCTTTGTATTTGAAGGTCCTTCTCCTGATTTGCTTACAGAACTTGTTTCTGAATAGAATTGTTAAAGGGCACCCTTGTGGATGGTCACTCCCGAGTCTTTTTTAAAAAAAATTAGTCCCATGACTGCTCCTGTATAGGAAACTCCCTCTACCAAGGCTGACTGGCAACTGTCTGCAGCTTAAGAGTCTTCAAGTGCCCAGAGAATCAAGAGATTACTTGCCCAGCGCTAAAGCACCACTATTTCTAGGGGCTGATCTCAAGCCTTGGTCTTCCTAATTCTGAGACTGGATTTTTTCCAGTAGGCCACACTGCCTCTCACATCAGGGTGCACCAATTGGAAACCTTTGCTCTATAGTCAGCAATTTTTCCAATTGGGTATAGATTTTAAAAAAAAAAAACTCCCTTCTTCTCCATGGGGTTCTAACCAGTGGTGGGATGCAAATTAATTAACAACTGGTTCTCCAAGGAACAGAGGTGAGGTGCCATGGCTTGCTGACGTGATGGGCGCAGGCCCCACCCTTGCTAAAAACTTGTTCTCCGACTCAACCTAAAATTAAACACCAGTTCTCCACAACCAGTGCGAACCAGCTGAATCCCACCACTAGTTGTAACTCCAAAGAAATCAGGAATCACCATCAGGAATCACATTCCCAGATAGACACACTGTGGAGCCAATAACTAAAACATGCTAATTCTTTGTTCAACCCCCAAAGCAGAAAATTTTCTCTATTGAAAAGAGCAACGGTGGCTCATTAATTAGCCGATAAGCCTTCAGTGACATGAGTGTGAACATTATACATTTTAAACAATTATCTCCACCTTCCTTGGGGTTAATTAGCAAGCAGATTTGGTAACTAACAAATTGTGTATCGAAGTCTTTTCCTTGAAGACTGGTCAAATCCATTTCTTAATTGGCCGTGCACACGCTTGAACTAAATTAGTTCACTTCTCAGCATCCTATTCAGCTATAAGCCAAAACTTTTTCTAGGGAGCTAATAAAACAAAATTAAATCAAACTAGTGCTTCATTTCAATAATTAATAGAATTACTTAATTATACAAATGTAGCCTCACTTTATAATTGACAATCATTTTTCAAGACAGAGAAATTGCAATGGTACAGGTGATGGCCAAGTACAGATTTGTTAAACTGAATTTCTTCTGATTCAGATAAACACACTAACAACTTTAGTGTAAACAATCCAGTTTAATTTCTTTAAAGTCATCTATTTCATGTACCAAATTAATATAGTGATAAAAATAATGCTCTATTTGTAGAACTTCACAAATATTTTTATAAGACTTATTGAATTTCAATTTACAAGTACAGAAACCTAATAACTAATAGTTAATATTTATATAATTCCTCCTTTGTGCCAGGCACTATGTTAAGCATTTTATAAATACTATCTCATTTGATCCTCACAACAGCCATGGGAGATAGATGCCATTATTATCTTTATTTTACAGTTGAGGAAACTGAGGAAGACAGTGGTGAAGTGACTTGCCTGCGGTCACACCTAAAAGTTTGGTTAAAGGAGGCAAAGAGGCTAGGTGATACACAATTCATATTGTTTATTCCCTTAAAGCTAGCAGACACATGATCATTTAATCAGAAGCAAACTTCTGATTGACTGAAAGAAGAAAGACAAGGTTTAAGTAACAATCCCAACTCTAGTTTATGGTTTTTAGTTGAACAAGACAATTGGCAAGGTAGTGTCACTTAGAGATTGTGATCCCAAGATGCAAATGTCCCTAGAATATCAAGATAAGAGAAATCCCACTGTTTGGGTTCCTGAAAACCCATGGTTCATGGAAAGAAAATACAGGCATCTAATGATAATTCCTTCCTAGAGTATTCATGAGCTCTGATAATTTAGATATGCTATTATTAGCTGGGCAGCTTAGCCTGGTGAATAGAGAGTTGGCCTCCAGGACAGGAGGACTTGCAATCACATTCCATCCCTGCCTCAGACTGGCTGTGTGACCCTGTGCAGATGTGACCCTGTGTAGGTATTTTCCCCTCTCAGGGTCCCAAAAAACTCTCTAGGACTCAAAGATACAGAAAAGGCATTAGCAGAGCCTCCCTGGGAGCTCCCTACACAGATGAACTTATGGGTCAGGTCAACATCAGTCAATTCATCAATTAATAACCACTAAGCATGCACAGAAGTCTTTTTAAAGGCTCCTCAAAAGCCAAAGTACTATCATTTCTGCTTGGATTTGGAGACTCAAGAAGGAAGAACATTGGAATCTTACTGTTTCTGCTCCCACTCTAAAACAAACTCATGCCCCATTGGGCTTAAACATTGCTGAATTAAATCAAAACCTCCAAACAAACACTACCTACAGAATTATAATCTAAGGGGCTTGGGGCTGGTTTTTTTTTTTTTTTGTTAAAGAGACACTAAGAAAAAAATCTCTGCATTTCAACATAAGGACAAATATATGACAAGTTTTCAGTTGGGGACAATTGGTGAGGCTCTACTTCGACAAGTGGGGTGTAAGCGGCATTCAGGAAGATTAGTACCTCTGATGTGAGGGCTACTGAACTCTTTTCAGGGCTGCTCATCCACCTTTGGTGGCACTCAGCTGTCACCTGTGGCTTTAAGAAGCTGTAGTATGTTCAGCGGCCAGAAAAACCATGTCAGCAGACAGGCCAAATGAGATTGAGGCAAGCTGTCAGGCCTCAAACCCTTGGTGAATTAGGGGGTGTCTGCCCCAAGCGTGTAAAGACTGTTCTTGGTGGAATGGGCTGATAAGAGCACTTTGCTCCAGCAGCCAGGAAGGCAGCTGAAGTAGTGCCGCGGAGTGCTTAGAGCTTGGTCAGATATCAAAGACACCAAGGTCATCCTTTGCATTTCTGGCCATTGCTAATTGTCTTGCCTTTTGTCCCGGCGCTGGACTTCAGTGACTGTGGAAGGGAGGCAATTCTGCCTCACTTAAATCCAATCATGCATGAATCAACATCACTCCATGATGTCATTTGAAAATGATGAACAAATAAATAATGTCGACAAGTGGGCTGAAGATGAACAGTTGAGGTATTTGTACTTGTGAAATTCTTTTTTGTAATAACTTTTTCTCGATATCTTGTTTTTCATGTCATCGCAGCTATTTCCAGTATTCCTCCCCTTTACTTCCTCCTTCCCCTCCCCCAGAGCTATCTCTTATAACAAATAATAATTTTTAAAGACAAAAAAAATTCAGTGCAATTGATCAATACATTGAAAAAGTCTGAAAACCTGTATCCTATGACACATGTGAGTCATGTTTAATCTGTTATTTTGTCACATTTACTTTTTTTTTGGGGGGGTCTTTTTTTTTTTGGCAGGGCAAGTGACTTGCCCAAGGTCACACAGCTAGTATGCGTGTCAAGTGCCTGAGGTTGGATTTGAACTGAGGTCCTCCTGATTCCAGGAACGATGCTCTACTCACTGCACCACCTAGCTGCCCCCACATTTACTTTAGATTTTGTTCATTTGGTTGTTCTTTGTTGTAGTCACCGTGTATATTGTTTTCTTGGGTCTGCTGATTTTACTCAACATCAGTTCATGAAGGTCATCCCAGTTTCTCTCAATCGTCTTCATCATCATACACATTATTTCTGAGGGCACAGTGATACTCCATTACATTCATGCGCCACGGTTTGTTTAGCCATTCCCCAACCAATGGGCATCTCCTTTACTTCAAGTACAAGTACTGCTACAAGTATTTCAGTGTCTTCGGAGATTTTCTTCTTATCGATATAGCTCCCTCAGAGTATCATAAGCCCAGTAATGACATCTCTGGTTCAAAGAGTATGAACAGTAGTTACTTTACCTGCATAATTCCAAGTTGTTTTTCAAAATGGTTATACTATGTCATAGCTCCACCAACAATGAATTAGTGTGCCTATCTTCCCATGTGCCCTCCAACATTGATTGACGCCATTTTGTCACCTTTGCCAATATGTAGGGTATAAGGGAAAACCTCAGGGTTGGGTTTTTGAATTTCTTTTATTATTAGTGATTTGGAGGATTGTTTCCTGTGGTTGAGAATACTTTGCAATTCTTCTTTTCAAAACTGTTTATTCATACCCTTTGACCACTATTGGGTCAAATGGCTTATGGTATTATTCTAAGGTCTGTATGATTAAACAAACCATGTATATTATATTACTTTGTTTCAGAACAATGGGGCACAAACATAATAAAGAGGTGTTGTTTGGTTGTTTTAGTCATGTCCAACTTTTCATGATACTGGAATAGTTTGTCATTTCCTTCTACAGCTTGTTTTACAGAGGAGGAAATTGAAGCATAGAGGTTAAGTGACTTGCCCAAGGTCACACATACAGCAAATGTCTGAAGCCACATTTGAACTCAGGAAGGTGAGTCTTCCTGACTGTAGGCCTGGCACTCTACCTACTGTATCACCTAGCTGCCTAAAGAGGCATTATACTGGGTCAAAAGCTTTTTCTGCTTCTATTGCTATAAATGAGATTTTTATTATTATAGTTTATTGCAATAATAATGGCTAACATTTCTATAGCATTTGCTATAGGCACTGTGCTAAGCATTTTACAAATATTATCTCATTTGATCTTCACAACAACCCTGGGAGGTAGTTGCCATTACAATCTCCATTTTACAGTTGAGAAAACTGAGGCAAACAGAAGCTAAGTGACTTGCCCAGGGTCACACAGCTAGCAAATGTCTCAGACGAGATTCGAATTCAGGTCTTCCTGACTCTAGACACAGTGCTCTATCCACTTTCTTAATATTGAACCAACTCAGCATTCCTGATACAAATCCAATCTGGTTATAGTGTATAATCTTTTTAATATGTTATAATCTTTTTTAGTAATATTTTATTCAATACTTGTACATTGGCATTTATTAGAATTCTTGTTATTTAGTGTCCTTTGTTTTTTCTCTCTATGGTTCAAGTATCAGGATCATATTTTTCTCATAGAAGTAGTTTGGCATGACCCCTTTTTATTTGTTTTTAAATTTTAGGTAATATTAAAAGTAATTGTTCTTTGAATGTTTGAAAGAATCTATCTGGTCTGGAATTTTTTCTTTGAGAGATCCTTTATGGCTTGTGAAAATTCTTAGTTTATTAAAAGATATTGGGATATTTAAAATTTCTATTTTTTCATTCTGTTCATCTAGATATTTTATGTTTTCTGTTAACTACTCATTTATTTCATTTGTCACTTTGGGTGGCATGTAATTTGTCAAAAGATTCTAGTGATTTTTTTTACTTCTTTAAAGTGTTTTTAATTTTCTCTATACACACATTCAGAGTTTATTGACAAACTTGACTCCCAGATATTTTATCTCTTTTGAATAAGATTTTTCTTTTTATTTCTTCCTGAATTTTATTATAGCTACATAGAAATGCTGTTGAATTTTGTGGGTTATTTTGTTACCTTCTCCTTTATTGAAGCTATTGACAATTATTTTTCTGATTCTGTAGGGTTTTCTAAGTAAATTATTATGTCGTCAGCAAATAGGAACTCCCCCTCTGGCTTCTGTTCCTATGTTTATGCATTTTAATTTCTTTCATCATATTTATCACTAGCATTTCTTCTTCTTAATTTAATTATTGAATTGCTTCTTTGAGGGCAGGGTCTATTTAATTTTTTGTCTTTGTGTCCCCTATGCCTACCTAGCATATTGCCTGGGTTAATAGTGGTAGGCACTTAAATGCTTGTTAAATGATTCTCAACTATGTCACAAATGACCACAGTAAGGGGTATGCTTGATATACTACTATATTTGTTGGGAAAGCTTCTAATGTTACCTCAATGATTTTATATTTCTATATATCTATATATGTATCGTACTAAAGAACTTTCTATGTCTGTTTTGTAGGGTTGTTAGTATTAATGAGTGATTTACTCTAGTACAACAAAAGGGTTAAAGAAAAAAAGATATTTTCTATCTTGTTATGAAACTTCCTTCAGGGACATGCAGAGTTGGGCATAGACTAGGGAATACTACAGTGTTGTAACTTATGCCTCCCAACATTTTCTCAACACCTCTATGAGGCCCGGGAAAGTGATTCCAAGCTTCTGGAGAGAAAATATTATGCCAAGGAGGTAGGAGAGAAACTTCCAAGGTTTTAGAGCCATATTGTGGCTTGACAACATGGGCAAATACCCTGGTCCTCACTCTGCTCCAGGACTAGGCTTGGGGACCTCCTCTTTTCTCATTTTCCAACACACTGCAACACTGCAGCTATACATTCAAAACAGCCTAGATGGATAGGATCCCACAATCAAATTAATTCCACTGCCTGGCTCCAGACCACCTTGGATCACAGCTTCATGCACCAGGCCTCTCGCTTCCTGGATTCTGACCAAAGACATGAAGCAAAGGAATTGATGTTGAATATGGATGGATGGATGGATGGATGAGCATTTATTTAAAGTACTTACCAAGTTCCAGGAAGTGTTCCAAGACCAAGGGATATAAATTTAAAAAGCCAGACAATCCCTGCCCTTAGAGAATTTATATTTTGATAGGAGGAGACAACACATGTAGAAAAATGGTGGCCAGGGAAGCAACAGATATAGTGAGTGGAGTCACAGGACCACTAACTGACGTGTCCTTTCCAAGATTATTAGTATTGATTTGATTACTGTTCTAGACCTAGAAGGGGAAAGTGGGGAGGGATGGCCTGGGAAGCAGTGGTAGCAGCACTGTGGGGAGCAGTACTCAGGCTACTGATGAAAATCACTCACCAGTCAGAAGCCCTGTGCTTCAGGGAGGAGCTGGAGTGGAAATGCAAAGTATGAGGTAGAGCCAGCATTGACTGGAGTGCCAGAATTCTCCAACCATTTTCTCAAATCTCAGCTCCTCTCCTGTGTTTCTGCTCTCCAGGCCTGGGAAGTTTCAGTCTATGCCCTGGGAACCAAAACACCATATTACAGATCAAGAGACCTGACAATTCTCCCTTCTTTTCTGGTGTTTGAGAACTTGGAGTAATTTTCTGTTATCACAAATTCCTTGAGAGTAGGGGGGATGGGTGTCTAAGCAAATATTTGTTTCCCATTCTCTATGATACAGAGTGGCTGCCAAAGCAACAGGAGTACTGCAGGCACCTTCATTTATGCCCTTGACACAATGAAGATTCTAGTCTTTATCACTATGCCAACCCTCTTCAATACATATGTTGATGACCCTCCTCAAACACTCTGGTCTCCAAGTTCATCCTCCTCCCTAACTCTCATCACCTTCACCTTCTTTCCACCTCAGCCACTAATAGGTATGGTCAAACCTTTGATTTTGTCATCATCCATAAGTGCTGTACCTCCATGTTCCAGCTCTCTGAAGTTCCTCTGTGCTACCAAGTGGTGAGAGCCTGAAGTAGGGTGGTGGCCACATAAGTGCAAAGAGGTGGAGGTAGAATCAATAACAATTGGTGACTGATTGGATGTGTGCAGTGAGGGAGAATGGTTGTCAAGTTTGATTTGAAGTTTCAAACCTGGGTGACTGGGAAGTATGATGATTCCACAAAACAGGGAAATTTGGATGAACAGTTTTGGGGAAAAGGTGAGTTGTTTTGGAAACGCTGAATTTGAGATGCCTACAGGATTTCCGGTTTAGCACTGTCCAATATGCAGTTGGTGATGGACCTTGAGTTAAAGGAGGAGCTTATATCTGGATATGTAAATCTAGAAGTCATTTACAGAGATGATAATTAAATGCATGGGGGTTGATAAGGTAACCAAAATAATGTAGAAGAGAGGAGAGGGCCCAGGATACAGTCTTAGGGGTATGCCCAGAGTTAGGTGGGAAATAGATGTTTGATAACAAAAAAAGTTGAGACGAGCAGTCAGACAAGAGAATTAAGAGAGCAGGTGTTGCAAACACCATCTAGGAGAGAGTATACAGGAGGGATGGGTGGGCAACAGTGTCAAAGAATACAGAAAGTTTTAAAAAAAGGTAAATGTTTAAGAAAAAGATATTAGACTTGGCAATTGAGAGATCAATGGTAACTTTGGAGACAGTAGTTTTAGTAGCTGAAAAGGCTGAAAGTCAGATTGCAAGATATGGAGACATAAGTGAGAAGAGAGGCCATGGAGGCAAGGAGTATAGACAAATACTTTTATTTTGGCTTTGAATGGAAGAAACAGACATTGACAGTTTGAGGGTATTGTAGAGTCAATGAAGATTTAAAAAAAATTATTATTTAATTTTAACATTCATTTAAAAATTTTTTTTGAGTTCCAAATTCTCCTCCTTTCTCCAGTCCCTCCCCCATCCATTGATAAGGCAGGCATTATATCAATTATACTTACAAAAACATGAAACATTTTCACATTAACCATCTTACGAAAATAAAGTGAGAAAAATTAAGTGAAAAAATTATACATCCATTTGCAGTCAGTTTGTCAGTTCTGTCTCTGGAGGTGGACAGCATTTTTTCATCTTAAGTCCTTTGAAATTGTCTTGGATCATTGTATTGATCAGAGTTGATCATCATTACGATATTGCTGTTACTGTGTACAGTGTCTCATGGTGCTGCTCACTTCACCTTACATTAATTCATGATTCCATCACAATCATAAAGCACAACTTCTTCAGTCATTCCCCAATTGATGGGCATACAATTCCAGTTCTTTGACACCACAAAAATCTATCAATATTTTTATACATATAGGTCCTTTTTCTTTTTCTTTGTTCTCTTTGGGATACATACCTAGTAGTGACAAATGCTGAGTCAAAGGGTATGCACAACATTATAGTTCTTTGGGTATATTTTCAATTTTTTCTCCTGAATAGTTGGACCAATTTTTCTATATCTCCTCTAGCATTTGTTATTTTCCTTTTCTGTCATGTTAGTCAATCTGATATATATGAAGTGGTACCTCAGAGTTGTTTTAACTTGCATTTCTCTAATCAATAGTGATTTAGAGCATTTTTTCATATGACTATAGATAGCTTTAATTTCTTCATCTGGAAGCAAAGGAGTCTTTGACCATTTATTAATTGGGGAATGGCTATTTTTATAAATTTGACTCAGTTCTTTGTACATTTTTGAAAAATGAGGCCTTTAGAGAAAACTTGCTGTAATTTTTTTCCTCCCAGTTTCCTGCTTTCCTGTAATTTTGTCTGTATTGATTTTGTTTGTGCAAAACCTCTTTAATGTCATGTAATTAAAATTATCCATTATACTTCCCACAATCCTCTTTATCTCTTCTTCGGTGATAAACTCTTCCCTTAGTCATAGATCTGATAGGTAAAAAATTTCATGCTTTCCTAATTCGCTTATAATGTCATTCTTTATGTCTAAATCATGTATCCATTTTGACCTTATCTTGGTGTATATGGTATGAGATGCTGGTCTATGCCTAGTTTTTTCTAAAGTGCTTTCCTGTTTTCCCAGCAATTTTTGTCAAACAGTGAGTTTTTGCCCCCCAAAATAGGATCTTTGGGTTTATCAAACACTAGATTACTATGATCATTTACTCCTGTATAATGTGATATTGTGTACTTAATCCATTCCACTAATCCATCACTTTATTTCTTAGCCAGTACTAGATTATTCTAATTATTACCATTTTGTAATATAGTTTAAGATCTGGTGATGCTAAGCCACCTTCCTTCACATTTTTTTTCATAGATTCCCTTGACATTCTTGACATTTTATTCTTCCAAATGAATTTTGTTACTTTTCCTAGTTTTATAATTCTGTTAGTTTGATTGGTATGGAATGGAATAAATTAATTTAGGCAGTATCACATTTTTATTATATTGACTCAGCCTACCCATGAGTAATTAATATTTCTCCAGTTATTTAGAGCTATTTTTTATTTGTATGAAAAGTATTTTGTAATTGCATTCATCTTGTTCTGCATTTTTCTTGACAGACTCCCAAGTACTTTCCATTGTCTGTAGTTATTTTAAATGGAATTTTTCTATCTCTTCCTGCTGTATTTTGTTGATTGTAGAAATGCTGATGATTTATGTGGGTTTATTTTATATCCTGCAACTTTGCTAAAGCTGTTAATTATTTCAACTCATGTTTTAATTACTTCTCTGGGGTTTTCTAAGTATGCCATCACATCATCTACAAATACTGAAAGTTTTATTTCCTTGTTGCCCATTCTTATTCCTTCAACTCCTTTTTCTTGTCTAATTGCTATAGCTGGTATATTTCTAGTAAAATATTGAATAATAGTGGCAACGATGGACATCCTTGCTTCACCTCTGATCTTATTGGGAAGGTTTCTAGTTTAACTCTATTATAAATAATGCTTGCTCTTGCTTTTAGATATACTTATCATTTTAAGGAAAGCTCCATTTATTTCTATGCTTTCTAGTGTTTTTAACAGGAATGTCATATAATGTATATATGCATGTTATAATAAGTATTATATTTGGTCAAAAGCTTTTTTCTGTATCTATTGAGATAATTGTATGATTTTTGTTGCTTTCCTTATTGATATTGTAAATTATGCTTATAGTTTCCCCAGTATTGAACTGGCTTTGCATTACTTGTTTAATAGTGTATGATCCTTGTGATATATTGCTGTAATTTATTTGCTACTATTTAAAGTTTTTGCACTAATATTCACTAGGGAATTTGGTCTATAGTTTTCTTTTTCTGTTTTTTCTCTCTGTGATTAGTGTATCAAAACCATATTTGTGTCATAGAAGGAATACAGTAGAACTCATTTACTTATTTTTTAAAAATAGTTTGTATAGTATTGGAATTGTTCTTTAAATGTATGGTAGGATTACTTGTAAATACATGTAGTCCTGGCTATTTTTTCCTTAGGAAGCTTACTTATGGCTTATTCAGTTTCTTTTTTTAAAATAGGGTTATTTAAGTATTCTATTTCCTCTTCTGTTAATCTGGACATTTTAAATTTTTGTAAATATTCATCCATTTCACTTAGATTGTCAGTTTTATTGGCATAAAGTTAGGCATAATTGTTTTAATTTCATCTTCTTTGGTAATGCATTCTGCCTTTTTCATTCTTGGTACTGGTAATTTGGTTTTCTTCTTTTTTAAAAAATCAAGTTAACTTTGTTTAATTTTTTAAAACTTTCAATTTTGTTCATCTTTCCTTTTTCAAGATTTCTATTTTAGTGTTTAACTGGAGATTTTTAAACTTGTGTTCTTTCTGGTTTTTTAATTACATGCAATTTATTGATCTGTTCCTTTTCTTTTTTATTGATGTAAGCATTTAGAGATATAATTTTTCCTCTAAATACTACTTTGGCTGCATCCTACAAATTTTAGTATGGTTGTCTCATTGTTGTCATTATCTTTAATGGAATTGTTTCTGTGATTTGTTCTTTGACCTACTTTTTCTTTAGGATTAAATCATTTCATTTAAAATTATTTTTTAATGTATGTTTCCAAGGTTTTTTATTGAGTACAATTTATTGCATTCTGGACTGAAAAGCATGCATTTAATATTTCTGCTTTTCTGCATTTGTTTGTGAAGTTTTTATGATGTAATATACAGTCAATTTTTGTGAAGGTGCCATGTACAGCTGACAAGATATATATACTCCCATTTCTATTCCCATTCGATTTTCAGTGAATGTTTTTTTAAGGATATGAGAGACCTGGGCATGTTGGTAAACATCAGGGAATAAGCCAATAGATTAGGAGATTGGAGAAGGGGTATGATTATTGGGTCAGCCTGATAGAGAAACAGGGAGGGAATAGTATCAAGGGCACAAGCACAGAGTCTGGCCTTGGCAATGAGGACTATCTCTTTATCTGAGAGTGGAGTAAAGTAGAATGGATATCAAGAGGTATTTGTATGAAGCAAATATACCTTCTTTTGCTGACGGGATGAAGGTAGAAGATATATTCTGAGGATAAAAGCTTAAGTGAAGATTTTTAAAAGATGGGAGAGACTCGAGCATATTTATAGGCAGTATGGAAGGAACAAGGAGATAGAAATCAAAGATCATAAAAAAAATTAGGGGATGTTTGGAAGGACAAACCTCTAGAGGATAAATGAAAGGAAGTAATCAAGGGGTTGGCACTGGAAAGGAGAAAGACCTTTTCTTCTGAGGTTGGAGTAAAAGAGGAAAGATTGGGGGAAGATGTTGAGTGAATCTGAGTTACGGAAGGGAAAAGAAGAGGGAAGTCCTGATGGATGACTTCATGGTGAGGGATAAGGTGAGGTTCTCTGCTGAGAGGAAGGGTGGGGTGGTACAAGATGGTCTGAGAAAAAAAAAAGAAGTTTGGAACAGATATTGTGGGGAGAATTGAAGGTCATTCAGGGGAAAGTAAAAGTGTTGTAGCAGTGAGTACTCAGTGGAGATCAGATAGCATAAATTCATAGTGGACCACTCAATATGATTTTGAGACAACTCCAGTGGTATTTAGAAACTTTTGAGTAGGAGTAGAGAGGACGGATGGTGGGAATAATCCAGAAATCTGATTTGGAAAATCATAATAGGATAAAGGCTCAAGGGACTTATGAGTAGATAAGAGGACAAAAAAAATGATCTGGTTAACTATAGTGCCAAGATTTTAAAGGGAGTAAAATGAAGCCAGGGCAGGTGGGATGCTCCTGGAAAACAGAAGGATGGTGTGACTACTAGGTGGGGTGAAGATGACAAATACGTTTAGAGGCTGTGAAGAACAAAAAGATGGAAGAACTGGAGGTGGTGGTGATAAAGGAATTTCAGCGTTTTTGCTTTTGAAGGTAGAACTCATGTGGGTGAAGAGATTAAGGTTACTACCTTCTTTAAATATGGCTGAGGTGGGGTGAAGGTACAGGTGCAAGGAAAATGGGAGGCAGTATATTTGAGGGTATGTCAACATGCTGAAATCCTCAAGGATGAAATCTACATCCAATGGCCTTTTCTCAGTTGGGTTGGATCAACCTATCAATCAACAAACAGGCATTAATTTAACACTTATGTGTCACTGTCCCAAGAGTTGAGGTGGCAAAAATGTGGTTCCTTCCTGCAAGGAGTTCACACTCTAATGGAGTAGATATATCAATAAATAGCTATATACAAGGGAGAAAGTTCTGAACCAGACACCGAATGCTTTAAGCAAAAAGAGATATTATTATTTGTAATTGCTACAAGAATCTGGATAGGGTAATAGATATAGAGGGCATTAACCCTAGAGGAGAAGAGGTTGATCAGTGCTGAGCACATATGCTGCATCCTATATGAAGCCTTTCCTGATACCCCCGGGTGCTAGTGCTCCCCAAATCATCATGTCTATATCTGTTTACATCTTGCAAATTCTTTACTGCTCTTCTCCACATTCCTCTGGAAAAAAAATAGTATAAAGCAGGGAGTATTTTTTTTTTGTATCTTCTTTTTGTATCCTCAGATCTTATTACAGTGTCAGTAGTAGCAGCAAACATTTATTAAACACCTACTATGCTTTTGGTACTATGCTAGGTGCTGGGGATACAAATATAAGGAATAAAACAAAGTAAACACTTCTTGGATTGGTTTGGAAATTTGGCAGTGAGTCATCATAGCTTAGTGGGTAGAGGAGCATCTTGGAGTTAGGAAAACCTTGGTTTAAGTCCTACCTTTAATATGCCAGCATTGTGATCATAGATTAGTCACTTAATCTCAATGCCAGAAGGATGTCATGTACATTTGTGGAGGGAGTTTTCACAGCTGGAGTTATCTGCACTGATGGAATAACAGATTGGGACAAGAACGAGAGAAAAAGAGAAAAGAGAGAGAGAGAGAAAGAGAGAGAGAGAGAGACAGAGAGACAGACAGAGAGGGACAGAGAGAACCAAAAGGGACAGCCTGAGTGGAGTGGGAAGAAATAATCATCCCATTTCATTTGCTTTAGTTGATGTTGGAGTTTGGAGTTAATGGTTTAGTATTTGTAGAAAGGTTTCAAAGGATTCATTTATTTTTATCACTAGCTGGCTAAACTACCTGCCTCTTTGCCCTGTGTTCTATGTCAGTAGTTCTCAAAGTATGGTGTAGGGACTCTTGGGGTACCCCAAGACCTTTCCGGGGAGGTCAAACTCATTTTCATAACAAAGCAATTTGATTTTTAATACAGTATTGATACAATCTACATAAACGCAAGCTCTTTGAGGGTGGGGAGGTTTTCAATAATTTTTAAGAGTGTAAAGGGGTCAAGACCCAGAAGATTGAGAAATGCTGTTCTGTGGGTGGCTCTGATTTCTCTCCAGTAACTTTTTTTTTTTATATATCTTTAGGAAAAGGTGGTGTGCAAAATTTTTCTACTACGTAAGGACAAAATGCAAGCGGAATTTTTACATGTGCACTATGGCAACTAAAGCAATAACTTCTGAAAATCCAAATGAGCCAATTTTTCACTGACATGGACAACTCAATTCTCAGTTCTTCCTAGATCCTTATTTTAAACAGTGGCTAATAATGTGTATTGGAGTTGATTCATTGTGTCTCAGTGAAGCAACAAGCTGGATATTCCGATTGTTAGTTATTCTCTCCACAATTCTGCCACTCTCTCAGATGGGAATGTGGCCAATCCATGTCAATGTTTGGTCCCTTAGTTTGCTCATTTGTAAAATAATAAGTGTCATACATATAAAAGCAACTAAAGAACTGTGTAATAGCGTTTTTTTTAAGTTTAAATACAAGAAGTTCTGAGCTGAACTCTTTTCTAGGGGAAAAGTCCAATAGGACAGATTTTCTATTAAATGTTAGCTCCAGAGTTAAACATTATTACATTTAAAAAAATTTATAAGTTATAAAAACTTCAGCTAAGCTGTTTATGTATTTTTTGTATATTATCTTTTCCCTGTTATTTTAGAAACAACCTCCCATTCCTTTGTGTTTACATATACATATGTTAAATATGTCAGTCAGTACTTACGATACATTTATTATGAATTATCTTTTCTCTAACCCCATATTCTCAAATCCTTAGAAGTAGAGATATACTTTCTTCAAAACAGCTTACTGTTAACACATGAAACTTTCATTTTAATGAGACTAGGTAATAAGTTAACTTGTGGCTAGTAAAGCTAGGTTTGTCTCAGCACGCTTTCAAAAAACTGTCCCCATTTCCTTGGGCATACAAAGTCGGATAATTTAGCCATGGTCAGCATCCTGAACAAGGAGGGGTTTTAAGTGTAGGTTTTATGGAGTATTGGAGACTTGGAGTATTGGTGTAATCTTTTCTTATTAGCTAGCTAACCTCCAAGAAATGAGCCTATGATTCTCCTGGGATGTTTTAAGTATGGTACTCAAAGTATCCTGCAACTTCTTAAAGGCTTTCTAATCCCAGCAAATACTGGATATGGTGTAGGCACTCAATGAACTTTTTTGAATTGGACTGAACCCACATTATTCATAAAGAAAAATACTTATAAAATCACCAAAATCATGTTCCCAGTAGGAAGGAGAGCTATGACTTTCCCCGAGTTGACAGGTACATTCACTTCACTTAGGTAGTTTCTGGCCTGACTCTAAAAACACTGGTTCGAATTCCAATGAAGGATTACTATTGACCATGTCATTTAAGCAAGAAGGTTACCTGGAATCTGGTCTCTGATGCTTTCACATGACACCTTTTGTAGACATGTATGACCTACATATAAGGCTAGGAAGCCAAAATTTGGCACTTACTTAGAATGTTCATGAGGGAATTACAAAATCCACTGCATCATCTCATTTTTTTAGTTTCAATATTGTTGCTCTAAGAATTAGTTGGCCTTTTTGGGGTCATAAAATGGGCTTATTTTTACTTTATTGCTTTGTTTGGGAAAAAAGTCTAATTAGGAACTAGTAGATTCTCCTGTTTCTTCCACATGGAAATGTTTGAGCTTCATAATGAATAACGTTGGCAATTGATAACAGTGTAAATAATCTTCCTAAAATGTATTTTGACTAAGTGAGTTTAGAGTAAAACTTAAGATGCATATGGCCATGTTCAATATGGTGCTAGACATGGATGGAAAAACAGCAGATATTTCCAAGCAGGAGGTAAAAGACTGCTAAAATCCACAACCTTCGCCACAGTATTAATTCGTGTGTCTAACCAGGGCTGTAAGATTTGTAAATGAAATTCTAGAAGGGGCATCAAGTAAGAACAGGATATGGAAGCCAAATGGAAAACATGAATCAATAAAACCGGCCGAACTAGCTAGAAGTGTAAGCTCAGTCTTTGAAGTCAATTCAAGTACTGCATGTTTTAATTCTGGTGTAATCTTATGATGGTGGGTACAAATAAGAACTCAGAAACAGCTTTTGTAACTTTTGGACTAATCTCACATGAATCAGGTTTGTTGATGGTTACAATGGTCACACAGCCATCCAGCGGTCTTTGCTGAATTACATTTGAATTAAAACCTTCATTCTCCAGCTGAAATGTAACAATGAAGACATCAACAAAATATCCTCTACAATATGTCTAACAGTTGGTACTTATAGGAGAGCTTTTGTACAGCATATTCGTTTTTATTGGCAATCTATGGCAATCTCATTGTCTCAATGGCAATAATGCACAAAATACTGCACACCAGTGCATTTCTTCTGCATGACAACATTTGTTCCTTGTTGGCACAATCATTGTTTCATCTCACATTCTTGTTAACAAAATGATTGCTTTTCTGTGTGCAAGGATACTTTTCTGGGAAGAGATAATTTTCTTATTTAAAAATCATTTTCTTGCCAAGAAAAGAACTTCAAACACATATGGCACAAAAGGACCTTGCCCATAATAGTTTTAGTGGATAAAAAAATTCTCCAATTAAAATCATAAATCCATTAAGTGCATTCTTCTTTTCTGCTGACAGCCTTAAAAATGAATAGTTCATAATATGAAAAACAAAACATATTTCTTGCTTACAGACACATTTAACAAGATCCATGGATGGAATAACTTTACAAATTTGCATTTGAGACAAATTATCATTTGAAAATATGCTTTTTCTATTCTTCTGTTGGCAACAAAGACTAAAGTGTACTCCAGAAAAGATTACTCAAATTCAAAACAAAGGCAAAAAATAACTAACAGACCTTATTAATAGATATATGATAGTAGTGAGTCATTTAAGTAAGGTGGTGATAGATGTCATCAAACTGCATAGAGAGTAGTATTATTTTGGGTATCGCTATAAAGCAGAATATAAAGGGAAAAGTTAATTGTGTGGACAGAAAAACCAGAGGTAACCGTCCAATTGACCTTTCATTTTCTGCTGCATTGATACGTCCTAAAAGTTTAATTCTAGGAGAGTAAGCAGAAATGAAAGAGTAGTTTTTGTTACGTTTTTTGATTTGCGGTTCATGATACTAAATATCTATTCACACACACACACATATATATATATATATATATTAATCACAGCATATTAAGCAAATAGAACAAAATTCCATAGATATTTGGCTTATACAATTTCTAATACTATAATATCAATATAGTTATATAATTTTAGAGGTAGAAGCAATGATCAATTCCAATCATCTTATTTGATAGAAGAAGGAATAAAAGTCCATTCTGGTTGAATGAACTGCCCCACGTCACAGAGTTAGTTAAGAGTAGATTTGAATTAATGTAACTGGAATTTCCTAATAACCAGTCAGGTTTCTGCTATGTTTCAGAAAAGCATTTTAAAAGTACAAAATTATCATCATCATAATAAAAACTATAAATAAAAAGAGAACATTTTTTCACAGATTACACAAAATTAAAATAATTTTAGAGCAATTCACGAAGATGGCCATGTAAAATTTATAAATTTGATTAGACTAACCAAACATTATACTCGTTTAGAAATCTATCAGCCTCAGAATAAAATGGAAGGTTTTAAAATCAAGTATGACAGCAATGCCACGAGATTTTGAATAGGTTCACATATCATTCTTGCAATTGTACTATGTCTGTATAACACTTTTGCCCACATGAAATACCGCAGAATTGACAGGAGACTACAGAGGACGTATAAAAAGCAGAAGTCATAACAAATGAAAAGAGCAGGGTACAGAATAAACAGCTTAATTTCAAAAGTTATGAAATATTTTAAAAGCCATTTCATTCATTCATGCAAACAATATTTATTAAGCACTGACTATAAGGCACTATTTCAAAAAAGCAATATTAAAGGAAAAAAAATTGAAGGGATTGAAATCTGTACTATCCATAGTGCAAATGATGCACCAATGAACTGCTGATGATAGGATGATTACACTTTCTAGCCACAATTGGAACTTAAAGGTTCAGTTCTTATCTGAGACATATTTAAGTAAATTGAAATATAAAAGGTCCAAAGTGAAAAAACGTTCTCCCTTCTGAATCAAAGTCTTGTTCCTTTTGCTAGGCATTATGATCCTAGATTAACATGATTGTTGTCATGTTACAAAGAAATGATTAGATCCAAGATAATACATTTTAGACTTGACAAAAAACATCAAATTATTCTTTATTCATGATTACAAAAATAGTGCAACTGTGTCAATAACACTTTCGTGTTAGTGAGGTTTTGCATAAATGTATTGGGTAAGACATTTTGTATGATCTTTCTCATATGAGTAATGAATTAAATTCCCTGTAATTTTATACATCTTTCAATTCAAAAACAAATGCTGATACAGGGTAGAAGACAAACATCCTATGTGACAGATTTGGTCTGCTCAGCACACGTGCTTGTGTGTGTGGGTGAGAACGAGAGTCTCGTTATGTTACTCTCTGAGCTGCTTGAAAACCACACTACTCAAAATCCACACTGCCAATTAGGGTCACAGTTTTTATTGTCATAGTCACTTTTCTTGATTCCTTGGCTTAAAATAATTATGTGACAGGAGAAGACAAAAGTAATTAAAGAGAGGCAAACTTTTAAGTTTCCAAAATATTCCAATTCCTGTACTGGCCACTACAGGCCCAGGGTGCATGAAATAGAAGCATCCTGTCAGAAGCTACTTTTCCAAATTCACTAATAAAAAGAATTGCTGTTGAAGGGCCAGGGAGTGGTGGGATAGGACCATTCTGTAGTGTGATACTCTGAGAAGAGGCCATAAGTACATGGGGAGGATTTTATTTATTTATCATGTAGAAACAGTTGTCAATGGTGTAGACATTGTAAGTGTCAGTAAAAAAAAGTGACTTCTTAATGTTAAGAATACAAACTAACAATATAATTTTAATGAGATCAAAAGACTTTATGACATTAAAACTGCTTCTTTGTAAAGAATGCTGTGTTCCAGTTTTGAAACAGACACATTATGATCTTGGGATCAGGCTTCAATTGAAACCCAGTTGATGAGGGGTTTTTATTTTGTTCAAAAGTTTCATAAATGCTACTTCCCAAGGTGACCAATAAAGGTCAAAAAAGATCTCCCTAAATATAAGGTAAATTCATCAGTCTAAATCTTTATACCCTCCCCACCCTAGCTCTTGCCTGGGGCTGTCAATAAAAAGATACAATATGCACTTAGTACATGTTGTTTGAAGGTGGTATGTTCTTACTAACTATGCACTAATAGCAAAATATTTTAATTCTATTAAGCAAATTAGAAGACTCATCTAAAGTCATTTATCTTATGACTCACCTGTAACATTTGTGAATACCTATAATTTGAAAACCATTAAAGCAAAAGAAACCAAATTTTATTTATAATGTAGACTTGCTTTAGATCATCCAAATTCATTCAGGGTCTTCATTTAATAGACTAGTTGTATTTCAAGTCTCCCTATAAAAAAAATACTATATTTTACAATATGACAAAGGGCTAGAGGAAAGGGATATTCAAATTAAGGTCAACTCACAAGTTTTTTTTTTTATCTCCAAAGTAAAAAGAAATTAAATGATGTAAGAAAATAATATTTTAAAAACCCTGGGCTTCCCAAACAGATAGAAAATGATTAGAAAATTATTTATGATAGTTCACTGTACGAGCATCTTTTATAATTTCTTTAAATAGCAGAGCTCCATTAGCTCAAACACTTTGATGGGCTTATAATTCTATTGATGTGAGTATTCTTTTCACCAATATAAATGACAACATTTTATTTCTTCTCATTCTGGATAATTCTTTTTCATTTTTTCCAATAAATCCCCCAAAAAGGGTCTCTCTGGAGTCTCTACTGGAGACTTTCTTCGTATTGTTTTAATATTTTTTTAGGATACACTGTATCATTCAAGCAGTCTATCTTTCTGCGGGGGGAGGAAGGGAATTTTAATTTTTTTCTGTTAACGATAATTTCTTTTCTATCCTTCCCTCCCACCCCACCTTATAAAAAAAATCCTCACATAGTCAAAAAAAGAAACAATCATAATCAAGCAAAACAAATAAGACATTTTCCATGTTAAAAAAAAAGTATGTGTCTCATTCTGCATCACTAGGAGGTGGGTAGTATGTTTCAATGATCCTCTGAATTAATGTTGATAAGTGCAATGATCACAGTTCTTAACCCTTTCAAAGTTGTATGTTTTTATAAAGTAATTGTTATTTTGGCATTTTGAACTGGATGTCCAGTAGCTATCTTAAACTTAATATATCTGAAACAGAATTTGTTGTTTATACCACTAAACCATTTCCACCTCCCATACCCAACGCAAGCTTTTGCTATTACTGTAGAGGGCAATACCATCTTCCCATCCCTCGGGCAGGCTCAAAACCTAGGAGTCTTATCCTAGATTCCTCATTATATCTCATCCCTCCCCCAACTGCTCCCCTCCCCCCACCTACATCCAAGCTGTTGCCAAGGCCTATTGCTTTCACTGACCAAAACAACCAGCTCTTGTGAGTCTTTGTTGGCAATGTGGTCCATCTTACTCATGCCCACCATGCAATTCCCTATTGCCCTTGGAGTGATTTATAATTCTTTGGAGACTGTGGTATTCCATGGTTTTTAACCATATAGTATCACTTGTAGAATATATTAAGAAGACAGGTCTTTTTTTTCCTGGGAGGAGCTTGGGGGTCATTAAAATCATTGTGCAATTTCCCCAAATACAAGCCCAAACCCAGAAGATGAGGAAAACTCTATGATAAGTACAAGTCAATTTCAGAAAAGGAATGTATTGTCTGCAAGGACAAACTTTACCTAAGTAACAAACACCCTGAAAAATAAAATGGAGCAATGTTCAGAACAAATGGACCTCCATGAAATAAGACTAAAGAATAAAGTCAAAAGACTGAAAAATGAAAAAATCAGACATAGTAATTAAGGTATCAATGGTAACTTTGGAGAGAGCAGTTTCAGTTGGGTGATGAAGTTAGAAGCCAGTTCACAAAGTGTTCAGAAGTGAATGAGAGCAGAAGTGGAAGCACTAAGTGTAGACAGCTCTTCCCAGGAGTTTGGCCAGGAAAGAGAGGCAAAATAGAGGGTGAGAGCTACTAGGGATGGTAGGATCTGGTGAAAATTTTTAAAATAAATTTTAAAAGAATTTTTAAAGAATGGGATAGACTTAGGAAGGAAGACTGGTGGGGGCAGTCTGTGAGAGAAGATGGGAAGAGATTAGACTGAAAGCACATGCAGAAAGGTTGTTGGTCTTGGTGAGGAGAAATCTCTGCATTAGAGACTGATGTAAAAGGCAATGGGGTGGAGGAAGTGATGAGGAGTGGTGAGATAAGGAGAAAGGGAGAAGAGGAAGCTCCATCTTCTCAGTAAACTATGAAGCAAGGTTTTTAGCTGAGAGAAAGGTGAGTGGAGGTGCTGTTGGAAGAATGAAAAGGAAGTTTGGAACATCCAATGTATAGAGTGGGATAGAGATGATAACAGAGGAATAAAAAAAAATATTGCCTTGCTATAGCAAAGGCTTACTATCAAGAGGGAATTCTTTTGTTTGGACTTTCTGTAGGGCATCTTTCCTAACACTGGTAAGCAGCTTTGATAAACATATGTAACATTTCATTTGATGTTAAAACTCAGTGGATTATTTAACATGCCCATCATGGCATCTTGTATGATTGTGATATATATTTGGAAAATTTGAGCACCTTTAAGATTGTATTTTACTGTACTATCAGGTCCTTTTGAAGACTGCTGAAGGCTCGATTTGATCACCTACAAGCCAAGCTGCTCATTATCTACCTCCTGACACTTAGATAGAATGGTTGTCAGCAAAGACCCAGAGTCTGTTGCCAGGCCTTCAGATGAAGCCTAGTAGCCATTTATTACATCATTAAGAAGGACACTGGATATCAGCTGTGCGATCCTGGGCAAGTCACTTAACCCTGTTTACCTCAATTTTCTCATCTGCAAAATGAGCTGGAGAAGAAAATGGCAAACCACTCCAGTGTCTTTGCTGAGAGAAGCCCAAATGGTGTCATGGAGAGTTGGACACAACTGAAAATGACTGAACAACAAACTATTATCACAGATAATAAGTATAGATTCAAAGAGTTCAGGACTAACTGGAACAGAATTACCGAATTTTTATATGAATGATCAGAGGAGAGAGCAAAACTATTTTAAAAATATTACTAATGAAGAATATATTTATTTATTTAATGAAGATGAGAAATTTTTCCCCAACTAGCAAACTATCAATCAGGTGCTGAAAATCTGAATCAATTTCTTTTTTTTTCCCCACGGTAAACATATCTACCTAATATAGACATTTTAAGAATAAAGAGGATAAACTCTTGATATGAATATAAAGAAAATACCACTTGTATAGTATATATCTCCTTGATAATGATGAATTTAAGCAACTTAAGTAATATAGAAGGTCCTATCAATTGCTGTCAAGACAAATGAGAAACTCAGAGGAGAAGGCAGAGACACAATGAAAACAGAAGAATGATGGACAATATTAGTGCCAAGACACTCACCCTTGCTGGTCTTGTAAAAACTTGCATTTTGTTACATTCATATTCAAAGTTGAGGAAACAAAAGTCTTAGCACTAGTAGCTAATGAGGGGCCTGAATAAAAATAATAAGGGAAATAGGAAGAAAACAATGAATATTATTAAAAATGTCAAATGATTCATCTCTACTATGCAACTGTATAGAAGTTAGCTAGAGTAAAGCAATCTATAGACAAAAACAACAAAGAGAAGGGGCAGCTAGGTAGCTCAATGAGTAGAGCACCAGCCCTGGAGTCAGGAGGACCTGAGTTCAAATTTGACCTCAGACACTAGATAGGCTTACTAGCTGTGTGATCTTGGGCAAATCACTTAACCCCGATTGCCTTGCCTTCCCCCCTCAAAAAAAAACTTTAAAAAAACCCAACAAAGAGGGACCTGCTAAGTTGGTTGTTGTGATCTTTTTCTCCAGGTCTTCTTGGATTTTAAGCAAGGTTCTCTCCTGCTCCAGAGCTTCTATGTATTTTGAGTAGCACCAGGAAGGCTGTAAAAACAATTTCCAAAGTTAAATGAAGAAGATGTGCTATCTTGCAACTGCTATCAAGATTAATTTCTCAGCTCATATTTGCCCATGTAGATACATTTGTGCCAAAATAAAGTACCCATCTTTGGTTTCTGTTTCCATGCCGTCAACTTCAATTCCCTGGTAAAGAATGCGCTCATCAAAATTATCAAGACAGTTTTATAGCTTTATGGTCATCTTTATATGTTTGCTTTGGTTTATAATTAATTTAAACGTTTAGGAGAGATCTAGATGATTTAAGTTGATCAAGCACACTTCTTGGAACAATCACAATTCGGAATGTCCACTTTAAATAAAAAAAAACCAACCCAGAGTATGTTGACCTTTTGCTAGATTCTGTACCGTTGACACCTTCCCTGTGTGCATGTAAATAAAACTTATTCTTACAAGTATTTTTCAATGGTTCTATTCCATCTGAAACATGTTGCAATAAGGCGCAAAGGCTGATGAACTTGGATCTGAACTCTATTGATCTATAAGCCATTGGTGATGCTAGTTTTTGATCTACCCAAATTAACCATTTCTTTTCTCTCTCTCTTCTATATAATTAGTCAAACTGGCTAGAGAGTTGAATCCAATTTGCTTAAGACACTTGGAAATATCAAAAATGGCCTTTCGTAGAGACCTCATAAACTTCAATTTAAAAAAGGCATGTATATGGCTAATGCAGAAATTTGCTTTGCATGACATATTTGTGATGGGTTCTGTTTTTCTTGCCTTCTCAAGAGATGAGGGGAGAGAGAAAAAAAGAGCCTCAAAGAAGAAATAAAAGTGATGTGATAATGAATGAGGGAGAAAAGGCAGAAGTATTTGACTCTTATTTCAATTTTTTTGTGTGCACGTGACAAGGAGAACTGTCTTTGGATCTAGAAGGAGAGAATAATGATGGTTAATGAGGAATTGAAACCCAAGATAAGTAAGACAGCGAGGAAGATGGACAAGGAGCTGCCCTTGATGAGTTCAAATCTCCAGGCCTGTGTGAACTACACTTCAGAGATGGGAGAGAAGAGACAACCAAAGCTGCTGAGCCACTGTCAATATTCCTCAAAAAATCTGGAGGATGAGGGAGGTAGAGATGATGAAGACTCTTCCAACGGGAGTGACTTCGATTCTCAGCAAAATTCTCCATTCGTTTCCTAATTAGCTGTAACTAGTCTGGCTTGAGGCAGCACCTTTCACTCATTCCAACCTCAATGTTCACCTCTGGAGTTTTTTTCCTTGGGTTCTCTGTCCACAGAGGACTTTTTCACTGTATTAGCAATTTTTATTTGCTTGCTCATTTTCTCAGATTCCTTATTGTATCTTTTTTTTAAATATGGACCTGCAATCTTTCCCCCTCTTTTAGGAACTATTATTTTTTTAAAATCCATTTGGTGCACTTCTAGCTGTTTCGAGGCGTCCAAGGGGACCCGGGCTTCCCTGCCAGGATCCTGTTTCCTTCCGTTCCTAATGTTAATGGAGCAGACTGGTGCTACTGGGCTCCTCTCTCACACAAGGCTCCCTGTTCTCCCTTGAGAACTGAGCAACATCATGAACGGGCTGCTGAGAGGCGGAAAGATCTGGATGAATACCTGAGGGGAAACTGAGGGATAACACGAGAAGCGTGGTGTCTGGCAAAGTCTACTACGGGGGTCAGCAGTTTAGCACGTCTGCTTTATGGTTCTAAACATTGTCTATCCCTGCTGTTACAATGGTTGCCATGCCAATCCAAGACAGAGAACAGGAGAGAAGGGAAGGAAATAAGGAATAAGTATTTATTAAGCACCTACCTATTTCATTTCATGTTCAAAAAAAAACCCTGGGAAGCAGGGGGATCCCCTAGATCTCCACTTTATAGATGAGGAAACTGAGGCAGAGCTTATGTGACTTTCTCAGGGTCACAGAGCTAGTAAGTATCTGAGGGCTAGATTTGAACTCAGGTCATACTGACTCCAGGCCTGGTACTCTAGCCACTGTACTACTGAGCTGCCTTCTAAGGTGCAGAAAGAGGGGCAGGGGAGAGATAGTAAAAAAAATCTGTGGAAATTTTTTTTGTCGTTATTTTACCTTATTTGGTATGATTCTTGCTATTCTGAGTTGGTGAAGGGGGGACATGGGCTTAGGTATAATCACATTCATGACACTTAATCACTTAATAGAAATAGATGTAAAGTCCTATACTTCGAAATAGCATTCCAAGGAAAGACAGGGGAGATGTGAGTAGACAACAGTTGGTTTGAAAAAAATTTAAGTATTCTGGTGTACTGCAAGCTTAATGAGAGTCAACAGCCTGCCATGCGAGCCAGAAGACTTTGCCCGATCATTGGAATAGGACTGGAAAGGACCCCCTCGGAGGCCGTAGGGGGTTATGGGATTTGCTCAAGGTCACACTGGTAGAATGTTTCAAAGGTGGGATTTGAACCCAGGTCCTCTAAATTCACAATGATCTTTCACCAGTGCTACCATATCACTTGTTAGGCTACATTAAGAGAGGCAACCTGAATCTATCCTGCTGTACTTCTTCCTGACCACACTATGTCTAGACAGCATATTGTGTTCAGATCTGGGTACCCTGAGGAGAAAATTGGAGAATGTACAGAAGTGGGCAATGTCTACAGTGAGGAGGTTTAAAACCATGCCAGAGAACTGAAGGAACTGAAGATGGTTAGCCTGGAGAAAAGGTGAATGGATGGAAGGATGGATGGACAGACGGATGCACAAAGGAAGGAATGAAAAAGCATTTATTAAGCACTTACTATGTGTCAAGCTCTGGGCTAAATACAAAAATAAAGACAAATGTCTTCCCTCAAGGATATTATATTGTAGTAAGGAGAGAAAACACCAGTGAAAGTTGAAAGCATATCTAATTGGTTGGAACAGAAGCAGATGAATTTGGATCAGGTTCTACAAAGAGTAAGTCCGTTTGAAAATAAATGCAGAGGGGCAGCTAGGTGGCTCAGTGAGTAGAGCACTGGCCCTGGAGTCAGGAGAACCTGAGTTCAAATCCAACCTCAGACACTTGACACACTTACTAGCTGTGTGACCTTGAGCAAGTCACTTAACCCCAATTGCCCTGCCTTCCCCCCTGCAAAAAAAAGGAAGAAAACAATTGCAGACGTGCAAAGAGTGATCTGACTCGAAAAATCCAACTTTAACCAGCTCCAAAATATCTATTTATGTGCTGCAGAAACAAGATAAAAGAGCACCACCGATTGCTCAAATTTGAAGTCAAATGTTTACAGAAGAATCTTTCCAAAAGGGGGTCATGGAAAGTTGGATAGAACTGAACAAAAAATGCTTTTTCATCTAATCCAATTCAACCACTATTCAACTAGGAACTTGAATGGGAATGCCTTCTGGGAGGGAAGAGCCATGGGTGAAGCTAGCTTTTGGGAGTGACTCCATATGAATGACAGGTCATGATTGACACATACTTGGTTAAGAGCCTGGGGTCATCCATAGCAAGAACAACACCGTATGGGAATTTATTGGTATTTATTCTCTTTACATTTATAGTTGTCTTCTCCATTAGAATATAAAAATACATATTTATAGTTTTCCATTAGAATATAAGCTTTTCACAAGTAGAATTTCTTTATTTCTTTGTATTTGTATCCCCAATGCCTAGCAGAGTATCTGGTACATAGCAGGAGCTTAACAAATGTTTCACTGATGGGCAGCAGTAGGGGGCTGGGTGATTGACTGGTACTTGTCCTAAGGCCCTGCTGAAAGGACCCAAAAGTACAGCTATCACACTTAAAATACAGAAAACACAAGACTGAGAAAGTCAATCTAATGTTTGTGAATATTTATCGAATTATATGTTTATCAAAAGAGATGGGAACTTTTTTAATATTGAAGAAGTCAACAAAATAGGGTATATTTTAATTAAACTTAAGGAAATGAATAAAAATGAAATTATTAATTACTTACTATGTATAAAGCTATGTGCCAAGCACTGGGGATACACATACAACCTTCACGAAAGTTTCTGCCCCAAAGAAACTTCCATTTTAATGAGGGAAAACAACATATGTAGGAGAGTGGTAGCCAAGGAGGGGATGTTTAGGTTTGGAAAGTTATAGGGGTGGTGAGTGGAGCTATAGGGAAGTAGGCTGACAACCCCTTTCCAGGGTGATGATAGTACTGATTTGATTATGGTTCTGGAAAGGAGGGGTGGTGCTGAAGCGGGGGCAGAGAACAAGGTGTAGCAGCAGTGCTGAGGCCACTCACCAATCAGCACAGTGGGGAAGGAGTAGACCATGGCAGGTGTTTCAGAGTTGAATGGGTTAAGACCTCTGAGCATGGTCTCTGTTCTGAGTGGCAAGATGGTTAGCTAGAAGATGGCTTGGAGAGTAGGGGGGTAAAGTGAAAATGAAAGCGCAACATGGCCTGGGTTTGCCTGAGATCACTAGTGGGCTAAATGAGGCACTCATCAATGGGGGTGGGGAGAGTGAGATCTCTGGGATCTCTGGAGTTGAAAGGGTTAAAACCTTCAAGGTATAGTCTCTGATGGGGGTGGGAGTGGGGGGAAGGTGACTGGCTAGACGGCTGGGAGATAGGCAAATAACACACCTATATACAAATTGTTTAACTGAGCTGATGACGGAGCAGCATGAAGTTTTATAATCGTCTAACAAACCAATCTCTGCATCAAGAGAGGAAACAGACTACCGAAAGACGGCGATAGCCCCTGCGATACACTTGACTGCTTACCTGTCGGTTATAGGCCTGGGTACTTAAACCTGTGGTGCTGCTTATTCTCCCTGAACCTGAACCTGAACCGCTCGGTGTTCTTGATGCATCCTGTAACTTAAAGTGTAAATTGGACAGCTTAATGGAGGGAAAAATAGGATATGAGGATCACCCCACGTTCCTAAAATACTATAGAACATTATTCAAAATACGCTTTAGTTTTTGGTAAAGTAACATGACAGTTAATGTTATACTAAGGTCTATCGCAAGCAAGTGCAGTGTAGCCTGTGATTATTTATTTCAAATAATCTTCTCATTGTTCATCTTAAATTTTTCTTATTAATCTACAGTCATTTGATTTTCACAATCTAGTCTGCCTGTAGTCTGCCCTGTTACACGGTGGTGACACTGGACAGGATAAAGAGTAGAACGGGGCCTGTCCTCAGGAAGCTCTCTCATCTTTCTGGTGGAATGTGGCAGGGCCATAAACAAGTCTCTACAGACTAAGGAGGGAAGTGAAGGAAGATAAGGATTCTTAGGCTAAGTCCTGTCAATTACCCTGGCTGCCCGGGCCATGAACATCTTCAGCTCCCGTTAGCTTCACTTTGACTCCACTCAAGGACACACTGGGAAACACTAAAACCTTCCTAATCTTGATCTCATTCTCACCCAATAAATGCTCTAGGCTCCATAATCCATGACTCTGAGATTCCTCCACGTGCTCATCAGCCGCAGTCTTCTACTCTTTTGGTCCTGCTCCCGCACATGGGACATGGTCCCCCCAAATATGTGTGTACCCCAAGGCTCTTTCCTGGGCCCTCTTCTCCTACATTCTTTCTGAGTGACCTCATCAGCTCACTGCATTTATCTCCACGTGTATCTGAGAATGAATGCCTGTATATCTCAGGATCCTCAGAGCAAAGACCGTAATTAAATGTGTGTATACATACATAGGTATATATACATATGCATACATACGTGCACATGTACACAAACATATATGTAAACACATTTTTGTATGTGCATGTATGTGTGTGTTGTTTGTACCTGGTGCACCTTATTTACTCTTTCTTTAGGAATTCATATTTCTCCTTTATTCATTTTGATTCAATATTCTCACCTAATGTAAGGTGTTTTTTTTTTTCCATCCTGGTTCTGTCATCCAGAGTGTTAGCTTAAGGTCATCTGTACATCTGCTAAGCCTGCCTTCTTTGTTTTTATCTAACAAATTTATGAAGAAGTTTAGGACCCTGCACTGGAACCTGGGTCTCTGCACTGGAAACTTACTTATTTTTAGACTCGAGTGTGTACAAGTGATAGAATGTATGAAGAGCTGAGACACATGCTAATGCCTTCCCTTGCAACCATAAGAGGCACTTTACGAGGAATGGATAATGCCTGTAATTACATTAATATTAAGTTTTCTATTAGAGACCTGAACACACTAATAGCCTTACAGAGTCTCACTGCAGACTCAACCACATTGAGATAATCTATGAGAAACCTGGTAGGCTCTACTGAACTCACCTAGTAAAGAAATATGGCATGTATTTCAAAGCCCATGTGAGACAGGATTTTGTATCAGTCTGAGAGAGGAGATTATCTACTGCTAAGCATGAAGACCAAGAAAAAAATTCTGAGTCAGTAGGATAATTTATTCTTCCTGAGTCAGACCTTCAGGTTTGCTTAACATTAACATCTCTCTCCCATGGATTTAGATAGACAGAGTATCTCTTTCCCCAATTACTCTAACAAAGGGCAGTGCTATGCTGCTAAAATGTAGCCAGGTCTACACGGCTGCCCACTTCCCATCCTATCCTCCTTACCACACAGACAGAAGAAGGAGCCTTCTTTGGAGTAGGTGGTTGAGATAGTCCTCTGATTGGGTGACTGCAGCCACTACATAATTTTCCCCTAACAGTTTTCTTTATCCACAGTGGTCATGGGATGTTTGGGCTCCAGAGAATGCAGAGAGTTCATTGCTTGTGCTCTCCTGAGGCTACTCACCAAGCCAGCGCACAAATTAGAGCCCAAAGCATCTAACTTCCATCCAATGAATAGATAAATACTGCTTGATGCTAAATAGAGTTGTTTTGTTACTTACACTTTTTCTTTTTTTTCCCCTCTGGCATTTGTTTACTATATTTTTAGTTTGAGCTAATACATATTTTGACATTTTTCATTAATGTGATAATTAAAGGTTTGCTTGATTTTTTAAAAAATTAGATGTATCTTACAAGAAAAAAGATTCTAAACTCAACATTCTCAAAATCATCCCAAAATAAAATTCATTCTTTTCTACTATAAATTAATGTAGACAAACCAATATAAAAGTGTTACACACTAAGCGAATTTTCAAATGAATGAGAGTATTTCCTGTGAGTGCATGATATGACACTAGATCTTACTTCTACTAGCTTCATATTACAAATATTCACTTTGTAATTCTGACTTCTCTACTGAAAAAGTGGGCCTCTACTACATAAACCAACATCTGAAACTCCTGACAGAAAACTCTTGAAAACCACTAAGATGGGTATCTTTTCTTCCTTGGATCAGTCATTGGAAGGTGAGTATCTCAAATAAACCTCACTCTATAAGCGGGAGAGGCCTGGTCTCAGGACTCCACCCCCATCTAGGGGCCTTGCACACCAGGTATGACCAGAGACTAGTTAACTGTTCTCTCTCCCCTCTCCCTCAGACCTTTTTACCAATTTCTCAGGGAATAAAAATCATATCAATATGACCCTCCCACACACACACACACTTTTTTTTCCTATGATGGGTGTGACAATCTATTTGCCCTACGGCTCTATTCATAATCTTGAGATTTTTGAGTCATAGGCTGCCTACTATTCCCTGCTCCCTCACAAACTCCATGTCAGTCCTATATTTCTTGGGTTTCTTTCACACTCCATCCCACCCTTCCCTTATGCCCTTACAGCTCCTGTACTCTCTTGTTAACAAATTTCCCCTCCTAGTATTCCTGCACCTCCCCCTGGAAAGTATGTTGCATATATGTTGTATTTAATTTTTTATGTACATGTTATTTCTCCCTAACAGAATATAAATTTTTAATAGCATTTTTTCCAAATATATGTAAAAAATAATTTTTTACATTCATTTAAAAAATTTTGAGATGCAAATTTTTTCCCTCCCTTCTCTCTCTCCCCCCTCCCTAAAACGGTAAGCAATTTGATATAGGTTATATATATATGCAATTATGCAAAACATATTTTCATGGAATGCAAGTTTCTGGAAGCCTGAGGGTATTTCATGTTTATCTTTCTCTCTCTAGTGTCTAGCACAGAACCTGGTATATAGTAGGTGCCTAATAAATATTTTCTAGTTCACAATTTGGATGCCATCAAGTCATTACTTTCACTCACACATTTAAATCGTTGCCTAATCTACCAGCCTCTCGAATAGATCCCCTTTCTCTCCACTCACATGGTCCCTACCTTAGTTCAAGGCTTTATTACGTCTCACCTGGACTATTGCAATAGTCTCCCAGTTGTCCATCTCTTCTCACTCCTACCCATCCTCGACAGAGCCATCAAAGAGACTTTATAAGTGCAGGTCTGGCTATTTCATTTTGCTTCCTACTCAATAAACTCTAATGGCTCCCTATCGACTCCAGAGTAAAGTATAGATTTCTTCTGTTTGGCATTTAAACCTTTTCACTCTCTGACTGCACCCTACCTTTCCATCTTTACTACATATTATCCCCACCCAAATCCTCTGTGACCCAGCCATGTTGGCCTTCCTTTTGCAAGGCACACCATCTCTCATCTCATTTTCCCCTCATGCCTGGAATGCATCCCTCCTTACCTCTGCCTCTTGGAGTTCCTGATTTCCTTCCAGACTCAGCTCAAGCACCACCTTCTAAGCTGTAAAAGTCTTGAGAACACGGAGTCTTTCCTGTTTTTCTTGGTGGTACCCATAGCATCTGGCACAAGGCCTGGCTTGTTGAGTGATTCCGTGAATTCTCTGTATCCTTTTCCCTCCTTTAACCTCTTACATACATACATGTCATACATACTTTTTAAAGCTCTGATCACAAGAAGCAATGAGATTCATCTTACCTTTACTTTGCTGTCTTCAGTGGGAGTGGACTGTTTTTTCTTATATTCTTTTCTTCTCTCTAAAGTAGTCACAACTTTCTCATCAGTTAATTTGCTTTGAAACTGACAAAATGCTGGCCAGTGTTTAAAAAGAACCCCAAAAATGGTCATCTGGGCAGAAGCGAAAGGGTACTAAGATTACGATTTTATACAAATGTCCTGATTAAAATAAAATTAACCATAATAATGGATTAAGTAGTCCTTACTTAGTATCCGGCATGTTTCCTGCAACTTATTGTCTCCAGGCAGCTTCATAAAAGCTATACACATGCTGATCATCAATTTTTTTTATTACCAATGAAAAATCTTTGTTTAAAAAAATGCACTTTCTTCTTTATATGTCTCATACCAATTGACTGAATTAATAGAATCATTCATTAGGTTTTGGGAGGTTTTTCTTTTTAACAAGGAATTTATGATTTCTTTTAAAAATTGCCATACACATTGCTATTTTATCCAAATTTTCTAAACATTTAGTTCATCAAGGAAAAAAACCCACTTTTTTCTTTTGGAGAAAGGAAATACCATTTTGCCTCTGGAAAAACTCTTTAACAACACTGCAGATGTAAGAATAAATCTTGGACAACTTTTAAATGATATGATCTTTCTTTTTAAGTGAAAGCAAGAAAAGCAACATTTAAAAAGCAGAATGGCGCCCTTAACTAATGCCCTCCATTAGGATACTCCACATTAAGTGATCATGATATTTCTATAGATAAGAATTGTGCTCAAAAGTCTGTGCCAAATTCCTTCATTAGTTCTGCAATGCACACATGCTATTTCTTGCAAAAACTTAGTACTTGCCACATCAGATCAGGCTGTCATCCTAAGAAATTCTACATCTTGCTGCTTATTAGCTATGGATTTTACCTAATGCTATAAAAAAAAAAAGCAACCTCATTAGGCTTTAAGCTGACTATTAGGGAAGGGAATAAGCATTTATTGAGCATGTACTATGTGCCAGTCACTATACTAAGCACTTCTCATTTGGTAATCATTAGTTTGATAACTATTAAGGCAAAAGAAAAAAAAATCATCTTGTAAACGCTTCAGTGACCGGTTTATGACCTGAAGTAAGATATTTGATTTTCCCTACTTTAGCAATTTTCCTATCCAGACTTGCAATTTCATGTTATTTATTTTTCATCTATCTGTCTGTCCATCTATCTATCATCTATCTATCTATCTCTCATCTATCTATCTATCTCTCTATGTAACTATGTATCTCTCTATCTATCTTTTTCAGGACCTGTAGGTGGAAGGAACTTCCTGGTGAGGAAATCCTCCCAGCTAGCTTGAAGCAGTAGGAGATTAAATGATTTGCTCAGGGTCACAAGGCCAGTCTGTGTTCAGAAGAAGGACTTAAACCTGAGTCTTCTGGACTCCACTATGCCACGCTGCCTCCAAATTTTATTACTGATTCTGATGGGGTACAGGATCTAGGAGCCCCCTTGCATCCCCCCACTAGATGAGGCATTTGCTTGAGACCATAAGTGTTTCATTCTTTCTAGGCCCGAACCTAGGTTACTCTTAACCTAGCCTAGCTCTCCACCCTTGATCCCCTTCTCTTGGTTCCTGTAGTCTGATCTCATCCCAGTCCCATCAAGGTCCTCTTTACACTCCTCCTCAAGACCTTCCAATAAACCCCTCCCATCACCCTAGGACCACCCTAGATCCTTCCCACAATCTTTCTGTGTATAAGTTTCATCTTGCCTGCATGAAGGGGCTCAGATTCAAGATCAAATCTGGCCTGCTTGTGAAAACGAGCATCACAAACAGTGAGATTTCTTAAGGCTATCCATTATGGCGAATCTTAAGTAAACTTTGTTTTTTCCTCTGGTTGTGAGAAGGCTTGAGTTGAATTCATTGGAGCAAGACCCGGTGTGTTGGTATTTTGGGGTCTCGAGCACCACAATAAATTTTATTGTAGATTTCCTTTTAAAATAAATACTCACCATTCCTTCCTTCCTTCTTATATACTAAATTATCCTTCTTTTCAGTAAACTCTTCACACATCCCCGTGTTTCCTAGTGGTGGTGTGTGGACTTTGGCTGCATTAATCCAGAGAAACAGCATCCAAAAGGTGCTCCAGTGGAAAGCATTGTAGTCAAGCTTCACCAACTCTCTGAGCTGGAAGGGACCTCAACAGCTATCCAGTCTGGGTAATTCCTGAACAGGAGCTCCTTTGATAGCATTCTGACAAGTAGTCATCCAGTCTCTAAGACCCCTAGTGATTTCGCAAGGTAGGCCATTCCATCTTTAGATAGTTCTAATCCTTCAATGAGTGGCAGAGAGGTACAGTAGATGGGCCAAGAAAATCTGTGTTCAAGTCATGTCTCTAACCCACATGTACTAACTATGGGTAAATCAATTAACCCTTCAATACATCACAGAGCTCTCTTGCTGATCTGCATCAGTGGAAGGATTTTTCATATGTTTTTCATGTGCCAATGAAATCACAGGTCTGGACCAAAAATTACAATAATTCTTAACGAGATTTTCCTAATATTGAACTTAAATTTCACCTCTTTTATTTCAACTAAACATATTTTTCAACCTTATTATGACTGCTGGTCCATCCCTCTATTTTCTCAATCTATTTTTCTTGACCTTCGTAGCATTTGATTCGATTGACTACTTCTGCCTCCCAGATAAAGTCTCTTCCTGGGTTCCTGGGTCACCACTCCTTTTTCCTTTGCTAACTTCCTAAGTCCTTGTGATAGATGTTCACCGATGTTCCTTACTAGGCCCTCTCATTTTCTGTCCTTATGTTCTCCTTAGCACTATTACTCAGTCTTATGGCTCCACCCATCACCTCCCAAATCTCTATTTCTAGTCCTGAATGAAATAGAGCTCTAAGCCCACATTTCCACCAGTTCATAGGACATTTCTTCCAGGATGTATCATTTTCACAAACTCAACATGTCCCAAACTGAGTATACTTTCAACCTCCTTCTGACTTTACTCTCTGTTAGTGGCATCACTTGTCAATTAATCTCCAATATCTAAAAAACTTGTTGTTATATTTGTCTTTTTTCTATCTCATCTGTTTTAGTTTAGGTGCACACTGTTTCCAATTACAGTCATTATCTTGAGAAATTAAATTAATAAGAACACAAAAACCTTTTGCAAAATACAAACCTAGTAAAGATATACTGTTATGGACACACAACCAGATTGATTACAATGACACATAGTCAGAAAAGTCCATTGGGTCTGAAGAGCAAGTCCCCTTGTATAGACACTATAGATGCTTGTTTATATAGTATTTCCCCAAAAGTAGATCTTAGTACATTTAGTCTTTTGCTATTCCAGATCTCCATGACAAATGGTTACATAAGTGCTTTAAATCACTAATTCTATGTAAGTCTATTCAGCCCTTTAGGGCTCAAAGAGGACCATGACATCAGGGAGATGATGACATGACTTGCAGTGGACTTTGATATGAGTGAGGTTAGCTGTGCAAGGTCACCAGCCTCACTTTCTCCTCCAGAGCCACCTGGGTTCAGTGGCCTGATGTTCATCAGGATGACTGGAGATGACCCAGGATGCAATGGGAGACGAAAATGAAGGACAAAGACAACAACAACAAGGGCTTAAAACCTTAGAGCAGGAAATGATTTATAAGATACCCAATTTCTGAGTTTGCCTTTTAAACCACTGGAATATCAGTTATATTTATACCCTGCACTTTATTTCCATTGATACCCCTTAAAGTATATACCCTCATTACTATCTACTTGTCCTATTTTAACAGCCTTATACCAGGTCCCCTACATCCAATGCCTACTCTTTCCAATCCATTTTCCATTCCATCTAAGGTAGCTAGGTGGAGTAGTAGAAGACCCATGTTCAGATCCTATCTCAGACACTTAGTAGCTGTGTGACCCTGGACAAGGCACTTACTCCTGTTTGCCTCAGTTTCCTCATCTGTAAAATGAGCTGGAGAAGAAAACGGCAAACTACTCCAGTATCTTTGTCAAGAAAACCCCAAATGGGGTCACAAAGAGTCAGACACAACTGAAACGACTGAACAATAACAAAACTGTCATGCAAATATTTTGTGGTTCTGTTAATCCGTTTGAATCGTTCCTTCTCCATTAGATTTAATGTAAATTTTATGAGATCAGACACTTAAAGTTCATGTCTGCCCCAATACCTAACATTTTGCTTTGTACATTGAAGGAGATTAATTTTTAACAACCACTTTTTCAGTGAATTTAATGAAAGGTCTATAAAACCTGGTGCCACTAGACTTTTCAAGGTTTCCCTCTGTCCTCTCTGCTATCGCTTCTTTTCCCAATTCATCCTTTAAATAGCTGCCAGAATTGAAATTCCTAAAGCATAAGTTTGACAAGGCTATGCCCCTGTTCAAGAAGCTTCAGCAAGTCCTTCCTGCTTCTGGACAAGATCCAGAAAAAGTCCTCTGTCTGGCAGGCCCGCTCATCACAATCTAGCTGCAGCCTGGCTTTCTATATCGATTGCACTCCCGTTCAGCACACCAGTCAGACTCACTGACTGATGGTCCTCCGGGCATGACATCTTATGTCTGTCCCCTGTGCCTTGCATTAGTTCTCTCCTGGGCCTAGAAAACTCTCCTTCATCACCTCTGCCTTTTAGAATAACTCTCTTCCTTCAAGGGTCACCAAGTGCTGCTCACTACAAGCGGACTTCTCAGATCCTCCCAGGAACTGGGGGTCCTATTGCTTTATGCTGTTTCGTATGTTTCCCTCCCAAAAGAAGTGACCTCACAAAGTTCACATTTTAATGAGGGAGACAAGTTAATAACCATGAACGTACAAGGCATACACAGGATAAACTGGCAGAGAATTTCAGAGGGAAGGGATGTATCCTGCCCTTCTTTTCTTTTCCCTCCACACTGTCTCACTTGGTTATCTCATCAGCTCCCATGGATTCAATTATCTCTCTTGTGGAGACGATTTCCAGATCTATAAATTTAGGTCTAGTCTGCAGAGCTACAGTCCTACATCGACAACTATATAGTTGTATATTAGACATTATTAGATACAGCTATGTTGTATTTTAGACATCTCAGACTCAACACGTCCAAAAAAGAACTCATCATCTTTTGTCCAAACCTCTTCCCTCCTCTAAACTTCCCTTTTACTGCCACGGGTACCAGCATCTTCTCCATCACCTGGGCTTGCAACCTCAGTGTCACCTTCAACTCCCATCAGTCACCCCAACATCCAAAACAGTGTCAAACCTTGTAATTTCTACCTTCACAATAGCTCTCATAAACATCTCCTCTCCATTCACACCTGAGGCCATCATTACCTCTCCTGGGGCCCACTGCAACCTCCCAATGATTCTCCCTGACTCAAGTCTCTCCCACCTCCAGTCCATTAGCTGCCAAAGTGATTTTGCTAAAGCGTTAGGTATGACCGTACTACCCCTCTCCTACTCAATAAACTGCAGCAGTTTCTTATTACCTCCAGGATCAACTCCTCTGTTTAGTATTTGAAATCCTTCATAAACGGGGCCCACTTCCAACATTTTTAGTCTTCATACACTTTACTAGCCTTCATACAACTACATTGGGTGACTTGACATTCCTGATATGTGGCACTCTAGATCTCATCTTCAAGCCTTTGCACTGGCTGTTCTTTGAGTCTGGAATGCTCTCACACCTCATGTCTTCAGGTCAAATCCTACCTTCTGCAGAAGTTCCTGGCTCTCCCCAGCTGCTAGTGCTTTCCTTTCTGATACTACCTTCTATCAACTCAGTGTATAATGTATGTATGTGTATGTACACACATACGTATACATAGGTGTGTATATACATATATATGTGCATATATATACATAATATATATATGGTTTTTAATATGTTTCCCCCAATATATTGTAAGTCCTTTGAAAGCAGGGAGTTTTTGCCTTTCTTTAAATGTCCTGCACTTACCACAGTAAGGGCTTAATGAGTGCTTTCAGACTGACTCACTGTTAGTATCTATGCAATTGTATTTTTATTAAAACTTTAAGTTTACTTTATTAATGCTGTATACCAAAATATAGAAATACACGTGAGATTTTAAGTTTTATCCACAGTCCTTTTGTCATCATTTGTGTTCTATAAATTACTGACAGGTCTCCTGTTCTTTTTTAATGGCATACCTGCTATCTAACAGTTTCATGGTAACCAATTTTATAATTTAATCTAGGGATTTATTTTTATCTTCCTCTATTTTCAATGATCAGTTTGTTTCATGCCAAACACATTCTTTCCAGTCCTCCTGAGATGCACACTCTTCATTATCTAGAGCCTATCATTAAGATATCATAAATTTTCTTCCAGAAAACTGAAGTCTATTCTTTACTACTATCTGTGTAACCAGCTGTTTTCAATTCCCTTATTCTTTCTCTTTCAAAATAAAAACCTTCAAATAGAAGAATGAAAATGCCCTTTATTTGCTCTTAAGTCCCTAAATTTCTAAGTCATGACTTTAAAAGCACTAAAACAATGACAGATTTCTTCTGGAGAACTAGGTAGAGGTTGAGGATTTGAGAACAGATCTTTAACCTGGATATATATCCCAGTAAACCAAGACATATCTAGATTAGTTCTATAAACTCTATGAATGGTCTTATACCTCCCCAGGTCATCATCATATAACAATAATAAATAACAAATAATAATGCTGAATCATGGAGCAATCTTCTATTATTTATTCTGTCCCTCCCTTTGTGGTTGCTTCTATCTATCACCTAGTCTACTAAGTATTTTCCTGAGATTCCCTATGTTGAATAGCTAGTGGTATCTCCCAAACTATGTATCCTTATTCCCTTAAACTCTAAACCCTAAGAGTATATATACATACCTATGCTTCATGCTTCAAGCATTATTGGCTGGCAGTGCTGGAAAGGAGGCAACTAGGTGGCTCAGTGGATAGAGCACTGGGTCTAGAGTCAGGAATGCCTGAGTTCAAATCTAGCTTCAGACATTTACTAGCTGTGTGACCCTGGGCAAGTCACTTAACCTCTTAATCTCACTGGAGATGGAAATGGCAAACCACTCTAGTATCCTTGCCAAGAAAACCTCATGGGCATGAAGAGTCAGACTGGACTGAACACACACTGGGAAGAAGATTCAATTTATACATTACTCAGGTTCAGCAAATGGGGAATGAGTCACAGTGTACCAGATCCCACCAAGACTGGCCTTTGGCAGAAAATTCAAGCTACTTCTACTGCATCCCAGACATCTCACGGTAAGCTCTTTAAAGGCTGAGATTACTTAGTTTTTTCTTCTTTGTATCTCCAGCACCTAACACATTGCCTTGGACCCAGTAAGTGCTTAATAAATGTTTGACTGTCCACTTCTGTTCTGTCTCAGCCCCATATTATTTTCTCAGATAAGTCACTCTGGATTTCAGTTTCCCAATTTTCTTTTAAGGAAATAACCCCAACGGGTTCAACAGGTAGATTTTTCCTTTGCCAAACTTGTATACTTTATGTAAACTGGGTATTTGAGTCTCACTTAATTTATTTTGTGGACTTATGTACATTTTCCTAGCTTCTAAGATACGTATCTTTTTGGATCCCATGTTTTGCATATCTTTGTTGTGGTAGCTGATATTTTATTTTTATTTTATTTATATTTTCCTATATTTTTATTGATGTCTTTTTTTAAAAACAATTCAGTCATGTCCCGATTTATCCCTGTTCCCTCTTGAACCTTTCCTTTTAACAAAGAAAAACCATTAAGGAAACTGACCCCAAAAGGTGATAGCATCAGTAGCAGATATTTGAAAAAGAAATGGGGAGGGGCAGAGCCAAGATCACAGCTGGAAAGCAGGGACTTGCGTGAGCTCCCCAACAGGTCCTTCCAAAAACCTATAAAAATGTCTCTGAACAAATTCTAGAACTACAGAACCCACAAAATAGCAGATGGAAGCAGGGCTCTGGCCCAGGACAGCTTGGATGGTTGCTAGGTGAGGTCTAGTGTGCACTGAGCTGTGAGCAGAGGGGAGCGGAGCCCAGTGTGGGTGGCAGCAGGACCAACCAGACCAGGAGACAGGCAGAACAGGCCCTAGTGCACTGAATCAGTGAGCGGTGGTAGTTACCAGACTTCTCAACCCACAAACACCAAAGATAACAGAGAAGGTTAGTGGGAAAAGCTTCAGGGGACAGAGTGAAAGAAGGAGTTCCCAGTTCAGCCACCTCCCCAGGGGCAGTGGAGGCAGTGCAGCTACAGAACTACAGCTGCAGTTGCTTCCAGCCCCAGGCCCACCTGGTGGGAGGAATTAAGTGGCTGATCAGAGCAGGAGTGCAGAGCCTGCTTAAGATCTAAATCAGGTCCAGGTTGGTGGTTCTTGGGGGAGGAGGAGTGCCGGTGTGGCAGAGCTGGCTATATAGAAATAGCTATGAAAACAACAGCATATCCCCTCAAGCTTGGAACAAAGTACTCTTTACTCTACAAGCAGTCATACCCCGATGAAAAACTCAAGGGTCAAGTAAGTTGGCTGGGAACATGGCCAGGCAGCGAAAACAGACTCAGATTCAGTCTCAGACTTTCGAATCTTTCTTCGGTGACAAAGAAGACCAAAACATACAGCCAGAAGAAGTCAACAAAGTCAAAAAGCCTACAACAAAAGCCTCCAAGAAAAACATGAACTGGTCTCAGGCCATGGAAGAGCTCAAA
>CM053622.1:129816230-129841436 GCA_028646595.1 Phalanger gymnotis | reverse complement strand
CAAAAAGGGACAGGGTCAATGGAAAAAACTGGATAAAAGGGGATAGGTTAGGAAGAAGCAAAATATAGTTAGTCTTTCACAACACGAGTATTGTGGAAGGGTTTTGCATAATGATACACATGTGGCCTATGTTGAATTGCTTGCCTTCTTAGGGAGCGTGTGGGGGGGAGGGAAGAGGGGAGAGAATTTGGAACTCAAAGTTTTAAAAACAGATGTTCAAAAACAAAAACAAAATTTTTGCATGCAACTAAGAAATAAGATACACAGGCAGTGGGGCATAGAAATTTATCTTGCCCTACAAGAAAATAAGAGAAAAGGGGATGCGGGGGAGTGGGGTGACAGAAGGGAGGGCTGACTGGGGAATGGGGCAACCAGAATATATGCCATCTTGGAGTGGGTGGGAGGGTAGAAATGGGGAGAAAATTTGTAATTCACACTTGTGAAAATCAATGCTGAAAACTAAATATATTAAATAAATTTAAAAAGAAAAAGAAATGATGGAAGAAGAAAGGCAAGGAAGAGGAAGTAGAGAGAAGTTTGCAAAACAGAAATTACAGAAATTCAAATATTTAATTTGTTGTATAGGGTGAATCGTACTTACTCCTGCATCTCAGTGGTATATAGAAATCTTTTACATTTGAATAAAAATGAACTTGGAACTGAGAAACCAAATTTTAAATTTGCCAAATAAATCTACCCATGTTTATCCATATGAATGATATGGATAAATAAAAATATCTTGATTTTTCATCAGTTTTAAATGCTGTTTACCCACATCTAGCACAGGTTTCTTACCTGTGCCTCTCTAAATACATAGGGTCCTAATTCTTTCCTGTGCTCTATAATCTTCTGAGCTTGATCAAACGGAAGGTCAATTTGCAGAGCTGGTGGAATACTGGAATTAATAAAGCAGTTGATTATAGTTGTGATCTTATTCTGGATAATAGCATCCTTACAGTGAGAATGGCACAAGTCCTGCACAACGAGAGAAGGAAGAAATAGTCAAATTTTCCATGTGTTCTCTATTAACTACTAACTAAACCTGCATGACTTTTTGCAAATCATTCAACCTCTCTGCACCTCAGTTCCCTGATCTGTAAAATTGGCTCTGAGTTTTCGTTTGGATTTTTTAATTTCAATTCTTAATACAGGTTATACCTCTTTTGGTTAGTCAGTTAATGAAATAAACATTTATTAGGCTTTGACTGTATGTCACTATGCTAAAAGGTATGAAGAAAAAAAGGAAAGTCTTTGTCTCAAGGAATTTATACTTTAATGAGAGACACAACATGTAGATAACTGGGTATATACAAGATACATAGTCATGACAGTAGATAGCATTTATATAGGGCTTTAAGGTTTGCAAAGTACTTTACAAATATCTTTCTTCTTAACTCCCTATAATCCAACTTCCAACCTCATCAAATCACTGAAATGCCTCTCTTCAAAGCTACTGGTGATTTTTCTAATTGTCAAACGCAAAGGCATCTTCTCAATCCTTATATTTCTTGCCTTCTCTGCAGTCTTTGACACTGTCCATCACCCTCTTTTCCTGGATACTCTCTTGTTCTCTGGGTTTTTGAGACACCACTCTCTCCTGGTTATCCTCCTACCTGTCTGGCTTCCCTTTCAATTGATCAGGTCACATCCACTAACCATGGGTGTCCCACAGGGCTCTGCCCTGGGTCCTCTTCTCTCTTCTCTCTATACTACTTTATTTGATCTTATCAGCTCCCATGGATTTAATCCATCATTTCTATGCTGAGGATTCTCAAATCTACTTATCTAGCCCTAGTCTCTCTGTTGACTTCCAGTCTCACATCTCTAACTGCCTTTCAGACATCTGGAATCAGATGTCCAGCAGACGTCTTTGGTGCAAAATGTCTGAAAGTGAGCTCATTCTCCTTTCCCAAAATCTTACCCCTTCCAAACTTCCCTCAAGGAAGTCAAGGGCGCAGCTTCTCAGTTCCCTAGGATCTCAACCTAGGCTTCATTCTCAGTTACTCATTATCTTTTACCTACCACCTTCAATCTGTTGCCAAGGCCTTGTCGATTTATCTTTGCAGCATTTCTTGAATATATCCTCTTCTCTTCTCTGGTATCACCACCATTCTGGGATAGGCCCTGGAGTCAGGAAGACCTGAGTTCAAATCTGGCCTCAGATACTAGCTATGTGACCTTGGGCAAGTCACTTAGCCCTGTTTGCCTCAGTTTCCTCATCTATAAAATGTGCTGGAGAAGGAAATGGCAAACCACTCCAGTACCTTTGCAAAGAAAACCCCAAATGAGGTCATCAAGAATTGGACACAACTGAAAAACAACTTTGTACTAAGTGTCTGAGGCAAGGTTTAACCTCAGGTCTTTGTAACTCTAGGTCAAGTACTCTTTCCAAAGCCTCACCTAGCTGTGTCTATACCAAATAGATGGAAGGTATTCTCAGAGGGGAGAGCACTGGCAGCTAGGGGCACCAAGAACAGCCTCCAATAAAATGGGATTTGAGCTGAGCCTTGGAGGAAGCAAGGGGAGAAGTAAAGGTAAGAAGGGGGAACATGTCCAGGGAGGCCATGCTCTTGGTTTTCCTCTGCTGATTTGCATTAGATCAATTCGTGAACCTCCCTCACGGACTGTGAGCTTCTTAAAGGTAGTGACTAAATCTAATATCATCTTTTTGTCCTTGGTACGCAGCACAGTGCCTAAAACATAATAGGCATTTAATATTTACTGAATTGAAAAATGGCTTCCTTGAAGAAGATATTTAAATTTTAAGGGCACTTCAATTATATCAAAAGATATAATATATTAACAGACCTGAGAAACTGCAAAGAGGTAACTTAAGTATTCAAATAAGAATGTATATGTAAAGCGCTTTGCAAACATTAAACTACTGAACAAATATTAGCAGTTTTAATTTCTTAGTTTATGAAATACCTGGGATGCATCAAGTATTTTTTTAAATACCAACCTTGATTTCTCTTGCGATTGGGGAACCCTAATGAATTAGTGCATTCAATTCAAAGTCATTCTAAGCCAAAAGTCCTGAAATAGCTCCTATGAAGCAATTTACATAAACACCTGGGTGAATGGGGAAGACCAAGACTATTTGCCAGATAAGGTGATACAGGTTTATTCAAGCCTGGCATGAAAAACCAGACTATTGCACAAAAAATAAGGCAGTTATGGGGGTAGGCCATGCCCATTATTTCTCTAGGTACACATCATATTGTCTCATTTTCTTCCTCTTTCATATAGTGTATTTGGCTTACTTGTATAACTGTATGAAATTTATAATTCAACATTAACAAGTTTATGATAGATACAGTCATGAGACATTTTTAAGGGACAAGGTAGGTTGGGTTAGAATGATAGAGCAAACTTTAAAAAAAGTAATTTACTAGAATTAAAAACAAAGTTTCACACTGGGGTTTAAAAATTCAATGGTTGAACTTCTGGTGAGATGGTTAGTGAAAACTTCTAGGTATTTCTAGTTCTTTTCTCCCACTATCTCAAAAATAGGAAGAAATAAGCCAAAAAAAGAGAAATCAAAAGTGGAGAAAGAAAGCATTCATGAGAAGCAATTCCAGCCCCCCACCTCTAGCCAAAAAAACAAAACAAAGCAAAGAAAAAAATGCAAGGGGCCCTACTATAAGCTCCCTGTCTTGTGACCACAGGCTCTGTTCCAAGGCTTCTGAGTACCAAAAACTCCAGAGGAAACTGAATCAAAGGAAGTTTGGAACTAATAGCAAATACAGTGGGGAATCACAGAGAAGCTACGATAGACACTCATAGCTATGTCTCCTCTCAAAAACAAATCAGGAGCTAATCATGGATGGGGTGGTTGGTGTGTATGTGTGATGAAGGAAATCAGTAAGCAAAGGAAAACTCCTAATATGACAAAAAGAATCTCGGGACAAAATACCAAAGGAAGAGGAAGAAATCTGAAATGACTACAAGTAAAATCTCAGAAAAGAGAATGAAATGGCCACAAGGATGCTGAGTGGTTAAAAGGCCTAGTTTATAAAAATAAAAACAGCAGGATAAGGAATGAGATAGACAGCTTAGAAGCTACAAAGCCTTTGCAAAGAAATATAAACCAAAAATTTTACTAGTTAAGTTCAAAGTGAAGGGGTCAAGTAGTGATCTCCTCATCCCTAGAAGTATTCAGTCAGAGGCCTGACTGTTGAACTAGTTAATTCAACTAGTTGAACTAGATCAATGTGAAGCTCCCTCTTTGAATTGGAAAGTTTTTTAAATTTTAATTTAATAATCTGAAAATAAATTGCCTTTATCTAATTACTCATTATTCTTTGGAAAGGAGAAAATTAGTAGTGGTCTTGGACTCAGGAGATCCAAGTTCAAATTCCAGCTCTGCCATTTACAAAGCTGGGTGCGATTATGGAAAAAATTCCTTGATTGTAAAATATAATAATGTTCATATAACATATGTGAATTATATAATTAATTATATTAATATTAAAGTATTCATAAAATATAGTAATGCTCATATTATCTACTTCACAAAGCTATTATATAGAAAATACATTGTAAACCTTAAAGAGCTATATAAATGTTAGTTATTATTCTTATAGAATCATTTTTTCTTTATTGATTTATTTGTAATCTATGATCTTTGTCATTGCATCTACAAATATAAGTCGAAGAAATTTACCTTTAGTTTCCTTGGCTATAGTAGCAAACATAGAAACATGATAGAAAAGTATATGTGTCATATATTTATAAACTATATGCAGAAATAAGATTTCAAGTTTTTAAGGACAGTTATAATTAACATAACAGCATATTATTATAGGTCAAATTTTAATTTACCTTAAAATGGACAATTTTCCTCAAAAGATCACTACTATTTTATACTGTATATAACTACAAAAGGATCTAGAATAGTAACCTTTCTGTTATTTTCTAACAATTGAATAATATATAATTTAATGTTTATATATGAATGGAGAAAGGAACAATGTTTCAAAATTAAATTAACGAAAAACATCTATCTGCACATTTTCTACTCCATTAAAAAATCAGAAATTTCAATGCATTTTTCTCTTTAACATAAATAAATGGCTTATTTCAGTTTATTACAGTACCTTATATTTTTGAACCTCTTGCCAGAAGAGTACTCCATTTCCCAATAAATCTCCTTTTAGTGATACAAATTGTCGAAACAATTTTGCTATTAGAGGGTTCAATAATGCTTTACGGAAAGCAATAATGTCAGTAGATGAAGCTATCCATTTACTCTCCTCAGGCTGTCCATAACAGAGAATACAACAAATGAGCTTTGTTTTTTTTTTTTTAAAAACATCTCCAAACCTCCCAATAAAAAAGGCATTAGTTAGGTTAAATTTTCCAACTCCTATTTTCTAACCCTTACTTTTCAAAGTTATGACATAAATACAATAGATCTTTGCATTTTCCTTCCTCAGGTCTACTGTCTACTGTCTTGTCTCTTTTCGGGGTTGGGAAACAGAGGGGGCAATGTTTTTTGAAAGGGTGGAGTGTAGAGAAAATAAATGTATTATTTAGAATGAAAGACTGTTGTCTAATAATGAAAACTGTCACAAGTTATAACTGTGATCACAAACTTTTTTGTTGCACAATACGAGCTTTGTGCTGAAAAGGGAATACACAATCGCTTAGCAAATGCATCAGTTTTTTATTTAAAAATCAATTTAGCCAATCTAGCTTAAAGTATGTCACCATCGTCAAGAAACAGAGGTTGCCAAATGTATTACTCTTGGAAAAGGAACCAATAGAGAAGTGTAGCTTGGTATCATCCAATCTATTACCCTTATATTGACCATGTCCACCAAAGTCTAACTCTGACACCTCTGATGCCTAGGTCTGGAAATGACCCAGAGTTCTCAAAGGGTGGTGTAAGTGTAGTGCATAGCGTGGCAGATCTTTTGCCCAGCTGGAAAAGGTTTTGAAAATACGTTTGGTGACACACTATATGTTTGCCATCCAAGAACCAGACTATGGAAGTTCAGAGAGTTTCATTACCACACTGGCTGCAGGGTGATGAATTTTTCAATCACAGAAACTCGAAAACCATCTGCTAGATTGTAAAGAATTCTTTGAAACATTGAAATACGTTGACAGAAGGAAAATGAAAAGAGGACAAAGCTGAAGAGAGAAACCCTATGCAGTTCTAATGTAAAATATACCATCATTTAAAAGGAAACCTAGTTCATCCTTCATACTCTCTTTTATTTTGTGGAAATTGAATTACCTTAGAATTAGAAAGGATTTTGTAGGTCATTTAGTCTGGCCTCTATTTTGGGTATGTAGGCATGAGTCCCCTTTATAATACCCAAATGAACAGATATTTCTTAAATGCCTAGGATGAACTGCCTGGCAGAGTACTCTCCTAGGTCTTGTGGAAGATAATGTTTAGAAGAGCACAGGGTTTCTACCCTCAAGGATCTTGCACTCCAGTGGAAACCTTGAGGAGTGGCCAATCTGCCTCCGCTTGTAGATCTCCCATGAGAATGAACTTACTACTTCAGCAAGCAAGCATTTATTAAACTATGTCAGACACCACACCAGGCACAAAAGATACAAAGACAAAAGTAAAACAGTAGCAGCCTTCAGGGAGCTTATATTCTAAGGGGAGGGGAGCCACATATACATATACATATGTATGTAAAGAATATATGTAAAATGAATAGAAGGTGACTTTTTGGAAGAACAGACCAGCAGCTGAGGGGATCAGGAAAGTCTTAGAAGGGGGTGCTTTAGCTGAGTCTTAAAGGAGACAGTAGTTGTGGAGGAAGGGCATTCCAGGCATAGAAAGCAGCTCTAGCAAAGGCACCAAGATGGGAGATAGAGTATCATGTCTAAGGAAGAGCAAGAAGGCCAAGAGGGCTTAGTAATGTGGAGTAAGGCTAGAAAGGTAGGTTGGAGCCATGTTGCTGAGGGCTTTTAATGGCAGAGTTTATATTTTGTCCTAGAGGCAATATGGAACCACAGGAGTTTACCTTTAAGTAAGGGAGTGGTAGGGTCAAAACTGTGATTTAGGAAAATAATTTTAGTGGCTGTATGGAAAATGGACTGTGGTGGGTAGCAGATGGAAGTAGGGGTAGCAATTAGAAGGCTACTGAAATAATTCAGTCAAGAAAGAGGCAACGAAGGCCTCAACTAAAGTGTGAGGGAGAGAAAAGGATATATGGGAGAGATGCCAAGAAAGATATGTTAAGACAGTTGGATATGTAGGGCAAGTGAGACTGAGGGGTCAAGGATGACATTGAGGTTGTGAGGCTGGGTGGATGGAAGGATGATGGTTCACTTGAGAGTAATAGGGAAGTTTGGATGCTTAGTGAGTTGGGGGGAAGGGGAGAGAGAAATAACAAGAAGCTCTGTTCTAGATATGTTGAACTTGAGATGTCTACAGAATAATCAGTTGGAAGTGTCCAATAGGTAGTCATTGATGTGGGACTAGAGCTCAGGCGAGTATAGGGCTGGATACATTCAACTCGATTAAATTCAATATACGTTGATTAAGTGCCTCCTATGTGCTAGGCACTGTGCTAAGGGCTAGGGAAACAATTGAGAAAGGGAAAGATAGTCCCTGCCCCCAAGAAGCTTACATCCTAATGGGGAAGACAATGTACAAAAGGAAGATGAAAAGGGGGAGGACAACCAAGGGCTCTCTGGTGTGTAGGTGTGATGTTCTTGGAGTCAAAACCAAGCAGAACTCTTGGTGGAAAATGAAACATATAGATCAAGGAGTCATCTGTATAGAGTAGATTGAATCCATGGAAACTGATGAGGTCACCACTTGAGAGGGTGGATAGAATGAATGATAGGGAAGTTTGAGACAAGGAAAACATCAAATTTGCCAATGACATAAAGCTAGGAGGAATCACTAACATGTCTGATGACAGATTTAGGATCTAAAAAGATTCTGAAAGGCTAGGATGTTGGCCAAATCCAATTAGATAGAATTTACTAAGGATCAAAGGAAAGCCTAATACTCAGGTTAAAAAATTAACTTTATAAAAGAAGTTTAGAGAATCATAGATTTAAAACCAGGAGGGACTTCAGAGGTCATCTTGTCTAACTTCTTTCTCTTACATGAGGAAACTGAGGCACAGAGATAAATGACTTACTCCAAGTCACTCACATTTTAAGTAGAAGCATCAGATTTTGAAACCAGGGTCCTAGCCTCCTATTTAGCACTCTAGTAAGAGACAGGGAAGACAAATGGAGTTTTTTCTGAAAGTCTCTAGTAAGAGACAGAAAAGACACATAGTGGTTTTTCTGAAAGTTATCTGGGAACCTTAGGGATAGAGTGAAGGGTATGCTATGGTGGTTAACAAAACTACAGGGATCTTCAGAGATGTTGAAAGGCAGTGTCAGGACTGCTGAAGTAATGGACTCATTTTTTATTCTGTCCTGTTCAGACCACATTTGGCTGGTGCATTAGGTTCAGTTCCAGGAATAATTCCTTCTGATGGAGTGATGGAACCTGGACCTTGAATTTTCATCAACCCAGTTCCTGAATTTTCCCACACAGCACAGTCCCAGGCACTCTCTGGAGATATCTGGCTGAGCCCAGCCCACCTAGATACCCAACAGTCCTTCTAATAGTCCTTTCGCTGTGGCTCTCTGACCCAGCCCAGACCACTGAATTCCTTTCACTGCCCTACCTGAGCCACCCCAGACTATTTACCACTCATAATTACCATCCAAATCTTCTCACAGTCTTTTTGCATATATGTGTCAATCTCATCCCCATTAAGTGGCAGATTCCCGTGGAATCTAGCTCACTCTATTGGCATTACAATAAACCTTGCTACTTCCACTGAAAGAAGGCTTGAGTGTTCAAATGCTTTCCAGGCAGACTTGCTCTGTACCCTTACATTTCAGGGTTCCCAGCTCCCCAAATCATATCACTTCTACTTTAGGAAGGAGAGTAAGGAGATGTAGCAGCATTATGGTCAGGAAGATCTGGGTTTTCAAGTTTTGCATCTATTACATACTGAGTGTGTGATCACGACCTTCACCTCTAGCCCCAGGCTACTCTCTAAGACTATAAATTAAAGAGAAGGTGCCAATCTACATCATTAGAGAAAGTTCCTCACTTGGCACTCTCTACATCATAGGTCTGGTAAAAAAAAAAAAAGATAAGCTGAAGGGTGTCTAGAAACATGACTAGGATGGCCACATTAAGTTCAGTTGAAAGAAATGAGTTTGGTTACCTGAGAGATGAGAAAAAACTGGGGTGGGAGGCGACATGAGAGCTGCATGTATTTGAGGGGTTAGCCTAGGGAAGAAGGATTAGACTTGTTCTCCTAGGCTGCAGAGAGAAGAACTTGGAAGGAATGGGAGAACATTTCCAAGAGGAAGAGTTGAGTCTGAGGCAAGTGAAAAACTTCCTAACAATTAGAGCTACCTAGAAAAAGAATGGCTTGCTTAGAGAGAGAAGGAGGTCACCTCTTATAAGAAGTCTTTAACAAAAGCTACATAACCACTCATAGGGGGTACTGTCAAGGGAATGCTTGCTCAACCATAGACTGGCCTAGATGGCTCCAATGCCTTTCAACTCAGATTCTGTGAATCTATTCAAGACCAATTATGAGGAATTATTCTATAATGGAGGGAATCAATACAGGAATCAGGTTTTATAGTGAGATGAAGTGACTGAGTTACAAGCAAGAACATCTGAAGAAACACTTCAAGCTTGTACTGATGGAAATCATGGAGCAACCATAAAAAATGTTGATTTATAGAAAATGAGAGCAATAAGGAAGCTCAGGTGATGGAGATGATTGGTTCTCATCAGTTTGACAAAATATATGGAGTTTATAGGGTTAAGAAATAGACATAAATGGCAGCAGGTTCTGTTAAAGCAACTGGTGTTCAAGGGAGCTGAAGGGGAAAAAAAAGATACCAAGGCAGAGTTAAGGGAAGCCTGGAAATGAAATATAGGGCGCAAACATATGAAAATACCCAAAACAGAGAGTGCCTAGAAGCCGATAGTTGAGACATGGTTGGACATTTGGGAGTCAGCTGAGGGTACGTGCACATGTATAAAAGACATACGCAAATGGTCAAGAACCAGGAAATACATGGGAAGATTAATTAGATCAAAGTATGATAGAGCAAGTCAGAAGTCTGGCAAGCAATGAGAAGAACAGAAATGGAGCACCATCAACGAGGAGATCCTGAACTCCTACCTCAGACCGGATGCCTGTTGCATACTTCTTGGTGGAACGGGAGCCAATCCCAAGAGATGGCCTGCGTGAGGCCTGCAGGGTGGAGCAAGTAAATTATGTTAAGGACATTAGTTCATGTAACTGACCTGTGAGGTTAGGGATAAGGGCAGATTTTGACACATAATTACATACAACAAGAGAGATTACATTGCTTGAAGGTTGCTCTGAAATAAGTTCTGCTATACTCCATAAAACAATAAAAACGATATGGTTGGGAATAGTATACTTGAGCACAATCATACAACAAAAAAGGTACTATTGTCCACTTATAACCATTCCACAAAAAGTGGTAAAGTTGTTACTGCTATTGTCATACTGTCACATAAATTAAATGTACATGAAAGGTAAACACACATACACACATAATGGCGATTAGTGTTCTGATATTTACTAAGGACAGAAGGAAAAATATTGTTGCTGCAATAGTATATATTGATATACTAGATTTTAAGAAAATATTCCTGATAATTAGGGTAATTAATCTTTGGCAGAGATTGCTGTGGGATGTAAGAAACAGCTTTGGGAATCTTTTTTTAAAAGATACTGGAGCCAAGATAGTGGAGCACAGGCTGGACCCTGAAGAACTCTCCTAATATTTCCCTCTAAACAATTTTTAAGATAATGCCTCAAATCAAATTTTGGAGCAGCAGAGCCAATAAAAGGTCAGAGGGAGACACTTTTCTAGCCTACGACAATTTAGGAGGTCATCAAGGAAAGTCTGTAACACTGGGGTGGGTGCAGGCCTGGAGCACTGCAAGAGCACCAGTGGTGAGCCTTAGAGGCAGCTATGACAGTAGTAGCAGTAGCTTTGAGAACTCTGAGCCTAGAGATGACAGGGGGATGGAGGGTGTCAGACAAATGGTCAGAAAGGGGGGCCTTTGCTGGTACTAGATACAGTTGGACTGGCAACTCTATTGCCCATAAGCAGTTCTGGAACAGTACAAGGGCAGAGAGAAAAGTTTGTGATCTGTTGCAAGGGAGCAAGAGTCTTGGTTCTACAGTTGCAGGGTCAAGAGGAGTGTGAGAACAAGGGACCTGGTTACAGTAGGAGTATTTGTGGCTGCAGGTGAGCAAGGGCCCTTCCTAGGTAAAAACCAGAGAGCAGACTAAGAGAGCAGTGACCACATCTCTCCCATGATAACACTACCTTGGAAGCACCAAAAGCTTGCAGACACGTAGAACTAGCTTTTAAAAGTGTAACACAAAAATGCCTGATGTTTGGCACAGTGCCTCCCCACCCCCCAAGAGAGCAGAGCCCAACTTTAACATAATGTTTAAAGTGAAGAAATAGGTTGGGAAAATGAGCAAACAATCAAAAAAGAACTTGACCATAAAAAGCTACTATGGTGGAAAGGAAGACCAAGACACAAACTTAGACAAAGACAACAATGTGAAAACAGCTACAAGCAAAGACTCAGATAAAAATGCTAATTGGAGCCAATGCCAGCAAGAATTCCTGAAAGCATCTAAGAAAGAGATAAGAGTCGTAGAGGAAAAAATGGGGAAAAATGAGAGTGATAAAAGAAAATTACAAAAAGATAATTAACAGTTTGGTAAAAGAAGCACAAAAAATACTGAAGAAAATAACATCTTAAAATGGTAAAAGAGTCACAAAAATGCACTGAAGAAAAAAAGGCTTTTAAAAGCAGACTTGGCCAAATGGAAAAAGAGGTACAAAAGGTCACCAAAGAAAATAGCTCCTTAAAAATTAGAATTGGGCAAGGAGAAACTAATGATTCCATGAGATCTCAAGAAACAATAAAAAAGTCAAAAGAATCAGAAAAACAACTGACTTGAAAAATAAATCAAGGAGAGATAATTCAAGAATTATTCAAATACCTAAAAGTCATGTCCAAAAAAAGAGCCTTGATATATTACAAGAAATTATAAAAGAAAACTGTCCTAATATCTTAGATCCATGGGGGTAAAGGAGAAATTGAAAGAGTCCACTAATCACCTCCTGAAAGAATTCCCAAAATGAAATTCCCAAGAATATTATAGCCAAATTCCAGAGTCGCCAGCTTAAGGAGAAAGCAGTCAGAAAGATACAATTCAAATATCATGGAGCAACAGTCAAGATCACACAAGATTTAGAAGTTTCCACATTAAAGGAGCAGAGGGCTTGGAATATGATGTTCTGGAGGGCAAAGGAGCTAGGATTACAACCTAAAATAACCTCCTCGGTAAAACTGAGTATAATCTTTCAGGGGGGGAAATGAATATATAATGAAATTGAGGACTACCAAACATTCCTAATGAAAAGAGGAGAGCTGCTTCTCAGCAATACAATGATACAAGACAATTCCAAGATTCATGATGGAAAGTGATATTCACATCCAGAGGAAGAATTGTTGAGGTCTGAATGCAGATTGAAGCATTTTATTTTCACTTTATTTTCTTCAGCTTTTTCCTTTTGTTCTGTTTCTTTTTTCACGGCATGACTAATATAGAAATATGTTTTACATGGTTGCACATATATAACCTATATCAAATTGCTTACCATTTTAGGGAGGACGGGGGATGGATAGGGAAAATTTGGATCTGAAAATTTTATTTAAAAAATGAATGTTAAAAATTGTCTTTACATGTAATTGGAAAAAAGTACTATTTTTAAAAAGAGTAATGAAAATAGAACAGGAAAGGGAAACAAAAAGGAAAGACCAGAGCTGAATAGAAAATCTGACATTGAAACAGAAGCATAAAAACTTAAACATGAAAGTAAAGGATTCAATGGTGTTAAACTGTAGACATTCCTATATGGTAAGAGGATACAGGTAACTCCAAAGAACTTTATCGTTACTGGAGCAGTTAGAAGGAGTCTGCATAGAGGACATGGGTATGAGTTTGTTATATTGGGATGATCTCCAAAAAAACAAAAAGACTGTAGGAAAAAAAGGCACTGTGAGAAGGGGGAAGGGAGAGGTAGAATGGGATAGATTTTCTTACATAAAGGAGGCATGCAAGGAAGAGCTTTTATAGTGAAGGGAAAAATGTTGGCCAGAGGGGTGGTGGTGGCAAGCAATGCTTGAATTTTAATTGGTTCAAAGAGGGGAGCTCTCTCTCTCTCTCTCTCTCTCTCTCTCTCTCTCTCTCTCTCTCTCTCTTCCCCGCCCCTTCTCATACACACACACACACACACACACACACACACTCAGTTGGGTATAGAAATCTATCTTATCCAACAGGGAGCTAGGAGGAGAGAGGGAATAAGAGATATTGGGAGGGGGAAGATGTAGAGTGGGAGGGCAACTAGGGTTAGTGGTTAGAAACAAAATAGACTTTTGAGGAAGAACAGGACAAAAAGGGAAAGAAAGAAGAAGAAACAGAAGAAAATGATATGGAGGGAGATATACAGTTAGTGGTCATAACTATGAATGTGAATGAGATGAACTCACCCATAAAACTGAAGCAGATAGAAGAATGGATTAGAAACCAGAATCTAACAATATGTTGTTTACAAGAGATGCATTTGAAAAAGACAGACACAGAGTTGAAGTGAAAGGTTGGAGTAGAATCCATATGTTTCAGTGAAAAAGGCAAGGGTGGCCATCATGATCTCAGACAAAACAAAAGCAAAAATAAAACCTAATAGAAAGAGATAATCAAGGATACTACATTTTGCTAAAAGGTACCATAGACAGTGAAGTAATATAAAAAATTGTATAGCACTTTTCTATAATAAAGGCCTCATTTCTCAGATATATAGGGAACTGAGTCAAATTTATAAAAAGAAGAGCCATTCTCCAATTGTGAAACGATCAAAGAACATGAAAAGGCAGTTTTCAGAAGAAATCAAAGTTACCTATAGTCATATGAAAAAATTCTGTAAATCACTCTCAATGAGAGAAAAGTAAATTAAAACAGCTCTGAGGTACCACCTCACACCTATCAGAAATGACAAATGCTAGAGGGGATGAGGGAAAATAGGTATATTAATGAACTGTTGGTGGACAAGTTCACTAGTTCAACCATTCTAGAGAAGAATCTGGAACTATGCCCAAAGGGCTATAAAACAGTGTATTCCCTCTGATCCAGCAATACCACCACTAGGTCTATACCCCAATGAGATAAAAGAAAAAAGGACAAGGATGCATATGTACAAAAGTATTTATAGCAGCTCTTTTTGTGGTGGCAAAGAGTTGGAAACTGAGGAGATGCTCCTTAATTGGGGAATGGCTGGTCAAGTTGTTACATATGACTGTGATGGAGTACTATTGTGCTATGAGAAATGATGGAAAGGTGGTTTCAGAAAATAAAACAAAACAAAATATGCCAAGACCTATATGAACTGAGGCAAAGTGAAGTGAGAAGAACTTGGTCCCATTGCACACAGTAACCACAATGTTGTAATGATGATCACTGTAAAAGACTTGGTTATTCTGATCAATACAGTGATCCAAGACAATTCCAAAGGACTCATGATGTAAAAAAATGCTCTCTATTTCCAGGAAGAGAGAACTGATGAACTTTGAATGCAAATTGAGGTATAATTTTCTCATTTTTTTTGTTTCCTGCCCCCTGCAATATGGCTGATATGGGAATGTTTCACATGATTTCCATGTACATTTTATTTCATATTGTTTACCTTCTCAGTGGGTGGAGAAAGGTTTGGGAGGGAGCAAATCTGGAACTAAAAATTTAAAAAGAATGCTAAAAAAAAACTTTTAAAAAGATACTTATTCTAGGAGAGTTTAATTTTAATGATTTCTAAAGACTGGAGGAAAGATTAAGGAACCTTTTAAAAGCAGTCTCAACTCTAAGATTCTGTAATTCTATTAAAGGAAAAATAGTGAAGAATCTGTAAGGGTTAACATTCAAATATTTTGAGTATAGTCAGGAGGTTAAGAAATATAAAAACTCAAGTTAGTGGCTATGTCTCTAAGAGATTAGCATTGCTATATTAATGAGATTTAAATCTAGATTTGGGTTTTCATCAAAGTAGGGAAATTTCTGGGTTTTCATCAATGTAGCAAAGTTCCTTCTTATCAATGCAGATTATCAAGCAACCTTTACTTTTTTTTTAGAGATTTGCCTGGAGAACTAAGAGTTTAAATGCCTTGCCTAAGGTCACGTAGCTAGAACATGGTAGGGATGGACTTGAATCTGGACATTCCTGATTCCAAAGTCAGTTTTCTGTTTACTACATATGTTGCCTCCCATCCAAATTATATTTCATATTAAATAATTTTAGGAGTACTATCTTTCTACTCAAAGCTTTGCTATGGAGAAAATTTTTTAAAAAGAATACTTTGTTCCTCCAAAACTTATGTAATCCTTTATAACCAGAACTTTTGTAAGAAACAGGGATAATAAAGATCGATATCTTTACCATCACTCCCACATTTTGGCCATCAACAATTCATTTGAATAGTTCAAATTCTAGCTAATGTAACTGTATGCAATATCTTCTCATAATTTTCCCCCTTAATTTAGTGTTGATTCTGATCTCTGCTATAACTAGCTGATGGTGTAACTACACAGAGACAGATGATTCTGACATGAATCCTACATCAATAAGCTGTAATTTCCTGCCTGTTAAGAAATAATCCATTTCATGTGTACATGTGGTGTTGTTCAATTCTTGCCATGTCCAATGCCTTCAGATTATCTTCTTGAGGGAAGTAATCACAACACAGAGGTATGAGTCTTCCAAGTTGTCTATAAGCCTTTGTCCTCTCTTTTGTTAAATTTGAAACATATTTTCCAACCTATTTTTTCCTCTAATCTCTCCTGTGCTCATCTTTTCATTGAAATCAAAGATTCAGAACATATATTGATTTGGCTTGGTACATCTTGTCAAGCTCTTCTCAGAATGTCTCAACTTCATCCTTTAAGACAGATACTACTGCTTAAGCTGAATTATTTTCATAGTGGTCTTTTTATGTATGTTCATCATGAAAACTTCAAGGTAAAATGAGTTTCCTGTGAAATGTTTCCTGTTGTTCTTCAGCAGCAGATGAATCCAACTCCAACAAAGCCTTTATCTCTCCAAGGAGAACCTGCTAACCTTTCCTCCATTTAATTTCAATTTCCTTTTGTCTTCCTTTTTAATTTATTACAAATGTGCCAAAATTCACATGGTTATTTTTTTTCCAGTATTACGTCAGGTCCTTGGCCACTGGACAATTTCAAGTAAGTCAGTATTTAAATGAAAAATCTTTTAAAATTTTAAGAAAAAGCTATCTGGTTATGGGAATCTTGAAATTTTAATAGAAAAAATACACTGGAGTTTCGGAATAACTCTATTTTTGTGGTTTACATAAGGTTACCATACTATGATGAGAATCTATTTGAAGTCTTTCTAAATATCCAAGGATGAGGTTCCACCTTCACTTCAATTAATGGAATTACAAGGTGTTAAAGAGTAAGAATGTTTACCCTATGATGTTTTAAATGTGTGAACAAGATGGTTTATACCCTGTGATCTCTTTATGAGGTAAGCATCTCTTTGATTAGGTCAAGAAGGGATTAGAGATTGGCTCTAGGGGCTTTAAAGTGGTGGAAGACTTTTCCATCAGTGAGTCACTCAGTTGTAGTTTGAATTATTGAAGTGAAACCACTAGAAGGTAGAATGTATCAGGGTCCCATGGCCTTTGGCACAAGCCCACCTACATATAGAAAAAGGCACAGAAGATGTTATCGAAGATGCAGCTGTTGCTGACCTGGTGACACAGAGTTGTCACTGGGTATAAGTCTTTCGTGTACTCATACCTTGAATCTCAGATAGCTTGCTGAACAATGTCATATGCAGTATTTTCCAGGGACACACACTCACAATAGAGGAAAAACAGACGGACACACAGGAAATGTCACAACTCTCCAGAGCCCATACTTGGTTTCTCTCTTACAAGCAGTTTCTCAGTGGCAGTGTGACCAATGACCTCACTCTAGCTACTGGTGGAAATTGCTGCTTTCCTTCATGACTATCCTACTGTTTTGCTTGGTTTTAGTAAGAAAATGGATAATCATGCACAAATTTGCATTCTGGCAACAAATCTGATTTTTTCACTCTCTTCCCCCCCCCACTTAATGGTATTTTTTCTAATTACATGTAAAGATGGTTTTCAACATTCACTTTCATAAAATTTTGAGCTCCAAATTTTGTTCTCACTCCCTTTCTTCCCCTTCTCCTCTCCTCTAAGACGGCAAGCAACGTGATATAGGCTATACATGTACAACCATATTAAACATATTTCCACATTAGTCATGTTGTGAAAGAAGAATCAGAACCAAAGAGAAAAACCACAAGAAAGAAAAAAACAAACAAAAAGATCTGCATTCAGACTCCATAGATCTTTTTCTGGCTGTGGATAGCATTTTCCATCATGAGTCTTTTGGAATTGTCTTAGGTCATTGTATTGTTGAGAAGATTTCTTGCTTTTTAAGATGCAAAATTGGCACATCTCAAATGAGGTACATGATTTTAATCATTATCAAAATGACATTTATCTTAACTCTGATAATGCCAAAATGTAATCCTAAACCAAAGTGATTTTGTGAGATAATTTATGCTGTTCATTTGGTTACATATTCTCCTTTCTCTTTTGTGTTTGTAAGGGAATTACTTTTATTGATATATGCTCAATAACCTATGCTGGAAACACTTCTCAGATCCCTCTAATCAGCTAACAAATTAATATGTCGATAATTTTGGTCTTTGTGGCTAAGAGAGTCATGTTTCCAGTACAAGTCTTCAAAGTGTAAGGGTACAGAAAAATAATCATCTGACAGAAAGAATGGATCTTCTAAGAAAGAAAGTACAATACTTGCCTTCCAGACCCCAATTTTCTCTCCACGTTTCTTGAGTATAAACTCTTCAGCTATATCCTCCATCTGCAACTAAACATAGATTAGACATAGAATTAATTTATTAATGATACATACTATGGGGTCATGGTATGCAACACACTTCCTGAATCTTATCACCACATAATTTCTTATTCATTCACCAAGACGGATCTCAGCTTCCCAGCAGCCTTCTCAGGTTTCAAAATGCTATTGCTTACCTAGACTCCCCCAAACCCAGGTCCCCAGCAGTCTCTTTTTCTATGACCCTTCCTGCCCTCTGATGACATCATGCCAACCTTTTAGGTATTTAAAAGGTATTTCCCATGAAAATTACAAAAGACCATAAAATAGGGAGAAGAGCAATAGTAAAGAAACAGACAATAATAGCTAACATTTATTTAAATAGTTCTTTAAAGTTTACAAAGTGCTTTATATACAGTTTCATTTTTGACTCTCTCAACAACCCTGGGTGGAAGGTACTACAGGGCTTGTCTCTAGTTTTTCAGATGAGGGCACTCAGGCTTGCCTATGGTCACTACCAGGAAGTAGCAGAGGCAGGATCTGAACCGGGATCTTCTTGACAAAAATCCAGCCCTTTATCCATATTGCTTATACTATATCTGTAGTGTGGGAACATTCTTTCTGTTGCGGATTCTCATCCACAACTTTCCTTCACAGAGAATCTGCCAAATGAGCTAGAGGTTTGTCTATGGTTCTTTTAATCCTCCATAAGTATCACTGCAGCCCTTGTACAGTGGAGCCGTCATCTCTCACTAGTTACATGACAGAAGCTTTTACTGTTCTGGTAATTAAAGTGTGTAGTGATTTTTTTTTTGCCACTCCTAACATGTAAAGCATAGGATCATCAATTTAGAATTAGAAAGGTCTTAGAAGTTATTGTGTCCAATCTTTTCATTTTACAGAGAGGGAAACTGAGATACAGTTGTCTGAGATACAGTTGTCTGAGATTTGAACCAAAGTCTTCCTGATGCTGCCTTTCATGTGAAACAGACTTTTTACACCTTTCTTACGCTTACTGGGCATCTTCCCCTTTGAATCTCTTGCAATTTGATTCTTCTGAAACTCATGTTCTAGGAGGCAGAACCACATAGAATCACTTGGAAGATTTTTTGTTTTTGTTTTTGGATAGAGAATAGTGTTGCTAAATGCATATGCTTTAGGAGCAATAACAAGCTGGATATCAATGAAAATACTGTATGATTTATTAAATTGAATGCCTGATCTTCTCCTAGTCAGTTCTGGGCCCAATTCACTGACCATCTACAGTGTTTGTCCAAGACAGATGTAGAACTGAATTAACTCAACAGACTTCCTATTCAACTACATGCCATAATCTGTGCAATATGCATTCTTTGTCACATTTTTTTTTCTGATGCGAATGGCTAGGCTGATCTCTTTTAAATGACTGCAGCTCATTCTGAAGGCCTTCTAGTGTTCTGGGTTTTAAAGTCACAGGAACATCTGGAGAATTTCTGTGTTGACAAGGAATCCTTCTTTAATTGAATTTTTATGCAGCTTATTTTCAATTATAAGTGCAAATACCTCTGCCTAACATATAATTCCCACTTAATGCCCCCCCACTCTCCTTTCTTTTGGAGGGGGAAGGCAAGGCAATTGGGGTTAACTGACTTACCCAAGGTCACACAGCTAGTAAGTATGTCAAGTGTCTGAGGCTGGATTTGAACTCAGGTTCTCCTGACTCCAGCACCAGTGCTCTACTCACTGTGCCACCTAGCTGCCCCAATTCAATCGTATACAGACAGCTGAATCTGAATCCAGTAACTTCAGTAATTCAGTAAAGTCATTTTGTGAGAATATATTGTCTATTTCATCTCCTGTGAGATTTCCTTGGTGCTTGCCACATCTAACACTTTCCCTTCACTTCTTTTTTCTTAAAAAGCTTGCAGGTATGAAGCTTCTTAGAAGTCTAGAAGTCTTTGGTCTTTTTTCATTTCTTGACTTCAAATCCTAACTTTCAACTTCCTTCCCTAATGCCCAGATTTTCCTTGTCACTGAATGTAAAGGCACATATGATGACTTTGTTTAAAAACTTGACTTATTATGAGAATTTCTTACTTTTTATACTCTGCAAGACAACAACATTTAACATTTACACGGTGTTTTAAGGTTTACAAAGTGCTTTACATATGCTATCTCATTTGAGTCTCCCAACAGCCCTGTGAGGTAGTTGCTATTACTATGCCCATTTCACAGATGAAGAAACTGAGAGGTTAGGTTGCTTGCCAAGAACACACAGATATTAAATGACTGCAACAGGATTTAAAATCAGGTCTTCCTAACTCCAAGTCTAATGCTGTATCTGCCACTTGAACCCACTGCCTTAAGTGCAAGTACTTTGTTTTCACTCCACCATCTTGGCTACTTTGTAAACCTTTAAAATGTTTTGTAAATTAAGTTATCATCATTACTATGTGGCAATTATCTTTACTTTCATCTCTTTGGTACAAGTACTTTGTAAACTTTTAAAATATTATATAAATGTGAGTTGTCATCATCACCATGTTGCAATTATCTTTACTTTCATCTCTTTGCTTATGCTCCCAAGAAAAGATGACCAAGTGTCAGACTTCATTGCTGGGACCTAAAAAACTTCATGAAAAATTAGATGAGCCAGTCCTGGCAGAAAGGAAAAGGCCATTTTATTAGGTATGTTTTAATGAAGGTCCCAAAGCAAGGCCATGTGACTTACTGGGGGACAATCCAAAGGAGTGGTGGACAAGGACAATGATGGAAGAGCACCATGGTAGATCACTAGCCCCGTTTTTACACTGGGGCCAGGACCAACACCTCCAAACTAAGGGTGTCCGCTGAACTCCCTCACAATGAAAAAAAAGTTATTGAGTGCTTACTGAAAGGGAAGGAAAGGCATACAACCAGGGATGTCATTAAGGAGTACTAGGCATGATGGTCTTTAGGACATTTCAGGAAGAGGGAGTCTTATGATGATTTAGGACTAATGAGTCCGTGTTTCAGGGCGTCTCAGATGGCTACACGACTGGGGCTAGACTGATGACTGATCCAGAACCGTTTTGGTGTTTTTATAGGAAGGCTTCCTGCTTGGAAGGGCTGGATTTGGTCGCTCTCCCTGAGATCACAGGCAATTAACCACCAAACAGAATTGCTAGCCTTGAATATTCCAAGTTTAGAAGTTTCTAGATGTGGGTGTGTGGAGGGTGTTGTTCGGGAGAAACAGCAAAGAAGAACAGAGGGGGTACCAGGCAGGCAGAGGAGATGTTAAGGAACAGACAACCAGAGAGACCAAGGTCTTTCTGCAGCACAATACCAAGTGTGCCATAGAATGATGCTCCTTGCTGTGTTTGGGTACATAACAAAACTAACTTAATATAGCTTCTTGATGAAGCCACCTTTTCCAGTTAGCTGTAACTTGTCTATGTCTTCTCTAATTATATTAAAAATTGTCAACACAGATTTGTTTAGTTCCTCCAATGATTTATTAACTCATTTTTTGTTGGTCAAAGATAAATCAGTAAGGTATCAACAGTTAAGGTTTATAAATAGTTTAAGAAAGATGTGATTCTCATTACCTTCTACCCCCATTTTCCATTACTTTCACTATGGCGATAGGCATGTGGCCTCAGGACCCTTTTGTATTTTTGTCCATTTCACAGGTTGCCACGGCCAAAATATCAACACATAAGGGGCTTTTTTTCTCCATGAACTGCTCCTTGAAGAGCAGCAGGCAAAGTGTCACTATAACCATACTTCAAACTTGGTACAACCTATCAGAGTCCGAACAACCTTCAAGAACCCAGGGCAATGTCGATAACCAGAATGAGACACTCAAAGGAGAACTTTTATGGAGAACAGTAGTTAGGAGATCACACGGTAACAGATGAAAAAAATTTGGGTTTACGTCTAATGTTTCTTACAGTTTAATCATGGTTTTTCACTACCTCTTGGACATCTGCCCATCTACTTCCTCTTGAACATTCTTTAATGTGGTCTGGAACCTGACATTACCTCAGATCTAGCTCTCTACTGATGGAGCTGCTTGTCCAGAGTGGTCCTTTATATTTTTTCAGTATGTGTATTTAGTTTGCCAGCTGGGAGTCTTGCCTAAGGCAGGAACTTCTTTCCCAGTTGCCTCTCGGCTTGGTCATATTAGGTTACTTCATACCTCAACCCTCTGGTAAAAGCTCAGGAAGGCCTATACTGTGTCCCTCCCAAACTGTCCTGTTTGGATCCCAAAGATACTTCTCCCCAGATTTCAGAATAGGGAGCCTCCTTCACCCTATTGAGGAGGTCTGTATGCTCCAGTCATGTCTATATGATGATAAAGCAACTGGTCAAGCCATAAGATTGGCCAGTCCTAAAAAAAAAAAAAAGACTATTCAAAGTGGTTATTTGGAATCAGGAATACACATACAAAGTTAAGAATTTTTTAATATTCAATTAGTCATACTGACAGAACTGAGCACTGGTTTAGCTAGAGTTAGCCAGAAGACAGACAGAGGCCTATAATTCAAACCTGATAGCTTTCTTCCTCATATTTTTGAGCTAAGTCTTAACCAAACAATTCTGATCCTTATATGTGTTGGTCAGCCAAAAATGTAATGGCCAACATTCTTTATTTAATTTATTTAATTTTTAAATTAATTAAATTTATTTTAATTTCAATATTCTTTAATGTTTACAGAGTTTACTATTTATGCCCATTATTTCATTTGATTCTCTCAACAACTTTGTGAGATAGGTATGTAGTGAGAATTATTATTTTATAGTGAGGAAATTGAACCTTAAAGAGGTAAAAATATTGCACAGTCAAATGACTTGGAAGTGAAAGAGCTGGGATTCGAACCCATGTCTTCTGACTGCCAACTTCCATATAACAAGCAAATTGTAGCAAATCTCCAAATTGTTTGCCATCGGTGTAAAAACAGTAATTGCTAATTTATGGTAGAGTATTTTCTAGGCCATCATTGTTATTTACGTAATGGGTCACATGAAAATCACCATAGTAAATATAGTGGAGAAATTAAATAAATGGTACTAGAGACTGCTTAGAGCTGTGGTGTCAAAAATCAAATAGAAATAGGGGCCACTAATTTATACCTAAATATCCCTGAGGGCTGCATATCGACTTAGTTTTAAAATATATGATCTATGTTTTATTGTACTTTCATTTATTTTGTTAAATATTTTCCAATTGCATTTTAACGTGATTCAGTCTGCATTCAGGAGGGATGACATAGGGATGTGTGTTTGACGCCTTTGGCTCAGAGGCATTGGGAGGCTAGGTAGTTGGAGGAATAATTTCATCTTTGACATGTGAAATGGAACAAAGGAGACAACATTATTACTGCCGACTCTAGCTGTTCAGCACAGATTCCCTTTTTAACATGAGGCAGCTTCATGGCTCTGTAATTTCAAATTCTAATTTACCTTCTCTGCTTTATTTGATGTCCTTAATGAACTAAAAGGCTAGCAGCATTTCCTGGAAATTTGGTTCCAGAATGTTTTGTCAGTTCAGTAAAGAGGATGGTATTTTGATGTTCCTACCAATTAATACTGAGAATGATGCAGCTAGGTGGCAATTTTAGATAAGAGTGCTGGACCTGGGGTCAGAAAGACCTGAGTTCAATTCCAGCCTCAGACACTTATTAGCTGTGTGACCCTAGGCAAGTCACTTAACCCTATTTACCTCAGTTTCCTCATTTGTCAAGTGAGCTGGAGAAGGAAATGGCAAACCACTCCAGTATCTTTGCCAAGAAAACCCCAAATGGGGTCACAGAAAGTCAGACATGACTGAAAACAATTGAAGAACAAAAACGATGGTATTCATCACTTAAACACAGTCATCATTACACCAAAGATTGTGTCCCTTCTCTTACCTTTACTTTTTGACGTGCTACATACTGTTCACTTGATAGGAACAAGGGCAACCACATGTTTTCTAGCCTCCTTCGGACACATTTTTGAATTTCCAGCAGAACGGGTGATGCCAGCTGCTCATGAAGAATCATTCCCCAGCCACCACCTAATTGCATTATCTTAAAAAAAAAAAAAGAAATGTCAACAAGGAAATATTTACTGTGGTTAAAAGGTATTTCTGATAGTCTGTGAATAAAAATCAGTCTTGGACTTTGTAACTTTTTTTTCCTATCTCATGTAAAATTCAGTGAATGTTAATGTATAGTCATGCTAGTTTACTTTCCCAACATGGGATGGAGCAAAGGATATATTCAGTATTTGTAGAATGGCCTTCTACAGGCACCTTAGCTACCCTCAGTATAAGTTTTAAAAAGTCTTTAAAACAACACAGAATAGAACGAACAAACATTACTAGAACATTAGTTGTTTGTTTACAAATCTGTTCTAGGGTTACAGCATTAAAAAGATTCGCATTTCTTTCTTTGGCGGGGAGGGGTGGGACACTGTCTCCCATTGGCTATTAACACGTACACTGACATTTCTGAAAGTAACTGTGGAAGAAAACAAAATAATTGACCTCTGTTGTTCATTTTCAGGCTCTGTACCACGATTATAGTGATCGCTAAATTCACTGTCTTGATTAACTCTCAACTGAAGGAGTTTCAGAAATAGATCATAATGACATCTTCTGTCCTGTGGCTAATGAAGGAGGAGATATGATTTAAAAAATTAGCAACGGTGCTGAGACAATTCAGTAATGAGCAGAACTTGACAACCAGGGCTAAGTACCAAGTCCAAAGGTGGCTAAATGTAAACGTTTATAATCTTAAAAACTAAGGATCATTGAGAGATAAAGTCACATGATCCAGTTAGCAGATCTTTTCGGAAAACAGGAAAATGCAGTTTAGTATATCATGACTTAGCATGCTTACACTTTGGAATCTTCCTAACTTTAACCCTGCATATCACCACCCTGAGTGGGGAGGGGGGAGAGAAATGGGAATGGGGACAAATTTTGTTAGTAAAAATTAAAAATAAAACAGCTTGATAATGTCAGTTTTTGAAATCATTTCCCCAAAGCAATGTGAATTAAAATAATCCTATAGTAGTAGGAAGAGAAGAGAAGGCAGGTGAGGGGGAATGAGTGAATCTTGCCCTCATCAGATTTGACCTGAGGAGGGGATACGTACATACTCAATTGGGTATCTTACTCCACAGGAAAGAAGGAGGAAGAAGATAAAAAAAGGGGGGA
>CM053622.1:129802755-129816130 GCA_028646595.1 Phalanger gymnotis | reverse complement strand
TATTGTGGAAGGGTTATACATAATGATACACATGTGGCCCATGTTGAATTGCTTGACTTCTTAGGGAGGGTGGGTGGGAAGGGAAGAGGGGAGAGAATTTGGAACTCGAAGTTTTAAAGAATAGATGTTCAAAAACAAAAACAAAAAAGTATTTGCATGCAACTAGAAAATAAGATACATGGGCGATGGGGCATAGAAATTTATTTTGCCCTACAAGACAGGAAGGGAAAAGGGGATGGGAGGGGAGTGGAGTGGAGTGACAGAAAGGAGGGCTGACTGGGGAACAGGGCAACCAGAATATATGCCATCTTGGAGGGGGGGGGTAGAAATGGGGAGAAAATTTGTAATTCAAACTCCTGTGAAAATCAATGCTGAAAACTAAATACATTAAATGCAAAAGCAGCCCCTAAAATAATCCTATAGTATTCATATTTTTATCACCTTTATTATTAAGGCCAATAATACTTCCTTGTTTCCACCTCCATATGCCAATCTAAATAATGGCTACTGTCTAATTCCTTACACCTATCAGTAAAGACCTTCATATTTGTCTCACTAAGTAGTCTGAGAGCATGCTGACAATTTTCCATCTCTGAACTCTGCAGGTGTAGCATGTTATACAGGTGATGCCCTTGCTTCTTGTAGGATCTGGGATGAAGAGACTGATTCCATCATATAAAAAAATTCCTTTCAGCTAGTTAAGAATTAAAAAGGTTAAACAACAGTGTGATTCATTTAACCCTGCTATTGTGAAATTAACTACATAAGACCTGTAAACATAGCCATAAGATAAAGAAGGAAAGTGAAGTAAATATTGGGTCAGGGATATACTAATAAACATTTAACAACCATCTCTCAAAAAATATACACATTATGCACTTTTAAGCTTAATCTGAATCATTAATATTTTCTTAAGTCTGCATAATAAATAAAACAATAAACCAAGCCCTGATTTGCATCTTGCTTGTTTCCAAGATGTAAATGCTCACATGGAAAATTTAACAAGCAGCAGCTGGTTGGAGCTGGCTCAGGAATACTTCTGCATAGGAGTGACAGCCTGAGAAAGTACTGAGGCATGGAAGGACTGGAGATTGAAATGAAGAGTACAAAGACAAAAATAAAATTATCTTTGTCAAAGCAATTGCACAGGATAAATAGCATGACAGATTTTATATATATATATATACATATATATGTAGGTATGTATATATATGCGTGTGTGTATATATATATACATACATACACACACACACACACGTACATACATATATCTTACTAGGGAAATATTGTCTGGTCCATTGGTATTCACACAGTGTTAGGAGATCTACAGGAAGTGTCCCCTGATGGGAGGAGCTCCTGTGCAGGATTTGCAGGATACACAGGGAGAAGAAAAGCACAGGATGAGAAAGCTTGGATCAGGGGTGGAGAACCTTGTGGCCTCAAGGCCACACATGGCCTTCTAGGTCCTCAGGCGTGGCTTTTTGACTGAGTCCAAGTTTTACAGAACAAATCCTTTTATTAAGGGGATTTGTTCTGTGAAATTTGGATTCAGTCAAAGAGCCAGACTTGAGGACCTAGAGGGTCACATGTGGCCTTGAGGCTGCAGGTTCCCCACGCCTGGTTTAGATGGTTTCAAAGGGCATCGGCCCCATTTGAGGAAGGATTCAACAATTTAATCACAGATCCATCAAAGCCTGGCACATCAGGTGAATGCTAGAAACCCAACATTCATTTCGATTTTAGCAAAACATTTGACAAAACATCTCACTCTGCTTGTGGATATGATGGATAAATAAGTAGAATAAATGCTTGTTGAAGTTAATTGAAACAGAGTTGGATCAGAGATGTGACTGACAGCTCACAGTCCCTGCCTGCAGAACTCCCAATTATTGCCTGAATTTGGTTAAAATGTAATTGGGAAATATTTAATAAAATAAATAAAGATATGATACAACATAGATAATGTTAATTTGTGGTTTTCTAAGTCAATATGCTGCCTGCTGGGATTTGTTTCTATTTGAGTGTGACACTACTAGGTTGGAAGGTACTACAGTAAGATGGATTTAGAACTATATGAATGACTGAACCTAAATAGCAGTCATTAATTTGATTAATGTCACCTTGGAAAGAGTTTTCCAGCAGTATGTTCCATTCTCCACCCCAGTTATCAACCAGGGGAAAGACACAAGGGAAATAACTATACTGGAGAAATACTGCAGGTCCGAGCCATGATCCAAAAGAACACAATAAAGATAATTTTGACTATATCAAATTCAAAAGTTTTTGCACATGCCAAATAATGCACCTAGGAGAAGAAGAAAAGATTTGGATTGGGGGAGAAATCGCATAGGTAGCAATAAGCAAGTCCCAATTCGAACTCTGATCCTATGACTCCAGGTTTATCATTCTTGACATTGTCACCCTGCTTCTTAATCTAAGAAGTTATTAAAGCTAAGTTCCTTATGCAAAGTAGTTATATGATTGATTTACATTCCTATTTTTAATGGATAATGATTTGAATGTTTGTTTTTTAGTTATATTTTCTCCTGAAGTAATCAATATATATTTTAATTGTATGTTTGGAACATTTAGATTCCTGTTTGCAAAGATGAACCTATGTGAACAAGAGTTGTTCAGTATTCCTAAAGCCAAAGACCATAAGTTCAACAGACCCTTGGAGTATGTATAAGAGAAACACATGTTCTTAAAGATACGGTAAAACTGAAATTATTGAAAGATCGCAAAACCAGGATGATATTTTCCAAAAGAGTACTGGAATTGCAATGATGAGTCACCAAACATAGCTTCAGGGAGCAGAAAATTTGGGAAAAAGGATTCTCAGTGACCTAGAATGTCCTGAGAAATACCAAATACAAATGGAATGGAGGTGAAGCTTACTAGTTGACTCTGTCAGTGGTTTCTTATTCTTTGAAAAATGCAGGTTACCCCAAAAGCCTAAGGCAAATACCTCTGTGATAGTCTAACTTGTATGAAATTTTACTTTCTCCTATAATGACAATGCTTCTTTAAATAAGACCTTTAAAAAAAAAGTAATGGAGGGAACTTAATTGAATAAGATGACTAGTCATAAAAAACAAACTATATCAGAAATATCTATCTAGCAAAAAGAAAAGTAAGCATATTATTGAAAAGCTCGGTTTTTTGTCCAAGTATGAATCAAAATTTAGTTTGGAAATTTCTATTTTGAAATACTGATACCTCATCTTGTTGCTCTTTTGTAGCTGGACTGTTGGGTCCAAAGAAGTATTTTTTGTTAAGGTATTTGTTTTTAATATCTATAGATTTTGCCTCTCTTTGTTTTTTATCCTGGTGAAGTATTCTTCTGAATTGCTCGATGTCAATCCAACACATGAGGTCCATACTATAAACGGATAGATAAAACACAAGTGAATGCCTAAAGAAAGTATTTTAATACTTCTAAATTTTATTTACTTGCTTACTACTTATTCCATTTCTGCTGAACCAGTCATCGTTTTGAAAGCATTTAGAAGGCAGATGTCCATGACTAATTAACATACTTTATGCAACTAGCAGGGTTGAAATTGTTGAATCTGATCACTAGCACTGGAAGGTTAACATCAATAACTATGTACCATACTTTAGCTTACCTCACTTTAAAATAGTTACTTTGGTAACTATTTTGTAAATATATGACAATGACAAAGAACTGGAAGCTATAACACCGTTACACTGGAAAAGACATTCAAAGCACTTCTACGAAGCTCAGTAATGGCATCTTCATTTATGATGTAATGACCCAAATCAATCCAACATAAAAATAATTAACTCATTAACAATTATTAACTTATTAATATTATACTAACAATATTGTCGATATTAACTTATTAATACTATACGTTATCAATATGAACTTATTAGTAAAAATCCGCTAATGATAAATTATCAATAAACAATGTTTTTTTTCCCCCTGGACCATGTAAATAGAATACAGATTACATTTCTGTAGTACTTTAAGAATTGTAAACAATAAAAAATGCATGTTACATTTCACCTATGTGCTAGATTAAGAGCAATTCCCCCTAGAAAGAAGGGAAAATTCTGCCATAACAAAAGAATAGTTTGACCAACTATATGCATAAGAATGAGCATTGGGAACTATCACTGAATGCTAGAGGCAAATTCAACACTCAGAAGTCATTTTCTACTAAATGTGAATGACATCATCAGCAAGAGATTATGGCTGAGTCTACACTAAACAAATATATTGAAAGTTCTCAGCTCTCATACAAAACTTTAATATTTGTTTTTGCTTATATTCAGCTGTACACACAAAGGCTGTATCACATATATAAAGCATGCCTCATTGCACAGGAAATTAAAATAATTTCAATTCTTTAAGAAAAAACATTATATTATTGAATTCTTAGACTAGGTACACTCTGGTGACAAGGTAACCTTATCTTCCCAGAAACAACAATATCATACCTATACAACACAGCATAATAGAAGGAAAACACGGAAAGAAGACAAAGGCATCGTTTTAAAAATAGTCAATGCCAAAATAATTTATGATATTTTTGCTTAATTAGATTTTAAACAATTGAACTTTTTTTTTTAAATTTTAAACCCAAATCTGAAATGTAAAATGTATATGGAGCCATTTCTAAAAATTATGTTCAGCAGTTCTTAGGAATTTAGCATGATACTTCTGGGTTTGGACAAAGGCAAATTTCATAATCAAAGGATTACAGAAATATATTCAATTAGAAGCAGATTAGAAAAGAATGTCAGGCCATTTTGCTTTATAAGTTAAATAAATTTATAAATGGTAAACATTACATACCTAGCAGAATGAGATGCAAGAAACTGGCGGAAATGTTCAAACTCCAGCTTGTTGTTAACCAGATAATTAAAGTTAAGATGTCTAAATTCCTCAGGAACTTTATTCCAAAGTTGTGTTTCTTTAGGAATATAAGGGACTGGTAAATCAAGTTCAGCTTCCTAATGTAATACAAAGAGGTTGTTGTAACACAAATAACATTTTCTACTAAATGTCAAGCATTTTTACAATATCTATATAAGAGCACAAATATGTTTTGCCATTTTCACAATCAATCAATATGTCAGTCAACAAGCAATTATTTAGTGCTTATGACGTTGTCAGGACTGGTGCCAGGAAATAAGGATACAACAAATACAAAAAAATGGAACAATCTCTCCTCTCAAGGATAATATAGAAAAAGAGTCAAAAGATAATTATTGGCTCAGAGCAAGTCAATGGTAGATCTGAGCCGTCAATCCAGTAGGCAAGACAAACTTTTGAGAGCACTTTTTCATTATGACAAGATCACAGCATAGAACTTCAAATGACTATCTGTAGTCGTATACATAGGAGAGAGGGGACAGATAAGTTTTCTGGAGGTCTGCTACCTCTTGAACCCCTCCCATTACTTCGCCTAAAGAAAAGTAACACCATGATTAAAAAACCCACAACACAGACTAAGTTTTAAACCCAGCTTTCCCTTAGTATGGAGGATAATTTTGAGAGAAATGCTTTAAATTCACATGGTTGATTTGAAGGTTGACATGCCTATGTGACACTGTTGTTATAGTTTTATGTAATGTTTTCCAACACATTAATTAACATAATTAGAGGCGGTGAGGTGGTACAATGTATAGAGTGCTGGAGCTAGGAAGAACTGAGTTCAAATCATTCTCATTCTCGGGTCCCTCATCTGTAAAGTAGCAATTTTAAAAATGCTAAATGAATATTGGCTATTATTATGTAATGTTTAAAATCCAGGGCTTATGTATTAAGATGACTATTCTGAAGGATGCAATTTTGTAAAACATACCAATAAATAACAAAATAATAAACAACTAAAAATATTCAATTCATTCATCTTTTCCCGCCAGACACTGTCAATTCCTTGTCATTTTTAAATTCCTTATTACTTTTATCGATCAAACACTTCCCTTTCCATATGGGAGAATTTTTTGCTCCTTCCTGAACTTTTAATAGGTAGAAGATGTGATTGCTCTAAAGACTGAACAACAGCATTAAAACAAACTCATTTCTGGATAAAAATCTCAGCTATCTGGTCCCTCCTAGGGAAGATGAGCTGTGGAGAGACCTGGAACAGATCATCTATTTAATTTTCCTGCTGTGGGGTTAAATTAATACCCCTGTGACTGGTAAGTGAAGAGCAGTACATCAAAATTCACTGCTCTTATTTTAGCACAGCTTTCTTTCAGTTTCTTTTCCAAATATACAAAGTGCTAACTCTTCAGGAGAAAAAAGTCTGTTTGTATAACGAGGGACTTGTCTTACCTCTTCTTTCTTGGGAACGGTCTCTTTGTGTATAGCCTGCAGCTTTCTAAAGTACAAGGAGTCCAACTGTCGATCTTGTTTCACTAGCTCCACCTAATAAAAATAATGTATCTTATGTCATTGATAGATCACACATTATCCAAGATGTCACTATTTCAAAGATGAAAGTGACACATATGAATTCCAGAATTATCACTTAAATCGGCTCCTGCGTCACCTCCCAATGACCTATGCCAGCCTCATTAGAACCTTCCCTAGTAACAAAGAAGAAGAGTTACAAGCAAAACAAACCAACACCTCGGTCACTTGTAACAAACCTCATCCCATTCCTGACTCCATCATGTCTTTGTTAGGAGGCACAGCTATGTTTTGCCATCCATTCTTTGGAGCCAAGATTGGTGACTACATGGTCAGAGTTCTGGTGTCTCTCAACCCAACACCCCAAAACAGAACTCATTATCTTTCCCTCCAAAGCTACCCCTCTTCTGAACTTCCCTAATTCTGTCACAGGCACCATTTGTGCAGTTACCTACGTTTGTGATCTCAGCATTTTCCTTCAGTCCTTGTTGTCTCTGACTGTACTTTAACGAAGCTACCTAGCACTCAACTCTCACCTATGGCTGCAAGAAACTGTAGCATGTGTAGCAAACACATCATGGTAAAACCACCTTGGTAGATGGGTTAAACCAAATTGGAGGTAACTATGGGCCTCAAACCTATTAGTGAGTTAGGGCAGTGTCTACCCCAAGCATATAAACACTTCTCCTGCTGGAATGGGTAGATGAGGACAATTTGTTCTAATGGCCAAGAAGGCAGCTGAAACAGGCAGTCATTGAAGCATTGAAGCTCCACAGCATCCTAGGCCATTTCCAGTCATCCTGAATTTGTCTTGCCACTGTACTTGGATGACTCAGGAAGACAGAGTGAGGCTGACAATTTTGTGCAACTCTGCCTCACTTAAATCCAATTGCACACGCTAGAAATCACTCTGTCCTCGAAAAAGGACAAAAAACATTAACCAATCATTTGCTAAATCTTGTCATTTCTAGTTCTCCACATATTTTATTTCCAACCTCTTCTCATCCTGTTACCAACTTAGTTTAGGCTTTCATTACCTCTTGCATAGACCTTTTTTAAAATTAAATTTTATTTTTTTCAATTAACAAAAATCTGCTTTCTCTTCCCACCTGCCTGCTCCCTAATTGGAAAAAGAAAGAAAAACAACTCATAAATTTTCAGTTTCGTTGGCACATAATTGGTCTTTTTCTGACAATTATTATTTCTGACAATTTCCTTATTTCTTCTTCAATGGTTGTAAATTAACTTTTTCAGTTTTGATGTTGGAAATCTGTTCTCTCTTGTTCTCTTTTGATCTCTCTTCTCTTTCACTCCTTCACCATCCCCCCTTTTATCTCTTTTATTGATATTTTAAAAATATCTTTATTAGCTAGGTGGCACAGTAGATTAAGTTCTGAGGCTAGAGTCAGGAATTTCTAAGTTCAAATTCAACCGCAGACACTTGTGTGAACCTGGGCAAGTGATTTAATCTCTGTTTGCCTCAATTTTATTATCTGTAAAACGAGGATAATAATAGCATCTACCTTCCAAGGTTGTTATAAAGATCAAGTAAGATAATAATTGCAAAGCACATATTAAGCACTATGTTAAATGTTAGCAATTATTATTATTATTAGCTGTTTATCATTTCAGTAGTTTGTTTTAATTTGTTCATCCTTTCTTGGATTTTCAGTACTACATATTTTTATTTGGGAGTTTTAATTTGTTGAATTTCTTTTTATTTAGCTGCATGCTCAATCCACTAATCTTTTGTGTAAATATCAGAGATACCATTTTTCCTTGTAAATTTTGGTATACTACCTCATTGTTATCAGTTTATTCCACATAATTATTTATTGTTTTTATGCTTTGTTCTTTGACCTTATTTATTATGTAATCTTCACTTGTCTTAAGAAGTTTTTTCTTCAGATTTCTCTTATTAACTATACTTTTTATTGCGCGGTGTCTGATGAGAACGTATTTAATATTCCTGCCTTTCTGCATTTGTTTGAGTTCTTTATGCTCTAGGACAAAGTCAACTTTTGCAAAAATGCCAGGCAAAACCGAAAAAAAAATCATGCTCTTTGCAACTTCCATTTAGTAGCCATTAATCCTTGCTTTCTTATTTTTGAAATAATCTGGCTTGTATGAATCTGAAAGGGGTATGCTAAAGTCACAGACTTTACATTAATTTGAACTTTGATTAGCTTTTCCTTTAAGTACTTATATCATATGCCATGCAATGCGCTAATCAATATTAATTTGTTAAATGGAACTGGGTTGTTAGTCATTTGTGGTTAACATTGGAGGGACTGCCCTGGAATGAAAGTAGAGCTGATAGCACTAGGGAAAGACATCTCCAACCTCTTGGGGTATCTGCAGTACTCTGAGATGAAGGTGTGGCTAACTTTGCTCTGGGAGAGTAAGGCTATTGTATTGCTAAATGTGGGACCTTGTCTGGAACAAAATTGGACTCTTCTCTTTTGTAGGGATCAATGGAGAGATTAGAACATATTACTAAGAAATGGCTACTGAACATCCAATAGAAGGACTCTTACCACAGAGTCACCAGAGCTAGGTGTCACAGAGGATAGGGCACTGGATCTGGAGTTGGGAAGACTTGACCCCTCTTAATTCTAGTATCTTCTCTCTGTTAATTATTTCCTGTTTATCCGGCACATAGCTTGTTTGTGCATGTTTATTGACTTACTTCCTTTCCCATTAGATTATGAGCTCCTTGAGGACAGGGACTGTCTTTTGCCTTTCTTTGTATCCCCAGTGCTTAATACATGCTTCTAGACTGTCTGACTAGTCCAAAGCTCCACTCATAGTGTAATAATGTGCCGGTTTGCCTTTTTCCTTTTTTGTCAATTTTGACAATCTGATGTGAGGTTGATTTAATATGCATTCCTGAAGTTAGAAAGCAACTAGGTTGCACAGTGGATAAAATACTGGCCCTGGAGTCAGGAAGACTCATCTTCCTGAATTCAAATCCAGCCTCAGACACTTACTAGCTGTGTGACCCTAGGCAAGTCACTTATCCCTGTTTGTCTCAGTTTCCTCATCTGTAAAATGAACTGGAGAAGGAAAAGGCAAAGCAGAGCAAGGAAACTTTTCCAAGGAAACCGCAAAATGGAGTCATAAAAAGTCAATTAGTTGACATTATTGTTTCGATCAATTTTTAGTTGACTGTCTTGGATTCTCTAAATAAACCAGCCGATCATCTGCAAAAAGCAATCATTTTGTTTCCTCTTCTGCTTGCTTACTTCCTCTATTTCGTTTTCTTGTATTATTGTTATAGTTAGCATTTCTAGCACTATATTAAATAGTATTGTAAATAATGGATGTTTTGCTTTACTACTGATATTACTAGAAAGAACTTTAGTTTACCCTCTTTCATATAATTCCGGCTATTGGTTTTAGATAGGTGCTACTTGTCACATTAAGAAAAAAATTCACTTATTCCTGTTTTCTAGTATTATATCTTGCCAAAATTGCCTTTTCTCCAATACTGACATAATGATATGACTTTTATTATTCCTCTAATTAACATGGTCTATTAGGTTTATAGTTTTCCTAATCTTGAACCAACCTTGAATTTCTGGCATAAAATCCAATCTAGTCAGAGTGTATTGATATTTTTGGTATGTTGCTATAATCCTTTTGCTACTAATTTATTTTTAAAATTTGTATTGATATTCATTAGGGATATCGACCTATAGTCCTCTGTTTCGACCTTCCCTGATTTATATATCAAGACAATGTTTGTATCATAGAAATAATTCCTTCCTAAGATTTCTTCTTTTCCTTTTTTTGTAAACAGTTTGTATAATATTGGAGTTATTCTTTGAATGTTTGATAGCATTCACTTGTAAATCTATATGGCCCAGGATTTTTTCTTTGAGAGAACATTTGTAGCTTGTTCAATTTCTTTTTCTTGAGGTTAGGTTGCTTGACTTCTCTTTTTCTTGTTCCTGAGGTGATTCTTTTTCCATTCTACCATGATGCCTCAACGATACATCATTATTTTAGAAATTTCTAGTTATACGTGGGGGGAAAATGGAAAAACAAAGAAGCATCCCACCTGAACTCAAATCAAGATGCTTTCTGCTAACCCCCAAAAGAACACAATATATAAGGCACATTCTTTAGTTTAACAGAAAACATCTATAAGTGGTTTTACTTTACAATTCAAAATGGATACTAAAAAGTACTGATTCCATCCATGAATAATAATAAGAAGAAATTTAAATACTGACTCAAAATGACCTTTTTATGATAAAAGAGGTCAGTTAATTAGCTAGCATTTATTGGGTATCTTTAAGTGTCAGGCACTGTGCTAAGCATTGGGGATACAAAGAAAGACAAAAGTCAGTTCCTGATGTCAAGGAGCTCATGCAAACAGCAACATAAAAGGTAAATTGGAGACAATCTCATAGGGAAAACAATATGTTTAAGAGAGAAAACATCAAAATCAAGCATTCTGACTTAATAAACATCTAGCTGTGCTTTAAAATGATAGCATGGCAATCATAGGCTCTACTTTTCACAGTACATGTGGAAAGTTGATATTTTTATGAGTGTAATATTTATTATAACCATGTAGCATAAAACTAAATGGGATCAATCAATTAATCCATACAGAGTATTGCTTTGAAACAGTGAGAAGGGACAAGACCAGTGGATAATAGCTTACTTGTTTACAGCAAACCAAAACTCAGATCTGTCTTCTGATGGTGTTTATAAAGAAAACAGAAAATAGCCCAGAATTAAATACTGTGTTGTGACACAAGCTGTATAATAAGCAATGTAGAAATAAGATTTTTTTTGGCGGGGGGGATAAAATTTGGTAAATACTTTCCCCCTGCTATTACCAATACCCCCTACCATTCCCATTCTGAGCAATGGCCAAATCTTGACTTAAAGTTCCAACACAGGTATGAATCAAAGGTACTGCTCTAAGAGACATGTTTCAGTTATTGAGATGCTGACCACAGTGCTTATTATCAATTTTGCAATAAACAAGCAAAAAGGAATCCCCCAAGATAGCCCAAACAAAAGTAAACAGTGTCACAATACCTGTCCATAATTGTTTTGATCTGACTTCACCATCTGTATCCAGGGTTCAAGAAGGAGGAGAAGGATATATTCTTCTGCTGTATCAAAAAGATCTTCAAATGGTGGGTCTATTTTCATGTAAATCTCCTTTTTCCTTTTCTTTTCTAATCCAATGTCAAGGGCAGCCGAAGGAGCAATATACATGGCATAAAGATACTGAAGCAAGAGGGGAAGAAAACATCATGGTTAGCATTGGTCCTCTATAAATATGTTTTTCCAGACATTCTTCCTTCGAAAGAAATTAGGTGGTAAGACCAAAGAGGTATTTCTTGGAAAAAATATTGCAAAACTATTTAGGAAATTTTTTTCATACATTCATTCTTTCATTTTATTTCTCTTATTTCTGCTTGTCCTATGAGCCACTAACCCTTCCATAACAATTTATTTAATGTTAGGAAGAGTATTTGATGTGGATATTATTAGATTTAGATATTAAATTTTCTAAGATTGCAAAATTTTCTCAGCATATGCTCTGTGGCACCTCGATTGATCGGACTTTCATTTTTCCTTCTTTGTGTAACCATTTAAACGTGTATTATGACCAGTAATTTGAAATGATACATTGGAAGCAAGGGAAAGGGATGCATGAAGGCGTTTGCCCTATATGTATAAGTATTTAATGAATGCCTGTTGACTGATTGATGTCGTATACCCCTGGCAGAGCATAAGATGCTTGATCAAAGACACTTTTTCCTTATTTGGGGGGATTTTTTTTTGGTCCGTGTTTTCTTTCTTTTTAAAATTTTATTCATTTCTTTAGATTTTTTTATTTTTAGTTTACAACACTCAGTTCCACAAGTTTTTGAGTTTCAAATTTCCTTCCTCTCTCTCCTGCCCCCCCCCAAGGCAACACGGAATCTGATATATGTTCTACATATACCTTCACATTAGACTTATTTACACAATAGTCAAGTTGTAAAGAAGAATTATGACCAATGGAATGAATCACGAGAAAGAAGAAACAAAATAAAAAAAGAAAGAGCAAATAGTTTGCCTCAATCTGCATTCAGACTCCATAGTTCTTTCTCTTGTTAGGTAGCTCTTTCCATCATGAGTTCTTTGGAGTTGTCTTTGAACCTTGTATTGTTGAGAAGAGCCAAGTCTATCAAAGTTAGTCATCACAGAAGCACTATGTCTGTGGTTGTGTACAATGTTCTCCTGGTTCTGCTCCGCTCACTCAGCATTCTATCATGTAGTTCTTTCCAGGTTATTATGAAGTCCATATCATCCCCATTTCTTATAGCACAGTAGTATTCCATTACCTTCATAGACCACAACTTGTTTAGCCATTCCCCAATTGAGAGGCATCCCCTCAATTTCCAATTCTTTGCTACCACAAAGAGTTGCTACAAATATTTTTGTACATACATGTCCCTTTCCCACTTGTGTGAACTCTTTAGGATACAGCCCTAGAAGTGGTATTGCTGGGTCAAAGGGTATGCACATTTTTATAGCCCTTTGGGCATAGTTCTAAATTGCTCTCCAGAATGACTGGATCAGTTCACAACTCTACCCACAATGTAACAATGTTCCAATTTTCCCACATTCTCTCCAGCATTTATCATTTTCCTGTTTTGTCATGTTAGCCAATCTGACAGGAGAGATGTGGTACCTAACAGTTGTTTTGATTTGCATTTCTCTAATCAGTAGTGATTTCGAGCATTTTTTCATATGCCTATAGATATCTTTAATTTCTTCTTCTGAAAACTGTCTGTTCATATCCTTTGACCATTTCTCAATTGGGGAATGATTTGTATTTTTATAAATTTGTCTCAGTACCCTGCATAATTTAGACATGAGGCCTTTATCAGAGACATTGGTTGTAAAGATTTTCTCCCAATTTTCTGCTTCCTTCCTAACCTTTGTTGCATTGGCTTTGTTTACACA
>CM053622.1:129784587-129802655 GCA_028646595.1 Phalanger gymnotis | reverse complement strand
AATTTAACATAATCAAAATTATCCACATTGCATTTTGTAATGCTCTCTATCTCTTGTTGGGTCATGAATTCTTCCCTTTCCCATAAATCTGACAGGTAAACTATTCCTTGCTCTCCTAAATTGCTTATAGGATCAGCCTTTATATCTAAATTGTGTACCCATTTTGACTTTATTTTTGTATATGGTATAAGATATTGGTCTATGCCCAGTATCTGCCATACCATTTTCCAATTTTCTCAGCAGTTTTTGTGAAATAGTGAATTCTTAGCCCAGAAGCTGGATTCTTTTGGTTTATCAAAGAGTAAATTGCTATAGTCACTTACTACTGCATCTTGTGTACCTAACTTATTCCACTGATCCACCACTCTGTTTCTTAGCCAATACCAAGTAGTTTTGATGACTGCTGCTTTATAGTACAGTTTAATATCTGGTGTGGCTAGGCCACCTTCTCTAGCAATTCTTTTCATTAATTCCCTTGATATTCTGGATCTTTTGTTCTTTCAGATGAATTTTGTTATTATTTTATCCAGCTCTGTAAAATAATTTTTTGATAGTTAGATTGGCATGGCACTAAATAAGTAAGTTAATTTAGGTAAACTGTGTTTTCTTTCACAGCATGACTTACATGGAAATGTGTTTTGCATGACTACACATGTATAACCTATGTCAAATTGCTTGCCTCTTCATTGGGATCTGGAGGGTAGCAGGAGAAGGAGGGTGTTTGGAACTCAAAATTTGAAAAAAGAAACATTTAAATTGTTTTTCATGTAATTGGGGGAAGATATTAATTTTTTTTTAAAAAAAGAATGTAAGCTGCTTAAGGCTAAGGACTGTTTCATTGTTATCCTTGTTTTTCCACATCTAGTATAATACCTTACACATTGTAGGTACTTTATAAATGTTTATTGAATAAAATTAACATATAGTAATACTTCTGTATAGTAATTTTGGATAGAGCAGATATATAATTTCTACTACGCATCACATTGTGTATAATTACATACCTATATAATAAATACTTTGAGTGAATGAGAAAGCTTTTTATACAGATTAACAATATTGCTCAATAAATATGCCATTGTCATCCACATATTTTTAAAAGAAGCACTTTCATAAAAATAATCATTCCTTAGAATTATCTTATTTTTAGATATATTTTATTCTTTTCCCAATTACATGTAAAAACAATTTTTAAACATTTTTTAAAAAAAGTTTTGAGTTCCAACTTTTATCCCTCCGTATCTCTCCTTTCCCTGAGATGGTAAGCAATCAGACATAGGCTATACATGTATGATCATATAAAACATTTCCACATTAGTCATTTTGTAAAAGAAGACTCAAATAAAAGAAAAAGAATGAAAGAAAGTGAAAAATAGCATGCCTTAGTCTTCATTCAAACATTATCATTCTTTCTCTGAAGGCAGATAGTATACTTCATCATTAGTCCCTTGGGATTTTCTTGGATTATTGTATTACTGAGAATAGCCAAGTCATTCACAGTTCTTCATCAAATAATATTGCTATTACTGTACATAATGTTCTCCTGGTTCTGCTCACTTCACTCAGCATCAGTTCATGTAAGTCTTTTCAGGTTTTTCCGATATCTTCCTGCTCATCATTTCTTATAGCAAAATAATATTCCATTACAATTATATACAATAGCTTATTCAGCCCTTCCCCAATTGATGGGTATCCCTTCAATTTCCAATTCTTAGCCACCACAAAAAGAGCTGCTATAAATATTTTTCTACAGATAGGTCCCCCTTTTTTTATATCTTTGGGATATAGACCTAACAGTGGTATTGCTGGATCAAGAGGTACGTACAGTTTTAAAGCCCTTTGGGCATAGTTCCAAACTGTTCTCCAAAATGATTGGATCAGTTCACAACTCCACTAACAGTGCTTTACTGTCCCAGTTTTCCCACATGCCCTCCAATATCCATCGTTTTCCTTTTTTGTCATATTAGCTAGTCTGATAGGTGTGAGATAGTACTTTAGAGTTGCTTAATTTGCATTTCTCTAATCAATAGTGATGTAGAGCATTTTTTCTATAGATAGCTTTAGTTTCTTTCTCTGAAAACTATCTGTTCATATTCTTTGATCATTTATCAATTGGAGAATGACTTGTAGTTTTATATATTAGACTCACTTCCCTATTTGAGAAATGAGGCTTTTGTCAGAGATACTTTTTGCAAAATTTTCCCCCCAGTTTTCTGCTTTCCTTTTAATTTTGTTCATTGGTTTTGTTTGTGCAAAATCTTTTTAATTTTACATAATCAAAATTATCTATTTTACATTTTGTAATGCTCTCTATCTCTTGTTTGTTTATAAATTCTTCCCTCATCCATAGATCTGACAGATAAATTATTCCATGCTCTCCTAACTTGCTTATGGTATCACCCATTATATGTAAATCATATACCCATTTTGACCTTTTAGTGGTATAATATTATTATTGTATATAATATATTATATGCAAATATATTATTATATTATTATTATTATATTGTGAGATGTTGGTCTATACCTAATTCCTGCCATAATGTTTTTTCCAGTTTTCATGGCAGTTTTTGTCAGATAATGAGTTTTTGTTCCAAAAAACCTGAATCTTTGGGTTTTTCATATACCAGATTACGATGATGTAATTTTTACCTAATCTATTCCACTGATCCAACACTCTATTTGTTAGCCAGTAGCAGATTTTCAAAAAAATAATTATCACTTTATAATATAGTTTGAGATCTGGTATGGCTACACCACCTTCCTTCACATTTTTTTTTCTTTGATTCCCTTGATATACTTGACCTTTTGTTCTTCCAGATGAATTTTGTTATTATTTTTCCTGCTCTATAAAATATTTATAGTTTGATTGGTATGGCACTGAATAAATAAATTTAGGTAGAATTGTCATTTTTATTACATTGGCTCAGTCTACCCATGAGCAATGAATATTTTTCCAATTGTTCAGATCTGACTTTGAATGAAAAGATTAGAATTATTTTCAAATAAATATTAAAATGTACACATGTGAGTAATGCTATGCAAGTTTAGTTGGAGGACTCTGACCTTTGGGAGTTTAAAAGTCTAGGGATACACTATAGTTACAGGAGGAATGCAAGATATTAATAAATATGCGAAGCAAATACAGCATTTACATTACATTTAAATCTGTAATTAGAAGCTTAGGATGGCTACGTGTTGTTTGATCACAAGAATACTTGTCCTGTTACTATGCTCTTCTGTTCAAAGATGTCAGTGCTTTATTAAGGAAAGTATCAAAATAGAAGTCTCTTCCAGCTCTAACATTCTGTGATTGTATGGCATAAATCTGAAACAACCATTGCTGCTTCTTACCTCATACAGCTATTTATAAGCAGGATTTATAGAGAAAACAGAATATGATGGATATAAGGGGTAATACTGCAATTTGGAAAGAGTCCAAAAGTAATGGAATAATGATAAACAACAACAACAACAACAGATGCTATATAGCTTAAATAGAAGAAAATCATCACTTGTTTTGTTCTTGTGGCAATGACAAAGGAATCTGCCTAAAAGTGGCAAACATTGGTTAGTTAATTGTTTTCTAGTTGATTTTTAATTGGGATTGAGGAAATGCTTGCTCTCTTAAGTGACAACAGCTAAAGAATTCTCCACATGGTACCAATCTGTCTTTGTGTGGGAGGAAGTTTTATCTACTGGCAAGAGAACTGGGCTTTAAGTCGGGAACATGAAGTTCCTGAGCCATCCCTTAAATCACTCTGCAAACTCGGTCAAAGCACTTCTTCACTATAAACCTCAGTTTCCTTGCCTGTTAAATAAAGGCAGGGCTGTAACTCACTGAGGTTCTATGGCTAGTGATGGTTGAAGTTTAGTAATTAGTAAAGTCCAGTAGCAAATACTGAGCTCAATCTCTCATTTGGCTATAAACAAGACCTACAAGAGAAAGTATTTTTAAAATATTTTTTTCTGAGCTGAGAAAGTCATTCAGATCCACTATCCCAAACCTAGGGGTGGAGAGATTTCTTCCTTTCTTTGTATTCTAAAGGTTCATATGATTTTACCCTTTGTGGCAGAACATAGTGATTGATTTTCTCATGACAGAATGGTTTCAGTCAAACTGAAATTAAATTTAAAATCTTGTCAAACCTTTAAAGTTAAATGGCAAAGTGCTAAATCCAATAAAGTTTATATTATATTCCCAGGTTAAAATGTAATGTTATTTAAAATAAGAGCTCACCTATTTACTATAAAAGTGTTATTTGTAGAAACGTTAGGAACATTGATTAAAAAACTTTAGGCACCTTCTGTTTCCAGAGGACTATCAATAGAGGGAAATATAACATTTCTTTAAATCCCAGTTCATACCTTCACAGAGTTACATTCTAGAAGGAAAATAATACAGATACTTATACTACACAATATCATGTGATAAATGTATGCGCAAGGAGCGAGACAAAATACTACACAAAGTACATGGGAAGTTACCTAGAGGCAGGTAGGTTGCACGGGTAGAGCACTGTATCTGGAATCGGATGTTAATTGCAACTGTCTTCATAGGCTAAGACACTAAGTTGTTTAATGAAGTAACAACACAATGAATTAACAGTAGAGAAGGCTGATACCTATTCTTTAATGCACTCACTCAGCAATCTGATATAGGTTATACATGTGCAATCATGTCAAACATATTTCCACATTAGTCATGTTGTGAAAGAAAAAACAACAAAAGGAGAAAACCACACTAAAATAAAGTGAAAATAGTCTGCTTCGATCTGCATTCAGACTCCATAGTTCTTTCTCTGGATGTAGATATCATTTTCCATCATGAGTCTTTTGGAATTGTCTTGGATCATTTGTATTGCTGAGAAGAGCTAAGTCCATCACAGTTGATCATCACCCAACGCTGCTGTTAATGTGTATAATATTCCCTGGTTCTGTTCACTTCACTTCGCATTAGTGCACGTAAGTCTCTCTAGGTTTTTCTGAAATCCACCCGCTCATCATTTCTTATAGCACAATAGTATTCCATTACATTCATAAAGCACAACTTGTTCAGCCATTCCCCAATTGATAGGCATTCCCTCAATTTCCATTCTTTGCCACCACAAATATAAACATTTTTGTACATGTAGGCCCTTTTCCCTTTTTTATGATCTTTTTGTGATACAGACCTAGTAATGGTACTGGTGGATCAAAGGGTACATAGTTTGATTGCCCTTTGGGCATAGTTCCAAATTGCTCTCCAGAATTATTTTCTTTTGAAAAATCAAGTTAGCCCATGGTTTATCTGTTTTTTAAACAGCTACTAGTTTTATTTATTAATTCAATTAATATTTTTGTTTTCATTTTTGTTAATCTCTTCATTGATTTTCAGAATTCCTATTTTGTGTTTAACTGGAGGTTTTAATTTGTTGGTTTTCTAATATTTTAAAATTGCACACCCAAATGATTGCTCTGCTTTTTCTCTCTTTTGTTGATGAAAGTGTTTAGAGATGTAAAATTTCCTCCTATGTACCACTTTGATCACATCTCAAAAATTTTGGTATGCTGTCTCATTTTTGTTGTAATATTTGATGAAATTATGGATTATTCCAATGATTTTATTCCTTTGACTCACGAATTTGTTAAGATAAAGTTATTTAGTCTCCAATTAATTTTTTAAAAAGACTAAAATTATTTATTTGTTAAAGAGAAGCAGAAAGTAGTTGTCAGTGGCTCTTAATCATTTTGATAAAATCTCAAACTGCTGAATTGGACTATGGAGTTTCTTCTTGAGAACAGGGACTTTCAATTATGTAACTAAATCCCTAGTACTGAAACAATTACTAAAAACCAATTATTAATATGGGGGGATCCAGGGTTTTTTCCCTTTCTATTTCCTCATTCAAAGCCAAATCCTTGTGAAGGAGAGGGCTGACAATGAGAAATTCTCCTAAATCTTGTGATGGGATCCCACCCAACTGAGAGAGCTTATTTCTGATCAAAGGGTAAAGAGAATCCAATCTAAGTGAATGATGGCTCATTGTTCTACTCAGGTAAGACTGGGTAGAATCCCTTTGTCTAGAGTAGTCTGGCTTGAGATGAGTCTCTTTGTCCAGTGACATGATCAGAGTCACGGTCTCCCAGTCTTTCATTAGAATAAGGTCACCTCTCATTGTAATATTTATTCTCTCTTCAATTGTTAACCAGTAAGAATTGATTTTCACTATCAGGGACAACCCCTTTTTCTATATTTAACTATTTGATGGTCTCCAAGGTTCATCTTTAGTTTCTGAGAGAACCACTGACCTCAACTTATTATTTGATGGTCATAATAAATTGATTATTAGTTACCCAGAAACTCTGTCTCCCAGACTTTTCATTTATCTCAGCACCTAGCATAGTTCCTGGCACATCATAACTTAATTTTTGTTGAATTGACTATGCTATAAAAGTTGAACAGATTACAATAAATAAGTTGGGTTCCCTTCGGGACCTGGTTTCTTTCATAAGTCAGAAAATATGGCTCATGTGGTTATATTCTAGACAAATGAAACAATCGTAGGGTGTTTGACGAATTTGCCTTCTTATTTTCTGGTTTCATGGCAGGAAGAAGAAATTAGAGCCTGGAAGAAGTATAGTAACTCTGTCAATGCCCTCCAATTAATTTTTAATCTTTGCTTCAAAGGCCCTTTGGTGAATACACTTTTTAATGCATTATACTCCATAAGAAATGTTTAATATTTTTGCTTTTCTGCATTTGTGAGATTTTCTGCCTAAATAGTTAATTTTTATGAAAATGCCATATATAGCTGATAATATCCTTTCTTTCCCCATCCAGCATTCTCCAGAGGGCTCTCAAATCTAATTTTTCTAAAATTCTGCTTAGGTCCTTCGTTTCTTTTCTTCCTTTTTGGTTAAATTTATTTAGACCTGACAGGAGTAAAATGATTCCCCTACCACCATATGACAGTTTTGTTATCTATTTCTCCTTCTAACTCATTTAAATTTTCTTTGAGAATTAAGATGCCATGTCATTTGATATATACGTATTTACTAATTCATTGTCTCTGGCATCTATTAGCAAACATAGTTTCCCCTTTTTCTCTTTTGATTAGATCTAATTTTTTTTGCTGTTTCTTTGACTAAGATCATAATTACTACCCTTGCCCTTTTTTTCTGCTGAAGTCTAATAGATACTGCTTCAGCCTCTTATTTCAATTTTTGTGCATTTTTTGTTTCAATTATGTTTCTTATAAACAACAAATAGTGAGATTCTGATTTCTAATTAATTTTGCTAACCTCTTTCATTTTATGGGTGAGTTCATCTCATTGGCATTCACAGATATGGTTGTTAATTGTGTATTTCCCTCCATCTTATTCTCTTATATTTCCTTCTCCTTTTTACTTCTGGATCCTTCCTTAAGAGTTTGTTTTTTCTTAAGGCTAGTCCCTTCCATTAATCTGTTCTCTCTTTTATCTTCCCCTTTCTCTCCTGGCCGTTGAGTGATATGTATGTGTGTGTGTGTGTATATGTGTGTATGCACACACATGTGTGCCTGCACATTCTTCATCCTTTAACTGGTTCAGATAAGAGTGAAGTTTAAGTGTCACCCACTCCCCATGATTCCTTTCTTCTTTTGGTATAGACTTCTACTTGCACACTCCACTTTGGTGAGATAATTTTCTCCAGCCTTCCTCTCCCTCCACCATCCCAGAATACTTCTCTTCCTCTCCTCTTCATGTCTTCTTTTAAGATCATTAAAACATAACAGAACCAGGAGTTTGGCTACAAAATTGAGGAGAGAAATGGAGTGATAGCAAGGCAAAATGAAGTAAGGTGTTTTTTTTGAGAATGGAGAGATATAGATGTGTTTATAGGCAGCATGGAAGCAGGCATTAGATTGGAGGTGAGGGGGAGAGAGAGATGGTGGGAGAGATTTGTTGAAGAAGACAAAATGGAATGGGATCACTTGTGCATGAAGAGGGGTCATGTGAGACAGAGGAAAAGGAGGAAGCAGTTAAAACTAAACTCCTTGTTCTTCCAATTATTTTCTTTAGCATTCTCACTCATTTATAATATCCTTTTTATTTCTTCCAGGAACTATAATAGGCTGTTAATCTTATCCTACAGACTTGCATTTTGGATGTCCCTGAACCCATAAAATTTCTTTATTGTTGATGTCATCTTCTGTTTATTCTTATTTCAAACTTTACTTTCTGAATTGGCACTTTTTGTCAAGGCCAAACTCCAATACCCCCGAACTCTTAGATGGGATACTGGGCACATATTTTGTCCCTATTTATTTTAATAGGGTCTTGCCTCTAACCCTCCTTCTCACTGGCAGGTGTATCGTTAATATGGATTGCTAAGCTATTTAAGGCATTCACAGGTGGCTCATGCCGACTTGCTGAACTTTTAGGAAGTCTAGGGTATGTAGGCCAATTGTTGCCCTCTTGGTTAGACACTTTGTTGCCTCCTGTCCAGGATTACAGTTTATAGCACCTGCTTCAGTTTTTTGGCTGCAGAGTGTTGAACAAAGGAATATGTAGAAATTGCAAAGTAGCAAATCTAGACTTGATATGGGAGGAGGGAAGGGGGAGAGGGAATCTATTAACAATTAATTAGAGCTCTCAAAGTGAAATGGACTGTTACAAGAGGTGGTTGGTTGGAGATCCTCAAGATGGATGACAATTTGTCAGATGTGAGAATGAGAATTCCTTTGGTATATTGGTTGCATTAGATAACTGATCTCAAATTCTGTGACATTCTAGAGGAACCCATTGAACAGTGATGAAGAACTGCAGAAGTTGTCTCTGCATCGATCCACACAAGACTTCTCAGGACTTTCTGAGCCAATTCCTTTCATCATTGCTTAAAGCACAGTAGTATTCCAGTATATCCATATACCATAATATGTTCATCCATTCTCCAAATGATGGGCATGCCTCCAGTTCTTTGTTACTACAAAAAGAATTGTAACAAATAATTTCATGTTTATTGAGTCCTTTTCCTCTTTCCCCGATCTCTTCAGGGATATAGGTCTGGTAGTAGTATTGCTGGGTCAAAGAGTATGCAGTTTAGTGACTCTGAGAAATAGTTCCAAATTGCTTTCCAGAATGGATGGACCAACTTACAGCTCCAGCAGTGCACTAATGTGTCAATTTTCCTGCAGCCCCTCCAACATCTGTCATTACCCTTTTTGGGTCATATTTCTCCATCCATTTGGCATTAGGTAGAACTTCAGCATTGTTTTAATTTGCATTTCTGATTATTAGTAATTTGAAGCATTTTTTTTCATGTTTCTCAAAAGCTTGGATTACTTCCTTTTAAAACTGCCTCTGTTCATATCTTTTGACCATTTATCTTTTGGGAATGACTCTTGTTCTTATAAATTTGGATGAGTTTCTTATGTATCTTGGCCATGAGCCCTTTACAGAGAAAGTTATTGCAAAGCAGTAATAATAACCATTTCTCTTCTAAATATTAAGTACATTGGTTTTGTTTATGTAAAAATTTTAAAATTTTCTGTAAGTAGAATTGTTGATCATGTCTTCTTTGATCTTTCTCTATCTCTTATTTGATCCTGAACTTTTTCTCATCCATAGATTCAAAAAGGAAGGTCTCTTTTGCTCTTGTAATTTAGTATGTCACCCTTTATTTCTAGATCATATATGTACTTGGCACTAATTATTTAGGGGGGCCATCTCCAGTTGTACCGATCTATGTCTTGCCACTGAACCTAGATGGCTCCAGAGGAGAAAGTGAAGCTGGTGACTTTGTACAGCCCTCCCTCACTTAAATCCAATTCATTTTATTTTTTTAAATTAGATGTTTTTATTTTTAGTTTACAACACTTAATTTTACATGTTCTTGAGTTTCAAATTTTCTTCCCTTCCCTCCTCCCCTTCCCCCCAAGAAGGCATGCAGTCCGATATAGATTCTACATAAACCTTCACATTAAACTGATTTACACAATAGTCAAGTTGCAAAAAAGAATTATGACCAATAGAATGAATCATGAGAGAATCCAATTCATTTTCAAGTCATGGCATCACCTTCCTGATGTCATGGTCATCTTCAAGAATGAAGACAAACAACAATTATTTAGTAATATGGTGTGAGTATTGATCTAAACCTGGTTTCTGCCAGACTGATGTACAGTTTTTGTCAAATAATGAGTCCTCATCCCAGTAGCTAGAGTCTTTCAGTTTATCAAATACTATGCTACTACCATATCATTCTATTAGTCTTTTTCTGCAGTCCTATATTGGAAAGAGGAGTTTATAGATAATTCTCTTTTATTTTCCTTCTAATTCTGCCTTCTTATGCATTTTTACCAGGCTACTTGTGAGGGATCTGAGTTCCTTTAAACCCTAATCCACCACCACCTTCCCACAATCTCAACCATCTTCTTTCCATCTGTCCCATTACTGTTACTCTTTCAACTCAATTTTTTGATACATAAAGATATCTATTTAAAAATATTTTTTGTATATCATATTAGTATGTTTGGGACTGTAGAAAAAAAATCAAAATGGCAAAGTTTCCAATTATTTTCTTTCAAGAAAATCTCCAAAACACTCTACAAATGATGACAACCTCTGAGACTTTTGGCATAAAAACATATTACATTTCCCATCACAATTTAAAATTTTCCCAATCCTTAAGTGTTATTTTTCACTTGAGATTTTAGAATAATATTTGGTTTTCTTTTAAAATTCATTTTACACTATATTATATGTTTATAGTAAAAAAAACCCAACACATTCTTCAATGTAGCTGACATCCACACAATTCATCCTAAGATTAGTTTTTCTTACATTAAAATACTATTATATACTCTGGAATACATCAGTGTTTTCTTAGTACATCATAAAGCCTATACAAATAAACCAAAGAAGTAAGGAAGATAAGTGATTGAATTTATTCTTCTTTTTGACAGAAGCAAGGGAAGAAAATAAAGGAAACAGTTTCTTCAACAGTTTCCCTTTTAGATTTCTCTCAATCCCAAAGAGTAAAGGATGACATGGGCCATTAGATTATTTTTACAAACTTTTTACTAGTAGTATTTTTAATTTTTTTATATAATAAATTACTCATTTCCCAATAATCCCCTGCCATTAAGTTTTAATTGTCATTGCATTACAAGTACTGTATTAAGCCCAGTACTTCCGTTGTGCCAATGGTAAACACAGAATTAGTAAAAGCATCTTTAACATAAGTAGGGGTCCATTTCATTAGATAGAGCTCGACATTCAACTGCGTTCCAATGAAAACAAGAATAAATTTCGTATAGACTTTAAAGGCAAAACTGAGAATAATAACAAATGTTGCAGCATGTGTGTTGATCTGTTGTGTTACATTTCAGCTGTTAGTTATGGTAATGGAACAATTTTGAATATTTTGTTTTGATATATTTATTTTAGCAATCATGTGTATGTATCTTTTTATGATTGCCTAGTAACAAATTGTATGATGTTTTGCTGTCACCATCTGGCCAGGGTTGGAAGTGGGAAAATTAAAATTAAAATTCTAAATTGTATGACTTAAAATATAAACTTTAGTAAGGAACAAGTGTTGTCAAAACATGATAAATTGTAAGACATTAACATTAAATTTTCATGTAGCTACAGGCTACAAGAAGGGTATGTGACTGAGTTCCACCACCAACATTTTGGTAAATACTAATCTGCACATACGCCAGATATGGAGCAAAGGTAATGTGATCTGGTAACTTCATGTAGGATGAATAGTTCTAGTTAAATAAAAGTAAAATGTCTAAGGGGAGGAGAGTGGAAAGGTAGTGATAACACAAGAACACAGATAGACACAAGGATCAGCCATGATTACAGAGGACCAATGATGAAGCACACTACCTACTTCCTGAAAAATGAGTAATAGACTAAATATGCAAACCGAGACACATGTTTTTGGACATGACCAAGGTAGGAGTTAATTTTGCTTGTCTGTGCTTATTTGTTACAAAAATTTCCTTTTTCTTTCTTTTTTTTTCCTTTAGTGTGTGAATGTGGAAGTGGGAAAGGGAAAAATAAATGCTTGATAATTTTAAAAAATGTTTTTAAAGGTGACTATGAGTCCCAGACTTCAATGTTTCTCCCCCTTAAGCCAGTGCTTTCTTCCTTTTATCAGAAGCTAAAATTATTCTTTCCTTTCAGAACATCATGATCACTGTAGGGAAAAGTCAAGGACAAAAAAGAGTAGGGTAGAGCAGTCAATTACAACACTTGATGGGGCAAAGTCATACACCAACTTTTAATACAAAGTTTACAATAAACTTCTATGTCCTAGCAATTTGACTGAAACTCAACTTTTCTGCAGTCTGAATGATAAAAATAACTGTTCAGAGAAAACTTGCACTATACAAAAAGGGAAAAGGGATGAAGAAAAGCTTCTTTGAAATAATCTGATTTACATTTCACATAATGTAGAAATTATATTCTGAAGTGTGAATTTATGAATTTAATTTTATAACTTTAAAATGTTAGGTTTAAATATAGCCCAGTTAAGCAAACAAATTAGTTGCACAAAGTATTTTAGGGAAAAGAAATTTGCTAATTTGTTTTTCTGGGAAAATGGAAAGAGCAAAAATTAGAGAAGTATAAACTTCGCTTTGAGACACGTAAATTAGATTTAATCGAGCTAGACTCAGTGGCAGACAACATACACCAAAATGTATTTCATAGATAAAACTCAAACACAGCGGGAGTAATGTCCATAAAACTGCCCCATGTTTATTGATAAACTTGAAAGTGACCTGTGATTTTCTTAACTGAGATTGATAGCCATTCCCTTTTTTTGGTGTCATAGCTTAGTCTGTGAAGTCTATGACTCTTCTCAGAATGGAGTCTTTAAATGGAAAAGTAAAATATACAGAATTACAAAGGAAACCAATTCTATTGAAATAGTTATCAAATATTTAAAAAAATTTTTTAAAAAGGCTTGCTCTAGATGGAGTTTGTAAACAACAATTCTAGGCAAAACCATGCACAAAGAACTCATTAAAATGGAGAATATGAGTCCCCAGGTATAAGATATTTGCTGAGAGATGACAAAATATGTACCTTAATAAAGAGAAGTCTGCATATATCTAACCTTTATAAACCCTAACAAGATTACATTATTATTAGAGCATATAAGGCATTAAAAGAAAATAACAAGAATATTTAACAATCCAACTTTTTTTCTACAAAGCAGGAAAAAATGATGATTTTAATGACCTCTCATATCCCTCTAAGAGCTCAAAGACATGACTAAGAAATGATGCCGAAAAGGAATAAATTACAGATGGTGCTTTCCACAAGCAAATTTTCATGAAAATGTCCTCCAATTTTCCAATTAATAATCTAAAAGATGTAATCTAAGGATTGCAACATCTTAATATGGGGGAGGGGTGGAGGGGTGGAGGGAACTACAGCAGAGAATCAGTAAAAAAAAAAAAAAAAAGGAATTGCATAAAAAAAGCAAAGTGATGACAACCAAACCAGATGCCTAGGAAAAGCAGAACAGAGTACAAAAGAAAATCCAAAAGAACACCAATAATATGGAAAGAGAAATTAAACTTGAATCATGTTGGAGAGAATTAAAAATAAGACTCAGTAAACTCTATGAGTATGGTGAGGGGGTTCAGAGGAAAGATTACATGAAGTTCAGACAAAAAAGAAAAAAGAAACTCAAAACATAAAATAGACTAAACAGCTAAGATATAGATAGATAGATAGATAGATAGATAGATAGATAGATAGATAGATAGATATAGATATAAGCATATCTATATCTATCTATATGAATTTCTATTGTTTCCAATTGAAGAAAGGAGGTAGTAGACATGAAAGTTAAAAAGTATGAGGAGGAAAGTGTCAGTACTGCCTAGTTCAAAATTATATAGGTAAAAGCAAATTTATGAAGAATTTTTCAGTCTTTAAGAAAATTTTATAGAAGGAAAAAGAAAAGATGCAAATTTATACAAGTGTGGAATATTGAATTTCAATAGATCAGCAGGACTCATTAAATCGAAGTTCTTAACTTGGGGTTTATGGTTTTTGGAAAGATTTCAGGGGAAGATGATAGAGTAAGAGGAAGCATTTTTACCTGGTTCATCCAGCATACCTCCTTTACAACAATCCAGAAAATGTGCCAGACCAAATCCTAACTGGGAAGCCAAGACTAAGTCATAGTAAGTAATTTTTCCAGCCCAAGGCAGCTTAGGGGGACAAAGAGGTCTGCAGAAGCTGGCCAGGAATGTGTGTGTGGTGGTGACGCAGAAGCAGTGGAAGGAGCATTCTGGTAGTTAGGAATGGAAAGGTAGCCAAGTCAGAGCACCACAGCTGCAAACTGTGGGGTATAAAGATCTTCCAAGAGATCCCTAAACCAGTGATGGGTGCAAGAATGGGTACCATCTGGCAGCTCTGTCTCCCAGTACCTGGTTCTGAGTCACAGATCCAGGGCAGAAAAGAATGGTTATGAGTAGGGCTCTAACTGTATACTGAACAAGGAACAAGTCCTAGAAACAGCTATATGGCTCTGAGTCCAGGAGCAGAGCAACAACTCAATTCTAACCTTTAGCCCCATGCACAAGCCTGTAGAAGAAGAATAACTAAGGCAGAAGTCTCAAACCAAAAGGGACCCAGCAGCTCAGTCTCTCTGAACCTGCAGAAGCTCCCAGGGAACTAACAGAGACTGAGTCTAGTAACAATCTATGTAAACTCAATCAGACAGGAGCCAACAGAAACAAATATGGGTCAGGAATTTGCAGAGGTCAGATGAAGAGAGCAGCAAACAGATCTCTCCCCAGATCATACCACTTTCGGAGCACTGAAAACTCACAGGTCCCAGACGGAGCTGTGAAAGCACTAGAATATAAAATGACAGAAATTAAGACCAGTCATCCCTACCCTTCCTGCGCCATAAATACTTAAAGCCCAGCACTTACATAAAGTCTACAATCAAGAAGAAGGCTAGAAGAATGAGCAAATAAAAAAAAAAACTATTAAAAGTTACTATGGTGATAAGGAAGTGCAAGACACAAACTCAGAAGACAATGACTTGAAAACATCTACAAGCAAAGTCTCAAAGAAAAAAAAAAGTCAGATTGGACACAAACCCAATAAGAATTCCTAGGACAGTTAAGGATTTTTTTTTAAAAAGGTCAAAAAACTATTTAAATAACCAAATGAGAGTGGTAAGGGAAAAATGGAAAGCTATACAAGAAAGTTAGAAAAGAGAATAAAAAGCTTGGTAAAAGAAATACAAAACCTTACTGAAGAAAATAACTCCCTGAAAATTAGAACTGGCCAAAAGCTAATGACTCCATGAGATATTAAGAAATAATTTTTTAAAAGTCGAAAGATTGAAAAAAGTAGAAGAAAATATGAACTATCTCATAGGAAAAACAACTAACCTAGAAAATAAATCAAGGAGAGAAAATATAAGAATCATAAGACTACCTGAAAGCCATGACCAAAAAAAGATACTAGACATCATATTTCAAGAAGTCATAAAGGAAAACTGACTAGATATCTTAGAACCAGAAGGCAAAGTAGAAATTGAAAAAAATCCACTGGTCACCTCTTGAAATAAAACTCCAAATGAAAATTGTGAGGCAATATAACAGCCAAAATCCAGAGCTCCAAGGTCAAGTAGAAAATACTGCAAGCAGCCAGAAAGAAAGAATTCAAGTACTATGGAGCCACAGGAAGGATCACACATGATTCAACAGCCACCACTATAAAGGAATGGAGATCTTAGTACATTATATTCCAGAAAGCAAAGGATCCAGTATCACAACCAAGAATAACTTAATCTAGCAACACTGAGTATAATCCTATGGGGGGGTGTGGGATGGGGGAATGGATCTTTAATGAAATAGAGGACTTTCTAGAATTCTTGATGAAAAAACCAGACCTGGGTAGAGAATATGAATTTCAAACATAGGACTCAAGAGACATATAAAAAAAAGCAAACAAAAGTGAGAAATCATAAAGGACTAAAAAAAAGGTCCAACTTGTATACATTATTATATGGACAGATAATGAATGTAACTTCTTAGAACTTTAACATCACCAAGGGCTTTAGAGGGAGTTTAACTAGACGGAAAGCTTGGGAATTATTCTATTACATTTGGATGATCTCAAAAGAAGAGTGGAAAGAGTTCATGTGTGTGTGTGGGGTGGAGAGAGAAGAATGCACTGCGAAAGAAGGGAAAGGAGAGGAAGAACAGGGAAAATTGTCTCACATAAATAGGGCACATAGGGAAGAGTTCATAAAACAGATGGGGGCAATGTCAGGTGGTGGCTAACACTTGAATGTCACACTCATCTGAACAGGTTAAAGGCAGGAAGAATACATATATGCACACAGTTAGGTAGAAATTCAAAATTCTTACCCAAGAAATAAGTATGAAAGAAAGGGGATAAAAAAGTGGGGGTGGGGAAGATTAAGAAAGAGAGTAGATCAAAGGAGACAGTGCTCAGGAGCAAAACAGATTCTTAAAGAGAGAACAGGAGGGGGTGCGGAGCCAAGATGGCGGCTGGAAAGCAGGGACTACTGAGAGCTCCCCACCAAGCCCCTCCAAAAACTTATAAAAAATGGCTTTGAACCAATTCTAGAACTGCAGAACCCACAAAGTGGCAGAGGGAAGCAGGGTTCCAGCCCAAGACAGCCTGGATGGTCTCTGGGTATAGTAGGAAGGCCGAATTTATAATCTCAAATATAATCATGTATATGTTTGAATGGTTCTAAATCGCAAGGTATGAGAGATTCTCTAAGGAGAAAACAACAAGAAATTTATTTAGGGCCCACCACAGCAGAACCGTGAACCAGCCTCCCCATTCTAACATCTTGACAAAAAGACTCCAGGCCCAGAAAGCCCACCTCACAAGAGTAACCAGGAGGCCACAGAAAAACAAGATAGTATTTAGCCAAATCATTTTACTGGCCTCATGTTCCTGCTCGCACTCCTGGTCTACACATGGGTAAGCCCAGCTTCTGCAGCTTCCTGCCTCCACAGCTTCTGGCTTCTGCAGCTTCCTGCTTCCGCAGCTTCCGGGTTCCGCAGCAGCTTCTGCTTCTGCTGAAACTGTCTCTTGGCTCACTTTTCTTCAAAGCCGAGCTTCTGGCATTCTCAAGCCCTGCCTCAACTACCAGAGACCATTGGTTCCCGAGCTGGCCCCTCCTAAGTCACCAATCCACACCCACACAGGTTTCACACCTGACAGGGCCCTGGGCCTGGGGCTTAGCACTCAACAGCTGAAAGTACTTCCACTCAAAAGAAACAAAAGCCATGCTAATGAGACAATTTTGCTTAACAACACACTGGGTAAGGTCTATCCCTCACGAAGCTGGGAGCTGAGGGGAGCGGAGCTGAGCAGAGTCCAGTGTGGGCGGCGTGGACCGACCAGACCCACCAGACCGCGACCAGGTGGTGTGTGCCCTAGCGCCCTGAATCAGTGAGCTGCACCAGACCTCTCAACCCACAAACAGCAAGGACAACACAGAAGGTTAGTGGGAAAAGCTGCGGGGACAGGGAGTTTGCGGTTTGGCCACCACCCCTGGGGCAGCAGAGGTGGGGCAGCTGTACAACTACAGCTGCAGTTGCTTCTGGCCCCAGGCCCACCTGGTGGGAGGAATTAAGTGGCTGATCAGAGCAGGAGTGAAGAGTCTGCTGAAGATCTAGGCCCAGTCCGGGTAGGGGGTTCTTGGGGAAGGAGGAGTGCTGGTGTGGCAGTGCATCCACCAAAGCGTGGAACATAGAACTCTTTAGTCTACAAGCAGTCATACCCCCCTGAAAAACTCAAGGGTCAAGTAAGTCTGCTGAAAACATGGCCAGGCGGCGAAAACAAACCCAGATTCAGTCTCACGCTCTGGAATCCTTCTTTGGTGACAAAGAAGACCAAAACATACAGTGAGAAGAAGTCAACAAAGTCATAGAGCCTACAACAAAAACCTCCAAGAAAAACATGAACTGGTCTCAGGCCATGGAAGAGCTCAAAAAGGATTTGGAAAAGCAAGTTAGAGAAGTAGAGGAAAAATTGGGAAGAGAAATGAGAACTATGCGAGAAAACCA
>CM053622.1:129650600-129784087 GCA_028646595.1 Phalanger gymnotis | reverse complement strand
GAGACCATCCAGGCTGTCCTGGGCTGGGGCCCTGCTTCCCTCTGCCACTTTGTAGGTTCGGCAGCTCTAGAATTGGTTCAGAGCCATTTTTTTTATAGGTTTTTGGAGGGACTTGGTGGGGAGCTCACGCCAGTCACTGCTTCCCAGCCGTCATCTTGGCTCCGCCCCCCCAAGTACCTAAATTCTTAAAGGAAAATTTAAATGAATTATGGGAGGAAATAATAAAACTATAATAGTGGGGGGAGACTTCAATTTACTCTTTTCAGATCTAGGTAAATCTAACTATAAAACAAACAAAGAAATTAAGGAGATGATTAAAATTTTAGAAAAGTTACAAAAGATAGACTTCTGGAGAACATTGAAAGGGAATAGAAAGGAACATACCTATCTCAGCTATTTACAGCACCTTCACAAAAATTGACCATGTAATAGGGAATAAAAAAAAACCTCACAAATGCAGAAAAAGGCAGAACTATTAAATGCATACTTTCCCGACCATAATACAATATAAATTACATTCAATAAGGGGACTCTGAACCAATTAATAGAAAAAAATCCTAAATAATGGATGAGTCCAAGAACAAATCACAGAAACAATCAACAACTGCATTAAAGATAATTAGAAAAATGGGAAAACATACCAAAATTTGTGGGATTCAGTCAAAGTAATATTTAGGAGGAAATTTATATCTCTAAACTCATGAATAAAAAGAAAAAAAAAGAGCAGATCAACAAATTTGGCATGTAACAAAAACCAAACAAACAAGCAAACTATAAAACCAACAAATAAAAATGCCTGAATCAAACACCAAAGTAGAAATCCTAAAAATCAAAGGAGAGATGAACAACATTGAAAGCAAATCTCACCCCCCCAAAAAAAACCCAACAACACATTGAACTAATAAACAAAAGTAGGAGCTGTTTTTTATTAAAATAGAGAAGCCATTTGGTTAATTTGATTTTTTTAAAGAAAAAAATGACCAATACTCAAAAATGGGAAAGTTTAATTAAGACCAATGAAGAAGAAATAAAAGCAACTTTTAGGATCTATTTTGCCCAACTACATGTTAAAAACCCCCAAAACCTTGACAATATAAATGAATTTGATGAATATTTACAAAAATATAAATTGTCCAGATTATCAGAACAGGAAATACAAGACTTAAAAAAAACCCTACCTTAGGAAAAAAAAATTGAACATGCCATAAATGAACTCCCAAAGGGAAAAAAAAACACAGGACCTGATGGATTTAAAAATAAATTCTACCAAACAGTAAAAGAATAGTTGTTACTATTACTATATAAACTATTTGAAAAAAACAGGTAAAATCCTACCACTTCCTTCTATGACACAAATATGGTCTTAACATCTAGAACAGGGTGAGTCAAAACAGAGAAAGAAAACTATAGATCAGTTTCCATTATGATTATTATTGATGCAAACTTTTCAATAACAGACTAGCAGAGAGATTACAGTGATGTATCGCAAAAATCATAAACTATAACCAGGCTAGATTTAAACCAATAATGCAGGCCTGCTTCAAAATTAGGAAAAATAACAAAAAAATATATATGATTATTTCAAGAGACATAGCTACAACACCCATTCCTGTTTAAAAAAAACACTGAAAAGCATAGGAATAAATATAGCTTTCCTTAAAATAATAAGTAGTATCTATCTAAGACCAAGAGCAAGCATTATCTGTAATGTGGATAAGTTAGAAGTCTTTCCATTAAGATCAGGGATGAGGCAAGGATGTCCATTATCACCATTACTATTCAATATTGTACCAGAAATGCAAACTATAGCAGTAAGATGAGAAAAAGAAATTGAAGGAATAAGCATAGGAAAGAAGAAACAAAGCTATCACTTTTTGCAAATGAGAGGATAGTTTACTTAGAAAACACTTGACAATAAGCTAAAAAAAACTAATCAAACCATTAACAACTTCAGCAAAGTCACAAATATAAAATAAATCAGCACAAATCACTAGCATTTCTGGCCAACAAAACCCAGTAGGAAGAAATAGAAATAGAAATTCCATTTAAAATAACTATGCACAGTATAAAATACTCATGTCTCTACCTCCTAAACACACACAGGAGCTATATGAGCACAAACAAAGCACTTCGCACAAAGACAGAGAAATATCTATTGCTGATGTGCAGGCTATACCAATCAAACTACCAAAGGATTACTTTACTCAGCTAGAAAAAATTATGACAAAATTTGTCTAGAAGAACAAAAGATCAAGAATATTAAGGGAATCAATGAAAAAAAATGGGAAGAAAGGGGACTTGGCAGTACCATATCTGAAACCATACTACAAAGCTGAAACTGTCAAAACAATTTGCTACTGGATAAGAAATAGAGTTGTTGATAAATGGAGCAGATTAGATACACAATATACAGAAGAAAATAAGCACAGCAACCTAGTGTTTGATAAACCCAAAGATCTCAGTTATTGGGGCAAGAACTCAGTATTTGAGAAGAACTTCTGGGAAAACTGGAAAGCAGTCTTGTAGAAACTAGGTATAGACCAACATCTCACAGCATATATCAAGATAAGCTCAAAATGAGCACATGATTTAGAGAAAAAGGATAACATGGTAAGCAAATTAGTGAAGCATGGAAGAAATTGCTTGTGAGATCTATGGACAGGGTAAGAATTCATGACCAGATAAGAGAAAGAGGTTCACAAGAGATAAAATTTTTATTTTATTTTGAATTTTGAATTCAAATATTGAATATAATTTTGTTTACATAAAATTAAAAAAGTATTTTGTACTAACAAAAACCAATGCATCTAAAGTGAGAAAGTTTCTCTGATAAAGGTCTCATTTCTAAGATATAAAGAGAATTGAGTCAAATTTACAAGAATAAGAGGCATTCCCTAATTGGTAAATGTTCAGAGGATATGAAAAGGCAGTTTTCAAAGAGACACCAAAGCTATCAATAGTCATATGAAAAAAAACTCTAAATCACTAACAATTAGAGAAATACAAATTAAAACAAATATGAGGTACCACTTCACACCCATAAGAGTAGCTTGTTCAGTTGTTTTTCAGTTGTGTCTGACTCTATGTGACCTCATTGGGGTTTTCTTGGTAAAAATATTAAAAGTGGTTTGCCATTCCCCTCTTTAGCTCATTTTAAAATAAGGAACTAAGGCAAATGGGGTTAAGTGACTTGTCCAGGGTAACACAGTAAGTGTCTGAGGCCAGATTTGAACTCACAAAGATGAGTCTTCCTGACTCCAGGGCCAGCACTTTATTCACTGCACAACCTAGCTGCCCTCAGTGTAGCTGATAACAAACAAACAAACAAAAAAGGAAAACAACAAATGTGAAGGGGGATTTGGGGAAATAGGCACATCGATGCATTATTAGTAGAGTTGTGAATTAGTCCAACCATTTGAGAAAGCAATTTGGAACTATGCCCCCAAAGCTACTAAACTGTGTATATCCTTCAAATCGGCAACATCACTACTTGTTTCCTAAAGAGATCAGAGAAAGAGGAAAAGAACCCATATATGTAAAAATATTTGTAACAGCACTTTATTGAAAGCTGAGATGTGCATCAATTGGGGAAACAGCTGAAGAAGTTATGGCATATGAATTTGATGAAATGTTATTATGCTATAAGAAATGATGAAAGGAGTGGTTTCAGAAAAACCTGGAAAGACTTGAATGAACTGATGCAAAGTGAAGTAAGCAGAACCAGGAGAACAATACAGCAATATTGTAAAGATAATCAATTTTGAAAGACTTAGTACCTCTTTATCAATACAATGACCAACCACAATTCCAAAGAATTCATGATGAAACATGCTATGCAACTCCAGATAGTGAATGGAATAGAGTACAGATTGAATCATATTTTCTTTTTCTTTTTGGATATGGCTAATGTGGGAATTTGTTTTGCATGACTATGCAAATTCGTAAATGTTTTTTTTTCTTGTTTTCTCAAAGGATGGTAGGGAGGGGAAGAATTCAAAACTGAAAATTACATTAAAAAGAAATATTTCAAGGGCTCTGTGATCCTATATGAGAAAGAAACTATATTTTAATCCCAAATTTAATTCCAATTCTTTGCAATTCTAAAAATTTTATTTTATGCCTTTAAAAATATTTATCTGAGAAGGGGTACATAAATTTCATCAAACTTCCAAAGGGGTCTATGACACAAAAAAGGTTAAAAAGTCTTAACATTTCCTTTAGTTAAAGGTATTTGAGAAAACCATTCTAATAAAGATTTTATGTGTGAGAAAGCAAGCATATGAGTTATTGAGTTGCTAATGTATACTCATTTTACTTTTTTTGATAATATCATTTATAATTCATCCTTGATAAATTCAAGTGACTGAACCTAGTTGATTGGCATACTTGTCTACTGAAAGAGCTGACAGATATGACTGCTGAGCTATTGTAAATGATCTGAATGATCATGGAAAATGACATAGGCTTCATAAGGTTGGGATGGGCAAATGTTGGCTTGATTTTCTTAAGAGGTAAAAAGAAGAGTCTGTAAATCACAGGCCACTGACCTTGATTTCAATTCTTGGGAAAATTCTACTATGCATCTTCGAAAGAGAGGGTTTTCAAGCAACCACAAAGGAAGCAGTGATAACAAAGAACCAGTATGACTTCATCTGTTAATCAGACAACATGTTAGACTAACTTCATTTTTTTTTTTTAGAAGATTAGTAACTAGTAGATGCCAGAAATGTTGTAGCTATAGGTTTAAATAAAGCTTTTGATAAAGAATCTCATACTATTCATGTGGAGAAAATGGGGAGATATGGATTAGACAATAAACATTTAGATGGATTCAGACTGGCTGGACATTTAGATTCAAAGAACAGTTGTTCGTGACCTGATGTCAACATGGCAGGAAGGTTCCAGTAGAGTACCTCAGGGATCTGTACTTGGCCGTATGCTGTTTAACATTTTGATCAGTGAAGGCATAGATAGGATGTGCATCAAATTTGCTGATGACACACAGCTGTGGAGGCGGGGTGAGGGGAGGGGATAGTTAATAGTGGATAGGATTTTAAAATATTTTAACAGACTAGAGCAGGGGTCAGCAAACTATAGCCCATGACCAAAATTTTGCTGCTGCCCACTTTTGTATGGCCCACAAACTAAGAATATATTTTTTCACATTTTTCATGAGCAAATTCAGTGCAGTTGAGATTAGAATGATAACAGTTAACTTGGAAAGCTTCTATGATAAAGATCTAATTTCTAAAATAAAGGAAATGACTCAAATTTATAAGTATAAGAGCTACTCCCCAATAGATAAATAGTCAAAGGACATGAATAGGCAGTTCTCATGGGAAGAAATCCAAGCCATTTATAGCCGTGGGTGATTTAAGAGAAACTTGGGAAGATCTGAACGAATTTATGCAAAGTGAAATAAGCAGAAGTAAGAGAATAATTTATACCATTACAACAACATTGTAAAGACAAGCAACTTCAAAAGACTGAAGAATTCTGAACAACACAATGGTCAACCAAGGACCCATGATGAAGAATGCTACCCATTTCCTGAGAGAGAGGTGAAGGAGTTAATATGCAGATTGAGATGCATTTTTGACATGGACAACATGGGAAATAGTTTCCCTTGACTATGCATATGTTACAAGGATTTTGCTTTTTTTTTTTCTAGTGGGGCTGAGAAAGATGAGGGGCAGAGAAAAAATGTCAATGGTTTTTTATGAAATGTTTGCCCTGGGCAAAGACAAAGATAAAGGGAGAATAAAAATATTTTGGCACAGTCAAAAAAAGTAAGGGGGGAAATGATAAATGTAAAGTATTACACTTCAGTTGTGCTAAAAAAAAAACCAAAAAACTATACAGTCTCAGAAGACTTCTACACCTTTCCAGAGGTACATGCTGTTGTCTCTTCAACACAGATGAAAGTAAGGTTCCAACATCACTAGCTCTGCACCCCTCTGTATTAGTTTTTCCTTCCATGCCCTTTTATAATATAATTGCTCCCTTTTACCTTTTCCTACCCAATTTTGTTTTTTAGAATCACCCTAACACAATTCAGCCCCAACCTTTCTTTCAAACTACCCAGTTTAAGAATACTGATAACATTTTCATATATATATAAGTAAACAGTTTGACATTAATATGTATCTTATAATTAGTTTTTAATGTTTTCCTTATATTTCTTCTGAATCTGGTAGAAGGAAGTGGGCATGTTTAGCTTGGAGAAGAGAGGACTTCAGGAGGAAATGATGACTATCTTCTCTTCAAGTATTTGAAGCATGTCACATGGAGGAGGAATTAGATTTGTTCTGTTTGGGACCAGAAGACAGAATCCAGAAGAGTGGGTGGAGATTGGAAAGAGGCAGATTAGAGTAAATGTCAGGAAAAATTTCCTAATGATGAGATGATTATAGTTGTTCAAAAGTTGAATAGGGGATGAGCTTCCTCTCCTTGGAGAGTTGAAACGGAGACTGGATATTCACTTGTTTTGTTGTTGTTCAGTTTTTTCAGTTGTGTCTGATTCTTTGTGACCCCATTTGGGGTTTTCTTGGCAAAAATATTATAATGGCTTGCCATTTCCTTCTCTAGCTCACTTTACAGATGAGGAAACTGATGCAAACAGAGTTAAGTGACTTGCCCAGGCTCACACAGGTAGGAAGTATCTGAGGCTAGATTTGAACTCAGGAAGATGAATCTTTCTGGCTCTAGGCCCAGCACTCTACCCAGTGCACCACTTAGCTGCCCCATTCACTTGCTAGGTTTGTTATAATGGGAATTCCTTTCTAATTCTCAAATTTTGTGATTTTGTGTTCTTTTTGAAAGATTTGGCTTTGAATTTGAACTTTGTTATAATTAGTGATATGACTGCATGCAATTGATTCAGAAATAAGTCCTACATTAATCATATCATGTCTGTTAAAATATTGTCTATTTCAATTTTTGTACCGTTGTTCAATGCTCACCATGCCCAGGACCTTGAACATTTAATAGTACTCGGCACAAACACTGTCAACAACACCATGTGAGGGAGGCAACACAGGTCTTATTTTCTCCTTGTTAAAGATGAAGAAACCAGGGATATAGAGATAAAGCAAATTGCCCCAAATCACGCAGCTTGTAAATGACCAAAATGGGTTCCAAATCCAGGTGTTCTGTCTTGGAATCTAGAATTCTTTCCACTAGACCTCATCCGCTTCTGCGTCCACTGAACAAAGATTTCAGGGAGGATACATATTGGCCAGCTGTTAGGATCCAATAAGAATTCTGACTATGAGAGTTATTTAGCTATAAAAGTGTATCATAATAACAATAGCTACCATTTGTTTATGTGCCAGGCACTGTGCTAAGTGCTTTACAATAATTATCTCATTTGATCCTCCCAACAACTCTGGGCGGTTGGGGCTATTATTATCCTTATTTTATAGATGGGGAAACTGAGGCAAGCAGAGATGAAGTGACTTGTCCAGGGTCACACAACTAGTAAGTGTCTGAGGCTGGATTTGAACTTGGGTTTCCCTGACTTCAGGCCCAGCACTCTATCCACTGTACCACCTAGATACCCAATATCATTTAAGTAACTTTACAGATTCTTCTTTATGATGTTCTTTTCTCAATCCCCATCCTTCTCAACCTAACTGCTACATTTGACACTGCTGAACAATCTCTTCTCTGGAATACTCTCTCCTCTCTAGAATGTACTCCCTTTCCAACTGCCCCTTAATTTCCTCCGTGATTTGACTCAGGTGCTACCTCTTATAGGAAGCCTTTCCTGGTCAACCTGACTTTCGGTGCCCTCTTTCTCTCCTCAAGTTATAGTTTATCTACTTATCTGTTTAAATATTGTATCGCCTCAGTTGAATGAAAGCTCTGGAAGATTAGTCAAGCCAACAAGCATTTATTAAGCACTTACTCCGTGCTGAGGAATGTGCTAAGTGCTGGGAACCTAATTTCATTTTGTCTTTGTGTTCCCAGTTATTACCACAGTGACTTGCAAATAGTAATTGCTTTACAAGCTAAAAAATCGTGGTGGTTTTAAAAATTGAATTAAATGAAGCAGACGTAGAAGGTTGCTTTACAAATATAATAAAGTAGGATGGCTAAAAAGGAGACTGGTAATTTTGTGGACACCTGAATGATTTGTAGTGAACAACAATCCAAGGCCGACTATTCCTTATACTACTGTAGCAAAAAAACAAAAACAACAACAAAAAAAAACCAAATAGTCTCACCAAGTCTAGATAAAAAAGCCATTCCAGGAATAAGCTAATAATGAAAAGTAAACCAAAATGTAACAAAGCCTTGAAGGATGCAAAGCTTCACATATTTAATCATGATCCTAATCTCATCCATCTCCTGCAATCATATTTATTCATCTCCTAGGAAACAGTTTGTTTTTTAATGCTGCTGGTCTGCTGGACAATTAGGAGCTCTGCTCATGCACCTGAACATACAATGCCAATCCAGTGAAAAACACTTAGCTCATACTACTTGGAAAAAAATGTCAGGACCACCCTGGAATATTTAGTTGGTATATATATAAAGGAAGCAGAAATGGCAAACTCTAAGAGTAATGGGTGATTGTGAGCAAAAGAAAAACCAGACTGGGAATCAACAAATGACCTCCCAACACTGATCATTATATTGCCATGAAAACTTTTCAAGCATAATTAGTGATAAGCTTTATGGTTGTGGTTATTTAAAGATAGCCTAGACCTCATTATAAAGCACTTTGAGGACAATTCATAACTGGTATAGATGTGTATATGTAGCCTGGTCATATTGTTTTCATTTTAAAACTTCTGTTTCTCTGAGAAAGTACAAAAATGAAGAGCCCATCCTTGTGCCCTGAAAAAATAGCTGATGAACTGCTAAGTGCTCAAATCAGAGAAAAAGAATTTATTTGATCTCCTGCTTCTCCTGATTTCCTTTTTCTACAGCGCTATAAATATAAACAGGAGCTGGGGAGATAAGGGACACATGGAAAGGCAACTGTTCTATACAATTTTTTCCTACAATTGCAAAGCTTGTTCCAACAATAGATTATAAAACAAAATTGTGTCCACTGGGCTCAAGTGACTATAGATTTAATTTCTCAAACATACAAATGGATCTGTGATCTCATGCATTCAGGAGTTCCTACCAATGATGCAGAGTAAAACCCACTGCCACCTGCCTGCTCATGTGACTCTTGTCCATATTCTTCCCGAGGTTCATCATTGTGCTAGAGGCTTTTTCTCACCTTCTCCGAACATTACCAGTTGTGTGACCCTAAAGGACAAGTCACCTAATCAATTGCTGTCTGACTCATTTTCCTTATCTGTAAAATGGGGATCATAACAGCATCTACCTCACAGCATTGTTGTAAGGATCAACTGAAATAACACTTATGGCACTTTGTAGACCTCAAAGCACTATATGTATCTATATATGTGTGTGTGTATGTATGCATGTGTATATATATACATATATATGTGTGTGTGTGTGTGTGTGTGTGTGTGTATATGTATATGCTATCATTATCATTACTGTTCCCTCAAACCATCTTCCTATCTCTTTCCTTTTCTCAGCCAAACTCCTAGAAAAAGGGAGGGGGGAGGGACAAGCATTTGTTAAGTACCTACTCCGTGCAGGACCCGTGCTAAGTGCTTTACAGCTATCTCATTTGATCCCCATAAACTATTATTGTCCCCATTTTAGAGATTAGGAATCTGAGGTAAACAGGGTTAAGTGACTTGCCCAGGGTCACGTACTTAGCGTCTGAGGTAAAATCTGAACTTATGTCTTCCTGGCTCCAGGCTCTGCACTCTAACCGCTTCACCACCTAGTGGCTGTCTGTAATCATTGCTTCCACTTCTCTCCTTTTCACTTCTCAACCTTCTCAAATTTAGCTTTGGACCTCATTATTCAGCTGCGTCTGCTCTCTAAAATTACCAATTATTGCCCTCCCTGACTCAAGTGTCTTCCACACAACTGCCAAAGTGATTTTTCTAAGGCGTGAGTCTAAGCGTGTCACCCCCTTCTCAAAAACTTCCAGTGACTCCCTACTGCCTCTAGGAAAAAACATAAACTCTTTTGATTAGCATCTAATACCCTTCATGCCGCAGTCAAAATCTATCTTCCAGCCTTATTTACATGTTACTTTCCTTCCCACTCTCTACAATTCAACCAAACTGGCCTTGCTGTTCCTCACATAAGACACTCTATGTCCCATCTCCCCTGGAATGCACTTACCTCTCGGAAGCCAGACCTAACTCACGTATACCATAAGCAAAGGAAAGATAGTTATAATTGAAACAATTTGAGAACATTAGTTCCTTTGAATTTCCTTTTGTAATCCCAACTGTGTAACAGTAGTTTGAATAGGATTCTGTGACTCGAATGGAGAGCCTACAAAGGCAAAACAAGTAATCCATGCCTTGCGTCAAACTGCTGTTCTTTAAATATGTATTTCTAATTTTTGCTAGTATTAGGGATGAATTAAAGCTTTCTAGTGTAAAGAAGCAAATACTATTATAGTTACTATGAAGACCTGTAAAGGAATTTATTCCCAGATTTGGTATCACTCTCTATCAATAGTGACAGAGACACCCATTTTATAAAATAGTTTGTGAGGAAAAATGGCAAGAATGTAGATTCAGCTGCCTGTATCACCTTGAGGCTGTGGTGACAACAACAAAAAAATAAGCTGTAATTCTTAAGAATAACATAGTTAAGCCATACCAATAAAGCCACCAAGAGTTATTTTATAGAACTAGAAGAAATAATAACAAAATTCATCTGGAAGAACAAAAGGCCAAGGATATCAAGAAAATCAATGAAAAAAATATAAAGGAAAGTGGTCTAGCCATACCAGATTTCAAACTGTATTATAAAGTAGTAATTATCAAAACAATCTAGTACTGGCTAAGAAACAGAGTGCAGGATCAGTGTAATATACTAAACACACATTACATTATAGTAAATGATCATAGTAACCTAGTATATGATAAACCCAAAGATTCGATTTTTGGAACAAAAGCTCATTATTTGACAAAAACTTTGGGGAAAACTAGAAAACAGTATGGCAGAAACTAGGTATAGACAGACCAACATCTCACATAGTATACCAAGATAAGGTCAAAACGGGTACGTAATTTACACATAAAGGGTGATACAAAATCAGATCTATGGATAAGGGAAGAATTTAGGACCAAAGAAAATATAGGGCATTACAAAATGTAAAATAGGTAATTTTGATTATATAAAATCAAACATGTTTTGCACAAACAAAACATGCAACCAAAATTAAAAGGAAAGCAGAAAACTGGGGAAAAATTTGCAACAAGTATTTCTGATAAAGTTCTCATTTCTCAGATAAATAGATAACTGAGTCTAATTTATAAAACTACAAGTCATTCCCCAATTGATAAAGGGTCAAAGGATATGAACAGGCAGGTTTTCAGACAAAGAAATTAAAGTTATCTATAGTTATATGAAAAAAATGCTCTAAATCACTATTGATTAGAGAAATACAAATTAAAATAATTCTGAGGTACCACCCTCATACCTATCAGATTCGCTAATATGACAAAAAAAGGAAATGATAAATGTTGGAGGGGATGTGGGAAAACTGGGACACTAATGCATTGTTGGTGAAGTTGTGAACTGATCCAACCATTCTGGAGAACAACTTCGAACAATGCCCAAAGGGCTATAAAACTATGCATACCCTTTGATCCAAGAATACCACTACTAGGTCTATATCCCAAAGGTTGTTATTGTGTTTGTCCTTCTTTCTCAAAGAGGACTATGACATCAGAGAAATGATGACATGACTTGCAGTTGACTTTGATTTGAGCGAAGGAGGGCTGTGCAAAGTCACGAGCCTCACTTTCTCCTCCGGAGCTATCTGGGTCCAGTGGCCTGATATTCATCAGGATGACTGGAGATGGTCCAGGATGTATATCCCAAACATCCAAAAGAAAGAGAAAAGACCTATATGTACAAAAATAGTTATAGCACCTCTTTTTCTGGTGTTTAAGAATTGGAAATCAAGGGAATACCCATCACTTTGGGGAATGGCTAAACAAGCTGTGGTAGATGGTTGTGATGGAATATTATTGTGCTATAAGAAATGACAAGCAGAATGATTTCAGAAAAACCTTGAGAGACTTACATGTACTGATGCAGAGTGAAGTTAGCAGAACCAGGACAACATTGTATACAATCACAGCAATATTGTACAATGAAGAACTATGAATGATTTAGCTTTTCTCAGCAACACAATGATCTAAGACAATGCCAAAGGGCTCATGATGAAGCATGCTCTTCCTTCCTTCCTTCCTTCCTTCCTTCCTTCCTTCCTTCCTTCCTTCCTTCCTTCCTTCCTTCCTTCCTTCCTTCCTTCCTTCCTTCCTTCCTTCCTTCCTTCCTTCCTCCCTCCCTCCATTCCTTTCTTTCTCCAAATCTTCTTGTACAAAATTACTAATATGGAAATGTTTTACATGACTGCACGTGTATAAAGTATATCAGAGTGCCTACTATCTCAGAGAGGGGAAAGAAGAGGGAAGGAGGGATATATTTAGAACTCAAAACTTTAAAAAATATTAAAAATTGTTTCAACGTGTAATTGGGGAAAATGAAATATTATTTTAAAAAAGAATAACATAATTAAGATTTATGCTGAAATTGGACATAAGTGGATTGGTGTTCTTCCTACTGCTCTTGTGCACAGTTGAAACCACTGAAAACATGGCCTAACACTATATGCCAGCCAGACCTGTAGATGCTCCAATTAGGAGATGGAAACAAGACAACTTACAGTAAAATGATAATGAAATGCTCAACAGTAGGTATCAAAAGTTCTGGATAGCTGCCTGATGCTCTGCAAGAAAAATCTCCAACTAGGAGAACATCTCCATACAAAGGCTCATCAGGGGGGAAGATGCCCATTAAGGCATCAGAGAAAGTCTGTCTCTAGTCCTGACCACCACCAGTATTGTCATCGGTCGTGATGAACCCACACTTCACAGTACAATGGAATGCTACTTCCCAGACTACTTCTCCTCAGCTTTGCTGCTGCACTTTCCAGATTAAAGGCCATGGCCTAAAAGTCTTAACCCTTTCAGCTCTGGAATCCCCATTCTGGGGCTCTGATTGGTGATCTCATCACTTAGTCTATTACATCTAGGCTGGCTCCAGCTATACTTCATACTTACGTCAGCCCTGTCCCCTTAAGGATACCCTGTACTCTTTCTGAAACTATAATAAAATCAATATTGTCATTACTACTGGAAAGGATGTATTAATCTATTCACTCTATAACTCCATTTACAATTCCTTTATCTTTCCAAACCAAAATATCTGCCCTGGACATCATTCTAGATGTGACGGCTTCTGTATTACAACATTAAGGGACTGTACTGTTTTCGTATTCATATCTCTAGTGCTTAACACATAGTACACATTTAATAATATTTTTCGCTCATTCATTCCCTCACTCTGTTGCTTTCTTGCACTACCATGCTGCCATTGAGAGTAGGAAAAAGAACCCTAAGACAAGCATATCAGCCTGATTTCATCCCATTCAGGACCTTCTACCCCACTACTCTCTATAGCAACCTAAGACGTGAGCTGGTTCCTGTTCCCAAGATCTGCTGACTTAGATGTCCTCACCCTCATTTAAGTTTTATTTATCATTACCACTGTCCTTGAAGTTTTTCCTGGTCCTATCCAAGTATGTGACCTGTGCTTTTTGTCATCCCATAGCTAGGGATACTAACCAGCTCCCCTTCTTACCTCATGTTCTGAGGACCTGGAGGGCTAATTCTGAGTTATTGGTCATAGCTACTATTAAGCAGTGAGAGCTTCAGAGAAGTCCAATCAAACTGGTCTCGCTGTTCCTCATATATGGTGTTTCATGTTCCATCTGTGTGCTTTTGTACTGGCCACCCCTCATCCCTCAAATGAGCTTTCTTCTCACCCTCCATTTCTCAGAATCCTGAGGTTGCTCAGCTCAAGTGCTTACCTCTATATGTGGCCTTGACTGATCCTCCCAGTGGCTAATGCCTTCCCCCCAAATTACTCCCATCTTGTCTTTCCTGGACGTACCATAAGATTCTTGAGGGCACAGGCTGTTTTTGCTTTTATGTTTGTATCTCCATCATCTAGAACTACACTTGAGAAATAAAAATTGCTTAATAAATGCTTACTTATTGTGGAGGAAAAGAAAGACCAGCCCTCCTATCTCTTCCCTATCCTTTCAGGAGTAACTCCATCCTTAAACTAGCCTCCATTTCAGTGTAAAACGAGCACTTACACCAAACCTTCATGTTGATGTTTCTGCTATTTCCCTGCTATACCAGCCACCGGGGAAAACCAAGTGGTCTTGCTCTGTTTCCCTTGAGACTAATGACGAAATAGTAAGCAAATGCCCAGCCACCACTGTCAGCTGCAGACCTGAACTTACATACTCCTTTTTTTTTTCTGCATCCTACACTATACATAGGTAGGTCATTGTGTTCTGAGTTCACTTGGCTGACAAAGGAATGTTATCAATGTACTGATCTTTCCCTTCCATTGCTTGTCATAATAATAAAACTTCTCCATCTAACCTTTACCCAAATGGCATGTGAATGGTACTCCTTTTACTACAACAACCCTGAAAAAGAGATGAAAAAATACACTCCCTTCCCTTTAATTGCATAGTTGGGAGTGCTATGGGAGTGGAACATAAGATATAATATACTCTCACACTAAGGAGACAGGTTGGTTAGTTTTGCAAAACTGTCTTCTTTCTTTTTTATTTTCTTTTGTTTTACAAGGGGTAGCTTGCTAGGTTGGGGATGGAGAGAGATTTATTCAGAAATGAACATGATATAAAAACAAAAGATATCAATAAAAATTTTAAATTAAAAAAGAAAAGAGGTCAGTAACAGTAGCAAATTGTACCATGGCAGAAAGGATTAGGAAGGTAATAAGGAAAAGAAAGGAAGTAGAGAATTACATGTTAAAGATTGACAAGCAAAAAGGTGAAGCTGTGCAGTCTCAGGAAGCTATACTATCAAATGAGAGATCCAACGTTATGATTAAAACCACTGTCTCAGTTCTTAGCAATGTAGAAGCCAAGGCCCTTAGTCTCATGGTAGGAAGTACAAAGCTGTACCCTGTCAGCTATTTACAAAGTGTAGTTATTTAAGGGCAGCATTAGGCTGGTGGGAATCTCTGCAAATATTTAGCAAAACCCCAGTAAGATTGTGACAAAGGCTATCCCTTCTCTTTAGCTCAATTTCCCTGGAGACCCTCATGTGAATGGAGCTATTTCTAAATATACAAAATTATTTAGGCAAATAGTATAGAGCTTATGAGTAATTGCCTAGGCTTTAAAATCCTCTTTTAAAGAACATGAAACGGCATAAAGACAAGGAGAATTTATTCTATTTATAATTTTTCTCCCTTTCTACTTGAAAAAGAGACCTGTTTCTCTGTCTCCTCTTCGTCTCATCTCCTTCCATGTCTATGGGTTGTCATAACACATTTTTTAAAAATCTCTGATATTATGTTATACCAATATCAGTTTCACATGGTTCGGAACACAGAAGTTAACTATAGGCAGACTATTAATATATCAGGAATTAGTCATTAACCTCCTCTTTAAGTCAACAAACCACAGAGACCCAGCAACTAGTTTTCTCTACAAGCTCAATAAAGGTCACCTCTAGTCACACGATTAACATACACTCCTTAATACTCTGAAGAAGCCCGTTTTGGACTGCATCCTGACCACCTAGTCAGAAAAAATATAATTTGGAGAAAAGTGGAATGAAGTGGAGGGGTGGAATAAATGAGAGAAAGAAAATAGTTGGCGCCAAAGAAGAAACATAAAACATAGCAAATAAAAAAGATAAAACTAAGAACCAACATATCCAATTATAGGATGATAGATTGCTTTTTAAGTAATCTCACAGCAACAATTTAACTATTGACTTTATGCCTATGCTCCTAGATTTCTCATATGAGGTTGGACAGACCGTTCCATTTTCAGGCATCTGAACAAATATAATTTTCTACTTACTTGTGCCTGTTTGCATACTTTAAAAGGCTGAAGTGTTTCTTGGTAGAATAGTTGATGATAAGCCTGCAGGTCAAACCAAAAGTACGCACTGTTCTTCCAAAGCTACAGATGGAAAAAGTACATAAATTATTACCACCTAACTATTAGGTCCCTAAAATGTTCTAATTTCTGATGCAAGTAATTGTTTAGTTCCTTGGGGTCATCCTAAATCAGGTTCAACTTAATATGGTTTTAATCTTCTATCATATACTGGCAACAGGACAAACTATTTAGTGGAACTGTCACTAGAATGTTATATTCCTAGAATGTTCTCTTCTTATCTAAATGGCCATTAAAATAGCAAAAATCCTAATTAACATTTGAAGAATAACCACATTTTTGTGTAATTAAGACAAAAACTGAATGTATTTTAATACTTTATTTGCAAAATTATACCATGTTGAAATCAAATTCTATTCTAACAATTGAGGTAGTTAAATGCTTGTGATTTTTCACTTGGGTAAAATTACAGTTTATGAAAAGGTTTGGAGGAAAAAATAAACTTGGGGGGGGAAGCTTGTAAATTTTTTGTTAATTTTGGTAAATATTTAAAAGAATTTATTACGATTACAGGACATGGAAAATTCAATGATCTAAATTTAAACTATACTACTAATATAATTTACAAGCCTGAAAAGATATAACGCTATAAATCACCGTTTATGGCAAAACCTCAGAAAATTTAAGTATAAGTAAAATCAGATCCATATTCTAGATTTTCCAGCTACTAAAAGCTTCAATTGGTAATTAGTTACACAGTTGCAAATTAATCTTGACCTAAATACATTTTAGCTATTCGTTGTTTTTAATGTATGAATTAGACCATGAAAAATTATAATACAGATGTTTAAATTTTAGTCAAGTAACATTACAGAACTTCCTAGAATAGGGAGAGGTTTTGACACCAAAAATAACTTTCCTGATATAGAGATTTCTTTTTTATTTTTCCCTTTTCCTCTACTTTACATGGAATGACTTATGATTAAGTCTTCAGAGGTTAAATATACAGTCACTTTCTACCTTGTTCTCCGAACGTTCACAGAACTTAGTGAAGAAGTATCCGGCTCTATTTTCCACATACAAAGACTGCAGCAAGTTTTCCATTTCAGATCCAAACAAGGCAGTATTAGGTGTAGTTTTTTTAACCTAGACAACAAAGCATAAGTCTATTATTCACTTAATAATAGCTAGTAATTATATAGCACTATAAGGTTTGCAAAGGGCTATACATGTTACCCATTGGATCCTCACAACAACCCTGGGGGTAGGTGCTATTACACCCTCTTTTACAGACAAGTTTCCTCACCTAGTAATCATCGGAGTCAGGATTCAAAGTTAGAAGAACCTCCACATCCAGTGATCTATCCATTACTATTATACTTAGATGCCTCTGACAACATTGCTTTCAGTTTTCTTAGAAGGGAGGTATAGAGCAATGGGATTTCATCGGATCCACAAAACTGTCATTTTCCTCTGGCCTATCTCACTTCATTTTTGTACCACTCAGGTAACTGATGTAGAATAGCTATATCTGGTCCATGAGTGGTCCATGGAGCTAACCACGGCAGCAACCTTTGTTCTATTGTGGAAGAATATGATTTTAAACTTCCTGTTGAACCTCAAATACTTGTGTTTCAGGTACAATGAAACAGTTTTTTCCCCTAGGAAGTCTTCCAAGTTTCTGTTGGTGGCCTGCAGAATTACTATTCTTTGTGCCTTGAGGTGCTGCTATTATAGCCATGAGAAGGTAATAAAGAAACCATGTTGAGAACTATTAATTGGCCTGGGGGGACTCTCTTAAGAGTTCCACACTAGGCTGTGGCCTGCAGCCACATGGTCATGTAAGTCCTCATAAAAACTTTGCTGCTTATTCATTTCTCTGCCAACAAAGCTGGCAATCCTTATGTCACCCTAGAAACATGAAATGCTGGCTCCACTTCCTTCTTTCTCTGAGCTGATGTGAATGTCCAGCACTCGTAATAAAGGGACCCAAGAATAATATGAACTTCTTTGTTTGTTTCACAAAAACTCAACATCTTCTTTGGCATCTGGGTACAAAACATGATGATTTAAGTGAGTTCTCGTTATCACTCCCTGTTTTAGAAACTCCTGACTATCTGCATCATAAACCAAATAATAATAGAATCAATAACAGAAAGCAGAATGGTCCCAATGAGAAGAAAAGAAATGTCCAAAAATAATAACTGCACAAAATTATACCCACACTTTTATTCTATGCCTAGAGGTTAAAGCTTCTATAAAAGAGCATGACACCTATGGAGTATGAAAATGATATACAGAATGAGGACATCAGATTCCCTTGAATTAGATAACACTAATCCAAAAATAAAGTATCTTTAACTTTTGGAAACTCTAAATTTTGAAAGGATTTTACCCTATCTTAACCCTATTTTTACACATCTATCCAAGACTTCAAAGGCTTCTATCTTGTATGAAGTGTCACACTAAAAAACAGAGAACATGGGTAGTTGTAGAAATAATAATTGTCAATATCTAAAAATGTCATCTCTGTTGGTACTTTGGTACTCTATGGCTGCTCTGGTCCTATCAACTTTGGTACTAAAGAACAATAAACATGTTATTTTCATTTCAAAATGAAAATGTGGGGAAAAGATCTTACAAAGGAAAAAGTGTGTGTTACTTTATAGCAAACATTCTCCAAAAAAAAACCACTTATGTTATTAAACTAAAGAATCACAGTATAATAGAATCATGTGCCAGGTTGGCCAATGTTCAAAATACTTACAACAGTTTCTTCAGTATAGCTGAATTTTCTATCTAACTGAGGCTTCAGACACTCAGAAATGTCAGTAAAAGATGTTAAACGAATAACTTTGCTGCTTACAGTCATGCACTTTGCACTAGAATAAAAAGAGATAAGGAACTCAATAAATCAAGTCAAATAAATGTTTTTGAAGACCTATTACATGAAAGTAGTATACATAGAACTATAAAGGACATAATGATGGTACAGTATATAAGTACAGTACCAGTAATCTAGTTGCGGAAAAAAGATATGCAAGGACAAAAAGAAAAATAACAAGGAGGAAAATTGGTAAGTGCCTAAAAGGTGGTAAAGATAATAAATCTATGGCTATTTTTAAAGTGAGAATCTTTGTGGGCTCAGGGTACAGAGATGACATTTACGAAGAATTTTGATAAGCAGAAAGGGAAAGGCAGGCAAGGCCACAGTAGGATCAAAGTTAAGGAGGACCAAACCAAGGTTTGGTCATGAGACAGTTGTTCAGTTTCGCAAGAGTGGAGGGTTTATGTAGGAGAGAATTGGTAAAATTAAAAAGGTTTCTACCTTTCAGTGTTCAGATTATGGAGGTATTAAGCCAGAATGTGTGCTTTATTCTATGGGCTATGGAGAGCTTTGAAAAGTTTCTTTTAAGTTGTTTTTGTTATAAACATAATCATTAACAAAGCTAAATAAAAAGTCTTTCCTGATCTCCCTCAACTCTTTCATTCTCCTTTCCAAAGAGCCATCCCCTATACAAAATAGTTCCAAATTGCTTTTCAGAATGGCTGGACCAGTTCACAAATACAAATAAAACATTAAAATACCTCCCCCCACCCAAATCACTTCTGTCATTTGTCATTTTTTTTGCCAATTTGATGGGTATGCATCGCCATTTCGCTAATAATTAGTGATTTAGAACATTTTTCATATGTGGCTAGTGACAGCTTGGATTTCTTCCTTTGAAAACTTCTTATTCATATCCTTTGACCATTTATCAATTCACTTATCTATTGGGGAATGGCTTTTGGTGTCCTGTACCAGGTCATATTTTCAGAATTTTTCAGATGCCCTAAGTCAAATATTTATTTATTTTGAAGACCAACATCAAGGAATTGACTTTTATTGAATAAAATGATCTCTCCAAGCACCAAATCCCTGCAGAAAACATTCAGTGCAAGGTCCCCATCTTCATTCATCGAATATCTCTCCTTCACTCATTGGAGCATTCATCAATAGCACCACCACCAACAAAAAAAGACATACCTCATTTGCCTTCCTTTCTATCACTCCCCCTGCCACCTCACTCACTCCCCTGTAGACTCTCTTCTCTCTGAGAGACCACAGTAGTCACCTTCTCCTCGTTGCTAACCTATTAGTTGACCAGCACACTTCTCTTGATTCTCCCCCATCCCTTTCATGCAACCTCCCATTTTGGAATTTAGTCTTACAAAAAACTTGTAAGTAGGGTGTTCCATTCAGAATTCCCCGGGCCCATCTCACTACTATTACCTCTACCTGACTTCCACCTTCATCCTTGTCTCCTTTTGTATATTTAGAAAGAAGTCTCTTAATGGTCTCTCTTTGGTGTCACTCTATTGCCATTGCTGTCTTTAGCTGCTGTATTCATTCGCCTCGCTTGAATTTCTGTTGTCTGAGGTATTTGGGAAGCAAATTATCTCTTCAGGATTAGTTTTCTTTCAAAGAATACTTCAAATTCCTCTTTATTATTAGATGTTCTTTTTTTCATTTATGGTTATGTTCAGATTTTCAAGGTAGGTCACCTTGGGCTGCATCTTGAGTGCCATTGTTTTTCAGAACACATTATTGCATTCTCTCTTATATTTTCTTGTGGGTATAGAGTAGTCTTGTATTATTTGAATTTCCTTTCCTTTGTACTTGAAGGTAATGGAATTGGTTTTTTTGTTGTTGTTGTTTTTGGAGGGAGGAAGGCAGGGCAATTGGGGCTAAGTGACTTGCCCAAAGTCACACAGCTAGTGTGTCAAGTGTCTGAGGCTGGATTTGAACTCGGGTCCTCCTGTCTCCAGGGCCAGTGCTCTACTCACTGTACCACCTAGCTTCCCCTTTAATGGAATTGTTAAGTTTAAATGCTATGTATCTTGGAGTTTGCAACCTCAGGTAGTGGTGGTTGTTTGTTTTCTTCTTTTTCCCCCTTCTGGAGAAGAGCTATGGCTCTTTTAGATTGGAGCTTTATTTTCTGTGTTCAGATGTTCCATGCAGTTTTCTTGTAATAGTTCTTCTATTAGGGTATTCAGGTTTTTTTACTTCTTATATTCTTCTAGGAGACCTATGATCCTTAAGTTGTCTCTATGCATGCTGTCTTTGAGATCAACATGTTTTTTGTGTATGGACAGCATGCTTTCTTTTTAATGTTATTGTTTTTTGTTTCTCTTCTTCCAGACTATCCTTCACTTCTGTGTATTTGTATTCCCTATTATTTATTCTCTCTTGTTTCTTTTATGAGACTTCCCATTGTTTATTAGATTTGTAGACCATATTTCTTTCCGATGTTAATGTCTTCCCTCCTGTTGGTTTATCTGCTTATACTTAAGGTCTTTGAGTTTTCTTCTTCCTGCAATCTTTGGTAATTTCAATCTTTTTTCCCCTTATTTTCCCTTTTTGCTCACTTTCTGATCCTGCTCCTCTATACTCGCTGCCATGATCTGATAATCTCTCTGGTGGACAGATCTCAAAGTGTCTCAGTCTCCTCCCAAAATGGGCAATTCACCAGTCTAGGTCTCTGTCTTACGTGACTCTTGAGGGGTTAGAATTGGCCCCAGGGGTATGCTAGGCTCTTTTTCTCAGGCTTAGTGGAATGCTACACCACCCCCACATACATGGTGTCCTGTCCCTCTGTTCATCAGTTCTCTGGCCCAATGGTACAAAGCACTGCCATGCTGCTGTTACAACTGCCATTTGGAATCTGGATCTTCATGGCATTGAGAAAAAGGCATGGCAGTATGGAGTTGAGCTCTGTTACAAACCCAGAAAGGTGTCCTGTCCTATCTCTGCCTCTGTCCTCCTGCAGCATTCAGTGCAGTTTGGAGTTTGGATTGCTGTGGCACTGGAAAAGGGATAGGGAGTAGGCTGGAGGAGTCAGGATATAGTGTGAAATTCTTTTGCAGACCTGTATGTTAGGTTGGCTAGTGAGCATGGTGGATGGTGAGGGAGAAGGTGCTAAGGGAAGGCTCATGAAGTTTTTGCCTTCTTTGCTTCTTGGAGTCCTAGACCATGAGGACAGCTGAAATTGCTTTATCTCTGGTGCCTCATTTCTATTTTGGAAGTTTTGAGAGGTCATAAGGATCTGAAAACATGTTTAAACCTTATCTTTTTGCCATATCACTGCAGCTTATTTCTGAGTGAACCTCTAATACCCACTGTAAGGTTCCCACCCTATCTTCGTTTTGAAACACTACCTACCCTTCGGCACAAGTCACCTCATTACTCTACCTTGGATCTATGCCCTAAAACTGGGTAGTAGATGACAGAACTGCCCGTGGGCATTGGTACCTGAATCCTGTACATGGTCAGCCTCTTCTATGTGGGTCAATGACCTCTTCTTGTCCTGAGGCACAGTCTTGGTCCTCGTGTTGGGGAATCATGTCAGGGAATGCTCCACAAGGCTGTTCTAGGCTAGATCCAATCTCTAGTGTCCACAGACATCTCTGTCTGTCTCTCTATGCTCAGCTGGACTAGGAAAATGACACTGTAATTTTTCCTTAAATTTCCCAATCAAGACTCTATCTGGTACATTTTCTAGATCTTTGTGAAGACATTGTGGGAGAAGGGGAAGAAGGTCAGCTGCACTTCTTCCTGCTACTCCACCATCTTGGCTTTGCTTTCTATCATAGAATTTCATTTAGAAGCAGCATGGCAAAGTAGATAAGCCAGGCTTCAAGCCAAGAAGCTTGCTCTAGTGCTGCCTTTGACACATACTATTAGTCGTATAACCACGGGCAACTTACTGGGAACTTTCAGTGATCCTAGCAACTCTGTATTACTGTAAGTTGCAGATAACTAAACTTCTCTCAGTGGAAGGAGTTGTTTGTAATAGTCTAGTTGTGAGACGATTAAGGGCCTGAGTTAAGCTGATGACAACAGCAAAGGAAAAAAGGGGTGGATTTGAGAAAATCTGTGAAAGAAAAATTAGATATATGAAGAGAAGAAAATTTTAAAATTTAAAATTAAATTAAAATAAAAAATAATTCTAAAGTCTTATACCTTAGGAATAGGAAATTGGGAGGGAAGCTAGTTTAGGGGAAAAAAAAGAGGAATTGTTTTAGATAATGTAATCTATTGGTGATTTTGTTGTTATGGGAACTTTGTCCACTTACTCATATCACAAATTGTTTATAATTTATAGTCTTAGAAAATTTCCTGAAGATCAGAGAGATTAGGTGGTCACACACCTAGTAAGTATCAGTGGTAGAATATGAACCCAAGACTTGAGAGACCAAGTAAAGCACTATATAATATCTATTACCTAATAACGTGTTTTCTTTAATAGTATAGTGGAAATTAAAACGGTATTTCATTTTTGCAGTAATAGATAAAATATAAATCTGAGGACTTGTAATAAACAACCTTGGTCCTAGAGAACAGAAAATAAAATATCTCTCACCCCTCTTAGCAGAAGTGGAGGGAGAGGCCTATGGGTACAGTATATTACATATGTTATACATATGGGGTCACTCTATCAGTTGGTTTTGCTTGGGTTTTTTTTAAGTGAAAATTCCATACTGAGAGAGAAGATTAGATTTGGAAATGCCCATAATGTAAAACAAAATGAAACAAAAGTGATCAATAAAACTAATTTTCAGTATTAATGATATTATACATAAAACCTTGTCAATTACCCAAAATAACTCAAATTTTAAAAAATGTTTTTTTCAGTTAGGTCAATTGTTTTAAAAATCTCTACATTTGTTTAAAAAGTTACCTTTACTGTTATTTATTAGATTATCTATATTAACAAGCACATAGACTATAAACATGGGAAATTATTCATTTCTACTAGGTGGAATTGATAAGCTTTGAGTTTCATTCTTTTCTCTTTGATTTTCTTGTTCTATGATTTGGAAGTGTGACATTTAAACTATTAATACAGTATCAGTCCAAGGCAAAAAACTAAAATAAGTGAAGTTTCTCTTTGGCACCTTTCCAGCTCCCATTCAATACCTTGTGATCTGGCTTCTGTCTCCACCAGTATTTTCCCCAAGGTTGCTGACGATCCCTTAATTGCTAAATCCAAGGCCTTTTCTTACATCTTAACACTTCTTGACCTTACTGAAGCATTCAAAATACTGTTTGACAACTTGCTCCTTCTGACTACTCTCTCCTCCCTGGGCTTTCACAACACTGATCCATCTTTGTTCTCTTCCTACCTATCTGACTTAATCTCTACTTCAGAATCATCATCCATGTTCTACTCCCTGGCTGTGAGCATACCCAGGATTCTGATCTGGGCCCTCTCCTCTTCTTTCTCTATGTCCTCTGTCACATCTGTCTCTTTCTCTCTACACAGTCTACTACCATGCTAGTCCTGGTCCTCATCATCACTTGCCTGAACCACTGCAATAAACAGCCTCCTAATTAGTGTCCCTGCCTCCTGTTCTAATCCATCTTCCACACAGCTCCCACACATGGTTTACCAGCCATGTCACTCCTCTACTCAAGAACCTCTAGTAACTCTTTATTTTTCTCTACAATAAAATACAAACCTCTACTCAGCATTTAAAGCTGTTTGCAAGCTGGATCTAATCTATCTTTCCAGGCTGGTTACACATTATTTCCTATCAAGAACTCTAAACTCCACTGCAACAACCCAATGGTTTTACTTCTCCCTAAATGATTCACTGTCCCACTCTCCAGAGACTATTGAAAATCTTCTCTTCTATCCTCAAATTTCCCACATCTTCACCTCTTCCCACCTTCTCAATGGAAGGCCTTGAAATTTAATTAACAAAATAGAAGATATTTGCCATAAAAAAAATATCTCTTCTTCCTTTTTCTTCATTTCCCAACCTCTTGACATTATCCTGAAACATTGCTGCCCTTACTCCCACTCACTGATGGAGAGGTGGCCCTTCTTCCCAAAGACAACTCCTCTACAAAGGCCACTGATCCCATCCACTCCTCAGTGCTCCAGAGGGATTATTCCCACTACTAAACCCTATCCCTCTCTAATCTTCAATTTCTTCTTCATTTACAGGATCCTTCAAACAGCTGCCTTCACACATGGCCATGTTTTTAAAAAAATCATTTGTCCCTACCATCCTCTCAAGCTATCTTCCTATGCCTCTTCTCTATTTTACAGCCAAATTCCTAGAAAAAGCTGTCTCCACTACTTCCTTCCATTTCTTTTCTTTTCACTCATTTCTCAATCCTTTGCAATATGATTTTGGCTTCTTATCTCATCCCTGAAGCGAAACTTCTCTCTCCAAAGTTAGCAATGATCTTTTAATAGCTAAGTCTGACTATCTTTATTCGGGCTTCATCCTTCTTGTTGTCTCTAGAGCATCTCCCTTAACCTCCTGGATACTCTTTCTTTTCTGGATTTTTAGGACACTGCTTTTTCCTGGTTCTTTTTCCTACCTGTCTGCCTACTCAGTCTCTTTTGTTTTTGATTTTTGTTGATTGTCTTCTGCTCCCTAACTTTGGTGTCTCAAGGGCCTTCTTTCTCTCTGTAGATGCGTCATAGATCTACAAAGCCTGAGGCTTGGTCTTGATCTCCCCACCCATTATCATCCACTGCCTATTTTGGACACTTCACCCAGGTTCACAACCTTGACTCTTCCTTCTCTCTCTCCCCCCAATTCTAATCAATTGCAAGGATATTGTCAACTCTACCTCAACAGCATCCCTCAATTTGTCCCCTTCTCTCCACATCTATCACCCTAATATACGCCATGTTAATGTTTTGCCTGGTCTTAGGTAAAACCTCCTAAATGTTTTCCCTGCTTCTAGTCTTTCCTGTCTCCAATTCATTCTCCGCACAATCATCAAAAAATTTTCCTAAGGCCTAGTTCTGACCATATCATTTCACTATTCAGATATATTCAGTGACTTCTGTATTACTTCAAGCATAAAAAAGACACTCCTTATTTCAGCACATAAGGGCCTCTACAACTTGACTGCCACCTATCTTTTCAATATTATTTATACTACCCTCTTTCACATACTCATCAAAATGTTTAATCTAAACTCAAATTAAAATCAGTAAGCATTTATTACTTGTCTGCTTTATGCCAAACACTGGGGAAACAAAAATAAAAATCTCTTCCCTCTGGGCACTTACATTCTGCTAGGGACAAACAAAACTGAATTACTAACCATTCCCCAAACTCAATATTCCATCTTCTACTTCCATGCATTCACACAAAGAAGACTGTAAGCTCCTTTAAATCAAGTCCCTTTTTTGGTCTTTGATCCTCAACACTTAAACATAGTACTTTACATGCAGTTGGTGCTTCATAATTATTTGTTGAACTTAACTGAAAATAACAATTCTTAGAAATAAGATTCACTGATGGCAAAGAATAGGCAAAGGGCAGAGCTAAGAAAAAGTTAGATAACAAGAAACAAAACAAAACCATCTCATTACTATTTGCTGCCTTATTAAGAGCAAGTTTCTCTGAGAGTTCTTAGGACTTTGGTAAGACATAGGACTCTAGAATTCAAAAAGACTCTCCCTTTGACATTAGTAATCTCTGAACCTACCCCTCAGGAGTGTGCACTCACATGCAAGAAGTGACAAACATAAGGACGTAAGAAACATAAGAACCCACCTCAAACACCACTCAGTTAATTCTCAGTTTCTATTGAAAGGGAAGATCCTTCAAACAAATTTAATTTGTGGATGATGGAAACACACCTGTTTCCATTCCAATAGTGTCTGGGTGGTAAAACAGACCAGTAGCTTCCTCTGTAATTGTACTCACTTCTTCCCAGTAAGATCCTGCTCCAAAGCTTCATCAGGAGCCTCAGTCTTCACAGCTGATCGCCTCGTTGCTGAGCTTGCTCTTTCAGATTTCTTGGCTGATTTCCTCGCAGACTTCGAAGACCGTGGTTGGATGAACTCCTCCTTCTAAAAAGTGATGGGACGATGGATAACATGAAAGAATATGTGAAAGAAAATATCTCAGCTTTGAACCCTAATCCTCAGATTTATATTAGATTACTTGAGGATCCACACATCATTCCATACTCCACATCCTTGCATCAATGTAGTTAAAGGCTTTTCTCTACCCATATCTACTGGATAGCTAAACCACAGAAGCCCATTAGTAGTGGGACTGGGGTAGAGGAAGGCCAAAGTGTGAGCTGTACATCCCTCCTTCCAAAATATTCAGCATTACAGAGAATACTCATCTTCTCTTAAAGTTAAAAAAAATTGCCTTAGATTCTTGGGCCAGGAGGAGAAAACCTGAACATTTTCAGGCCATTGAAAGATTATTTCTTCTCTCTTTGGAGAGCTCTTCTTATAACATAAGCAGTTAGAGAACAAAAAGACGTCTACTGTATGTTTTATATACAATATGATGTACTGTATAACAGGCATGCTTAACAACTACTAGATTTTAAAATTGTATAAAGAGAATAATTATTTGAGAATATTTTAGTTTAACCTCCTGGAGGATCAAAGACCACAAATATTTTAACACCCATAATCATCACAGTCATTTAAGTAACATAAATGCTATTTTATAACTGTGGAGTAAAAAGTTGTTTGTGTCTACTCCAATAATGCCTTAGTCCTCTAATACTTTTAGAAAATGAACTGTCTCACATAACTGAATTTTCCAAATAATCTAAAATGAAAAGAAAAAAATGCAACCCTCAGTTAATGGTGAAGTAGATTTTGAAAGTTGAGATCTGAGGTTTTGATTCATTCCTGAAAATATAAACAGGTAACTCACTTAACTCTATAATAATAACAATAACAACAGTAATAATAATATAATTTACAAAGAGATTTAAGGTTTACAAAGAGCTTTATAAATATTATCTCATTTTATCTTCACAACAACCTTGGGAGGTAGGTTCTACATAACCATTTTACAGATGATGAATTTGAGGCAAACAGAGGTTAAGTGATGCAGATTTTGAAGGGTCATACAACTAGTAAATGTCTGAGAGCAGATGTGAACTCAGGCCTTTTTAACTCCAGGCTCAGTAATCAGAATTAGTTAAAAAAAAAAACAAACAAAAAAACAAGAAGAAGCAGTAACAATAATAATGACAAAAATATATAGTTTACAATTAAAAAAAGATTTAGCCCTAGATTATTTAAACAAGTTGTTGAAGATCAAAAATGGAACATGGACAACAGAGATGACATCAGCACCAACTATTAGTTTATCAAGAAGTGAAATAAATGTAAACGTTTCCTTAAAGAGGAAACTGAAAGAACCCAGGAAGCACCTTAGTCAGCAAGCATATGACTTCGTTTGCCAAATGGAGAGTGATGGTTAACAAAGGTTGGGATATAAACTTAGTTGCAAAATCTTAAGAAGGATGATGGATGATACCCAAAAGTATCATCTCATAAAACAGAATCAGTAGAGGATAAAACTTGCTTAAAGAAACCTTAGCAAGATATCTAACTAAGCAAAGATATCCCAAGGACCTTCATTGATGATACTGGAAGGAAAACTAAAAAACCAAAGAAAGATGGAAAAGATTTGCAAAAACCACTTCAAAAACTCTTCACTGTCAAAGATAATAGATTGACCATGTTTGGACCCTAGTAGGCATCACAGGCTCTGAAGTACTTATAGAAGAGAAAGAAAATACACTAAAAAGAACAAAGACAGCTAGAACCCTGAGGATAATTGGTTAGGTCATCGGTGATGTTCTGTGAAGTTTAGATTCAGTCAAAGGACCACACTTGAAAACCTAGAGGACCACGTGTGGCCTTGAGGCCATAGATTATCCATCCTTGGGTTAAATGGTCTTCAACAAAGCCAACACAGGAAAATAAGCCCAGTCTTCCACTGCTACTAAAGAGAGGCCACAGATAAGTGTAACCAAGTAAGGCTCCAGAGATACCAAGACTGGAGAACAGGCAGAGAATATCATGGCATACTCAGACCAGGACATTCAAGATCCAGGCATTCTAAGATCTCTAGCACTCTGTTGTGTGATGCCCTAGAGGGTCCATAATGCTCTGAACTTCAAAGTTATAGGAAGGAACGCTTAATCCCAGAAGAACCTGGCACTTGTGGAAAGACTAAGCAACTCCACCCAAAAGTCCCAAAGCACAGAAGGGCCAAAACATGGCTCTGAGGGAAAAAAAATCAGAAACTAAAATGAGAGATGAGTAAATAAAAGAAGACACTAACCAGCATAAAAATTATGCTTCTAAAGATACCTCCCAAAGAAGATATGAGTAATTATAACAATTGTAAACAGAAACTCAAAGGAAAAATGGATTTTTTCATGAGAAACATCAAAGAAACGAAAAATGAAATAAAAGCTCTGGAAAACTTTCAAGATGAATAAAGAGCTTAGAAGAAAAAATGATAAACCTTATCCAAGTAAAGGAGACACTGATAACTGGGTTGGGGGGACAAAGAAACAGAAATCAATGACTCTATGAGGCAGCAAGAAATATTAAAACAAAAAATTGAAAAAATAGAGCAAAATATAAGATATCTGATATGAAAAAACACTTTACATGGAAAACATGTCAAGGAGAAAGAGTTTAAGAATCATTATACTAACTAAAAACCATGACTTAAAAAAGGAGACTGAACACTATGTTTTGTAATGAAATACATAAATCATAAACAAAAACTGCCTAGTTCTATTAGAACCAGACGACAAAATGAAAATAGAAAGAATCCACTAATCATCTCCCTGAAAGGAACCCCAAAAAGCAAAAGTCCAGAGCTCCCTCATCAGAGAAAGAATATTTAAAACGTCAAGACAGAAACAGTTCAAATATCAAAGAACCACACATTCAGGACTACATATGACCTGGAAGCTTATACTATAACCCAGAAGAGACTTTAGAATATAATATTACAAAAGGCAAAAGAGATAGACCTGGAATTGGGTTGCGGAGATAAGAATAACGGAACAATCAGTGGGAGGCCAAGAACAGGATTTGAACAATGGCAGCTGGGTGTTCAGAATCATGGGCTTGGGGGAAGGAACGATAGGAGTATATTAATCATTAAAGAATGAGTTCAGGCAGACTATTGTTTTCCATGTTGGCTTGGCCAGAGGGTAGAGTCGTCCCAGGGTGTGAGGCAACTGCGTGTAGCAGAAAAGGGAGAAGGAGGTGGGATGGGAAGAGTTGTCCAGGTTGGGGAAAGGCAACTCCTATGGTTCAGGGCTAAAACGAGTGCCTATGTCTAATTGAAAAGGTAAGGCATGGAAGACAAGATAAAATTCAAGGCAGAAGGAGAAGGACTGACACTGGAAGCAAGGTTACGACCATCCTTGAAACTAAAAAAGAGATACGTGCCTATTTTACATTCACAAATAATTACAAACACAAACAAGAAAGATTCCATTTTAAAATGTGTCACTGCATTTCATTTCCTTGTTTCTGAGTTATTTCAAGATGCACATTATTAAAAGATTATGATTAAACTTGATGAAGGCATACGTATAAACCAAACATGGATTTTTATCACAAACTTCACAATGAGCTCAACAATCCAACCTACCTTTAATGTAGGAATCTGTGGCATACAAGATTTAGGTCTTAGTGGTAAGAGAGTCACCATTTGTGGGAAAGGATCAATATCTTTCCTTGGCCGTTCTTGGCGGGAATGCCAGAATTTCAGCTCAGCACTGGCAATTTTTATTTCATGTTTGTGTGTTACACAGAATCTAGGTCCCCTGTTGGGAGAAATACAACTCTAAGAAGGTCTTGATAAAAGACTCCTTATATCTTTGGTTATAAAAACATTTTCAAAAGTACAAAATTTGCAATGTACCAATTTGGCCCCAACTACCAGAGTCATACCTAACCCTTTATTTTCTAAGGTGTAACAATTACAGTGGAAAAAGCAAAGGATTTGTAGTCAGAGGTCCTGAGTTCAAATCTCAGTTCTGCACTTATTACCTGTGTGGTCTTGGGCAAATTATTTTATCTCTGTAGTCCTTAGTTTACTCATCTGTAAAATGAAGGGAGGAGGTAGACTTGATGATTTCTAAGGTTTCTTTCAGCCGTGAGAATCTATGATCCATTTCTAGTTATCCCCACCTTTTTCTTACTGCTAACTATCATAAATAAGGTGAATAGAAAATACTAGAATCTCACAAATGGAGTAGAATTTAGTATAAGGCAAATCTGCTTTTACTCCATAGATAAATGATCATGTCCCACCTGCCTGCTCTCCTAGACTTTATCATTGTCTCCAGAAACTCATCTTTTTTCAAGATCATGTCAATTCTGAAAGCATACCTCCACAGTACCATTTACCTCAGGCCAGAGCAGGGGGCTGCCTTTCTCTGACTGGAGTGGACAGAAGGTGGACATCGGAGAGCTATTCTCAGATCCTCCATTTAAGGAAAGACCCAGGGCACTCAGCTCAGAATTTCCCACCCACTTGCAGGACTTCATAATGCCCTACCCATACAGGGTAACCCACCTTTTCAGCTTCTTTTTATGTGTGGTCTTCCCCTATTAGATTGTGAGCTCCTTGAGAACAGAGACTCTCCTTTGCCTTTCTTGGCATCCTCAGCACTTAGCACAGTCCCTGGCACACAGTAGGTGCTTAATAAATGTTTATTGGCTGGCTGACTGAAATTAATAAATAAATGAAAAAGCATTCATTAAGTGCTATGTGCTAAGAGGCACCAGGGATACAAATGCAAAATTGAAAATAGTCCCTGCCCTCAAGAAACTTACATTCTAACAGTGGGGGACAAGACATATAGGAGAATGGTAGCCAGGGAGGAATATTTTAGTTTGGAAAATTACAAGTGATGAATGCAACCATAGAGTAGATGTGCACACATTTTCTAGTAGCAATGGCATTATTGCTTATGATTCAATTATGGTTCTATAACTTGAAAGCCAAATGGGATGATGGGACTAGAGAAAAATCAGCAATCTGAATATCTGTAATTCATTTAGAGTTGTCAACATCCTATTACAAAAGAGCAGAGGTCAATATTTTGGAATCTTTTGTCACTAATACAAAAAGGTAATTATGCATGTCTACCTAACATTTGCATGTCAAATAAGAGAGTACATAATTGTGAGAGGTGAGTTAGCACACAATTCACATAAAGAGCTCATACTCTTTAGCCTGGCATTTAAACTGCTCTACAATCTGTTATCACACTATAATTCCAACCTGACCTTATGCTACTGTCTCATGCTTTCCTACCTAAGTCTCTACTCACAATGTTCCCTATATTTGATGAATTTACAGAATCAAATACTTTCAGACTTGAGAGATACCTCAGAAGCCACGTAGTCCAACCCAAGCCTGAACAAGAATCTATAGAGAGCAAGGGGATTATCTAGTCTTTTCTTGAAATTTTCAGGTGACAGGGAACCCAATGACTCCTAAAACAGCCCATCCCTCTTTGGGATAGTTCTAATTCTTTGGAAATTTTTCCTTAAGTCAAGACTAAATTAGCCTTTCTGGAACTCTCACCCGCTAGTGCTAGTTTTGCCCTCTGGACCCTGAGAGAAAAAGTCTAACCCCTATATGAGAGTACTTTAAATCCTGTCATATCTCTGTACAACAGTCCTCCTAAAGTTTCTCTCTTCAATCAATCTAGCAAGCCCTTATTAAGTTCTAGGAATTGGGGACGCCAAAAAAAAATTAAAAGCGTCTTCTCAAGGAGCTTATATTCTATCAGTGGAGACAACGTTATAGATATATACAGAATGATTCTATACAGAATAAATACAAAATGCAAGGTAGTTAATGGGGTAGAGCATTAGCAGGTTAAAGGATTTATAAAAATCCCTGTAAAAGATGTATAAGTTAGTGTTTGAACTGTTGTCTTGAAGGAAGTGAGGACTTTTGTGAAGCAGAAATGAAGGAGGAGTATGTTCCAGCCAAAGAAACAGAAAGGGGAGATGAAGTAATAGATGAGAATAGGTAGAAAGGAGGAATAGAGAGAGGAATAAATAGAAAGAAGCCAGTTTGGCTGGACCATAGTGTAATTAAAAGAGAAATAGTGTATAATGATGCTTGAAATATAGGTGGGAGCCAAGTTGTAAATGGCTTTAAAAATAAAACAGGAGAATTTCTATCTTATCCTATTCAAACAGGCAAGTGAGATGATCACATCTGCACTTAAGGAATTCCACATGGGCAGCTAAGTGGAAGATGGGAGAAGAGAAAATCTAAGTGTATCTGATTTGGTTTGTGAAGAGCTAAAACAATTGAAAGGATGTTTTGGAATTGGATGGGCGGAAAGATATATTAAGGCCCACAGCAACTGAAGGGGTAGAAAGAGTAAATAGGTTAGATTCAAAGAGGTAATCACTGAGTTAGGAAGGGTGTTGTATGATTTCTGATCTACTCTATGGTCTCAAGCATGGTAAAAACCCAAGGTATCTAAAGAAGCTGCTCTTTTATAGTTTTTTAAAAGTTTTTTAAATGGGAGGCTTTGAGGAAGAATTATGACTTATTCAGGAAAAAGTTTCAATGATGCAATGAGATTTTACCATTTCAGACTTCTATAATCTCCATGCCTGTTAAGACAATTTTCCTACCCAGTCTAAGAAAGAGAAATTAAATAACTTTGTAATTCAACCTTCAGTTTTTCCTACCAATATTGGAGTAAGGGTTTCACAACTTCAGCCTGAATGCATCTTAAATGTGGTTCATTCCAATAAGATCCATCTATTAGATTAAGTTTTAATAAGACTTCTGGAGTGAGATAGCACTCTCCAGTACTCACTAGATAGCATTTTCTCATCTTTTCAAGGTGTCTAGAATAAAAGGAAACACACAGAACAACAATTGCCATCAAGATTAGTGAAAAATTTAATTTCCAAACCTCCATAAATTTAAAAATCATATTAAAATCAAAATTTTATTTTGGGGGTCCCAATCTTTTGTGAGGAAGAATTTTTTTTATTTCTTGGAAATCTTAATATCATGAGATTGGAGAAAGTTCTGACAATTAAGTTTCTGAGCAATTAAGAGGAAGAAGACTACGAAGGGCACTTTTAGAAATGTCTCTTCCATGTTAGAAATGCTTAAAGGACTAGAGTAGTGGTTTTTCATGAGCCACGGGAAAGCACTTTGGACCCATTGTTGTAACATTGTTGATTCTGTGTAAAAATTAGCTCTGTGCGGCAGCTAGGTGGTGCAGTGGCCCTGGAGTCAGGAGAATCTGAGTTCAAATCCGGCCTCAGACACTTGACACATTTACTAGCTGTGTGACCTTAGGCAAGTCACTTAACCCCAATTGCCATGCCTTCTCCCCTGCCAAAAAAAAATTTAAATTAGCTCTATAACCTGTATACCAAAAAAAAAAAATTCGATGGAAGAACATAGTAAATATTTATGTGCTCAGGCTAGATATTTCAATAGGAGTCATAGTCTAATGAATCTTCACACTCCAAAAGGTCTGGCTCAGGTATTAGAAGTCTGTCCAAGACTAGGGCTTCCTCAATCAGATGCAATCTAGCAAGATGCTTCATATCTCTTAAGTTCTAATTAGTACAATACCATAGAGCTAGTTCAGTGAAGACTTTAAGTCCATTTAAAACTAGACCAAGATTTCCAAGGGATCTTCTACTACAAGGACCCAACAGACATACAGGCACTTATTGAGACATCATAGCTTTTACTCCCTGTTACCGTGGTAATCTTTAACAGCACATAAAAAATACTAACATCCTAGTGTGAACAGTGGTCTCCTCAAGACTACTATAGGGACTATCGAAGAGAAGAGTTGGCTGAAACAATGACTGTCATCTTGGACAAGACATTTGCCTGAGTGTGTTTCCTCACTTATAAAAGAAGGAAAGCAAAGCCTTGACCACAGAAATGTTATAAGGATAAAAATAACAAAAGTGAAAGTCTTTTGAGCTCTCATGGGAAAATATTTTACAAATTCAGTGAATTATTTTTTGTTATCTGCTGACTATGAAAATCAGAAGCCTAAAGAAAGCTAATATTAATAACAATCATAATTTCAATAATAATTTCTTCCCAGAGCACCAATTATTTTAGAGTCAACAGGATTTATTGAACTAGTGGTAAAAATGCACATTTTTATTTAATAAAATTATAATTTAATAAAAGGAAAAATACCTCTGACGTCTTCCAGCGTCCCTTAGAACTTTTAATCTTTCAATATCCATCCAGAGCCACCGATATCTCTCCCCTAATGTCCCTTTTATAAACTTCTTAAATCTTTCAAATTCCTTCCTGGTGCCAATGTCATATGTCTTATGGGAAATACACCAATCTGCTCTGGTCTCTGATCCAATGCTTTCAGTTCTTGAGCATAAACTCACTAGCTCTAAGTTCTCATCAAACTCTTTCTGTTTGATTTCAGCAGAAAAATCTGAAAATTTTTTTTCAACTTCCTCCTCCTGCTCTTGAATCACCACTTGTGCAACATTATTGAAGTCTATAACATCTTCACTGGCTCTAAGTGGCCGTTGAGCAAGTTTTGCCAGTGCTGATTTCATAATAAAGTCCACATAAGCAGTTACAAAGCCTTCAATTGTTGGGAAGAATATTTCCGAATCCTTAATGGTCTCCTGTTTTCTTTCTAAATAAATTCTCAAAAGAGCATGAGAAGGAGTGTCTCTAACAGATACAGACCCTTCTTGATCCAAAACTTCTAAGGATGATCCAGGAGTAGCACTTGAATCTCTCTTCACAGGTTCATCAAAAATTTCATCACCTTTTAGATTAAATCATTAATCATTAAAAAGACCATCAGGTCAAACTGTTGTGTTACATAGATGATACGCAGAAGTTTTCATATAATTCTTTAAGAACCTTTAAATTTAAGTAGCTTGTGTTGTTGTAGACATGACAGAAACAATATATTAAAATGTTAATATACCTTATTAATTTTATGACAACTCAATATATGATTTCATATCCTATGACAAATGAAAAGTAGCTCACACAGACAACAAAGTAAATTGTGTCCAATGGATGTCAGAATTTAAGGCCACCTATGACCATTTCATAATTTGAAGGGCAATGTGGTATGAGGGGAAAAGCTTTTCCCCTCCCCTGGAGGTAGATGTAATATTGGGCAAGTACCTTAACCTCTCTGGGCATCAGTTTGCTCAATTGTAAAATCAGGAGGCTGACACAGATGGCCTTTCCTATGACAAGCTAAGGGGAGAAAATTTAACCACCTCTACAGAAAGATGAGCTTTTTTCTTTTTATAACCTTTACAACCTAAGTTATTAAAATTAAAACTTTTTGAATAATGCAAGGCCTATGTTAAGGCCTACGAACTCTCTGCAAAGGATCTGTGAGCTCATCAATGTGGGTGCTCGTTCCACAAATGCCAATCACAACCTAAGCATTTACATCTTGTGCAACAGCTCTTGTCCATATCTTCCAATAAAAGCTTCACTAGGGGTTCTATCAGAACATGAGAGATCTTCCTTCAGATGCTTTCATGGATACCAGGGATACCAATATAGCAAGATACAGCAAGCAAGCTATCCATTAGTTACCCCTCATTCTCAATTCACCGAGTGGCTCCTTCTATAAATATACAAGTGTGTCATTTCCCCCCAAATTCTTTCAAAGTAAAGGGTCCTATATTTGTGACTAGAATTATTCTCCTATCTTTCCTTCCTTCCTCTTCCAAAGCAGTAAAAGATATATTCCTCATTGTATTCCACATCATCTATTCAATTGGTTTCAGAAGTACTTGAACAAGATAAGGTATCATTCATGTCCTGACTGAGCCCACTCTATCATTCAACACATTTTAGTCAAAATGAACTGGAAACATTTCATTTTTACTTTTACTGAAAATTAGTGAGTTCCATCTCCAACCCCATGTTAGCAAAACGATCTTTTTTTTTCTGCTGTGAATTTTTACTTTCCTTTCAGAGATTTTATGTTATACTGAGGAGGTAGGAGAGGAAGAGCAGGACACCACATATACGTACACAGATAAGTCAATGTACTATAATTTTAGGAGGGAGATCAGAAAAGTCTTCCTACAGTAGGAAGTAACAACTGAGATAAGATCTGAAGGGAAGTAAGGATGAATTAGTTTATCTGTTCCTTTCTGGGGTGGGGTGGAGGTGTACCTTCCTCATCTTAACACAGGAGGAACATGTTTACTCAAGTTCTGTTACTACTATTACTAAATTACTAAAGCCAAAAACAAACTTAGAATCATAGCACTGAATAAAGTTATAGTAAGGAGTAGCAGTGATACTTCTGTTTTCCTTTCACCCTTTCAATAAATGTTTAAGTACTTACCACATGCAAGCCCCAGAGATATAGATAGAAAGATAGATAGATAAAACAAAACAGTCCCTGAATGCCACTGACTAGTTTCTGTGCTCATCACTCCCTCATATTTCCAGATTCTGGGGGTTAAATAATAGAGAAAACCTTGCTTATCCAAGAATTACAGGAGCTGGCAGACTGAATTCATAAAATCACATATCTCATGAGCTAGGAGAATCAATTTTCCTTTAAGGTTAGTTGTAGAGCAAAGAATCCAAAAGAGAATAAATAGTACTGGACAACTGTGGGTACAGACTACATTTCTTCAGAGGAATTAAGATAAAAATGGTAGGGTCAACGGCTAAGCTCTACCCGTATTTCTATTTCTGGACCTGCACCTTAACAAAATTGCACCTTTCTCTCCATGACAATTGTTTCACCCTCAAGACCAGGGTTCTTAATCTTTTTTGCATCATGGATGCCCCTTTGGCAGCCTAATGAAGCCTATGGATTGCTTCTCAGAATGTATTTTTGATGCATAAAAAATTATATTAAAATAGTACTATATAAAAAAAAAGTTCATGGGTCCCAGATTAGTGATCCCTTGCACTAGAAGCTTTCCCCCGTAGATATTTGTCCAGCTTCCTGAAAGTCTCACCTCAAGAGCAGGGTTTAATTGATTTAGAAGATAAAGAAATATGTTATAATAATATGGAGAGAAGGAAGACTTTCCCTTTTTATCTCTACCAACAAAATCACGAAATGCCATACTGCAACAATAGAACAAGAAATAGTTAAAACTAAAGAATAGCTCAAACTTCATTATTTTCATTATTTTGATATCTGCTGCTTCTGCTTACTCTCAAAGGCTTTCTCTTGAATCCTAGGGCTGGTCATACAAGTAGGTGACGAGAAGGTTGTCACTGTGGGCTGGATTTGTTTGGCCATTGTAAACCATTCCTGTGTCTGAGTAACAGTAGCCTAGAAAGTAAAAAGCATATAAGTTTAATATATTAGTCTTTCTTTCACATATGGGCTAGTGTGACTACCAAAGAAGGCAAAATCTTAAGAGCTGGAAAGGACCTTAAGAGATCACCAAACCCAATCCCTGTATGAATCATGAATCCCCACAATGAAATCCTGGACAAGCAGCATTCTACCTTTATCTGAAGGCCTCTTGTGTGTGTGTGTGTATGTGTGTGTGTGTAGCACAAATATAAAATGAATAAAAAATAAATATACATGAAGTGATTAAATATAATGAGGATCATGAAAAGCTAAATACAGAAAACGGTGCTTGAATAGCATCTCAAATGAGCATCCAGGGTCATCTCCAGTCATCCTAATCTATATCTCACCACTGGACTGACATGGTTCTGGAGGAGAAAGTCTGAGGCCAGTGACTTTTCACAACCCTTCTTCAATTAAATCCAATTCATTTGCATGTCATGGCATCACCTCCCTGATGTCATGGTTGTCGTCGAGAGCGAAGGACAAACAACAACAACGAACGAAGAAAGAAACTCCAGGCAGATGGGAAGACCAGTGCAAAGGTGTGACAGAAATGAGATGTAGTATTTTGTATGGAGATCAGAAAGGATGCCAATTTGGCTAGAATACAGATAGAGGGTAATATCCAGTAAGTCAGAAAAAAAATAGATTAGGGTGAGATCTTATAAAGCTTTTTTTTTTGGAGGGAGGAAGGCAAGGGTTAAGTGACTTGCCCAAGGTCACACAGCTAGTAAGGTGTATTGAGTGTCTGAGGCAGGATTTGCACTCAGGTCCTACTGACTCCAGGGCTGGTGCTCTACTCTCATTAAGCACCTAGCTCCCCCTTTATAAGGCTTTGAAAGCTAAACAAAAGAGTTCATCTATTACCCTAAAGACAATAGGAAGCCATTATAGGTGATTGAGTAGAGGAGTGTATCAGTAAGGCATGATTCATGACCTTGAGGATGGATGACCATGAACATGCCTGAATGGTTTGTAATTGCAAAGTATAAAAAAACTCTCTGGGTAGAAGGCAGAGGAAGTATAACATTTATTTAGGCACCAGAGTATCCAGTCCCAGGACCAGTAATTCCAATTTGATATAGCAGTAATTATATTCCAAAACCAGTAAGCTCACCTCAGTGTAGCAACAAGGAAATTATAACATAGTATTATAAGTAGGAACCAAGCCATCCTGTAACCTCCCCTAGCAGGCCTTCCCTGCAAACGCTCACAAATCCTAACTATCTGCTTGCCTTCGTTCTCTCCCCTCTCTTAGTTCTCTGGTCTCCAAAGTTTCCACTCTCCACTCTTTGCTCTCTCTGCAGCTCTGTTGACTCTCGAGTTTTGCTCCTTCTCCTTGGCCTGAATTCAGCCCCCTGTAGCTCTTTGCAGATTCTGAGTTCCATGGCTACCTTCTGGGTGTATGTACTCTTTTTGGGCCTTCAGGACCAAACAGCAAAAGAGTGTGGGCCTGAGGCTTAGTGCCTAGTAAGTAAAGAGATCAGGCCAGCCTACAAACAAACCTCTAATTAAGCTTCCCTTAATTGGCCCCACTTGAGGTTTATTGAGTGGATGGGAAAGGTCTTTGATGTCTGATTCGCACCACAAAGGTGTGGGCCTACCTCTCAACAGGCCGCCCTTTGTTGGCTCCACCTGAGGCTTATTGAATGACTGGCCTCATCAAGAGTCACATAGTCAGTACTGTATTTAAGGAAAATTATTTTGGCAGCAAAATGTAGGACTAGTGTAGGGGTAGACGGGATAGGAAGACCAATTAGGAGGCTGTTGCAATCATAGAAGTGCCGAGGCTCTCAACTAAAGGAGATAGCTGTGTGAGTGAAGAGGTCAAGTTTGAGATGTTAGGACTTCCAAGCTCTTTGGTCAGAGTTGACAGTTGGTATAAAACCTCTGTGTTCTTTGGTTAATTTTATTTTATTTTTCAGAGTTGGTGCATAACCTCTGTGAACTGTGTTATTTTCAGGGTTAACAGAGAGATGTTGTTGAAGTTAGAAAAGGCAATATTTGGCAACTGATTAGATATTGGAAGTGAGAAAGAATGAGGAATCCAGGGACAGCTAGGTGGCGCAGTGAGTAGAACACAAGCTGTGTGACTTTGGGCAAGTCACTTAACCCCAATTGCCTTGCCTTCCTCCCTCCAACAACAACAAAAAAAAAAAGAATGAGGAATCCAGAGAAATGTTGAGGTTACAAACCTAGGAGACTAGAAGGATGGTGAAATCTTCATAATGAAGTCAATTTTGGACATGTCAACCCTAAGGTTATGCATCTAGTTTGAAATATCCAATAGAGAATTTGTGATGTGGGACTGAGGCTTGAGAGGGAGGCTAGGGATGGATCTGGAAGTCATCTGCAGAGAGATGACAGTTAAATCCATGGAAGCTGATGAAGTTACTGAGTTTCCAATGATTTTTTAATTGCCCAAATTGGAAGTGTTTTCTTAATCCTCTTCTCACATGACCTCTCTGAAGCATCTGACAGTTGCCTCTCCTCCAGAACATTTTCTTCTCTAGGGTTTTGTGACACTGCTCTCTACTGGTGCTCCTCTTACCTTGACTTATCTGACTTGCCCTCTCAGTCTCCTTTGCTGACTCTTTATAGATAGAGATAGGTAGATAGATATAGATATAAACATATATGTAATTCCTTCAAGGCACACCTCAAAGTATGGTCCTGGATCTTTTTCTATTTTCTCTTTCCAATCACTCTCTTGGTGACTTCACCAGTTCCTATGGGTTTAATTATCACCTCTATGCAGATAAGCCTCAGATTTATATATCGAGTTGCAATCTCTCTCCTGACCTCTAAGTCTCACACATTGCCTGACAGACATTTGAAACTGGCTTTCCCACACATTTAATGTATCCAAAATAGAACTCATTATTTTTATCTCACAACTCGCTCTGCCACCCTTTACCAAATGTCCCTATTTCTGTTAAAGGAACCGTTCGTTACCCTTTCAGACAGCTAGGTTTACAACCTTGGCTTTCATTAACCTCATCCTGGCTTACCATAGTCCTCTTCTCCCTAACTCCTACCCTCATATTAGGTCCTTCAAACTCCCTAAACTCCCAATTCTTCAGCCTCCTTAAATCTCATCTCAGCCACACACAGTGATGATAACATAATAAATTTTGCTATTACCTATAAATGTGCCACTTCCTTAACTAGAAACTTTGGCATTCCCTTATCTGAACACAACCTCCTACCATTCTGCCTTTTCCTATGTTTCACCCCTCCTAAACCTGTTTTTCCACTGTCATTGACATTTTGAATTCCTCTAACCTTCGATACTTTCCCAGCTTGCCCCTGCTCTGACTCCACTTTCCTCCCTCTTTGACTTCAACCCAAGAGTTAAGCCATCTCAACCCTACACAGAATGTAGGATGATAACTTGAGAGAACATATGAGAATTTTTTTCATTTGAGTACGATTGTAGGTAGCAAGGAAGGAACCAGTAGGTAAGAGAGATTAAAGAATGGAGAAAAAGGGAATGACCTAGGGTGGCTGGTGGGAGTCAATCTGCTGGAGTGAGATCAATGACACACATGTAGAGGGACTGGCCTTAACAATTCACTCTCAGATATGGAGTAGATGAGGAGGAAGAAAGAGTGAGAAATGATGTTAACAGATTTTGAGATACAGTGAAAGGGAAAAGATGCTTGTGGTAAATGGCCTCTTTTTGTTGTTTTATATTTTCTTATAACCTTAACATGAACATTTCAGTATTATAAAGAACAGAAAAGAGCAACGAATATCAAACTGTAATCTTGCTACATAATTTGTTTTTTATGTGTGTGTCAAATTTAGTACATAGTAACAAAACATCCCTCTATCATCTTCTAAACATTCTTCTCTCTTTTACGTTGCAAGCATTTCATTGATTCCCTTTTTCCCCTGTTCTTTTTTTTTGTATAAATTTTATTACCCATAACTCCTTTCCCTTGTTGTTGTCATTTTCTTTGTTGTTCTCATTTTCAGTCATGTCCAACTTTTCATGAACCCTTTTAGGGTTTTCTTGGCAAAGTGTGGTTTGCCATTTCCTTCTCTAGCTCATGTTACAGATGAAGAAACTAAGACAAACAGGGTTAATTGACTTGCCCAAGGTCACACACCTAATGAGTGTCCGAGGCCAGCCACACATGAACTCAAGATGAGTCTTCCTGACTCCGGGCCCAGCACTCTATTCACTGTACCAGCTAGTTACCACAATCTGCCACTAGCTCCCTTCCCTGCCACCCATAAAAAAGAAAATAAAATCAGTATAGTCAGGCAAAACAAACCAATACATTGACTATTCTCTGAAAACGTTAATCTCATTCTACATAGTCCAGAGGTCAGAAAACTACAGTCAATGGGCCAAATCTAGCCCACAGCTTCCTTTTGTATGGAGTTAAGAATGGTTTTTACCTTTTTAAATACAACAAAACTTCATTTAAAAATGTAAAAACCATTCTTAGCTCACCATCATACAAAAACATATGGAATACAAGATTTGGCATTCAGTCTGTATTTTAGCTACCCTTGGTCTAGTCTAAAACCTCCCTGCCAAGAAGTAGAAAATATGATTTATCCTCATTCTTCTGAAGTCAAAATTGATCACTGCTTTGATAACAGTTCTGAAGTCTTCAAAATCGTTTTCCTTTACATTATTGTGGTCATCAAACTAAATTGTTCTCTTGGTTCTAGCTTGCTCCATTCTGCATCAGTTCATAAAAATCTTCCCAGGTTTCTCCTAATCCATGGTATGTCGTTACATTCACATACCATAATTTGTATAGCCATTTTCTTAATTGAGAGGCACCCACTTTCTTCCCTGTTCTTTTCTCTAACAAAAGTGCCATTAATATTTTTCTACCTAAGAGTCATTCCACTCTGTATTCCCACTGAAGCAGGTTATGGTAAGAAATAATAACACGCTCCATTAATATTTCTCTTCTCTGATCATTCTCACTACTCCCACAAGGTCTTTGAGCTATATACCAGTAGTGCTATTGCTGAGTCAAAGAATACACATGAGGTAGTGACTTTTTGTGTCTAGCTTTTAATTGCTTTCCAGAATCCAAGTCACAGTTTTACCACTAGAGCAATAAGTGAATGACATTCATTTTCTCAGTAAAGCATGAGGTAAGGGCCTCAACTGAGAGTAGGAGTAATCAATTAGGTAAGATGGAATGTATTGCCCTGCTGCAGTAGGAGTCCATATGAGCTTAGATAACATGAACTTGTAGCGGACCCAGTCAGCACAGTTGTTTGACTTTCTCCAGATCAATTCATTTATCATGTGAGTAGGAGCAGAAAATGAGGATGGTGGCAATAATACAGGGCTGGGATTTGGTGAGGTATGAATAGGGACAGGACTAAGGAACAAGAAGGAGGTGAACTGGTTAGCTGTAGAATCAAGATGGAGAAGTGTGTAAAGTGAAGTCATAGCAAGGATGATGGCATGACATAGTACTTGGTAGTGGAGAGATATGAAGTCATGGTGAAGAGGAAGGATAGGTTTAGGAAGGGTTGAGGCAAGGATGAAATGGAATGATTGGTTTTTGACCAGGTCAAGAGATTTCTAAGTTTTTGGTGAAGGAAGTAGAACACTTGCAGGTGATAAGATCAAGGGTTCAAACTTCCCCATAAGTGACTAAGATATAGGTCATGGGATTTAAGAAGACTGTTAAAGAACTAGGATGTTAGTGTATTTGAAGGAACATTAACACATATGTAGAAGACCCTAAGCAATAGTTAAGGAAGACAGAAAGATTGTAAGCCTTTCTTTTAAAATGACCTGGGCACCAGTAGACAGAAGTCACCATGATATTCATTGAGTAATTAATTTATAGGCAGCTAGGTGGTACAGTGGATACAGTACTGGGCCTGGAGTCAGGAAGACCCAAATTCAAATCCAGCCTCAGACACTCACCAGCAATGTGAACCTGGGCAAGTTATATAACCTCTGTTTCCCTCAGTTCCCAGGGCTGTTGTGAGGATCAGCTGAGATAATACTCGTAAAGTAGCACCATGCCTGGTATATAGCAGGTATTAGAGAAATGTTAGCTATTATATTTATTAACTATTGTGAACAGAGTAAACCTCAAAAAAAGCGGAGCTTGCTGAGTTGGGGCAACAAAGAGATAGATTATAAGTTTAAGTGAGAGACAGGAATATTCTGACTCTCCCCAAAGCTTCCCTCCCTTAACCAGTGTGAGAGGGCATGGCATTAAGGAAGTACATTCAGTGACAGACGGAATAACAGGGATGCAGTATCATCTTAGTCAGTAAAAAATCAATAAACATTTATTAAGAGGTAATGGAAAAAGATTCCTGTATAAAGTGGGATTTTAGCTGGGACCTGAAAACAGCAAGGGAAGCCAGGAGACAGAGATGAGGAAGGAGAGCGTTCCAGGCTGGAGTCAGGAGATGGAGCGTCTTGTTCAAGAAACAGCAAGGGAAGCTATCAGCATCACTCTGTCCTCCAGGTTCTGGCACATGACATGGAAAGGGTAATACTGATATGCATCCTGGAAGGGGAACAGGGAGCGTTAATGGATTTAAATCTCTTTACTGCTCCTTCAAAGTTTCATTTGGCCTAGAGATAGCACCGATGAAGTGTTTAAATAAAAAAAATAGCCTCCAATGGAAAAAAAAGAAATAGCAAGGGAGACGGTGTCACTGGGCCACTGAGTAAGGGGGATTGTGGTGGGAGAGCAGAGAATGTAAAGTGAGAGAAGGATGGAGTCATAGGGAGGGGAGGTTATGAAGGACTTTGAACACTAAACAAAGTATTTATATTTGATCCAGAAAGTAATAGGGAGCTACTGTAGCTTATTGAGTAAGGGGGTCATATGGTCAGACTAGTGCTTTAGGAAAATCAATTTGGTGGCTATATAAAGGGTGGACTAGACTGGAGAGAGATTCGCAGCAGGCAAACTGACCAGTAGGCTATTACAATAGTTTAGATGTGAGGTGATAAAGGCTTGCACCAGCATAGTGGCCGTATAAGAGGAGAGAGGAGGCATGTTTGAGAAATATGCAAAGGTAGTACTGACAGGCCTTAGTCACATTGGTTATAGGTGAGTTGAGGCAAGATAAGTGAGGAGCTGACAATGACATCTAGCTTGTAAGCCTAGGGAACTGGGAGAATGGTGGTGCCTTCCATAGTAATAGAAAAGATTGGAAGGAGGGAGGAATTAGGGGGAAAGATAATGAATTTGGTTTGGACATGTTAAGATGTCTCCTTCAAGATGTCTAATAGGCAATTGGATATGTGAGACTAGACATCAGCAGGGAAATTAGGGATAGATTGGTAGATCTGAAAATCATCAGCATAGAGATGATAATGGAATCCATGAAAGGTGATATGATCTCTTAAGTGAAATAGTATTTAAGAGCAATAGAAGAGGCCCAATACAGAGCCCTGTGAGACCCCTAGTTATTATTACCTGGATGAAGATCTGGAAAAAGGAAACTGAGAAGGAGCAGTCAGATATGAGGAGAATCAGGAGAGAATAGTAGAAAGAAGAGAATATCAAGGAAAGGGTGGTGATTTACAGTGTTGAAGTTGCAGAGAGGTCAAGAAAGATGGGGACTGAGAAAAGGCCATTAGATTTGGCAATTAAGAGATCACTGGTAACTTTGGAGAAAGTAGTTTTAGTTGAAAGATGTTAACAGAAGGCAGACTGTAGAGAGTTAAGAAGAGAGTTGGAAGAAAGGAAGTGGTGGTACCTATTGTGGATGGCCCTCCCAAGGAGTTTAGCCTGAAAAAGTAGGAAAGATATGAAATGGTAGTTAGTGGGGATGGATAGATCAAATAAGGCTGTGAGGATAGGAATGCACAGGCATATTTGTAGGTAGTAGGGAAGCAGCCAGTAGACAGGGAGAGATTGAAGATAATTGAGAGAGAGTGGGGATGATAGAGGGGACAAGGTGGAATGGGATTCACTTGTGCAGGTAAAGAGGTTAGTGTGGGCCACCTCATCACGTGAGACAAGGAGAAGATAGTATTGAATACACCTGGATGATGTGAGATAAGAAAGAAGAGAGAACTCTTGGTGAATCCTCTTTTTTTTCCACTCACATATGAGGCAAGGTTCTAAGCTAAGGGGGGTGGTGCGGGGATGGGGAGGCATGGAGGATTTGAAGAGGAAAGAAAAGGTTCGGAAGAGCTTCTGTGGTAAGTGGGATAGTGAGTTAAATAGGAAGGCATAAAGGCATTGCCTAGTAGCAGTGAGGGTCCAGTTGAGGTGTTGTAACATAAATTTGTAATTGAGCCAGCATGATTGGCAGAATGACTGCATGCTTTTCTCCACCTTTTTTTTTGGCAGCATGTATGTAGGAGCAAATGGTTGGTAAGAATGAACCAAGGTTGAGGCTTGGCAGGACATAATAAGCAATATGATAAGGGAACGAGAGAATCAGAGAGAAAACAGTTCAACTAGTTCACCAAAGGGCCAAACAGGAAAAGAAGGACCATGTAGCTAGTGCAGGGATGGAGGTCTAGGAGAGAACTGAGGGGCTAAGGTGGTCACAGTGTAGGTGAAGAACTGTGAAGCTGCAAGGCAGAGGGGAAGGTGGAATAACCACTAATTCTGATCAAAGAAGGGAATTTCGGAGTTCACAAACATGGAAGTGGAACATTTATAGATGATGGCAAGATCAAGGATATGACCACCTCTACATGTAGCTGAGATGGGGTAGAGGAGTAAGTCATGGGAAGTGAGTGAGGGAACTGGGAGGTTCAGATGTTTGAGGGAGAGTTGATATGTATGTTAAAGTCCCCTAGTATGAGGAAAGGAGTTGGAAAGGAAAGATTGTGAGCCAGGAACTGAATTCAGTAAGGAAGGAAGGGGTGTATCTTAGAGTTCTGTGGAAAATAGCTGCCAGGATTTTTATTTCATGGTAGATGTGGATTTTATGAACCTCAAAGGAGGGGAGATCACGGATTGATGGTGTTAGGGGGAAAACCCAGAATTGGCAATGGGTAGCAAAGAGTATTCCAACTCCCCACCTCAACCAGAGAGTTCAATATGAGGGAAAGTGAAGACAGAGTTGGAAAGAGTGCCATGGGAGGTTCTGTTACCAGGAGGAAGTTAAGACTCAGGGAGAACTAGAAGATGAAAGGAGCGAGAAAAGATTTAAGGTAAAAGCAAACAAGTCTGTTGCCTATGGAGCAGGTATTCCAGAGGGCAAGAGGAAGTAGTTTTAGGGTGGGACACCGAGCGCAGCAGGTTGAGGGGAATGGGAATAAGGAATTGGGCAATGGAGGATATGGTATGAGGTTTGAAGGATGACCTATAGAGATTCAGAATCACTTGATGGAAAAGGTATGGCCAGGGTTTGTTAGTCAATAATGGAAAATTTTTAGAAAGATTTTCAATGTCAATAATGTTATGAGCTCAGTGTAGTCTTCTCCAGAGCCTTAGGTAGTTCAAGTGAGGAAGTAAAAACTTGGAGTGGATGGCATGGAGAGCAGAAGGTTCACCCCTGTCTCCCAAGGCAGAAGACCAGGCTGGAAACTTGGCAGATTAGTACCCTCTTCCCCTCACCTCAGTGGCAGAAGACTTCTTTTCCCAATGGAGGCTGGAGTCCAGGCCGGACCTTTATGGAGACCAGGCAGAAGATGGTGGCACAATGTTAGGGTACCCTCCAATGAGAGATACCAGGTGTTTTGGAGTGCCAGAAAAATGTAATGAGCCCAAAAAGAATAGGGCCAAAATGAAAGGAATTTTGTTAGACATGGAATAAGAATTCCTGAGGACAAACTAGAAGAGATGAGAGAACACAAGTGGCAGAACTAAGGACAAAAATGAAAGAACAGGAAATGAGGCATAGAGCAGGGTTGTAGTTTACTTTTAGGTATCTGGTGATTTAATATCATAGGAATTAGGAGCAACACATGGTGAGATTTTGCCAGTCATAGGCATAGCAGTGAATGAGAGCAGCTCTGCTGAAGGTACCAGATGAAGAGAATGCTCACAGTCTCAGCAACTCCACAACAAGCATTTGTTAAGCACTTGATATATGCCAGGAACTTGATATCTGAGAAGTCTTTGGAAATCTCCAGACAAAAATTGAGGGACCATTTGTCAGAGATGCTCTAGGAGGGATCTCTTGTTTGGGGACAGATGGATTCTGGAGTCCATGCCACTGTGGAGATTCTGTGATTCTCAGCCTCAGTTTCCTCAGCAAAATAGGGATTGTAATATTTTACTACTTAACCTAGAGTTGTTCGGAAGAAATAGCTTTGTACACTATAATGCATTAAAATACATATTAAAATGGGAGCAATTATCAGCTCCAGAATGTCAGAGACAAAGGGAATAATAAAGATTGCCTGGTCCAATGTCCTTATTTCAAAGATGAAGAAGCCGAAGGTCAAAGCAGCTAAGTGACTTGCCCGATATCACAGAATAGTGGTGAAACTGGAACTTAAAAGCAGGTATGAAATCCCCAGTACTCCTTCTACCACATGATATATCTTCCTTTATAGCTCACTGTGTCTTTGTTACTTCGTGGTAGGTCTAATACACTTTTAATAAGAAAGATTATACATGTATATATGTACATAAGTATATATGTATGTATACATACATGTGTGTGTTATTTATTCCAATTTCTGACACCAGTTTAGCTAACCTGCATTTTAAAAGTCACGGCTATTAGAGATGAGAGAAAGTATTTTAGAAAACAAAAATTTATGTATACATCAAAGATCTGTTAAGGCATCTGTGCGGGTGATCCGCTGATACAGATGTTAATGCTCTTATAGCTCGGTAAATAATTTTATAAACGTTTCCATGAGTTTTGTGATTTGCTGTAGCTGCAAAAAGTGATCACCTAATGGTTAGCGATCTAGAACCTCTCAGCTCAGAGAGGCTGATCCTTGTACAATAAGCACAAAAGGCTATCACTGAGTCCCTAAGAGCGAACGTTTATATAGTACTGTTAAGGTTTTTAAGTCGTTTTGTGTACATTTTCTCATTTGGTCCTCACAGTAATACTGCGAAGTTGGTGCTCTTATCCCCACTTTACAGATGAAGAAAACTGTGGCTCAGAGAAGGTAACTTCCCAAGGTTACACAGCTAGTAAACATCGGAAGCAAGATTTTTGAAACCATGTTTTGGTGACCGTATCTGCTGTGCTGTGTTGCCATCTGCCTGAAGAAGACCCCATACAACTTTTATATGTACAATGGGAATAAAACAAGTGGCTATCCTTCACATAAAAGGCAGAAACGTGATATCTCAGAATAAACCCCAAAACATTATGAAAGTATTATTACATATTATGTATATATCATATATTATTTATTATATATTATAACTTTTATATGTACCTCTCCTGGTCAAATAATGCAAAATGAAAGCTACATATACATAAAAAGAAAAGTCTCAATAAACGAAAAGCATGTATTTTTTTTACCTGTCCAAGAGAAATGTAGTATTTTTTCATAATTAAATCATTTTCATCTTCCCCTAAAGAAGGTGGTGGGGTTGCTGGCTTCTTAGTAACCCAGGGCCTATAAAGAGAATCTATGTGCATATTCACACCTGATCTGCTCCATCTCACTTGTGATATCAGTTTAGCTAACCTGCATTTGAGAAATAAGAGCTATTAGAAATGAGACACAAACCATAGCTTAGGAGATCAGGAATTCAATTTTATATCTTCAACTCCAATTACCCCCTCTATAGAATGCCCTTCTCTGACATAACTAGAATTAAACAAAGTATATGTAGAGATTTCTGTGGCCAAAGCCAGTAGCCAGGATTCATTGCTGCTTCTGATACATTCCTTCAGTACCCACTAAGACAAGAATTCTTAATTTTCTTTGTTTATTGTTATTTTCTGATCAGATTTTATGAACACACATACATGGTTATATGTTTAGAAATGGCCAAATGCTAAGTAAGTTGAATCATCTGATAGATTCCATTTATATATGTAAATTTCAAAATTACAGAGATGTTGGCTTAATTTAGTACCAAAATTAAAACCATTTCCCCAGTGTTCCCAATGCTTTTTAGTTTTTGATTCTCTAAGAAAAATGCAGCTTCCAACATAAAGAATCTCATTCTTTGTGACATATTAGAATTGAGAGAAAGCAAAATTCCAGAATAGCTCAACCCCATCAGAGTCTCTCATCTTCTGTGGCTTTGATAGGTATTTCATGTATTTTCTTTATTAGGGGAATAAAAGCATATTCAGATCATGGGTCAATATTAAGTAACACAAAAAATTCTGAAACATGTTAAGATAAAAAAAATCCTGATGCATTTTTAAGGCCAAGGAAAAAAGAAGTATGCAATATTCTAGTATGGCCTGGTATCCTTTTTCTCCCACCTTAATCCATACACACAATCATTAATCTGATAAACCATTCCAACTCTGTGATTATATGAAATTCCAGTTTATTACTGCTAGTTTTACAGACTATAGTGCTCAGAAGTATAATAAGAAACATATTTCTTTGATTTGGCTTCCCTAAGATCTTTTTGGAAAGGGCAAAGACTCTCAAGAACTATGATAAGTTAAAGTAAAATGTTGATGTTCTGATGAGAAAACAGCTAATAAATTTTACCTATAGAATCACCAAAATTCACATGGGTTAAAGAAGAATTTCAACCTATGGACCTTTTATTAAAATGTTTCTAAATACATAAAATACATAGCATTACAAAGGATTTTACTGAAAAATACTTATCAAAATATTTTTTTCACAAATCAAGTTCACACAGGGCTAAAAGCTGGATACTTAAGTATCTTGAAAAAGTAGAGCAAAAGTTATATTTTTAAAAAAGAAAATTTTAAGCATACTTTAAGCATTTATCCATGAAAATAACAATACCTGTATTCAAAGTAACAGTCACTTTCTAGAAATGCTGGAAGTCTCTCTTTCTTAATCCACTGAATACCTTGTTCACGGTTGAGAGACTGTTAGAGATATAGAAACAGAGAGAATTAAAGTAATTTTTTCATCCACTATGGGCCTTGACACCAACAAATAGTTGCTAATTGACTATACCCAATTTACTGTTGCTACTTGGGTAGGAGCAAATGTGAATTGAGTTGTCCATTTTAAGCCCCTTCCCACAATTAGAAGTCTTGGTGGAAGGCCTGTATTAGGCCTGTATCAGCTGAACCCCTCACCCTTACACTTCCACCTCTTAACTCCATTCAGTTCACTGGAATAAACATATATGAACCACCTAACCTACTAGTGGCAGGCACTATACTAAGTGCTAGGTATACAAAGACAAAAACAAAATAGTTTGAACTCAAGAAGATTAAATTCTATTGGGTAAAACATTCATTTCTGGGGCAGCTAGGTGGTGCAATGAGTACAGCACTGACCCTGGAGTCAGGGGGGACCTGAGTTCAAATCTGACCTCAGACACTTGACACACTAGCTGAGTGAGCTTGGGAAAGTCCCTTAACCCCAATTGCCCTGCCTTCCCCCCTCAAAAAAAATCTATCTCTTTGTTAGACCTTCTAGATAGAATAAGAGTACTTCCAGTATTCTGCTTCCTACCTCCAATCCATCACGCAATCCACACAGCTGCCCAAATAATCATTTATCAGCAAGGGCCCAGACACTAGGCTATCTAATGGGGCAGTGGATGGCACAGTGGATAAAGCACTCAGGAAGACCCAAGTTCAAATTCGGTCTCAGACATTTACAAGCTGTGTGACCCCAGGCTAGTCATCTAACCTCTGTTTGCCTCAGTTTCCTCACCAGTAAAATGGAGATAGTGATAGAGATAATACTAATAATAGGGATAATAATAGCTCCTACCTTCCAGGGTTGTTGCGAGGATCCAATAAAGTAAAGATTGTAAAGAACTCTGCAGAGCTCCTGGCACACAATGAGTTTGATAGAAAAGTTAGCTATTATGATCTAGCCACCAAGACTGGATCCACACCACTTAAAAGGATAGGTCCTAGAGTCTCCCTCCATCCCCAAACCCAACTAGTGGAGAAAATCCAATGGCCATGCTTGCTCAGACCTTGGCCAGTCTACCGTGCTATGGCTAGCAAACAGGCACTGTTCTCTCCTCCTCTCTGCATCCCTGTAACTCAAAAGTTGTAGGCTGCCTAAGTAAAAACTTCCTTTCCCTGCTGCCATCCCTGTTTACTTCTCCTTATCCAGCTCAGTAGCCCTGTTCTTCTTCTCTGCCCTCCCCCTCCCCAGAATGCCATTCTATTGTTAACAAATTGCCCTTCCTATTAGCCTTGTTCCTTTTACACTCCTCCTTCCATGTTTTTGTATTCAGGGAAACCTGGCTACCTCAAGAAGAAAGTGAATCCCTGGCCACCCTCTCTAGAACTAGATACATCTTCTCTCAAGCCTCTCAACACGCTGGGCTAGGAGAAAGGCGTAAGCATACCCTTGGTTCCTCAATACTACTGCCAGACCGTTCCCTTGCTTCAGTCTCAGGGGAAGAGGAGGTCCCTCTTTTTTACAAAGGCTAACTCTTCGACTCATGCCTTTGAACACATTCTCTCCAGTAGTTACCCGTTTAATCATCTCCTCTTCTCTTTCTAACCTTTGTTCTCTTTATCCACCAACTCATTCTCTACTACCTCTAAAAACATTCCCATATTTCTCCCGTACTTAAAAAAAATCCTCAAACCTTTCGCTTGACCCTATACCCCAGAGCAATTATTTCATCTCTCTCCTCCCTTTTGCTGACAAATTCCTAGAAAATGCTATATATTCTTTTGTCTTCACTACCTCACACCCCAATCTCTTCTCAACCTCTTGCAATCTGGCTTCCAACACAATTAGTTGATTGAAACTGTTCTCTACACGATTACTAACGATTTCTTAACTGCTAAATCCACTAGACTTTTCAATTCATCAATAACCATTTGTTAAACATCTATCATGTGTCAAGCATTGTATTTGACAAAGAGAATAAAAGTACAAAATTGAGATAGTCCTTACCCTTAAGGAACATTTTCTGGGAGTTTGGCTATGAAAAGGAGGAGGAAAGTAGAATTATTTTTTATTATGACGATTTTTTTAAGCACAGAAAAGATCCGGGCATGATTGTAGCTAACAGGGAAGGAACCAGTTGCTATCTTCTAACCTCTCTGCATTTATTTGAATACTGCTGACCATTCCCTTGGATAGTTTCTTTTCCATTGATATTGGTGACACTGTTCTCCTATCGTTCTCCTCCTGACTCTGTATGCCCTGCTCCTACCCACAGATATACATCAGCACTTAAGGAAGTGCTACACTTTAGACCTGTGCTTTAGGAAGATTATTTTGAAAGGATGAACTTCAGTGAAGAGAGACTTTATGTAGGAAGACCAATTAGCAGACTACTGCAATAGTCCAGGTGTGTAAGGTGATGAAGGCCTACCCCAGGCTGGTGGCAGTGTCAGAGGACAGAACGGGATTTAGACAAGAGATGTTGAGAAGGTAAAAAACAAAAGAATTTGGCATCTGATTACATATGGGAGGTGAGAGGAAGTGAGGAGTCGATGATATCCACATTGTGAGCATGGGTGACTGAGAGGATAGGAGTACGCTCTACAGTAACAGGGAAGTTGGGAAGAGACAGAGGCAGGGGGAGGGGACAAAATAATGAGTTCAAATTTTGGACATGTTGAGTTTAAAATACATGTGACATCCAGCTTAAAAATCCAACAGGCAGTGGAAGGTGTGAGACTGGAGGCTGGGAGAGAGGTCAAGAGGCACAGCAAAATCTAAGAATCGTCTGCATGTAGATAATAATTGAAACAATATAGAGGAAGAAGAGGGCCCAGGACAGAGGCCTGGGGGACACTGAACAATGCAGATCCAAAACAGAATGAAAGGGAATAAGGGGGAAGGAAGGAGGAGGACAAGGAGAGGGCGATGTCATGAAAAACTGGAGAAGCAGAGAGTTTCAGGAATAAGAGAGCAATCAATACTTGCTAAAGGCTGCAGAGAGGTCAAGAAGGATAAGAACTGAGAAAAGTCCATTCGATTTTTAAATATATGTATATATTTTTTATTTGTGTTAATCAGTCAAGATCCTCCTTCTCACCCTCCCATCCTAACCTCACCCCAACAACTGAGAACGTAAGAAGAACAAAACCCATTACAAGCATGTATAGTCAATTTAAAGAACTCCCTACATTGGCCATGTTAAAAAAAATTGTCTTATTTTGGGCAGCATGGTTTTGTCATCAATCCTCTGGAGTCCCAGTTGGTCATTACACTTAGAAGAGAGTTCAGCACAATAGTATTCAGAGTCACATGTATATACCACAACTTGTTCATCCATTCCCCAATTTATATTCATTCATTCCCTCTGATTCTCATCCTTCATCACTTCAAAAAGAATTATAAATATTTTTATACATCGTTAGAGCTTTTGCTAAAGGGAGGTAGGTTAAGGGAGAGATTAGACTCTCCCTTAATCTTGTCGAGTCTTTTCAGTTGTGTCTGACTCTTTGTGACCCCATTTGGGGTTTTCTTGGCAAAGATACATTTCCTTCTCCAGCTCATTTTACAGATGAGGCAACTGAGGCAAACTCGATTAAATGACTCGTCCAGTATCACACAGCTAGTAAGTGTGTGAAGCCAGATTCGAACTCAGAAAGATGAGTCTTCCTGACTTCAGGCCTGGTACTCTATCTACTGTGCCACTTAGCTGCCCCTTCCCTTAGTCTACTCTCCTCTCTAATTCCCTCCCTCCCCTCCTCTTCCCCTATTTCTCTATTGAGGGAAATTTATTTCTGTACCCAACTCTGTGTGTGTGTGTGTGTGTGTGTGTGTTGTGTTCTTTCTCCTTCTGACCAATTCAGATGAGAGTGAGGGGTTCAAGTGTGTATTGTTCCTCCCCCATTCCCTCCTTTTCTGTATAGATGTCTAGTTGTACACCCAATTATATGAAATAATTTTCCTTAATCTTCCTCTCCCCCCCTCCTTAGGGTATTTCTCTTCCCCTCTCTTTCCATTCTTTTCTTAAGATCATCTAGACATTAAGACAGAATCATTGTCTGATTGGAATTCCTCTATGAACCCTCATGATGATAGGGATGAGAGGAGACACGTTACCATCACTCCATATTTGAATGTAAGCAGTTTATCCATGTATACTCCTTTATCATTGCTCATCCATGTTTGCCTTTTTATGTTCTCTTCACTCACATTTGAATTTCAGTGCTTCTGTGAAGCTCTGGTCTTTTCATCAAAAATGCTTGGAAGACTTCTATTTCATTACAGATCTATTTTTTCCCTGTAAAGGCATTTTTTGGCTTTCTGGAATATCATAATCAAATCTCTGCTCCTTTATAATAGTGACTGCTAAATCGTGATTCTAACTGTGTCTCCTTAGCACTTGACTTTTCTCTTTCTAGTAGTGAGCAGTATTTTTTTTTTGGTTGACCTGAAAGCTTTGGATTTTGGCTATGATGTTCCTAGGAGTTTTTATTTAGGAGTTTCTTTGGGGAGGTGATTGATGGGTTCTATTTCCACTTTTCCTTCTAGTTCTAAGAGAACTGGGCAATTTTCTTTTAAGATTTTAAGGTTTTATTTTTAAGATTTCTTTAAATATGATGTCAAGGCTTTTTGAGGAGGTCATAGTGTTCAGATCAATTGTTTTTGTTATGAGATACTCTACATTTTCATCTGGTTTTTTTTCAGCCTTTTGACTTTGTTTTAATGTTTCTTGTTGCCTCATGGAGTCATTGGCTTCTACTAGTCCATTCTAATTTTTAGGAAGTTTGTTATTGAAGCAAAGTTTTGTACCTCTTGGCCAAGCTGTTAATTCTCTCTCTTATTCTTCCTTCCATAGGTCACATTTCTCTTCCAATTTTTTTTTTCTCCAGCACTCTCATTCTACTTATAAAAACATTTTAAACTCTTTTTCTAAAAAACTTTTAACTTGTTCCATCTCTTTCAAGAAATCTAGTTGAGTTTAAACCCAAACTGTGTTTCTAAGGCATTGCATGGAGATATTTTAGAGTCATTCTCTTCTGTGTTTGTGTTGTCCTTGCCACCATAACAGCCCGTTATGGGGGGGGGGAGTTGTTTTTTTTTGTTTGTTTGTTTGCTCATTCTTCCATCCTAACCTCAAACTTAATGTTAGGGCTGGGGTCTGCCTCACTTCTAGAGGGAAGATCTGGGCTTGTCCTGGTGTTTCCTTCCTAGGGTATTAAGTAGTGTGTTATTTTACTATCTCAGGAACAGGCTGCCTGGGAACCTGTATGCTTTCAGTGCTCCCAAAGCGGTCTGATCCAGGGCAAAGTCTGATTGCTGCCCCGCTGGTCTGAGTTTTGCAGTTCCTGATTTGGGTTTGGGTCTAGGTAATAGTAGACTGCTACTAGACTCAACACTTGTCAGCTAGATAGAAAGCTCTATTGGTTCAGAGTGGCAGAATTGTAGGCTATCCTTTGATCTGGAATTCCATCTTGGTTATGCCTCTGAAGGCTGAGTTAGGTGCTTTGTACCTAGCAAGTATAACAAGTTTGGTGTACTATAATGCCCAGAACTGTTAAAAGTTTCAGCTTTGTCCAGGTTTTTTTCTTCCTTTGAGAAAGCAACTCTGTCTTTATGATAAAAGTTAATGGGGCAAAGGGAATTCACTTTACACAAGTTGACTTTATGGAGACCTTTACTAGTAAATGGCTATTCTATTAATCAGGTGATATAAATACTATGCTAATCAATGTTAATGGGACATTTTTGCACATCCAAAGTAAATGAAGCTTTTTCTAAAAATTAGTTTATTTAATTTTAGTTTTCAACATTCACTTCCATAAGATTTTGAGTTTCAAATTTTCTCCCCTCCCTAAGACAGTGTGCAATCTGATAGAGGCTCTATTTATGCATTAATATTAAACATATTTTCACATTAGTCATGACGTAAAGAAGAATTAGAACTAATGGGAGAAGAAACAAAATAAAACAACAAAAAAGGAAAGCAAATAGTATGCTTCCATCCACATTCAGATTCCAAAGTTCTGCTTCCATCCACATTCAGACTCCAAAATTCTTTCTCTGGATGTGGATAGCATTTTCCATCATGAATCTTTTGAAGTTGTCTTAGATCCTTGCATTGCCGAGAAGAGCTAAGTCTATCAAAGTCAGTCATTGCACAATGTGGTTGTTATTGTGTACAGTGTTCTCCTGGTTCTACTCATTTCACTCAGCATCAGTACATCTAAGTCTTTCCAGGTTTTTCTGAAGTCTACCTGCTCATCATTTGTTATAGGCACAATAGTATTCCATTACACTCATATACCACAACTTGTTCAGTCATTCCCCAATTGACAGATATCTTCTCAATTTCCAATCCTTTGCTACCACAAAAGGAGCTGCTATAAATATTTTTGTACATGTAGGTCCTTTTCCCATTTTTATGATCTCTTTGGGATATACACCTAGGAGTGGTGTTGCTGAGCCAAAGGGTATGTACAGCTTTATAACCCTCTGCCCTCTGGGCAATCCCAAATTGCCCTCCAGAATGGTTGGATCAGTTCACAACTCTACCAACAATGCATTAGTGTTCCAATTTTCCCACATCTTCTCCAGCATTTATCATTTTCCTCTTTTGTGTCATGTTAACCAATCTGATAGGTGTGATGTGATACCTCAGAGTTGTTTTAATTTGCATTTCTCTATTCAATAGTGTTTTAGAACACTTTTCATATGACTATAGATAGCTTTAATTTCTTCATCTGAAAACTGCCTGTTCATATCCTTTGACCATTTTTCAATTAGGGAATGACTTGTATTCTTATAAATTTTACTCAGTTCTCTATATATTTTAGAAATGAAAAAAAAAAAGAAATGAAGCCTTTATCAGAGACACTGATTGTAAAAATCCTTTCCCAGTTTTCTGTTTCCCTCCTAATCTTGGTTGCATTGACTTTGTGCAAAGTAAACAAAGCTTTTGCAGAGCAAAGAGGCACTATCAATATTTATTTGGATCTCAGATACTTATATACAACTGAGAAATCACTGAGTAACTATGTAAGCATCAGCATAGTACAAGTTAGTCAAATGCAGTGTTTCTTAAATGGAAAAAGACCCCTCAAGTCCTGGAACTTAATTCCAAATAATACTTTATTTTAAGCAATTAATTTTAATTCATATTTAATTTCTTACCATAATATTATAGTTGATCTTTATAGTATCTTCTTTAGTAGAGACATTTAATTTATCAGGTGTCACTGCACATTTTTCTTTCCTTACAACATCATAAATGGGATTTCGAGGTTTCTGTTCATGTAGGATTCTTTTTAGTTGCTTTTCTATAAGGTTAGGAGCATCATTAACTACTTCAAAAACTCCATAATCCACGTTAAATCTAATTGCTTCTGAAAAAGTCTGAAAAAGAAATGTTTTAAACATCATATTTTTTAAAAAAATAAAAAGCTGAGAAAACTCATTACCTACATACATATGAAAGTAACATAAAAGATTAAAAAAAATTTCCGGCAATTCAAATTCCTTTTTAGAAGGCATGAGAAAAGCTTAAAAAGTTATTGGCCTGAGACCATGGCATAATTATAGCCTCATAAATGCAATTAGGCCATTGGATAGAATTAGGGAATACCATAGCAGTGATTCTCCCATCTGCCCATTTCACCTAAGCTATGTGCATCTCATAAACTTGAAGAATTTGGTTTCAATGGTACACTCTTGTGGGAAGGATGAATCACTGAGAAAGGATGAGAGAGGAAAGAAGACTTTTACACCTTCTACCCTTTTCAATCTCCTCTTGCCTGAAAGGAAAGAACTGAGCTCATCAAGTTCTTCCCGTAAGATGTGACCAAAGACAGTTCTTCCAAAATATCACAGGATTTCTAGGTTTACTAGTACAAAAACTTGCTATAAAGCAGGATACAATTTATGTAGAATCATAACTTTTGTTGTAAGAATTTCATCTTCTAAGTCTACCTTGTCATCTGATGACTTCCTTACATGTGAATTTAAATTACATGGATATTATGTTCAACATGGAAGGATATTTTATAAAATGGAGAGCTTAGTGTGGCAAGACGGCCAAGTGCCTTGAGATCATACCATATGAAAATCATCTGAGGAGACTAAAGAAGACTTAGGAAGCTTATGTTACATACATTTAAGGACTTGAAAGCCCATTATGTGGAAGAAGATATTAGCCTCATTCTGCTTGGCTCCAGAGGGTGGCGCTGGTTGAAGAGAGGCAGATTTAGACTCAACATTAAGAAAAACTTTCTAACAATCTGAGCTGTGCCAAAGTGGAACGCACTGTCTCAGGAAATCCTCCTAACTTAAGGTCTTTAAAAAAAGTTCCACAGTCAAGTAAACCGGAGGTATCAAACACCTGGCCCACAATACTCCCAAGTGTGCTTAGTGCCTCCTATTTCTGTTTGAGTTTAATAGCTCTGAAGTAAACTGTTTCCTGATGACTTGGCAAAATACTAATTTTGAAAAGCACTGATATTTCCACATCGTAAGGGTATCATTTAATGCACACTTGAAGAGCAAGTGATAAACCACAATTCCAGAAAAACAATGATGAAGCACATTACTCATCTCCTGATGGGTGACAGACTCAAGATAAAGAATGAGATATACGTGTTTTGGACATAGCCAATGCAGGAATTTGCTTTCGCTTGATCAACTACACAATTTGTTACAAGGTTTTGTGGTGGGGAAAAGGGCCTTGGGGGTGGGGGGAGTCCGGAGGTAGAAAAAAATATGATTATTAATTAAAAACAATTTTTAAATTTTAAAAGGTAACTTAACTTACTACTCTTATTTAGTAGCATTCCTCTACTCAAAACATTCAGTGGCTTCCCATGCCTACCACAAGAAATTTGAACCATGACCCTTTACAATCTGCCTTCAAACCTACCTGTTCGACCCTATCTCATATTACTTCCCTTTAAGTATCCCAAGTTTCAGACAAACTGGTAAATAGGGTGTTGGGCTCTGTTCCACATTCTTTTCTCATCCTGTCCTTTCTTGTCACATCTTGGTGTCTTTTTTATACTAATTCCATGTTTAGAATAGACTCTGACCAGCTCGAGTTTCTATCTGCTGAAGTTGTCTCCAAGGCCCAATTCAAATGTCATCCCTATCTTTGACTATCTTTTTCAAGAGATGAAAATTATCTCTCCTTCCTCAAAATTCTCAGAGCATTTGGTTGTCCTTTGGCCCTTCACCTACTCTACCTTGGTTAATAACTCCAGGTTTTAAATGTGTGTATACATATATAATACATACATACATACATACATATATATACATATATATATGTATGTTATATCCTCCCATCAGAACATAATAAGCTGCTCGAGGGCAGCATTGTCCCTTATCATCTTCTTCGTGTGCAGCACCCATTTTAAAAAATGTTAGCCAAATTGAACCATCTCCACAAAAGTCCTACTCTATGCCTTATCCCAGTGTAGAAGTGAAGCTGAACCCTTGAAAAGCTATGTCAATGGAACACAAGTTCTGACACATTTTAACAAAGCAAAAAAGGCTATGACTATTATACCAACAGCAGGCTATGTGTATTAAGCCCAATCTAATAAACATTTATACAACACCAACTATGTACAAAGCATCCAAATACATATGGTAGGCACTCAAGATAAAAAACAAAAACAAAACAAAAAAACTAGTCCTTGCTTTCAGGGAAATTACATTTATATTACACAAAGACTTTCCTAGAGAAACAAAGAGCTTCATCACTACAAGTTCAGCTATGGTAAGCCACGAAAAAGATAAAAATACAGAATAGCCTTCAGTTCTGTGTAATACCACCACCACCATCATCATCAAGCATTTATTAAGCCCTGTGCTAAACAATGGAGATTTTTTAAAAAGGCAAAACCTTTGTTCTCAGCCTCAAGTAGTTCACTTGCTAATAGGAAAAAAATATAAAACAACTACTACATACAAAATATATCAAGCACAAATGTAGGGTAATCTCAGAGTACACTAGATAGTATACTTTTTAGTAGAGGAGACTAGGGGAGTCATCTTAGAGAAGGTGGGATTTGAGAAGAGTTTTGAAGGAAGCCAGGGAAGCTGGGGAGTGGAAGCAAGGAGGGAAGAAATTCCAGGCATTGAGGACAGGCAGGAAAAAAGGCATGGGATAGTGTATTGGATGCCAGACACAGCAAAATGGCCAATGTAGCTTATAGAGTTGACAGAGGGTAGTAAAGTGTAAGACTGAAAAGATAGAAAGGGGCCAAGTTGTAAAAGGCTTACTTAAAAACCAGCTAGAGGATTTTATATTTGATCCTGTATCAAATATAATATAATAATAATGTAATAGGGAGCCAATGGATTTAGTGAGCTGGAGGTGGAGTGGGGTGGGAGGGCATGACACAGTCAGACCAGCGCTTAAGGAAGATCATTTTGTCAGCTGAGTGGTAGGTAGATAGAGGAGAGACTTGAGGCAGGAAGACGAACCAGTGGTTGCTTCTGCGGTGACTGTAGCAAAATTAGGAAAAAGAGAACAGAGAATTCTAAGAATTGCATCATTTTTAGACTGTTTACAAATAATATCTTGGCTGTTAGCACGATAAATGTTAGATCTTTGAGTGATACTGACCAACAAGTTAAAAAAACTACTGCCCTAGAGAAAGTAAATTGCAATCACATTGAAATTCTTGCTATGCATGAAACTAGAAGATAAAGAAATAGTAGCTAGATGGAAGAACAGATCAGAGGTTCTCCTTAGGGAGATGATTAAAGGAGCTGAAGTCATTGGATTCAATAAGCATCCAAAAGCAATAAGAAACATCATTTCATAGGATGCTTGGTCACTTCACTTTTTCTGGGCTCGTAGCTCATTATGAGTAAACAGACCAGCATGAAGCTAAGTACATCTTATTGCCAACAGCTGTTACAAAATATGAAGAGATGAAAAACTATGAAAACCCTGAAAGATATTCCAAACTAAGTCAACATATATATTAATATTTGATGATGTCAAGGTGAAGGGCACAAAAGCAGGTAGCAAAAAGTATGCTGGAAAATATGGTTCAGTATCAACATATGAAATCAATGGTTTATAAACTACTTAGATGGAAAGTCAAAAAATGATAGAGACTTCAATCAACAAACATCACAACAAAAAGTAAAAGTGACCCTATCTTGACTGACAAGAATTGACTAGTTACTAACGTTGGAGTCACTTCAGAATCAGCTACCAGAGGTACAGCCAGATTGTTGAATGGTTGAAGCAAAGGTTAAAAATTCAATACCAAATCTACATTTTTAACATGTCTATCTAGACCTAATTTTTATTTGTTCAATAAAGTATGACCCAGTGGAAAGAACAATAGATTAGGGTTATCACTTGAGTTCAAATGCCAGCACTGCCATCATGCTACTTCTGTGGCCAAGCCATTTTCTTTATTGGGTATTATTTTCCTTGTCTGTGGAATGAGGGTGCTGGAATATACAATCCCTTTCAGCTTTAAATCTATGCTTTTATGCAATCATTTATATCCATTTAAACATGATTTTGCTTTTGAAAAATTGAGACATTTCAAATCCCTGCAGGGCTCATCTTAGAAAACCACAGATTATCATTATCTACGTCATATCTATGTGTTTTTATTTATTATTTGTTTTATTTGTTAAATAATTCCCCATTATACTTTAATCTGGTTCTGGCCACTCTCCAGAGTTTTGCAGATGAGTTCGATACCTCTACTCTAGATTATCATTATTTCTTGGAGAAGTTTACTGATGTGAAATGTCATCACAATCCGACCCAAAATAGAGCAAGCAAATACCTGAGCTTCTTGACAAGTAGTGAGACATGGAAGCCAAGGGCAACACCAGCTTACACTACAATGTCATTTGTATTATGGAAAAGGATGGCAGAAGATTAGAAATAGATTTACTCATGTTGGCTGAGTATTACCACTACTGCTATCTCTTCCATCTACCAACTGCCCTAGTTCTGATCTCCACAATTAAACAGGGATGTGGAAAATTTTTATAGGGAAGTCACAAAGACTGGAAGAATTAGAATATAAGAACTACAGACAAGATTAAAGAGAACTAGAGATTCTTCTTGTAGGAAACCACTCTAAGGATGTGTTCAATAACCATTTTAAAATATATGTGTTCATTGTTAGTGCTTTCTCTCTTCTTAAATTATTTTTTATTTCCTTATCTGTATACCCATTGTATAGATCGAAGCAGAATGTAAGTCCCTTGAGGGAAGGTACTTTTTTCTTTTCTTCATCTTTGAATCCCCAATGCCTAAAGAGGTGCCTCACCCACAGCAAGTGCTTAAAAATGCTTGTTGAACTGAACTGACTATGAAGAATTCTTATACAAGTGAAGAAAATCAGCTGTCCTCTGAGATGCTTGAGTACAGACAGACAAGAGGGAAAAGATTTCAACTAAAGTCTAAGGGATTTAGGTTAGACAAAATGAAGGAATTCATGGCAGTGATTCCTGTTAGACACTAGACACACTAGAACCAGCTACTAAGTAAAGTAATTTCTAAAATGTAAAAATGTATAAAATATTTAGGAAAGCAACTGGCCAGAAATATATACATATACATATATACACACATATATGTCCATAGCATTGGAAAAGAAAATCAAGGAAATGTTTCACCTATTATAAGAAACAAATATGTAATTTAGTATTTGTGAGAAAATTTTGTTTTATGCTAAGAAATGAAATCCAAATGTATGTAATAGATTAATGTCCTTTATAATTAAGGAAATGTGTGGAATTTCTCTCTGAATCATAAGGCATTGCAAATGGTAAGTGCTTAATAAATGCTTGTTGAATTGCAATTTGAAATAGAATATGTTATCTTCTAAGATAATATAAATTCCTGACAAAAGAGAATTCCATAAAGAATCTGCCTTTTCAGATTCTTATCAGTCTCATGACTCTAGAATGAGATTATTAAGTAAATTATTCAAGACTTCTACAAGGGCACAAGTGCAAGTCTGTTACTTTGGGATACTATGAAATAAGCCAAAAGGATGACAGCCTATATTTAAAATAGGTAAAATGTTCAAAAACTGGAGGGCACTGTTTCTATTATAGTCTGAATTAATTAGATCTTTATTAGAGAATCCTGCACAATCTTGGTCATAACTAAAAAGGATATAGAGGGATCTGATCCATAGAAAAGCAACAAAAGTGATCAAAAGGATGAAAAATAAGTCATACAGGGAAATTTTAACTTAGAGAAGAACAAGCTAGGGGATCAATTGAATAAACAATTGATAAGTATTAACTGATCACCTTCTATATCCCAGGAATTGTACTGGATGCTGGGATAAAAATACAAAAATGCTAAGTCTCTGCCCTCAAGGAGCTTACATTCAATAGAGGGAAACAGCATGTATATAAAAGTTGTAATGGAGAAAGTGATGTTGAGCTATGTTTTGAAACAAGTGAGGGATTCTGTGAAGCAGTGAAGTAAAGAGGAAGCTCATTCCAGGTATTGGGGGTGGGAAGAGCAAAGGGAGAGAGGAGAAAGGAGAGGGGAGAGGACAAAAGAGGAGAGCAGGGAGAGAAAGAGAGAAGTTCTTGATTTGTGACTGGACTGCAAAGTGCAGCACACTAAAGTTAAAATGGATTTGAAAAGATAAATTGGGGCCAAGTTGGTGAAGGGCTTTTAAAAAGCCAAACAGTGTACATTTTATCCTAAAGATGATAGAGAACTACTGTAGTTTATCGATCAGGAGAATGACATAGCTAAATTCTCCCATAAAGAAAATTATTTTGGTAGCTGCATGAAGGGATAGATTGAAGAAAGACTTGAATCGGAGAGAACAATTAAGAGGCCATTACAGTAGTCTAAATGAGTGGTTCTCAAACTTTTTGGCCTCGGGACCCCGTTACGCTCTTAAAAGTCATTGAGGACCCAAAGAGCTTTTGTTTATTTATGTGGACTATATCAATACTTACCATATTAGAAATTCAAAATGATAAATTTTAATATTTATTCCTTTAAAAATAATAAACCCATTACATATTAATGTAAGTAACATTTTTTGAAAAACATTTTCCAAAACAAGAAAAATTTAGTGAGAACAGTGGCATTGTTCTACATAATTTCGCAAATCTCTTTTATATAAAGCTTAATAGAAGACAGCTGGATTCACATATCTGATTTAATCTGCATTTAATCTGTTGTGATATGTTGTATATGAAAACAATCTGGCCTCACGCAGATATGTAGTTGGAAAAATTATGTCGTGGTAGTATTATGAAACTAGTTTTGACTTTGTAGACCCAATGAAAGAGTCCTGAGGACCCCCAGGAGTCTGCCAAACATTATTTGAAAACCACTGGTCTAGGTAATATAACAAGGCCCTGACCTAAGGTGGTGGGCTCTGAAAGGAGAAAGGGTTAAATGTAAGAGATGATATGGAAGTAGAAATGACAAGAGTCGGTAACTGATTAGAGATGTGGGGGGAAGAGTCAGAGACAACACCAAGCTTATAAACCTAGGTGATTGGCAGAATGGTGGTGACCTCAACAGAAAGAGGTAATTTCGGAAGTAGGGGAAGAGTTGGTTTGGAGGAAAAGGTGAAAGGTGATGAAGTCTCCTGAACTAATGTAGTTTTGTCAGTAAAGAGGAGAGGTAGGATACAAGGGACATGAAGGCAGGAACAGCAGGATTTGACAACAGATTAAATACGTGAGTTGGGCAAGAATGAGGAATCAAGAATAATGCCAAGGTTACAAACCTGGGATACTAGAAGAAAGGTCGTACCCTCAACAAACATAGGGAAATTTGGTAGAGGAGATTTTGTGGAAAAAATAATGAATTCTGTTTGGGACATGCTGAGTTTGAGTTTTCTCTGAAGAATCTAGTTTGAATTGTCTAAACGGGTAGTTGGTGAAGAGCAACTATAGGGCAGGAGACTTGATCTAGGTATGGAGAGCTATGGATCACATGCATAGAGACGATAATTAAACCCATAAGAACTGATGAGGTCAATACAAGTGAAAGTATGTAGAGACAAGAGGGCCCAAGGCAGAGCCCTGCCACATCCACACTTAGAGGACATGATATGGCTGATCAGGCAGCAAAGGAGACAGAAAAGAAGCAGTCAGATAGTTAGCAGAAGAACTAAGAGAGAGAGTAATAATCATTAAAACCTAGAGTTAAGAAGAGAAGATCCAGCGAGAGCAGGTGGTCAGCAATGTCCCATATAGCAGAGATGTGAAGAAGGATGAGAACTAGGAGGAAAAACCTGAAGATATTCTTTGGTAATTAAGAGATCATTGATAATTTTGGAGAGAAGTTTCAGTTGATTGATGATGAAGTCAAAAACCAAAATGCCAAAAACGAAGAGGTGAGAAGAGAGGAAGTGAAGACAATATGTCTACATAACTTTTTCTAAGAGTTTGGCTAAGAAAGAGGAGGAATATAGGACAACAGCTTGAATGAATTGGTAGGGTCTAGTCATAGGTTTTTTTTTTAAATACAGGAGACACCTGAGCATCTTTGAAGTTAATAGGGAAAGAACCCTATAGAAAGGGCCCTGTTAGAGGTCAGAAGGGAAAGGAAATGAGGAGGCAATCTTCTGAAGAAGTTAGGAGGGGATGAGAGGAGTATATGTCAAAGCCTAGCCTTGACAAGAAGGGCCACCTCCTAATCAAGTGCTGGAGAAAATGAAGAGTGAGGTAAAAATGACAAAAAATTCTGAGATAGAGAGAAGTAGAAAATAAGGAGCTCACAGTGAATGGCCACAATATTCCCAGGAGTTATTCTGTTCAAGAATATGAAGTATTTTTTAAGAGTATGATGAACAATTGTTCTCTATGTCCACAGAAAATTAAGCAGGAAGAAAATGGGTATAAATTAAAACTCATGATAATCAGCTATTCCCAAAGGACTTTGGTTGCCATCAAGAGAAGTTGTTGCATCTCTAATCCTAAGGGTCTTCAGGAAGAAAACAAGCATACATATCTGTCCTGAATGACTTAAAACATTCATCTAGCTTAAAGGCTGGGAACTGGAACAGATAACTTCTTGAAATCTCTTCTTGTCTCAGATTCTAAGATTTATTACCATTCAATTCATATCATTTCTAGAATTTAAGAGGTAGAGATCACAGAGCATATAAAAATTTAGAGGACTGAGGGGACTTAAAAGATCATCTGGGATATTATCAGAGGCAACATGGCATAGTACCAGGGTTCCTAACCTTTTTTGTGTCATAGACCCCTTTGACAGTCTGGTGAAGCCCATGGACCCCTTCTCAGAATATTGTTTTTAAATGCATAAAACAAAATGCACAGGATTACAAAGACAATCAGTTCTATTGAAATGCTTGTGAAATTAAAAAAAAAAAAGTTCACAAGCCCTAGGTTCAGACTCTTTGGCATAACAGATGGAGTGCTAAATGTGGAGTCAGGAAGACCTGGCTGTGTGACCTGGGCAAGTCCTCTCATTTCTCTGAGCCTGTTTCCTCCTCTGGAAAGCAAGAAGGTTGGACTAGATAGGCATAGAAGTTCCTTTCCAGCTCTAGATCTGTGATCCCCTCCAATCCCTACTTTATTTTACAAAGAAACTAAGGAATAAGAAGTAAAGTAATTTACTAATTACTCATTTTACTAATTGAAATTTAACTAATTTTAACTAATTAAACTAAATTTACTAATTACTAATAAAAAGTAAAGTAATTTACCTCAAGTTCACACCGCTATACAATCTATAGCCCAACTTTAAACAAAGTGAATATCTCTTCTACAACATCACTGATGGTGGATCATCCAGTCTACTTAAACATCTTCACTGAAAAGGATGTCATATCAATCCTCCCAAATTAGGGCAGCCATTGGAGGACAGGCCTGGGCATTAGAAAATCCTTCCTTAGTTTGAGTCTAAATCTGCCTCTTTATAACTTTTACTTACTAGCTCCACTTGGACTTTTTAAGGAATACAGAACAAACATGTTCTTTTTTCTACTTGAGTCTTCAAATGTTTATAGACAGATAACCTACCTCTCTTTGCTTTTTTCTTCTCCAGGCTAAACAAACTGAGTGGTCCTCCAAAACTTTCCAGACTCGTTTTGGTCACCCTCATCTAGCTAACCTGCCAGGATCTTTGCAAATACTTATACTTCCCAGGGCCCTTCCCATAGGGCAGAAAGCACAAGACACACATACTCAACTAAATCCTGCAAACTAAGAGAGGGAGAAGAATTTGCCTTTTGTCTTTGACCCTAAACTACAATCCTCCCTCTCTTTAACAACCTTTGTCTCTCACTTTCACAAATCTTCTTCCCATATATGTCCTTTACCCTCTATATATTGATTTGGAAGCCTTCTAAATCTTATGAGTATTATTCCCAAAGTCAGCCTAGGCCAGTGAGAAAGAATAAAATTTGACATATCAGGAGTCTTTTCATCAAAAAAGCAAGTAGGGAAGACTTCACATAACAACTAACTTTTTCTCTTGCTTAACCAACAACAAAATCTTCAGTTTAAGTATCAAAACTAGATCCCTCAAACAAGTGGCTAAGACTGATTTTCTTTAATCAAATGTATTATTTTAAAAGGATATTTATTTCATTCCAAATGTTCTAAAATGAATTGACCTGAAGGTGATGAAAGTTAACTTTGTAGTACTAGTCATCCATGTGTGAAAAAGATTTTCACAAAAAAAATCAAGTGCATGAAAATATATTTGCCACAATAAATTGTTGTTTCTAAATTTCTTTAAAAAGGAGGCAAAAAAAAGCCAAACCCATAACCTGGGAGTAATTATTGATATGCTTAAGCAGCCAACCAGTGAAATTTTCTGGATGCCAAATTATTTAGCTGAATAGTATTTAAATTAAAAACTAATGACTAGATTAATTTAGTACATGTTCATCTCTGTTCCAACTCTATCTCCAGGGCTCCAGAGCTCTACTTTTTAAATGCACTCAAATCAGTGAATGAAAAACAGCTGACTAAATATGACAAGCTAATTACCAATGACAATCTTTCATTTAAATTTAAATTTTGTCATTGTAAATGTCTGATCATAACCTATTAGGCCCATAGGATAATGGGATGGAAGTAAATATCATTTATCTTTTATCCCAGAGCTAACAAAGCTCTTTTGTGTCCTACTTTCAAACATGAAGAAGGCATGCAAAAGAACACCCTGGTTGCCACAAACCTAAATACTTCTATATCTAGAATGTTGCTGATATTTTTGAAAAAGTTAAGTTAACTTTAGAACCTTTAAACTTTGGTAAGGGGGAAAAATGGTTACTTACACCCTTATCCTCCTACTTTTTTTCTTCATCCTCAACAAAAATGAAAAAATTACCAAAATCATTCTTCCTGCTCCCCAACAATCCACATAACTTTTTAGAAAAGCTGTAATAAATTATAATAGTTTATAGCTCAAAAATATGCTTAAGATCAGTTAAAAAAAGTTATGGTAAAATTCCAAAGGCACATAGCTGAGCATGGTCTGGCAGACATATGACATACCTATCCTTGCAGGGGTATAGAGCAGGCCACCCCTCCAGCTTCTGCAAACCATAAGTGTCACAAACATTCTAAACCACCCACAAAGGACTAACCTAAATCTCTATGTGGGCCCATCTACTCAACCCCATAACACTCATTGCACATAAAATACACAAAACAAAAAGAAATGTTTCACACTCCAATATAGAAGAAATCTTAATAAGCAAACACTTGTACAGAAAGAGTTGACAGCAAAGAAACCTCCCAGACACCAAATGAAAACAATATCTGAATGTAAGCTTGGCATATGAACAAAAAGAATGAAGTTATGAAAGCTAGAATTTGGAAAGTGCCATAATCATTTATAATAGTGGCAACTGTCCTTGATTCCCCTCATCAAAAAATAACTTGGGGGCGGTTACTAGCCATCAATTCTTGGATCCTACAATATATCCCAAGGGAAGCAATACAGTGGAAATGGTGGAAAAAACACTTCAGTGGGAATTAGAAGATCTGGGTCCTAGTTCCAAACTCTGCCATTAACAGCTATCCAACTTTGGCAAGTAATATAATTTTTCTGAGTCCAAGTTACCTCATCCGTAAAATGAAATAATGTGATCTCTAAAGTCCCTTTTGTCAGCTTCTTTTTAAGGGTTGTTTTCCTCCATTAGAATGTAAGCTTCTTGAGGGCAGGGGCTATCTTTCTGCTTCTATTTGTATTCCCAGTGCTTAGCCCAGGGCCCGCCATATACTAAATGCTTAATAAACGTGCATTGACTATGTCTATTTATAACCTCCATACTGTGAGTGTTGTTACTTTTGAAACAGGAGTACAGAGAGAAAGTTTATACAGATATCCTGCAAGGAAGGCGTGAAAGTAAAAGCTTAGGGTTCTACAAGATATTTATGTTCAAGAAAGGCTTATAGTTTAGTTGGGAAGATAAAAGTAATGCACCTAAAAAACAATCATAGAATCTAGAGCTGGAGGAATCCTCAGAGCAGAGGTTCTTAACCTTTTTGTGTGTTATGGAACCCTTTGGCAGGCTGATAAAGCCCACCGACCTCTTCTTAGAATCTTTTTAAATGAAAAACAAAACACGCAGGATAACAAAGGAAACTAATTATATAATATGGTTATCAAAATATTTTTCTTAACAAGTTCATATTCATGTAGCCCAGGTCAAGAATCCCCACCTTATCCAGGCTAGTGGTGTTATCTAGTAGTGCTAGTAGTGGTATCCAGGCTAGTAGTGGTATCCAGGCTAGTAGTGAGGGCCACAGAATAATTTCCACAGGCTTCCTGCCAAGGACTACAAGACCAACCAATTAGAGGATGGCAAGATGGGCCCCAGATAGACTCCCACCAATAGCTTATCTCTACATAACTCTATCAACTAATTTCAATACTCATCCTTATTCTCCCTCTCCCGTGACTATCACTGCCATGGACCTCTAAGGCAGCTGTAGACTAACATGATTCAAGGATCCTCAGCAATTAATCAGGCAAAAATCGCCATCCTATTCCTCCTATGACATCCCCAAGCCTTGCCCCTTCCTGCCTCTCCACATCACCTCATGCCTTCTGAGCTCATCATTTCTATGGAAATAACTCAAATCTATATATCCTGCCCTAGGCTCTCTCTTGAGTTCTATTTATACATCAGTGACTGTGTTTTGGACATTTCAAATTTGATGTCCCAAGGGCATCTCAAACTCAATCTGTCCAAAACAGAACCTTCCCTTCTGAAGCTACTAATTTCTGTTGAGGGTACCACTCTCCTTACAATTCCTCAGATTTGCAACCTCGGTATTATTCCTGACTCCTCACATCACACACTCAATCATTTACCAAATCTTGTCATTTCTTCCTTCACAGCATTTCTTGTAACACAGCCTTCATTCTGCTCACACGGCCATCACCATAGTTCAGGACCTGAGCTTATGATAGCATCCTAATTGGTATACCCCTGACTCAAGTGTTTTCCCTCTCCAATCCATCTTCCACACAGTTGCCAAAGTGATTTTCCTAATGCACAGATCTGACCATGCCACATCCCCATTCAGTAAACCCCAGTGGCTCTTTATTGACCCTCAACTCAAATACCATTTCAACTTTAGCTCATACTTTTAAATTTTCTACATTTGTGTAAGGCTTATAATATAATTATTAGAGTTGGTAGAGTTGTGAACTGAGAGCATTCTGGGGAGCAATTTGGAACTATGCCCAAAGGGCTACAAAATTGGGCATACCCTTTGATCCAGCAATACCACTGCTAGGTCTGTATCCCAAAGAGATTTTTTTTAAAAAAGGAAAAAGACCTATTTGTACAAAAATATTTATAGAACCTCTTTTTGTGGTGATTACCCATTTATTAGGGAATGGCTAAACAAGCTGTGCTATAAGATTGTGATGGAATATTATTGTGCTATAACAAATGACGAGCAGGATAATTTCAGAAAAGCCTGGAAAGACTAGCATGAACTGGTGCAAAGTGAAGTCAGCAAAACCAAGGAAACAATGTACATAGCAATAGCAATATTGTACAATGAAAAACTGTGAATGACTTAACTATTCTCAGAAGATAATCCCAAAGAACTCATGATGAAAAATACTGACTCCAGAGAAATGAACTAATGTTGTCTGAATATGGACTGAAGCTTACTATTTTTCACCTTCTTTCTTTCTTTTTTTTTTAATTCTAGTCTTCTTGTACAAAATGAATAATGTGGAAATGGTATACATGGTTACACATATATAACCTATATCAGATTGCTTATCATCTCACAGAGGGGGCAGGGAAGGAGGAAAGGGATAAAATTTGGAAATCAAAACCTTAAAAAATGTTAAAAATTATTACCATGTAATTGGGGGAAAATAAAGTATTATTTAAAAAAATAATTAGTATTAGAGTAGTATATATACATAATTTGTAAATACATATACAGCTACCTACATAGGGCATTAATACTCAAAAATCTTTTACTGATGGAGAGTATGATCAAAAAAGTTTGGAGACCACTGATCCTGACAAAATTTCCACTTAATGTGGTAATTACTTCTATAACAGCCCTGACATAATGTTAGAGAGCCTGTGACTGTATACTTCTAAATATAAGGAGCTTACTAACAGCAGTCCTTTCTATTGTTAATTCTAATTACTATTAGGTAGTCCTTTTATATGTAGAGTCAAAATCTTATTGTTCAGTCATGCTCAACTCTTCATGACCCCATTTAAGGTTTTCTTGGCAGAGATACTATAGTGGTTTGCCATTTCTTTCTTCATTTTATAGATGAGGAATTGAAGCAAACATATGAATTGTCCAGGGTCACACAGCTAGTTAAGCTTCTGAGTTCAAATTTGAACTCATGATGAGTCTTCTTGATTCCAAGCCCAGTGCTCTATCCACTGTGCCATCTAGCTGCCCCTAGTCAAAATCAGCCTCCCTATAATTTCCACACCCATTGGTCCCAGTTCTTTCCTCTTAAGCTATACAGGTCTACTGACACTTTTCATATAACAAACCTTCAAGTGCTTGAGAAGATAGCTATTAGATTCTCTTGATCCTTTCTCAGGTCTAAATCTTGCAGATTCTTTCAAACATTCTTCATATAGCACAGTCTCAAGACCTCTTACTATCCCTGTTCTCCCCTTCTGCATACTTTAGTTCCATTTATTCATTCACCATTCATTCAATAAACATCTATAAACATCCAGGGGCACATGCCAAAGAACTATGCTAGCATTTATTAAGAATATTAGCTTTGGGAAGGACCTTGAAAACAATCTAGTACAACCTTTTCATTTGACAGATCTGGAAATCAAGATATAAAAAAAGGGACACAAATCATATGGTAGTTATTTAGGGGCTAAGTCATGACTATGACACCTGGTCTCTTGGATTCGATTTAATAATCTGTCATCCACACTAAACTATCAAAGTTCCTCTTGAGGTATAGTGTACAAAATTGAAAACAATACCCAAGACAGAGTCTGACTGGCACCGAATACAACAGGATAGTTAGGATATCCTGCAACATAATGTTGCAGTTTTTTTACCAGCTATATCGTATTATTGGCTCATATTAAGCCTATGGTCCACTGAGAGTTCCCAGGTCTTTATCAGGCAAACTGCCATCAAAGTCTATCTCATTTTGTACTTATAGAGTTGCACGTTTACTTTTACCCTAAATGCATGGCTTTAGATTTCTTACCCATTAAACTTCATCTTTTTGGCTTCAGTCCAACACTTTAGGCCTATTGTAACCATCTGAATCCTGGTTCTGTCATTAAATTGTTGTCTATTGCCTACAAATTTTATAGTTATAGCTTGTAAGCCTTTATCTTAATCACCAATTTAACAAATTGTACAGAATAGGACCAAGTACTTCTGTCCTTGAGATGTATTACACCAAGCCTCACTTCAGGTCACCAGCAATTAATCAAGATTCTAGATATAGTTGTTCAACAACCTTTTAAGCCATTTCATTACTAATATCTAAGTCACATTTGTTTATCTTCTCTAGAAGGGTACCGTGAGAGACTTGTCAAATGCATATCTGAACTCCATATACAAAATGTCTATGCTTTTCCTCTGATCTACCAGTCTTCTCAAAAAAGGAAATAAAGTTGGCTTGACATAATTACCTCATAAAGAACCAATTTGTTCTTTCCATTCTAAGTGAATGACCGCATATGTCTAAGTGACAGCCCAAACATAATCAAAATTGTAGAGGCAAGAATATGTTTTCATATGTTGGGAACATAATGATAACAGATTTCTAAGAATGGGAAAAAAGACAAGACAGATAGGGTATTTATTTAAAAACCTCCTCCAGGCCAGGCACTTTGGTAAGCATTGAGGATAGAAGTACAAAGAATGAAACAGCTCTACTTAGAAAAAACTTGTATTCTTACAATGTACAATGGAGACAAATACATACATATATACATATATACACACATATACATATAGACACATATTTAGAAGTGAAACATAAATAGAAAATGAACGTATACAAATATACACAAAGTAGTCAAATACAAGGTAGTCTGAGAGGAAGGCCACTCGCAGGTGGAGGGACAGGACGGGCTTCATGCAGAAGAGGGTGCACGAGCTGCATCTTAAAGGAGCAGAGAGACTCTGATGAGACAGAAGAATGGCAGCAGTGCATTATGGCACACAAGAATGGCAGCCATCATGCATTGGTGTGGCATGGAGAAGGGAGATGGAATATCTTAAGGGAGGAACAATGTTCCTTTTGCCTGGAATGCAGACTATGGGAGAGAGAATAATGTCCAATAAGGCTAGAAAGGTAGGTTAGGGCCTGGTGATTGAAAGCTTTCTGCTGAGGGGGCTGCCTGAAGCAGCTGGGGGAAGCCATAAACGGTTCATGCAGAAGATGGTGTTGGAGCCACTGTTATAGGAAAAGAGGGATGCTATAAAGTAGCAATAAAGAAGGGACTTCAGAGGTCCGGGGACAGCAGGAGGAGGAGATCATGAGTAAAAATGGAAGGTCAATTTGACCGGTATGTTAAGTGCAAGAGTGAGAACAATATACAATGAAGCTGGAAAGAGAAGTTGGGGTCAGATTGCAAAAAGTTTTAAAAGCTAAACAGAAAAGTTTTATTTTATTCTAGAGGTGATAGGAAACCCCTAGAACTGGTTTAGTAGGGGAGTCTTATGGCTAGACCTGTGTTTAAGGGAAATTCTTTTGGCAGCCACATGGAGGATGGACTGGAATGAAGAGAGGCGGGGGGCAAGGAGACCATCTAGGTGGTTATTGGGATAACCTCAACAAGAGGTGATGTGGGCCTGACCTAAGTAAGGCAGTAACTGTGTATGTGGAAAGGAAGGGTCAGATGTGAAAGATGTTGTGGAGATGAGTGAGCATATTGACCAGACATCCAGGGTGAGAGAGAAAAAAGAGTCAAAGATAACACCTAGATTACAAAGCTGAGATGCTGGAAAGATGGTGGCATATTTGACAGAAACTGGAAGTTTGAAAGTTGGAGATTGTACTCTCAACAATTCAATAAGCATTTCATAATATTAAGCACTTACTAGCATTGTGCTAGATATTGGGATTCAAAAACAAAAATTAAACAATCCCTGCCCTAAGGAGCTTATAATTTCCCTAACAAATATAATGATAAGTAAATACAAAGCATATACAAAATAAATACAATTTCATTAGAGAAGGGCAAACACAAACAATTGAGGGATCCAGGGAACTCTTATTAAAGAAGTTAATACTTAATCCGAGTCTCAAAGGGAGCATGGGATTCCAGGAGGTGGAACTAAGGTCCAGGAGAATTCTAGATGTGGGGAATATCCTGTGCAAAGACATGGGAGGTGGAGTCTGTTGCCCAGGGAACACTAAGTAGGCCTATGTGGCTAGAACACAGAGTGTACAAGGAGGAGTAATTAGATATTAGCTTGAAATGACAAACTGGAGACCAATTAAGAATGATTTTAAATGCCAAATAAGAGTTTTCATTTTATCCTAAAGGTAATGGAAACAATGGAGCCTCTTGAGGAGGAACATCATGGTCAGATCTGTGTTAGAGAAAGATAAATTTGGCTTCTGTGTGGAAGAGGGACTGGAGATAAGAGGACAGATGCAAAGAGACCAATTAGGAAGCTACTGCAATAGTCTAGGTGAGGGAAGTAATGAGGGTAGTGATGATGTGAATGCAAAGAAAGGGATGGATGCAAAAGATGCTCTGGAAGATAGCTATTAGATTCTCTTGATCCTTTCTCAGGTCTAAATCTTCCAGAAGAAGTAGAATCCATAAAACCTGGCAACTATTTGGATAAGGGGAGGGATGTGAACAGGAGGCAAACTGCCTTGCACTCACATACCCACTCCAGTGAAAACAGTTCATACTATACTGTATAATAATAAAGAAATACAAAGAGAAACTACAGCAAGTGCCTTGTTCCATCCCAGAAATGCATAAGAGGTCAGCCACAAGCGTGACAGCAAGAAGACAGGGATTGCCAAGAAAGCCAGCACTAGAACAGGGCAACCACTCAGTGTGAACAGACATAGCCTGCAAGGCTCTGTGTCCGGAGGCATCAAGAGCAAAAGATTCTGAGAAAGCCTCAGCATTGTCAGAATACCCCATGGTCATCAAAAAGCCCCAGTGGATATGGAAGTTAGACATCCCATGGAGAGGCAATAGGTAAAAGCCAACATAGTTCACTTGGACCAGAACCCTGTGCCCCTGGGGATCTTAGGTTCTAACACTAATGATATGAAATGCCAGAGAAGACCCTAAAGATCCAGTACTCTGAAACTCAAAGACACAGAGGGCTCTAACCCTATGAGGTAGAGGTCAGCACAGGAACCCAGGGGACCCAAGAGGGACCAAGTAGGGCCCACTCAAAAGTGTAACAGGGGGTGAATCCTGGACCTGGAACAAACCCTCAAAATTCAGAAACTAAAGCCAGAGAGATGAGTAAATAAAACACTATATTAAAAATTATTATGGATTTAGAGCTCTCCAAATGAAGGCAGGAGTAATTCTGTAACAACTACAAAGAGACTTAAAGGAAAAAATGGATTTTTCCACAATAACCTTAGTTCCACCTCCTGGAATCCTGAATAACCTGAATACCTGGAAGAAATTTAAAATGAACTGAAAGCCCTGGAGTTAAGAAATGGAAGGAAAATAATAGGCAAGAATAAAAAGTGGCAAACCTTAATCCAAGTAATGGACTCCCTGAAAACCAGAATAGGCCAAACAGAAATCAATTATTCCACGAGACGGTAAAAAAAAAAAATTAGAATGAAATCATAAATTGAAAAAAAGAAAATATAAGATATTGGACACCAAAAATATTACCCTGGAAAACAGGCCAAGGAGAAATAATTTAATAACCATTGGACTCCCTGAAAAACATAATTGAAAAAAACCCCTAAGATCCTTGCTGAAGTGGAGCCAAGATTGCGGAGTACAAGGTGGGACCCAGGTGAACTTTCTCAATATTCTCCTCCAAACTACTTTAAAATAACTTCTGAAATCAAAATGAGGAACAGAAAAGTGATGAAAAGGTCAGAGGAAGATACTTTTCCAGCCTAAGGCACTTAGGACATCCGTAAGAGAGGTCTGTAACACTAGGGTGGGCACAGGCCCACAGCGGAGCAGAAGCACCACCAGTGTGAGCTAGGAAGTGTCTATTACAGCAGTGACAACAGCAGCTTCCAGAGATCTCAGCCCAGAGATAGTAAAGGGGGTCAGACAACTGGTCAGAAAGAGATTACAGAGGACTCTTTGTGAGCACTGAGTGCAGATGGCACTGATTGGAAACTCTGTTGCCCATAAGCAGTTCTGGATCACAGATGCAGTGCAGAGAGAAACACTTGTGAGAAGTTACGAGGGAACAGGGGCCCTGGTCACAGTTCCAGGGCCAAGAAGAACACTAGTACTTGCAGCTGCAGGAGAGCATGGGCTCTTCCTGGGTAAAGGCCAGAATACAGATCGAAAGAGCAGTGACCACATATCTCCCAGAATAACACTACCTTAGAAGCACCCAAAACTTGCAGACCCCCAGAACAGCTACATGAAAAAGTCTGAAGCTTGGGACAGTGCTTCCCCATACCCAGGAAAGCAGAGCCCAACTTTAACATAAAGTTCAAAGTCAAGAAACAGGCTGAAAAAATGAGAAAACAAACAAACAAAAGGAACTTGACTATAAAAAGCTACTATGGTGGCAACAAAGACCAAGATATAAATTTAAATGACAACAATGGGAAAACACCTACAAGCAACACTTCAAAGAAAAATGCTAATTGAACCCAAGGCCAGCAAGAATTCCTGGAAGAGCTAGAGATAAGAGTGGTGGAGGAAAAAATGGGAAAAGAAATGAAAATAATGCAGGAAATTTATGAAAAGAGAATTAACAGCTTGGTAAGAGAGGTACAAAAAAATACTGAAGAAAAATCACACCTTAAAAAACAGAATTGACTTAATCATTAAAAAAGGCACAAAACTTCACTAAAGAAAAGAACTCCTTAAAAAGAACTGGCCAAATGGAAAAAGAGGTATGAAAGCTCACTGAAGAAAATAATTCCTTAAATGTTAGAATTGGGCAAGTGAGAGCCAATGAGTCCGTGAGACTTCAAGAAACAATAGAACAAAGTCAAAAGAATAAAAAAAAATTTAAGCCTCAAGACCATATTTTTAAAAGTCATAAATGGAAACAGACTGAATCTATTAGAACCAGAGAACAAAGAGAAGACAGAATCAACCTATCACCTTCTGAAAGGAATCCCAAAAGGAAAAATCCAAAGAAAGTCATGGCCAAAATCCAGAGTCCCCATGTCAAAGAAAATGCTGCAAGCATACAAAAAGAAGTTCAAGTATCAAGGAGCCACTCAGCCAGAATTACACAAGAACTTATAGCTTCTATTATAAATGAGAGGAGATTTTGGAATACAATATTCCATAAAGCAAAGATAAAAAGCTTACACCCAAAATATAGGAGGTGTGGGGTGTGATGAAAAGTGAAGAGTCAAAGATGACTCAGGTTGCCAACCTGGATGACTAGAAGGAATGTAGAGTCCTTGAAAAAAAGGAGAGTTTGAAACAAAGAAAAACTTGAGTATAAGGGGAAAGATGGTGTGCTCTATTTTGGGTGTGTTCATGCCTTTGAGACATCCAGATAAAGATGTATAGCAAGCTAATAAAGATGCAAGACTGGAATTCAAAAGAGACATGAAGGCCAGACATGCAGATTTGGTTGTCGTCTGGCCACAGATGATAGTTTAACATATAAAAACTGAAGAGGTCACCAAGAACAAAAATGTAGAGAGAAAGAAAGGATCTCAACTACCTACTATAGCCTACTATATATCCACACTGTGCAATGTGTAGGATGATCCTACAAAGGAGACTGAGGAGGAATGGTCACTGAGAAGAACCAGGAGACAGACTTTAGGGATTCACTATTTATTACCAAATGGGGCTGAGATCAAGAATCAGATTTAGAGCTAGAAGGTCAATTTAAAGAACATCTAGTCCAATCCCTTTATTTGACAGATAAGGAAAAACTGAGGCCCAGAGAAGAGTAACTTGACCAAGATCACACGGTTTGTGAGTGGGAAAACTCTCTGAATCCAGGTTCTCCAACTCCAAATCCAACCCTTTTCTACCACACCATGGATACTTCCTCCTCTCCTACATAAGGGCTGAGAATAAAAAAAAACTATTAGATTTATCTATAAAGAGAGAATCTGAGTAGAAGTTGAGAAAGTAATGATAAGTATTAATAAATTTTTCTAGGATTTGAAGGGAAGGAGATGTAAATGATGATAGCTTAAGGGTTGAATTTGACACTCAAGCAAATATACTTTTTGCCTCCAAAATAAAACACTCAGAGCATGTTGAAGCTCTAACTCCAGCCCACTGCATTTCCTGGTCAATTTTCCTTGAGACCAAAGTTTCTGGAATGACCAAACAATCAACAGGCATTTAATAGATTCCTCCTATTTGCCAGGCACTGAGGACACACAAAGACAAAACACTTTTAACTCACTTATCTTTAGAAATTGGCTTATTTATCCAAAGAATTGGGGGATGTTTATATCAAGCAAGGAAAGAACCAGTGGGTAAGGAAGGATTGAAAATTAAGGGAAAAGAAGGGATGATAGCAAAGGGAATTAGGGAAAACTGGAAGGGATAGAATCAAGAGCACAAATATAGGGATTGTTTTGGACACTGAGAAGGGAAATCTCTTCTTCTGAAACTAGAGCAAAGGAGGACAGAATGGAGAATGATGTCAAAGGTATCTGAGGTATAAGTTGGGGAGAAAAGGATTCCCACACAGCAACGAGATCAAAGTTCCATTAAAGTACCAAAGGTGTTAGAACAAAAGGCTTTTAAATCCAAGAAGAAATTATCAATACTGTGACACCCAGAGCAATGAATCATTTTCTTCATTCACTAGACACTTAAAACTTAAGAACAAAATATTATTATGAACTTTTCTATACAAGTTTTAGATACTACCCTCCTTGAAAATTCCACATGTACTTTTGGAAATAGTTCACCAACTCAAAAAAGTTTTATCTACCTCATCAACATTAATCACTGCTATTTCTCATATATTCTTAAGCAATCTTTTCCTCTTACTGTTCAGCATATCACTAAGATTAAACTAAAAACATGAGTTTATATATGAAACAAATGTAGCCATAAAGGGTTCTTACAAAAAAAAAAACAAGTTTAAGGGAAAAATCTAAGAGATAGAAGAATGAGAACTTAAAACCAAAAAGTATCGCATTACACCATTTGGCTTGCTAGCTTAAACTTTTATTTTCATTAAGTGAGTATTCGCTTATGTTTTCAGAAGGAACAAGAGTCGCAAGGGTTTCACATTTCACATTATTTTCTTTATGAAGCTTAATATAATGAATGTCAAGCGCAAAATAGAGACACTTAATATGCTGCTTTTTAAGACTGATACAGGAAAAAATGGGGGGTTGGAATCCTAGTGAATTCACTAAAAAACATATGAAAGTAAAATTCGAGTTAATTACTAACTCTGTGAAGACATAAAAATTTTATCTGAAACATTTAGAAAAGTCAGTGAATTCTTTTCTTTTGATTAATATTTCAAACAAACATTATCCTTAAATACATTTATTTTACATCAGAACCTAGTCATCATTGGCTTTGCTTTGAAGGGCAAATATAACCATAACATAATACTTACTGGAAGACTTAAAAATTCATTGAAGTAGTCCACAAGCAAATTATCAGTTGCTAAAGAATCTTCCTGTAATATGAAAACATTTGTTTATACTATTAAATGGGAAAAACTATGACTATATCATTGTCTGTATACTATAAATTGCCTAGAATATAGATCTTAAAGTCCTTTTTTAGTCAATCGATATTTATTAAACTAATGTCTGAAAGGAAGATGCAAGGAAACCAAGAGTTTCTCTTAAAGAACTTAAAATTGAATTAGAAAGAATGCAAGTAGAAAAACTCAATTTTCTTTTTAAAATTTTTCTTTTGTTGTCATCAAATAATATCAACTCCACTATGAAGGTGCTGAAGTACTTTCTACACTGATTTCTTGGAGAATAAATGTAGCAGATTGTTTAGAAACAAATCTTACTGCAGAAGAAAAAGAAGCAAAAGGTAAAGTTTTAGAGAAGGTGTATATATATCAAAAGACTTGATGAATGAAGGAGGGTTGAGGAGAGAGAAGAAAATATTGCTTCTTTTTCTCTTTAGGAGAAGATGCATTGAGGGGCTCCAACTCCTACTTTGCTCTAATGTGTCAGAGTATACAGAAACTTAGAAAATGAAAATTTTCTAAATACAAAGAAAATTTTGTGCATTTACCATGGAGATTTAGTTCACCAATTCTAAGACTTTTTTAAACCAGAAAAGTTGAAAAGCAACTGGCAAGAACAAAATATCTTTTGTAAATAATAAAACATCTTATTTCATTAGTAATTACTTCCATTATGTTAAAAAAAGCATTATGGAATGCTATGTTACATAATTTGTATTTATTTTTCTAATGGGAATCACATTTCAATCTCACAAACACAATATAAAGACTAACAATATGACATGATTCTATTATTTCCATGCGACCGTTTTTCTTGTATTGGCCAATTTTTTAAAATGTATTTATGCCTTATTTTAAATAAATGTAGAATTAGTGTGCATCTGTAGCTAAAGACTCAAACATAAATGTTTTGTAACAGGAAGACCCTATAAAAATTTTTGAATGATTACCAAAAATATAAACTTTCAAAGGGCTTGCTTACCTTAACTATTCAAATGGGAAAAGGACTAGAAAATTGCATTAACCTTTTAAGGAAAATGAATCTGGTAAAGATTCTGTTAAATGCATTGGAGGGAGGAGAGAATTAATCATAAAACACGCTTCCTAAATTAGAAGAACAGTCCAGTTAGGGTAACAAAACATGCAAAAATGATACTACAGAAGTAATAATAGTATAATAAATGACAATATAAAACTTTGTAAACCAAAGGAGTGACCATAACCTACAATGATATGGTTTGAAGAGAAAGGGGATGAGTTCAGTTTTATATCTGCTGAATTTGAGGTATCAGGACAACTCAAAAAAAGTGTCCTCCAGGACTCCATGGAGAGGCTGGTCTGGAATTTGGGAGAGGTTGGGGCTTGAGATTTAGTCATCCCCAAAGAGCTAATAATAATGGAAGACATGAAGATACATGCGTGGGGGTGGATGAGATCCCAAAGAAGAAAATATAGAGAGAAGCATAAAGGGCTACAGACTGAATCTTGGTCAAGGTATCAGTTAGAGGAAAGATGGAGAAAGAGAAACCAGTGATGGAGACAGAGAAGAAGCAAATCAGAGAGAAAAGAGGAAAACAAAAGTATTTTAGTATCACAGAAACCAAAGAATAGGGCTTCAAGGAAAGATTAGCTAATAGTGTCAAATACTACAGAGATATCAAAGAAAAAAAGGACTGAGAAATTTTGTATTTAAATGCAAATTTAAGGTATATAAGCATTTCTCCCCACAAATATTTATTTTAGTCAACCTAAAACCAGCTACTGAAACAAGAAACCATTAATTTCTATTGTAAAGTGAAATAGAAAAAAACAAATGAAAAATTAGCTAACAAAATACATGTTAAAAGGTCAGAAGCATGCAATAGTCCTCTGATTTTGAATCAGAAGTCTAAAATATATTTAATATGATTGTACATATATAGCCAATATCAGATTGCTTTCTGTCTTGGGGAGTGTATTGTTATTTATATTTGAAGATCTTTCCCACCCATTAATCCATGTGACCTGCTTACATCACAGGAAGCCTAAGTCACATGTGGTGGGAGGAGCTTCCTCACAGGAAAAGGAAAGTGTGTCACAGGAAATGCTGGGAGAACAGTTAGAACTGAGGGAGGGAGCAGACATGCTATCAGTGCTGTGAGTGATTTTTGCTTTGCTCATACACGGAGGCAGGAAGGGAAAGAGGAAGGGAGGGAGAAAGAAATTTGGAACTAAAAATCTTATAAAAGTTAATGCCGAAAGCTATTTTTACATGTAATTGGAAAAAATAAAATACCGTTAAATGGGGGGGGGGGGACATCAGAAGTCTAAACTGAGAACAAAATTAAAACAAAAAGGAAATATAAGTTAACAAATATTTCCTAAATTAGTGCTTTCTCTAATTAATATTCCTAGTGTGCAAAGAATATAGAATGCACCCAATAGTAAAATACTCCTTTGTGAAACCTTATAACCAGCATTCCACTTTATTTTAGCAAACATCAATCAAAACTAATTTAAACTGCACGTGTTTACACCCAGCTGTTGCCACTATTAACTGAATAAAACACACTTATCACTTGCAGCAATAAAGAAAACATAATAGCTTTTATCTCTATAGTCCATACTATTTCCTAACGAGAACAGAGCAAAAAGAACATTTCAGTCCCTCTAATGTGTACTTACAAACCCTTCTTCTGTTATAACTGGTGGCTCTGAAACAAAATGAAATAATGAATTTTATCACTCAATCTGATTCATCTTTACAGCCATTTAATGTTGCCATAAGAACCAGTGTTGTCCCAAAGGTAAAGGCGGGGGGGGGGGGGGTCAATTCACTTGGCTGTACAGTAATTCTGGTTTTGTCACTACGTATAGGTAATCATAATCTACATGTATGGGGAAAGGGGCTAGATCTTTCATTAGCATGGATTTCATTATTATAGGAAACTCTCAGGTGCGCAAACTCCCTATGCCAGGGTAGGCAAGCATCTTCACTGCAATTTACAATCCTCAGGAGCTGCGTAGAGCTCTGAGAATTTAAGTGAATTGACTTGCTCAGAATCACATAACAGGATGTGTCATATTAGGGATCTGATCTTCCTGACTTCATAACTGCTATCCACTCCAGCATGCTGCTTTCTCTCATCAATCCGTATCCATAATGCTCTTTAAAGTTGGCAAACAGGCTTTTAAAAGCATCATTTATTAATTAACTTTACCATCAATCTGGATTTAACCTGGCCTTCAATTGCTCTACATTGAGTAGTCACCAGGATAAGAGGAAAATATATGTGTAACTGGACAGGCCCATGTTAGACACATGGACTAATAAGAAATGTAGTGTCAGCAAGAGATTTCTGCAGAATCTAGCAGGCTAAAGGTTGGGAGAGGTCTATACGCCTATTATTAATGTAAATAAATGTCAAAGATGGACTTCTGTAAAGCCTGGTGGGCTAAAGAAAGGAGGGAGGTGGTCTCCCTTTCTTAGAAGAAGCAATGTCTAGGTAGTTTAGTTAGGAGTGAGGAAGACCTTTGTGTCTGTAACAATAATGGCTAGTATGTGTGTGTGTCTGTGTGTATATGGAAGGTGCATATATACATATATATAGTTTATATGTATGTGTATAAATATATATTTAATGTTTTAAGGTTTGCAAAGTGCTTTACAAATATCCCATTTGATTTATTCATACATATATGTATGTGTATATATGTATGTGTATGTATATAGAGATATAGTTAAGAGTAAGGAAGACCTTGAGCCTTCAAATTTGATATATATAATGAGATATTTGTAAAGCACACTTTGCAAACCTTAAAGCACTATACACACACACACACACACACACACACAGACACACACAGACCACACATACACTATACACATACAATGCATGTGTATGTATGCCTATATATTGCTATATATATCTTGCTTTAAGGTTTGCAAAGTGCCCTACAAATATTTCATTTGATTCACATATACATAAATGTGTGTGTATATATACATATATAAATATACACATCCATATCTGCGTGTTTTGTTCAGTCATATTTCAGTCAGAACCAACTCTTCATGACCCCATTTGGGTTGTTTTTGGCAAAAATGCTGGAATGGTTTGCCATTTCCTTCTCCAGATCATTTTACAGATGAGGAAACTGAGGCAAATAAGGCTTTAGATTTGCCCAGGGTCACACAGCTAGTAATTGTCTGAGGTCAGATTTGAATTCAGGAAGACAAGTCTTCCTGACTTTGTGCCTGGCACCTTATCCACTGTGTCATCTAGCTACCCAGATAGAGATATCAATATATAGATGCAGAGGTGTGTATGTATATACATATATATGTATGTATATGTTAGATAGGTAGATGGATGGATGGATGGATGATAGATAGGAGCGAGGAAGACCTTGGATGTTTCAAATTATATAGATATATAGAAATCAAAAGAGAAATTTGTAAAATACTTTGCAAACCTTAAAGCACTATATATATACATATATATCACATGTGTACTATATATGCACAATGTATGTGTATACACATATATTGCTTTATACACACACACACACGCACACACACACACATATTGCCTTAAGTTTGCAAAGTGCTTTATAAATCCTGGGAGGTAGGTGCTATAATATTATTCCCACTTTTGCAGGTGAGAAAACTGAGTCAGACAGATGTTAAGTGACTCGCCCAGAGTCACCCAACTGAAGTCAGTTTTGAACTCTAGTCTTCTTGACTGCAGGCCCAGGTGTTCTATCTAATCTGCCTTCCAGGTTGCTTAGTCTTTTTGCTGCTTAACTTTTTTTTAATGGTGATTGGCATGCTCATCAGATTTGCAGATGACACAAAGGTGGAACAACCGACACACTAGAGAATAGCCTCCCCGCCTCAGAAGTGTGACTTTGCCCAAGTTCTCAGAGTTGTGAACTCCGTTTTCCCCACCTGTTTCAGTCTCCCCATTTTTAAAATAGGGAGAACTAATTATAAAATAATTATAGCACCCGTCTCACCCGGCTATTGAGAGGGCATCAGAAGACTTGCTGGCGCTCAATTTGCTAGGTGCAAACCCGAGGCGCAGTCACACACCAACAACGTGTGTTTAGCAATTGGTCTTATTTCTGATGGAGGGGGAGGGGGCGGGGCCCTGCAGATGCGCAAAAGTTCCAGGTTTCTTTCCGTCGAGGTAGGGAAGGTGGGAGGTTTCGTCCTAGGGGAAGGACCCCTCCCACCGCCCCCAACGGCACTGGGCCTTTCAGGGGCGGGGCCTGGGGCGGGCCAATGGCGGCCAAGCCAAAGGCTCCTCCCCCTCGTCCTCCAGCGCTCTGCTGCCTCCGCTACCTACCGGTGGTGAGCCGTTTCTCCCGCATATCCGTGTTGCGGGCTCTTCCCCTCCTCGTTGCGGGAGGCTACTTCCTCCCTCCTGGCCGCGGTGGTCAGTGCTCCATTGGCCCGTTAGGTCGCTGCTGCTGTTGGTGGGGCAGGGGACGAGGGATGGGGGACAGGGAGTGGGGCGGGGCGGGGAGTGGGGGAGTAGTGGAGAGTTTCCTGAGGCTTTGCCGCGAGCCCGCCCGGGCTGGGCTGAGCGCGCGCTGCGGGGCGGCCCTGCACCCGGGCACCGGGTCTGTGCGGAGCTGCTGTTGCTGCTGCAGGCGGAGGAGTGCTTCCACTGCGCACGGCGGGGAAGCCACAAGCCTCTGAGCAAACGGAAGGAGATGCTGGCGTGGTCCCACTCGGGAAGGGAGCAGGGGGTCTCTGGGGCTCTTGCAGATCCGCTGACTCTTTTTCCAGGTGCTGCAGCCCCACGCGCCTCACAGTTTAAGGGCTTTGGTTGCGCGCCGCACCCGGATTCCTAAATCAGCCTAGCAACCTTGATTCAAATGCAAAGCGTGAAAAGGACGCTTTTAGCTCCTTGGGAACAAACGTCCTGGCGAAAAGGGAGGTGGCCTGGGGAGTTTGCGTATTAGCAAAGTTTGAGAGCCTGCAACCTCTGAGAGTACAGAAGTTGCAGAGCTTCAGGAATTCCAGACTCGCCGCTGCCTTCCACTCTCCCACGCTACTGCTACTCAAGGCTCCTGTCAGTTGGAGAAGGGGTCTGTCTACCTCCCCGTAACCCCCGCCATGTGCTTGACCTGACTGGTAAGCAGGCTCGCCAAAAGGAAATGTTCACCCTGTTGGAATGGCACCTAAGGCTTGGTTGGATGTGATCTAGCAAAGTGCTCGATTGTGACGAGGCTGAGGATCCGCAGCTTCTTGTGACGGCTTGGGTTTTCATCAACCACTCCACTCCAAGTCCCTACCCTCACCCTGTAGAAGCCTTGACCTTTCTCATTACTGGGTTCATCAGGGTTTCTCACATTGCTTTTTTTTTTTAGTGGAAACCTTAAAAGGAAAAAAAAATCCAAGTACAACTTTGGGTCCAGAAAAAATGGACTCCTTGTTAGGCGATTCGAGTGGTCTTCTAAAACTCGAAGACTAGATTTATTCTTTATGTTTCCAGAGAGAAACTAGAAACTAAGGGGTTGACATCACATGAGGTAGGGGCAGCTAGGTGGCGCAGTGAATAGAATACCAGCCCTGAAGTCAGGAGGACCTGAGTTCAAATCCAAACTCAGACAATTGACACACTAGCTGTGTGACCTTGGGCAAGTCACTTAACCCCAATTGCCCCGCCTTCCCCCCTGCAAATTCAGAGGAATTTTTACAGGCCACAGCTGCTCGGGTCTTTAAAAGTCATCCAATCCAACCTACACCTTGTCAACATACTTTCCATACTGGGCCAAACCACTTGCTGACATTCCAGCTCCTCTTCCATGCCTTTCCACAGACTATCCCTCTTCCCTGGAATGCTCTCAGGATCACAGAATTTAGGAGTTGAATCTTAGGGACTGTGGATCCAGACCCATTCATGAAAGGAATCCTCACTATAACAAACACAAGTAGTCATCTAGCCTCTGCTTAAAGATCACCAAGGATGGTGAACCAACCCCCTCATGGCAGCCCTTAATTGTTGTTTTGTTTTATTTTTATTTTAATTTTAATTTATGGAATAAAACAAGCATTTCCATAACAAAGCAAAATACAAAAGATGACTGTACATGAAACTGCAAATCTACCGTGTACAACTTGCTATTCTTTTCAAATATACAACAAAATTATGTAATTTTTTTTCTTTTTTCTTCTTTTCCCTCTCCTCTGTCTTAGAGATGGCTACCATTAGACACAAATAGGTGTGTGTGTGTGTGTATATATATATGTAAAATTATTCTTTACATACTTCTTTTTATCAGCTCTTTCTCAATGCAGATAACATCTTTCTTCACATGTCCTTTATAGTTAATTGGGGTATTCATAATGGACAAAAAAACTTATTCAAAGTCCTTCTTAAAACAATATTGCTGTTATATACAATGTTCTCTTGATCCTTCTCATTTCACTCTTCATTATTTCAAGCAAATATTTCTGTCATTTTTTTTAAAACCATTGAGCTCATCATTTCTTATAACACAGTATTCCATCACAATCATATACCACAATTTGTTCAGCCATTCCCTAATTGTGGGTATCCCTGCAATTTCCAATTCTTTGCCTCCACAAAGAGAGCTGCTATAAATATTTTACAACATATAGGTTCTTTTCCTTTACCCCTAATCATCTTTGGAAATAGACCAAGTAGTGGTGTTGTGGGTCAAAGGGTATAGGTAGTTTAAGAACTCTTTGGGCATAATTCCAGATTGCTCTCCAAAATGATTAGATCATTTCACAATTCCACCAACCATGAATTAGTGTCCCAATTTTTCCACATCCTCTCCAACATTTGTCACTTTCACCTTCTATTGTTTTAGCCAATCAGGAAGGTGTAAAATGATATCTCAAGACTGTTTTAATCTGCATTTCTCTAATCAGTAATGATTTGGAGCATTTTTAAATGTTACTATAAATTATTTTGATTTCTTCATTGGAAAACTGCCCATTCAACCATTTCTCAATTGGGGAATGACTTGTATTCATATAGATTTGACAAAGTTCCTTATATATTTTAAATGTGAGATCTTTATCTGATAAACTCTTCTATAAATTGTTTTCCTAATTTTCTGCTTTCCTTCTAATCTTGGCTATATTTGTTTGTTGTGCAAAAACTTTTTAATGTAATCCAAATTATCCATTTTACACCTAATGTTGCTATCTCTTGTTTATTCATAAATTGTTCATCTATCCATAAGTCTGTTAAGCAATATGCTTCAGGCTCTTCTAATTTTCTTGTAAAATCTCTTTATATTTAGGCCATAACTCTTAATCGTTAAGAAGATGACCCCCACCCTCCGCATCAGGTCCAAATTTTCTTCTTTGCAATGTCCACCCTTGCTCCTGCTTCTGCCCTCTGGGGCCAAAGAGCACAAATTTAATCCTTCCTTCCATATGACAGCTCTTGAGACCCCTTCAAATACTTGATTACGGCTATCATGTGTTCAATTTCCCTGACTCCCCTTTCTCTTGTCCAAGTTAACTATGCCTAGTTGCTTCAACCAATTCTTATGTGACACGGACTCAAAGCTTTCTACCATACTGGCTGTGCTCTTCTGGACACTTTTTATAATGTCCTTCTTAAACCATGGCCCCCAAAATGAAACATAAAACTCCAGGTGAAGTTTGACTGGGTCAGAGGTACAGTGAGATTATCACCTTTCCTATTTTCTGAAAGATGTGCCATTATTAATGCAGCCCAATGTTTTATTAGCTTCTTTGTCACATGCCATTGCTGATTCAAGTCATACTGAATTTACAATCCACTAAACTCTCAGATCTTTTTCAGGACTGCTGCTGTCTAACCATACCTCCCCATATTGTACTGGTTTGGGGGGTTCCCAAGTGTAAGACTTCACATTTTTTCCTATTAAATTTCATCTTATTACATTCAGCCCAAAGCTCTAGCCTGTTAAGCTCCTTTTGGATCCCAATTCTATTATCCAGTGTTAGTTATTGCTCTCCACTCTTGTGTCATCTGTAAATTTGATGAGTATACCATTAAAAAACAGTTAAGCACCAAAGGGCTAAGTATAGAATCCTGGGGTGGTCCTTTGGAGACTCTGCCACATTGGCATTGAACCATTAATGACTACTTCATAAGCCTGGCCATCCAACCAGTCCTAAATCTATCAAATTGTATTCTTGTCTGTTTCACAACTCTCCATCTTCTTCACAGGAAGACTATGAAGGATTTTATTAAAAAGCTTTGCCAAAATCCAAGTTGACTACATCCACAGCATTCACCTCATGTGCTAGTTTAGTAATCCTGTCAAAAAAAGAAAATGAGTTTAGTCTGGCATGACTTCTTGTTCCTGAGGAAGCCATTCTGGCTCTGTAATCATGGTTTCCCAATGAGATTTTCACCAATCATATCTTTAATGATCCGTTTTAGAATTTCTCCAGAAATTGAAGTCAAGCTCATTTGACTGCATATATTTTGCAGAGTATTCTGCCCCGCCCCCTGCCTCTTTTTTTTTTTTGAGAATCAGTAAACACATTGGCCTACTTCAGTCCTATGTTCATGGATCATTTCCACGCTCTTTAAAATATCACTGATGAGTTTCAGTAATCACACTTGCCAGTTTCTTCAGTACCTAAGGATATAGTTCAACTGGTCAGGTAGCTTGGATTTATCAAGAGCAACTAAGTGCTCTGTCTTTCCTCTTCATTATCTTGCATATCAGTTCACTTGTTAGCCATTCTTGTTCTGTTACTTCTAGTGCAAAGTTCATTCTTGGCAAAAAAAAAAAAGAAAAAAAGAAAAACAAGCTTTGAGTATCTCAGTCTTCTCTCTTGTTGTGAGTTACCATCCCACCTATCCCAAGCAAAAGTTTTATTCCTTCTTTGATCTTCCTTTTTCCTCTCAAAATAGCTAGATCAAACAAAACCTCTTTTATTGTCCTTTGCTTCCTCAGTCACTATCAGTTCATTCTCACCCGAAGCCTTCCTGACTCTATTTCTCTTTTACCTATACTTTCTTAGATCTTTGGTACACTTCTTTAAAAAAAAGAAAAAATCTAAGTTGATCACCAAGTTCTTTGTGCATTCCTATCCACATCCATCCCTTCAGATAAATGCAATTTTCCTTCTTCATTAGAATTGGTTTTCCCCTACCTCTTTACCTCAGAAACCCCTAGCTAGGCTTAGCTCCAGTGCCACTTACCTCCCTGAAGCATTTCCCCACTCTCCACAGTTTAGTTCTCTCTCTCTTCCACCTGCTCCAGTGACTTTGTACTCATTTTGAATATATTTTGTATTTACTCATTAAGAATGTCAGCTTCATGGGGCAAGGAATGCCTGCTTTCTGTTTTTGTATCCCCAGCTGGTCCATAGTAGGCACTTAATAACACTTGTTGAATTAATACTACTTGAAGAGTGAAGATAGGAAATAATCTCTTCAAGCAACCCCTTTCTCGGATGAGCTCACAAGTCTTTTAAGTTGTGTGTGTTATTCCCATCATACTAAGCTTTTCAAAATATGATACAATTCAGTCCTAACTTGCAATGCTTTCCTGTGTCTCAAAAGAAACAGAAGAACTTGGAACCCTAAGGAAATAAGTACATACTGAAGACCTTGTGGAGGATTTGAAGCTCCCTCACCTATGCACGAAGCATCTAGTGACACAGTGGATTAAGTGCTGGGCCTGGAGTCAGGAAGACCTGAGTTCTAATTTGTTCTCAAACACTTACTAGCGGCGTGACTGTAGGCAAGTCATTTAAACTCTGGCTACCTCAGTTTTCTTAACTGCAAAATGAGGACCATGATTACACCTACCTCAGAGGGCTATTGTAAGGATCAAATGTGATAATATTTGTAGAGTGTTTAGAACAGCGCCTGGCACATAGTGGGTGCTTAATAAATGCTTGTTCCATTCCTTCATGAGTAATATGAAGCAAACACGTTATCTTTCTCCCCTCCTTAATACTTTTTATTAGACTAAAAACAAAATCTGGGTTCAAATCCTGCTTCTGACAACTCCCCATATCACCTTGGGTAACCTTGCTAAACTCAGTAACCTCATGTATAAAATGAGAAGACTGTATTTGTTGACCTCGGACATATTTTCCAACTCAAGTTCCATGATTCTGAGTATTCATACCTGTAAGTAGTTTAATATCTATCACTGACTACCTTTGTGACTTTAGGCATGCGGCTTGGGCCACAGGTTCCTCATTTGTAAAATAAAGGGATTGTACTAGATGACTTCTATGATCCTTTGACTCTGGAATCTCTGGAGTAACTGACCCTGGGCAGGGCAAAAGGCAAGCTAAAACTTCATTTCATCTCCTGGGTGGAGAGGAAGCATGATGTAGCAACAGGAACACTGGATTTAAAGTCAGAAGACCTGAGTTCAAATGCTGGCTCTGCTACCTGTGTAGGTTGGCCAAATTATGAAACCCCTTTGAATCTTAGTTCTCTTATCTGGAAAAAGACAGAGTTGAAATGTATAATCTCTAAGGTCACTTTCCAGCTTTAGATGGAGTGAACTACCTGTAAATGACTGGTCACTAGAGGACTTTCAGATAGACATTGAATAACCTTTTGTTGGGAATGCTGCCATGGGGATCCATGCAGCCGTTAAAACACCGGACATCCAGGAAAGTCAGCAGGCCCAAAAATTACCCCTTCCCCACTCTAGGATTAATCACAGGCTCATAGATAACTCAGGTCATATAATCCAACCCCTTCATTTTATTTGAGGGGACTGGGACCCAGAGAGGTTGGGCAACTTATGCAAAGTCACAGAGACAGTAAGCAACAGAAACAGAATTTGAACCCAGGCCCTCTGACTCTAGACACAGTGAGCTTTCTACTGTGCCATGAAAGGAAGAACATGTGCATAGCATAAAGAACTCCCAACTAGGATTCCCAACTAGGTGGAGCAGTGGATAGAGCACGGGCCCTGGAGTTTGGAGGACCTGAGTTCAATTCCAGCCTCAGACACTTGACACTAGGTGATCCTGGGCAAGTCACTTAACCCCAATTGCCTTGCCCCCCCCCAAAGCAAAAAAACAAAAACTGGAAAACTGGAATCATATCTCAGCCACTAATTAGCTAGGTCACCTCAGTCAAGACACTTTACTTTTTGGAAGTTGATTTTCCTTGTCTTTACAATTGAAGTTCAAAGAGAATTAGACTAGATAATTTCTAAGATCCTTAATTCAGCTTTAGAATTTTATGATTCTGAAATTAATTGGGGCCTTTCCCAAGGAGATAATGGTTAGTGCATTCTAGGCCTGGGAAATAGCCGGGTCAAAGGCATGGAGCCCGAAGATAGAGTGCCATGTATGAGAACTGGACAGGTCAGTTTGGCTGGATGTGGAGTATAGGAAAGGGGATAACATACTAAGGCTTCAAAGATAAATTGGGGCTAGGTGGTGAAGGGTTTTTGTCTTGAGTAACATCTACCCATAGGCTAGGCTAATTTTTCTTTATGCAATCGATGGCATGTACAAAAAGTGTCCTAGCTCAGCACTTGGACATTTGGAGCATGACGAAGCCCCTGGATGTTTCTGGCTAGCCATGTGTGAGCCGGTACTTAAGGGCTTAAGTACTTCTGTGCCCCTTATTTGCCACAAGAAGAGTTGCTGACAAGTTAATCTCTAAAAGGCAGTGACCTATCCAGTGTTGTTCTCTTCCCATCTGCAGATTGGTTCTTTGTAGGGGGGATTCAAATATGTACACTTAAACCTAGGCCTCTGGGGGCCTCTTCTGTTTTGTGGGTGGTTGTTTTTCGCCTGATTGTCAATGACTGGACAATACCTACATCCTTAGATGGACAATCAACAACCTTACACAACCATCCTTAGATGGTTACAACAGTAACCGATCTTTAGATGGTCATATCTAGTCTTGCCAGTCTTAAGTTCAAAAGGTTGGAAATCCTGGGACCTTTAGTCAGAGCTTCCTAACATCCATGTGGGTATGAGCAAGGACCTGCTGCTGGGAAAAGACATCCTGTGTCCCTATGTTATTTGTCTTACATTTTTGTAGAGACCAATGACATCACAGAATGATATCTTGACTTGAACGTGAACTAGATTTAAATGAGGTGGAGTTGCACAAAGTTATCAGCTTCATTTTCTCTTCCAGAATCATCAAAGTCTAGTGGCAAGACAAAAAGTCATAATGACCAGCAGTGGCCTGGGATGCAGTAGATAACCTTGGCATCTTCAATATCTGACCAAACTCTAAGCACTCCACAGCATCTGCTTCAGCTATCTTCATGGCTGTTGTAACAAACTGTTCTCATACTCCCATTCTGCCAGGGAAAGTCTTCACATGCTTGGGGTAGACACCCCTCTAAGTCAATGATGGGTTTGTGGCCCATCAGTTACCCTCAACATTGTTTAGTCCATCTGCCAAGAAGATTTACTAGGGTGTGGTCACTGTACCTGCTACAGCTTCTTGGAGCAACAGGTGAGAGTCGGTGTCAGGTAGACACCAAAGGTAAGTGAGCAGCCCTGAAAAGGGCTTGGCAAGCCTTCACACCAGAGGTTAGTTCTTCCTGAACAGCCCATACCATGTGGGTGGAATCAACCTCTTTCTATTGATTTCAAAGTTGAAATAGATTATCTTTAAAACTACCAGACTAGGACTGTGTGTGTGTGTGTGTGTGTGTGTGTGTGTGTGTGTGTGTGTGTATGTGTGTGTCTCCTTAGCTGCATCGAAGAGGTGAAATGACCACCATAAAATAAACTGAGTGGGGAGGGAAGGGCTACTTTCCACCTTTTCACTTTAGGCCCTGTGATCCAAGAAATAGGTTTTGGATTTGAGCCTGTTTAATTTGTTCTTTCCAGTTCTAGGCACAGGCAATGGAGTCCTGGACTGAGAAGCTAGAGTTCCTTAGAGTTCAAAGAATCTTGAATCAAGAAACCTTGGAGCTAAGATTCTAGGCCAAATGTTTTGAGGTTTTTTTCCAGCCCAGCAGGGAAGTCTTTGAGAAGCCAGGGTGCTGGGATATGAGTCCAAGGAGCTTTATACTCAGAATTTGGTGGGGCTATACTATTAAAAGAATTGACCTAAACTGTGAACCAAATCCTTCATACCTCCCCAGAGACTAAAAGGGAGAATGTCAGGGAGGGATTATGCTCTACCCCCAAGAGTTAGGGGTTTACAGCGAATATTCCTTTGTAAAAACTAATCAGATTAAGTGCTTAAATGGCACTGTGGTGCTCGGGACCACCTAAAAGTGAGAGAACACAGTCTGGACTTTTGAGCCGATGGCAGAGACCAGGTCTTGTTCAGTCCCAGGACACCTTGGGGGAGGGGTGAAATGTAACATACCTGACCTTCAGGACTTTAAAATGGAGTTGTCGCTTCTCACCAAACTTCCCATCATTTCTACCCTTGAAATGAATTCTTCCTCACTGGTGAGAATTGGGTCTGGAATAGAAGCTCCTTCTCATGAGTTTATCTACCTTTCGAAGGATGAAATTACCATTAAAAGCAAACGAAGAAGTCGGCTGTTTTGTTTTGGCGAAGGGAGGAGGGAGCACCAGGTAAATGTAGAGATAACTGAAGTTCCTGCAGTGCTACTTCATTATGCCTCTCTAAAATAAGCTCGTGCCATTTCTTGAACTCCTCATCTATTTCCTCTTTCTGCCCAGACGGTCTGTAGTATGTTGTAATGTCAATAGCACTTCTATTTCTGCCTCCATTGATCTTCATTCAAATGCTTCCCCAACCCCAACTGTCACTTAGCCTCTGTTTGCCTCAGTTTCCCCAGTTGAGATAGTAACAACAGTTCTTAACCTTGCAGGGAAGTTGTGAGGTAAGATAGTCTTTGTAAGAAGTGCTTACCACCAGTGACCTGCCCCGGGATAGGGCTTATATAAATTCTTATGCCCTTCGCATGGGTTGTATTGCTGTGTCCTTTCTTTTATTTATTTTTCTCCAGTGAATTTCTGGACATCTTTACTTCTATTCTTCCTGTATAGTAGCTACTCTTTTTGGTGTTTAGCTTGGTGGATACACATTGATAGTTTTTACTTCCCTTTCTTTTTCAGTTTAAAGCCCTTTTGATTAGATTTGCTAAAGTGAAAGCAAATATAATCTAAGCATTTCCTATTAAGCACACTCCCTCCCCAGCTAAAAGCCTATCATTCCTCTGTTTTAAGCCATGGTCCAAAAATCCAAAATCCCATTCTCAGGTAACATGTTCTAAACCAGCTGTTCATTTCCAAAATAGATGACTTAGGGGTAGCTAGATAGCACAGTAGATAGAGCACCGGCCCTGGAGCCAGGAGGACCTGAGTTCAAATTTAGCCTCAGACACTTACTAGCTAAGCTGTGTGACCTTGGACAAATCACTTAACCCCAATTGCCTCAAAAAAAAAAAAAGACTTCCTCTCAGGAGCCAGGGAAGGCGATATGGCACCACCAATAGTAATGGCTCTTGAAGGAGACTAGGAAAGTGGGGTTAGCCCCCTGTACCTACAGAAATGCCCAACTGACTTAGCACAATTAATTGCTTTAGTTCCTTTGCATTACTTGGAACTTCTTATCAGTCTTCTTGTTCTGCTCCGATTTTGTCTCTGCTCCCTAGATCCCCCTGCTATCTCACTACTCAAATGCTTTGCTGTGGCCTTTTTAGATCCTCTTTCAAATAATCTGTTGCCTATGCCTTCTCTGAAGACAAGTCCCAGATCCTGTCTCTCCCCTGACTGGCCACTGGCTGACTAGTCCCTGGACCTGCAGTTCCTGCATTCAAGATACTTCACAAGGCACCTTGGGAAAATCTTGACCATTGGCCTGCTTTGGGTTCTGCCTCTGACCCCCTACACTGATCAGGACGTGGCGCTCAAAACTATGCCATAGGAAAGTAGGTTAAAGGAACTGAAAATGTTTGCCTCAGAGAAAGAAAAGACTTTGGGAGACAGCCATAATCACTGCTCTCAAACATTTGAAAGATTATCATATGGAACAGCATTACACCCTTTGTGCTTCTTGACCCTGGAAAACTGGGGCCAATGGCTAGAAGCCACAGAAAGACAAATTTTAGCTTAAATAATATTTGCTCACATTTATATGCAATTTTAAAATTTCAGGATCATACGATTTAGACCGAGGTCATTAAATTAAATCCCTCATTTTATGTATGAGGAAACTGGAGGCCAAAGTAATAATATGTACTTTCTAAAATAGCGTAAACACATTTTATAGTTGATTTTCATGAATTACCACTGCCAACAAATCCATCATCTCCAATGGTGGATTAAGGGAAGGACATGGACAAAAGTAGCAAGGATGGAGTGACAAATGGCACTCTTGCATGGTTGTAGGAATGTAGGGGATACCCACATAGAAATTACACATCAATTCAAACACTGAATTTTGTATAGATGAAGCTTAGACATTAAATAACTTGCCCGAGGTCACACACTAGGAAGCATAAAAGCTGGAACTTGAATTCAGGCCTCCTTATCCCGCCATGGTGGGAAGCCTGCAACCTCAAGGCCACATATGGCCTTCTAAGCCCTTGGGTTTGGCCTTTTGACTGAGTCCAAGTTTTACAGAACAAATCCTTTTATTAAGGGGATTTGTCCCGTGAAGTTTGGATTCAGTCAAAGGGCCATGCTTTAGGACCTAGAAGGCCACATGTGGCCTCTAGGCCACAGGTTCCCCACCCCTATGCCAAGGCCGATGCGATTTCCATTAAATCATACCTCTCAATAGAAGGAAAATCTTCTAGCCAATGTTGGGATAAGGTTGTTTTGTGAGACAGTCAGGGGAAAGAGGTCTCTTCAAGCAGGACTCAAAGAATGGGTACAGCTGAGATTTTTCCAGGGCACCTTCTGAGCTATCTTGAACTTCAAAGTACTGCAGGTCAGGGACCAGTCAACCAAAGGCAACTCATGGGAAAGAGTATTATAGAAAGGATTCATATTTCAGTTCCGACTTTGAGATTCTATGGTTATTTCAGGGAAAAAAAGACAAAATATATTTCAATTGGTCCATGATTTCATCAGTGTGAATATTTATACTCACCTCACCCATGCTTTAGTACTCTATTGATTGAATTGTTGTAGCAAACAAATGAGAATCTAGATGAATAAATAGATAAGCAGATAGACCAATAAAGGAACAAATGAACAAACGGATGGGTGGATAGATACCTGAAATCATGTCACAAGCATTCTATAAATGAGTTCAAATTCTACTTCAGTCTGTCATCAGGCCTATACTCAAAACCTTTTTTTGTTTTTCCTTTTTGTCTTGGTATGACCCTGCCAGACCTTCTTGGCCTCTGCTGCAGCCTGTAAGAACCCACAGTCATTTCCCCATCACAATGAGATGAAGTAGGTTCTTGGACAAGTCACTTAACCTATTAAGGAGCCTCAGTTTGGTTTCTCCCCTGTAAATGAAGGGACTGATTTATTTCTCTAAAAATGACCATTCTTCCATCACATGACATAATAATAAGACACTGGAGAGCTGTCCTGAAATTCAATATGAGCCCCGCAGGACAAACATCAACACTTCATCAAGCCGTAGAGCTAGAGGTTCGTAATAAGATGGCGTCACCCAACTTCTAATGAAGCATTTTAGTGTTCCTAGGGGGGCACAAATCTTGTCCAGCATTTTTCATTCTGAACTAAAAGTTACAGAACCATCTGATGTGGATTTGCCTGCACCTAATTAGGTTCACTCAAAACGAAAAGAAGCCAATACCTCCAATACCTAAGCCAAACCTGGGACCACCCCTGGGATTGTGACTTTGGCAATGGGTAGTTGTAATATAATAGCACTGATCCTCACATTAATATAGTGCTTGCAGGTTTGCTGAGCACTTTATGTACAGTTATCTTACTTGCTCATCACAAGGGTCCTCTGAGATGGGCACTGTCATTACTCACATTTTCCCAATGATGAAATTAAGGTTTAGAAAGATTAAGTGACTCATCTGTGGCCATGCAGCTTGTGTGTGGTTTTGTGGTGTGAAGACCATTTCTTTTTCATAATGGGCTTATAGAAACTCATAAAAGTTATACAAAGAAGACAAAGATGCGACACGCAAATACACACAAAGCAAGCTGTGTAAGGGATAAATAGGGAAGACAAGAAAAAGAGACCTTTGTGGACCTGACAGGACTACTTGAAGAAAGCAGCCACACCCTTTCTCATCAATCAATCAATATATATTAAGTGCCTACCATGTGCCAGGCACTCTGCTAAATATTGGAGACACAAAAAGAGGCAAAAGACAGTCTCTGCCTTGAAAGAGCTTACAAGCTCACAGTAGGGAGGGGAACGGGGGAGACACACAAACAAAAAATATAAATAAGGCAAGCTACATAGAAAATAAATAGGAAATAATTAGCAGAGGGAACACACTAGAATTAAGGTTAGGGAAAGCTTCCTGTAGAGGTGGGATTTTAGCTAGGACTTAAAGGAAGCCAGGGAGGTCATTATTTGGAGCACAGGAAGGAAGGAGAGGGTTCCACGCATGAGGGACAGTCAGAGAGAATGCCCAGAGCTGAGAGATGGTGTGTTTTATCTGTGGAACAGCCAGGAGGCCAGAGTCACTGGACTGAAGAATACATGTTGGGGAGTAAGGTATAAGAAAACTGAAAAGGCAGGAGAGGCTGGGTTACCCATTTTTAGGGCTAGAAGAAGCATTTATATCTCTAAGGAACATTAGCTAGCTTACAAGTGGGCATCTTGCATTTCAGTCTTGTTGCAGAATTTTGTCATTGTCAAGGATTGTTATATTATCCTAATAGCAAGGACAAGAATGGAAAGACTTTTATTACAAGGATAAACGGGGAGGCTCCTCTTGTTGGATGAAATGGAGGACAATTGCCTTGGTAACTTTTCCATGGAGTTACTTATGACAAGAGAGGTCAGATCTGAGGCCCCTCCCTTTGCTTCCACAGGCAAAAACTCCAGGGCAGAATTCAAATTCAGGTCTTCCTGACTCCAAGACTATGCTTTTGTGGAGTAATACCATTTTGCTCTAAGTTCATATGATACTCCAAACGAATATCATAGAACAGGGTTGTCCAACCTTAGGTTTTTATTGAAGTAAAAGACAGTATATTTTGATTTGCCATTTTAGTGCTCAGCTTCATTTACTATAGCATTTATGTAAATTTCTAACCTTGTAGGTGGGCCGCATAAATCGCAGGCTGCCCACTGCCCGCATTTTGGACAGCCCCGTCATAAACCTAACATCTAGGGTAAATCAACTATAATGGGGAAAAAGATGAACAGATCTCATTATCCTCCCGTCTCAAATCTCACGAATCATCAATAGGCGTACAGTATAACAGCTACACAAGGGAACAACCAAAAAGAAGACAAAAGACGTGGGATTTTCATCATCATCATCGTCATCATATTTATATGGTACTTCAAGGTTTGTAAAGTCCTTTGCAATAAGTTATCCCATTTGATCCTCTTAATGCTGTGAGGTAGGTGCTATTATCCCCATTTTACACTTGAGAAAACTGAGGCAAACAGAGGTTAAGTGACTTGCCAAGGTTCACACAGTTAGTATGTGTCTGAGGCTAGATTTGAACTCGGATCTTCCTTACATACGTCCAACACTCTATTCACTACCCTATCTAGTCACAAGTATGTATTTATAAAGGGTAAAAACAATTTTTCAGTGATGTGCAGCATGCTTTGCTTGTCTTTGGATTCTGTTCTAGAGAAGTATATGAGAAAAAGAATGGAAAAAAATACCTTAAGGGAAAAAAAAGGAAATAAAATGTAAGGAGATGCAAAGGAATTCTTACCTCTGTCAGAAACAGAGTCAAGTCAGGCAACAGAGGACATCCAGAAAATGGTCTCGATAGTAACAGAGGACTTCAGCTATCCAGACCATTTGCTGGAACTTTCTACCAACAGCAGAAGAGCTTGATGAATCTATGATTTACCTCCGTGATCATCTCATTTTTCGAGTTAGAGGAAGTGACAAAAGAAACTGCCCTTCTGGACTTGATTGTGACCAACAGGGAAAAGCTGGCTAGCAAAGTAGGAGTGACGGGAACCTTGGAGAAAAGTGACCACTTCGTTATAGAATTCATGATAAAAGAAAAGAAAGGTGTGGTGTGTTTACTAGATTTGAGTAGAGCAGGTAGCAAAGGGTAGAAAGAAAGCATGTAGAATGTGTTGTTGGATCAGACTGTCCGTAGGGTTTTCTTGGCAAAGATCCTGGAGTAATTTGTCATCTCCTTCTCCAGTGGATTAAGTCAAACAACAGCAGTTAGTTGACTTGCTCAGGGTCACAAGGCTAGTAAATTTCTGAGGCTGGATTTGAATTCAAGTCTTCCTGACTCCAGGCCCAGCACTCTATCTGCTGAGCAAATATAGAATGTCATAGTCTACATATAGAATGTAGTAGTCTAATGTTTTGTAGAGAAGGTTGGCCCCTGGAGGGATAGGAAGGGCTCAAGAGAGAAATTCTTTAGACACAAACAGAAGTGATTCCAGTAAGGAAAGAAGGGATAAGTGCCTACACTTAGGGATTCTTTATCCTTTTTGTTCAATGAACTGCCACCTTTGGCAGTATGGTAATGTCTATAGATTCCCTTCTGAGAATAATGTTTTTAAATACACCAAGTAAAATAGGTAGGATTAAAAAGAAAACTAACCATTCTGAAATACAGTTGTGAAACATTTTCAAAACCAAATTCCTGGATCCCAAGTTAAGAACACCTGGTATATATGTATTCAAAATATCTGAGTTTGTCTCTTTAAAGAGACTGTCTGGTGTGGCTAAAAAGAGATCTCAATGACGAACTCAGATTTATAAAAGACATCATCTCTAGAATATGGAAAGGGAAGGAGAGTAAGCCTTTATTAAGCGCCTACTCTGTGCCAAGCACTGTGCTAAGCACTTTACAAATATTATCTCATTTAAACCTCATGACAGCCCTGGGAGGAAGGTGAAATTATGATACTCATTGTATAATTGAGGGGATTCTTGGTCAGGTCTGATTAGACTACAAAGCTTCTGAGGTCCCTTCAAACTCTGAGACTCTGTTAGAGAATCACACAGGTTTCTATATTATGCATTAATGAGAATGATTTAAAAACAATTTTTGGCATGCTATTATATAGATCCATGCTACTTATTATTGGGGGAATTCATTGTCTTCTTGGAATTTGCTTCCTTAATACTTGCTGAACTATCAATATTATTTGGACTATAATGTATAATAATTTTCTGTAATCTCCATTATATCCTTAACTGGAAAAATAGAACCATTTTTTCTGTTTGCTAACTTAGCAGCTTGGTTTTTTTTTAAATAATTGCTTCATTATATTCATTAGACAATTTCTTAAAACACTCAAGAAAACCACCATCTGGACCTGCTGGTTTAAATTTATTCAAAGTGTCAATTTATTCCATTACAATACTTCTTGCACAAACTGATGAGATAATTCATTTTTTAAAAAATCCTGCTGCAATTTTTTTTGTTTTTTTCTCCCTCAAACGAATAATTTAGATTGAGATAACTATTTTTTATTAAAAATTTCAATTTTATAAAATTCAAACAAGGGTAAAAAGGCACCAGAAGAAAAGATTTCCATATAAAAGTATTAGTCAAAACAAACAGCCTCCTAATTTGCATATTCTTTTTCAGGCATCAACAGAGAGCAGGGGGAAAAATCCTTTTAATGAATTTGAATTTTCTATCTCTACTCCTTTGAATCAAATTAACAGAGGGCAGCTACAGTGGTTAAAACTTGCAAAGTAATAGGTGAAAGCAAAGAGCTTTTATTGGTATGGTCAGGCAGAATCAATACAAACTATGCATAAAAGAAATCAGCATCTCCTGGTGCTGTGGCCTTGTTAATCAACAATTTTTATTGTGTCCTCTCAGGCACAAAATTCACAGAGCCTGGAGGAAAATAGAAGTCCCAATTCCTTCCTCCAAAAAGTTCATTGTTTAGTTGGGAAACAGAACATAACTCACTTGAATTTCTGAATGCTTATAAAGCGACTTGCACAGGAGCACAAATATTAAGTGGAGAAAGGACAGAGCGTAGTATAAGCAATAAGTAATAACCAAGTAAAGCAGCTGCCACTGGCACCACTAAGCATCCTGTACTTGCTTACTGGGTGGATGAGGATAGGCAAATAGGTTGAAAAAAAAAAGAGTGTGGTTGTAGCATCCATCACAAATATCTCCCTGCTTTAGTGACAGAAGCAAAGAGGAGGGGGATGTCAGGGGCAACAAAACTGTTCCCTCTCCAAAAGCTATCCTTTAGCCACTTGTGAATGGCCTTAAATCTTGGACCAGCCTCAGGATCAGGCATGGGATGAATACTGCTAAGGCTGCTAGCAGGGAGAGAAGTCAATTTCTATTCTTTACCAACTACTGCCTGCTTCATAGGACCCTACAGTAGGTGGTACAGTTGGTCCTGGAGTCAGGAAGTCTTGAGTTCAAATATGACCTTAGACATTTTCCAAGTATGTTGACCCTGGGCAAGTCATTTAATCTTTGCCTCAGTTTCTTCATCTGTAAAATGAGGATAATAATAGCACCTACTTCCCAGGGTTATCTTTAGGATAAAATGAAATGATTGTAAAGTGCTTTGCAAATGTTAAAGTGCTATATAAATGCTATCTCATGTGTGTGCATGTGTCTTATTCTGCAGTTACTCTTGGTTATTACTAGTATAATTCTTTCAAGACCAGTATTGGGAAATTTAGAAAATGGAATTTTATCACTGCTGCTGATGACTGATAGCCAATCTAGTGATGAAAATAAGGATATATTATTTTCCCAAATTGGATCAGATGATATGAATATTAATATGTTGATAAATTAAATAATACATCTTCATTTAATCAATATTTAGTGCAATGCCTTAATTTTTAGAATTGCTACTGACCCAATTAACATTCAAAAGCCATACAAAAGGCTCTTTGCTTGAAAATTAGCACAGATTCATTGAGGAAGCAGTTTTAGGTTTGATCTCCCATGCAAATACTAGCCATTACCTTACTCCATATTAAAATGGAATTATGGTCTCATCAGTGTGGCTATTTTTCCAATCAATCAAAACCCATCCTAGGTGACTTCTATACACTTCCTTGCATAAGTTTGCCATGGAGGTCCACTCAGCATGGCCTTGCTCACATCCTTTTTACATTGTGTGGATACTTATGAAGTATATGAGTGAATAATGAATTATTTCTACAAGATATTTTTTTTCTGATCATTAAACTATCATATTACCAATAATATTTCCCCCCTTGGAAGTTAGCAATGAGAAGAAGCATAGTATAGTGAATAGAGAACTGGCCTTGGAGTTAGGGTGAGTTTGGTTAAAATCCTTCTTCTGTGTGAAACATTTCTTAAAGGTCAAAAAAGTTACCAATTTGCATTGGTAAAGGGAGTTTCCTCATTTAGGAGTTCTTATAAAAATGAAATATCAGTCCAGTCCTAAATTAGTCTTCTCTCCAAGTTAACCATGCATAAAATTATAAATGTATAATATTAATAAATAGCAGGTCATTATTAGAATGTAGAATCCTTGAGGAAAGGCATGGATTCATTCTTTATATTTGTATCCCTTACATCTACCTCAGTGCCTTGCCTACAGTAGGTACTTCATAAATGCTTGTTGACTGACATCACGAGATTTAATGACTTCATGTCCAAGTTTCAAATTGCCGTCTCCTGCCTTTTGTCTGAAATAACTATCAACTAAATATTGTCTTAATATACATTTCATTCATCTTGACATTGCTATATAAAAATTTAACTGATTACTTGTATCTTTTGCCTTTTGTTCTGGCACAGAAAGAATTCAATGTCGATATTATTGACAAATATTTCACACTGAGTATGCTAACAAAGAGACCACTCAATCACCATTTAAATGATTACTATTTCACCTCTGAAAGCTTTACTTCTCAATCATCAGTTCTTGAGGATCAAGGCTAAGGAAGAGAAGATGTAGAGATGATGACTCGAAAAATAATTCACAGTTGGATTTTGAATATTTTTACCACTCCACAGTGAAACACTAGCATTTCCTCCCCTCTGAGCTTGGACTGGATTCACTTCCACTTGGTGACGTGGCTCTGCAAGGGGGGAAGGAGGCTTCCAATTGCTGTGGATAATTTGGAATTTATTGTAATCCTTAACACAAACCTCTGACAATGCCATTTAGGTGAGAGCAAAATAGAGCAACAAACTTGAACAGTTGGCTCATTTTCCCCCTAGAGAATTAACTTGAACAATCGGCTCATTTTTCCCCAAGTGAATTAAATGTAATTGCTGCTACACAAATACTCTAAGTATATTTAAGTTAGTCACGAATTTCAGAGATATCAACAATATCTATACTTGGAATTTCCTGTTTTCTGCTATAAGGCAAAGAAATAGAGATTAAGAAGAAATGGCCTTTTATATTGCAAGAGTCTGGGACAATACTGAGCTGAATCTCAGAATATACTTACAATATGAACTCAATAAAATGTACTTAGATTTTTATTGCAGTGAGTGTCCCATTTCACTCAATTGGGGATCATTAAATTATTTTAATATTTTCCTTCAGTTTTATAATTGGTCATTTTTATAACTTAGTTAGCTAAGGTTTTAAACTGCTTAGGAAAAACAGAGTTTGAATGATGACTAAACTTTATCTCCAAGGCTACCGCTTAGCAGAAAGAAGGCCAGAAGGAAACAATTGGTGGGTCCCATCTCACCGTTTCCCAGGACCCAGTTTCACCAGTCACATCGCTGTTGCTATTGCCATTATCTTAGCTCTCAGAAACCAGGATCCAAGAGTCAAGAATCCCGTGCTATTTGGGCACATGACCACCACCAAGGCAGCAAACTAGGACCAGGTGCCCACTTAAGAACTCAATCTAGTTCACTTTTTTCTCATCCCCCAAAATTGTGATCACCCCATAGTCTGATAATCCAGTTTTAAAATTCACTTGATAAATTTACTCAACTTGCCACGCCAAATAAATAACCAAATATACAAAAGTAAAATCTTTTGAAATGAGCAGAATATAATTAGTCATCCATACGAGCATAATTCTACCATCTATGAATCTCTGGTACCCCCTTGTGGTATCGTTAGTAATAACAATTTAAATATTTCTTCAAAAGAAATGAGCCATTTCTCAAGTTCCATATGTTTTAATGTTTTCAAGAGAAATCTTAAAATAAAACCATAGAATTAACCATTTCTCATACTAATTCAAAACCAATTCTATGAGAAAGACTGTATTCTATAGAAGTTTATAGAGTTACATTTTTATGACAAGAAAATATCTTAAGATACTTTCCAAACTGCTGAAGTCAGAAATCAATTTTCATTTTTTAAAATAGCAACTAAAACTTTGAATACCTTTAAATATATCCCCAAAGACCTTATCTGAATTAAGTTCAAAGAATAAATAGTAGTTTCATAAATAGCCTTTCTATTGCCAGGACAAATTTTAAAAACTTCTCTCTATGCTTAAAAGTACTAAAGCCTAGTTCCAAGGATTCTCATCATTTGCTGTTTTTCTTTTTTAAAAATTGCTTTGGGAATTCTTTCAGATTCTCCAAATTGATCTTTTGCTAGCTGTGGAAGTCACAGTCAGGAGTCAGCAAGAAGCTCTGTCCTCTCCTGGGATCCAGATGAGCTGGGGTAGAAAGGATATTCTTTGCCTGTTAGCTTGTAGTAGTGGTAAGGTGGGCAGTGGGGAGCGGGGAGGCTCAGGGGAAGGAGGGAGTTTGTTTGGAAGAATAGTATTGATCATTGGGAAGAAAGTGAAAAATTCTTTGGCTTTCTCTAGATCTAAGACTTGTTCTTTTTCATATGCCCTAACTTTGTGTGTGTGTGTGTGTGCATGTGTACAAAACTATGATCCCATTTGGTGTGAGTGACTCTTGGTGTGGCAACTCCCTCCACCAATGCAAAAATGCAGATGGGCAATGTTTATGGATGGTCTTAGTTGCCTGGGGCATTGAGAAGACAAGCTACTTTCTCATGGTCACACAGTTAATAGGCCCCAAAGACCAGGCTTGAACCCAGCTTTTCCTGACTCCAAGGCCAGAATGCTCTTTATACTGCTTCTCCATGTTCCCCCTTAAAAGTAAACAAACAAAAGCTTACTTATAATCACGTTTTTACAGTTCCATCCTTTTTTCCTTTCACTTTTATGTAATAGCCAAAAATTAATATAGGAGACAAAATAGAAAAATAGAAAGGATTTTTATCATTATTTTAAACATTTGACAAAACGTTCAGTGTTCCCCTGTTTGTCTACCCCATCACTGAGACTGTAAAGTCCTCAAAGATAGGAATAATTGGTTGTCTTCTTTTATACTGAGCATCATGTCCAAATCTTAGTACAAATTTACTTTTTTCAAACTGTACCTTTTGCATAATTTACCACAGAGCTAAATTGCTACTTTATTGGGATTATCCTGTAATTTTCCCTTGCCCAATGCACTCAGAATTTTTTTTCCAAAATAGCAGCATGTTCTTTCATTTTTGAAATGTGGTCACATTGTGCAAACTGGTGGGCAGCAGAGCCAGGTCAAGGTTTATGCCTGTCAGGCAAAGTTTGAAAGTTGCATCTCCTTTGTGTTAACCGTCCACCAGGCTTTGAGCTTTCACTGTGATATGGGTAACTTTGTTTATTACAAAGGAAACTCTCCTGGAGGGCAGAATGAATTTGCTAACATTAAAAATATGTGCACTTATAACAAATAGTGTCCCTCTGGATCCTGTATCTGCCTTGCCTTAACTTTAGTCCCAGCTTTTTTCAAGGAAATATATACTTTGCAAAACTTTTGGTCATAGAAATACCTCCAGAATACATAATAGTTTGACATTCACTTGTTGGTAGGAGGTCTTAGGAAGGGTGGCAAGTTTTGTTTTTGTTTTTTTCAAAGTTCAATTGTTTAGGACTGTCAGAATCATCCCCACCGATGTCACTTTGCATCATTTTGTCTCAAGGTCCATGCACATATCCCAGATGTGCAGTTGGTTCTGTGAGACTGTGAATGAAACATCACAAACCCACTTCTACTTCGAGAAAAAGAGGATGTACTTTCTGGATCTCTCCACACCATTCAAACCATCACATCCACCTCCCACCCCCCTGTAACCTGAACTGTGCTCCGTGTGCCTGGCTCTTATAGATCAGTGCTGGCATTATGTTTCTGGAGCAAATACCTCATCCCCTTCAACCTGGCTTTCCAGTTTTCCTTTAAGTATTTCCAATGAGTATGTAAACTCCTTGAGGGCAGGAACTGTGTTGCTAGCATTTGTATCCCAAGTGCCTGGATCAATGCCTGGAACATAGTAAGCACTTAATAAATAAATGCTTGCCTTGTCTATCTCTCTGTCTACATTTATGTCAGCAACATTCTCTTTGTGAATGGCAGTACAATCATATAGTCACTATTCAATTTAATGTTATTACATTGCCATGCTTGAGTATTACCTAGGACATATTTTTTTCATCTAATACGTAGTTTCATAATTTGGGAATTATCAGCATAAATGAATAGGAAATTAAGGTAAAATATTTTAGTAAATGTACTATTTTTTAGTTTTTTAACTCATTTGAATTAAATTTTTAAAGGGTTACCTCCAGGGTGTATGTATGTATGTGGGTGTGGGTGTGGGTGTGGGTGTGTATATAGGTGTGTGTGTATGTGTGTGTGTGTGTAAATTACTGATACACAGAGCTGCTTTTTGTTAGGGAATGTTGCAACAATCATCGATTGTCTCTTTAAATTCTTACTGGCTCGTCTAGAGCCCTATGTTTCATAACTAATGAACATTTCTTTGTTAAACAGTACCTTGCAATCACATATTCCAACATCTAACATTTTAAAGCAAAACATAGATAAGGTTAGTTATCTTTTGAATTCCTACTTAGAACTTGATTCTCCCATTAATTTTAATATTTAAAATGGTTTGGGGAGGGGTTGATTGATGAGATTCTAGTTAACCTATGGCTAGAGCTCTGGGCTTGGACTCAGGAAGATCTAAATTCAAATCCAGCCTTGGACACTTAGCTGGACAAGTCACTTACCATCTCTCTGCCTCAGTTTTCTTATCTATAAAGTGGGGATAATAATAGCACCAACCTAGCAAGGTTGTTGTGAGGATCAAATGAGGTAATATTTACAAAAAACACTTAGCAAAGTACCTGGCGCATAGCAGATATTTTAAAATTTCTTATTCCTTCTCCTCTTCTCTTCCCCTGACAGCTTTCTTGTTTCTTTGTTATCCAAAAATGTTTATTTGTTCTAAGTAGATATTCCGGGTCTTGAGTCTCTTAATTTTGGTAGGGTGGGGAGAGAAAGGACAGCAAACAGTATGGTTCTCTAACTTCATGGGTCTATAAAATTCCTGACATGAAAACTCCCTTCAGCAATGCAGGCCAGCAACTTGCCTATAACTTATAGTCTTAAAAAGATTGCCTGAGTCACCCAGAGGTTAATAAGTGACTTCCCCAGCTAGTGAGTGGTAAGCCCAGGGCTTCCTGACTCTAAGACTGTACCTCTATTACCTCATGCTGAATTAATGCTATATCATTATATCATACACCCAGCACAGTAATTTAATCCTAAGTTAAAGACAAAACTTTTAGTCAGTCAATCCACTCTTTTCTTGAGAAGTGGCAATGGCATATTGGATAGGGCACCAGATTTGGAGTCAGACATGGGTCCAGATTCCACCTCAGCCCCCCCATTAGTTGTGTGATCCCGGACAATTCATTTAACCTTTTAGGGCATCTGCCTCCTCTTTTATAAAATGACAGGGGTTGAAATGAAAGACCTCTAAGGTCCCTTCCAGCTCCAAAGCAATGATCCTGTGATCTTATTTTCATTCACCTACTCTTCCACTGGTTTCAAGCCTGTAATAAATGCTGGCTGGGTGACTCTGAGCAAATCAGAACCTCTCAATGCCCCTGGCAATGCTCTAAAACTAGAAATTGCTGAAAAGGTCCAGATCTCCATTGATAGAAAGTGTGATTTTTTTGTTCCTCACTAGGAATTCCTTGCCCTGGGAAATTACAGGCCCGGTCCTACCTCTCACTGTTCCACCATTCCTTCTAGAGGTCAAGGAGAAATTCCCCGTATATGGTAATATGCAGTAGGAAGAAAAATATGCAGCAGTAGTCAATTTTTAAAATGTAAGTGACAAAATCAAACAGTTTATTGCCAGAATAAACTAAGATATAACATACTAAATAAACTGGTGAAGCTGAATACACTATTTTTAGTATGGTTAGCCACCAGATGGCAATTGTGAGAGTGCTATATTGAAAGAGTACTAGATAGTACCAGGAAACAGAGAACTTCCAAATAAGCTAGAAAGAAAATTCCAGATTAACTCTATTGGGTCACTTAGATTTCCAGAAAACTTCATATAAAAAAAAGGAATTTATAAACCTTGTTTCCCTTTTCACAATTCTATAACTAAGTAAACTTTACCAAATAGTAAAATACTAAAGAAAACTAAGAAATTATTTAGGAGTATGACCATGTGTTTAAACATTATAAGACAATGCTATGATAATACCTTTGATAGTGTGTTTTTTAAAAAGATGAAGTAGCAATGTTTCTGTGATTCCAAGAAATGAATAGATATGTATTGAATGGTACTAAGGAAAGCCATTAATCATTTGTTAAAATTACAGTCACTTGTTGAAAAACTTAATGCCTGTCACATTAGACAAGAGACTTCTCTACCTGTGGAAAAAGAGGCAAAAGGTTTGGATGCCAAGGGTTAAGATTTTTAAAAAACAAACAAATAACTTGGCTTCATAAATTAAGAGAATCAAGACTGGGAATGTCCTCCATGAATAAATAAATAAATAATTTATTGGGAAATAAACAATAAAATTGGATGAACAAAGGTAAGTTGACTAGAATATCATCAATCCTAATGTAGAATATCAGAATTTAGCTGGATCGAATTAATCTTAAATTGTGATGAAAAAACATAATAGAGCATTATTAGTCTGTATTTAAATTTTCAATTTTATATTCATATTTAGCAGTCAGTCAAAATTTCATAGGAGTTTCTTAATGCTACAAGTTGAAATGTAGAAGACAAAATGTATTCCATGCTTTACACAATTTTGTCTCACACTGTAAGTCTACTTCACTTCAGTCCACTAGTCAGTCAACTAACATTTATTAAGCACCAATTATGTGCCAGGGACTATGCTACGCACATACACTGCTAGATTTTGAACCATTCAAGATTAAAATTAGTGGAGTTTTTAAAAAATTAATTGTAGTTTGGTTATGTCAATTATCGAAAAAAAATTCTAAAATTACCTTCAGAGTACTTTCCTGCTTTTTAACTATTTCTCCTCTGGAATAAAACATAACATTCCTGACAAAAGTTTTATACATGGAACTCTTCATGTTTTTCAAACCAATAAGGGTATTCTGATTATTAAAAATCAAGTCATATTACACAGGTAAGATCTCTACTAATGTGTTTTTCCTCAAACATTTAAAAGTCGCAACTTATTGTAAAGTTTCTTTTTGTTAAACTATGATTTCCCACCAACTACCATTCCAGTAAAATTAGGGTTTGTTTTTTTTTTTTACTTTTACTCCTTAATAGCATCAATAGTAATAAAAATTTTGCTCCACCAGAGAAGACTCCTATCAAGTATGCTGCCTACTAGATCATTAAGAAATAAAGATTAAAGTTATAATAGATTAAATTCAAAATAATTTCTTAAAATGTTTTATTATTTATATTTCATTTTATTTACATGTCCATCACCCAAATCTAATCTTTGGCTAATCCTTGCAAGATCAAAATTCGAATCGTTTGGGAAACAATTTTTTAAAATATGATTTGAAGAGGCCATTTAACATGTAAGATTTCATTTTCAACATTAAAATACATATATATGAAAGACAGCACTAAAATGCTTTATTATTAAAAACATTGAGTTATTAAAAGATGTACAATAAAAGAAATACATTCTTTCATAGCATTTACAACCTTACTAAAATCATACAAAGACAAAGAATGAGATTATACGTACTTAATAAGGAAAAGAAATCATCAGCTGTCATTGGGGGAAGATTTTGGATACTTTCAAAAAGTTCATAATTAAAAATTAGACAAAGCAATAAATACCAAAATGGGGGGAAGGAGCCAAAGGGGAAGGAGGAGTACTTCTTTTAAAGTCTTTTTAAGTTTCGCTTGCTCTGAGCACTTCCTGGAAGAGCATCTCTTTTATTTCGTGGCTTTGCAGATCTACTACTACATTCTTCTGCCCCATGGTATGTACACAGACATAATACACAAAAGTCAAAACCACAGGCTTCTCGACTGCACAGTCCCCGTTTCTTAACTGGCTGATACTTAGCAGGGGACTGGCACCTTGGACAAGGTTTTAATGCTTCATCAATAAAAAGCGTTTTGGCAACCTGTAGTAGAAGCAGACACACTGAATCCTACAGTTCTGAGTCAAGAATCACTCTATCTCCAGTATTTCCTTTTAATAATGGGTTATAGATACTCACCTTAACATACTCCTGCTGTTTGCTAGGTAACTGAGTAACAAAGCAACATTCTTTGGGTGTTAAAACTTGTCCCCAGGGAGATGGTGTTGAAACCTCTTCTTTTTGAGAACCAGGTGTCCTGGCTTGAGCTTGTACAGATCTCAGAGCTGATCGGTTTAAAAGATTGAGCCTTGTTGCAGCATCCTCGACACATAATATATTCTCCTGTTGGAAGACAGTAAGATGGGCTATTACAATAGTTAATACCTAGGGAGGCCCAGGAGAGTAGCTTTCTGCTGTAAAGCAGATTTGTCTTTTTGGGTGTTATTTTCTTGGCATTCCTTTGTATGCCAACCCCCAAACTACTGCTTTTGTGAGTTATGTATTTTTACAATTAACATTTTAGTTTTTACAGCTAAGGCAAAAAATTAAAAAATAATTTTTAAACCCAAAATATTGTCAAATGAGAACTCTTAAGTTAGCATGATTTGTAATCTTCTATCCATTCGAACTGAAAGTCTAAGAAGTAATAAATCTTTATGAAGCTTGCTACCAAATACTTTGGAATTCTTTGAAGATATCTCATTTAGCAACAAGTCATGAGAATAATAGGCCTAGTGAGACCATAAAACTCAATAGCTTAGATTGGCCTTTGCCAATACCCGGTGCTAGTTCATTTTTATAGTTCCTGTCAAGTTTTAAAAAGCTTTGATAATGTAAGAGAAAAAAAAAACTTTCATCTGAGCTGAAAGCCCTTTCATGAGTTAAATATGCTGATGAGAAAAACTCTGAAGGAGAAATTTTTATGAACCCAAAGAACTATCAATTGTGCTGGTAAAATATTAGCAAACTTTTTACAAACTAATCACATCCTTTTTACAAACTGATCTATCACTTACCTTAATAAATTAATAGCCAGCATAAATAAATGTTATCTACTTCATTGCCAAGAATGTGAGCCACATGAGACAGCAGCACACACACAGAAAACAAAACAAAACAAAAAGCATGGTTTAACAGTTATCAAGCCATTATACATATATAATGTAATGAATCATGAAAAGAAAAGCTCCATCTTTAATTCAAATTCATTAGTCTATATTTCTAAGAATTACAGAGGTTTTTAGACAATTAATATTTAGGCAATAACATTAACTGCTAAAACTCCAAGTATCAGATCCTTAATCAATGACTGAGTGATCTGATCCAAATCTCATAAATACTAAACATAAATTCTAACTATAAATAAAACCTAAGTCCAAAAGGGCAGCAATTGGAAGGATGGATGACAAGTTCTCCTTGGAGTGACAAGGGAGTTGGTTTCACCATTTAACAAGAAGCAAGAAGGAACATATCATTAGATAGTAGGTGATCTCATACTGAAGTACTTATAAAAAGCATTTTAAAAAAGATCCCTGTGAAGATAATCACACACCAACATCTGTTGCAGATAATGAATAGGTGGAGATTTTCAATGAAGAATTTAGTGAGACCCTCCAAATAAATAAAAAGGCCAATATAGTGAGTTTAAGGCAGAAGATAACCATGGGGAGAGAGTGAGGCAATGAAAAAATATTTTGGAAAATACAACTCAGGAGTGAAACTGGAAGGAAAGTAGGAAAACTATAACAAACACTTTTCACTATCAGTGACAGTGGAGACAGTGGGTCACTATCAGAGACAGTGGACCTTCTGACTCAAACATGATGAAGGAATCAGGAAGTGGAAATTGAACGCGCAAAAAAGTGAAGAGTATCTGGACTATGGGGTAGCTAGGTGGCACAGTGGATACAGCTCTGGGTCTGGAATCAGCAAAGTCTGAGTTCAAATGTAGCCTCAGTGTATACACCAACCAGCAGTGTAACCCTGGGCACCCTGTTTGCCTCAGTTTCCTCATCTGCAAAATGAGCTGCAGAAGCAAGTGGCAAACCACTCCAGTATCTTTGCCAAGAAAACCCCAAATGGTGTTATGAAGACTTGGACACGACTGAAATGACTAAGCGACAACAACAACATCTGGACGACGGCTGAAATCCATGTAGGCCCTGATAAAATTTTGAGGGCATTTAAGGATCTGTTCTCATTATATATAAAAGAAGGGAAGAAAGCATAACAAATGCTTGGAAAAAATCATAAATTTTGTTACTGCCCCCTCCAAAAGAAAGGGAATTGAGAAAATAACCACCAAATCAAATGCTTATGCTCTCATCTTGAGAAAATGTTTGAGACTGTACATATAGTGAGGTTATTCTGAATGAATATACAAGAAGAGGATGGGCAGATATTCATAAATAATCTTCTATCCAGACCACAACTTTACACACGCATTTGACAAGAAGCCACAGAAAATGCAAAATGCCACTGCGTTTTGTCCGTTGAGTCAGTGGAATAAAATAAATCCTTTAAAGACCTTCCTTCCAAAAAGGTGTTGATATTATCTGAGATCTCTTGAAATACCTAACAGTTACCATAATATTCAACAATCTTATCAAGTTAGATAAAAGAAGGAAATATTTTCTTACCAAAGGTGTTTGCCACCAGCTTCAAGGATGTCCAGTACAGAGTTCAAATGAAAGAGGGCTTCACTATAAATAGTAAAGTCATCCAGGTACTCCTGCTTGTGAATGAAATTATTGTTCTCATTTCACTAAGTCCCAGAAGATTACAGAGCCTCTTAAATGCAATCCATAATTACTCCAAAGCGTTTGTTCTATTCATGGTTGTTCAGTCATCTCAGTGGTGTCTCACTCTTGTGATCCTATTTGGGGTTTTCTTGCCAAAGATCCTGGAGTAGTTTTTGCCGTTTCCTTCAGCTCATTTTACAGATGAAGAAACTGAGACTTAAGTGTTAAGTGACTTGCTCAGGGTCACACAATTAGCAAGTTTCTGAGGTCAGATTTGAACTCAAGAAGATTAGTCTTCCTGACTCCAGGCCTATGCACTCTATCCTCTGCGCCACCTAGCTGTCCTTGGTCTAATTATCCACACAGGAAAAAAAAAAAGTGGATGATATATGCTTATTATGATATGCAGTTAGAGGGACAACCCACAAACCTGAATTTGGCCCATGAGTACATATATCTCAGACAGAGACTGTAAATGTACAATCAACAAAGCCTGGAATTAAATAGGAGGAAGAAAGCTGGCAAGATTTTATTTGAAAATATACAAAGTGATTTTAATGATCCCAAACTTCTCTCTGAAACAAAGGTCCACTTTTTAACCCCAATATTCTTCCTCAGACATTATATAACTAGGGAGCACAGGATCCCATGATCTCCACAAAATTGTATTTACTATCAGTAGTAATGGAAAGCTACTGGAGTTTGAGTAGGGCAATGAATGACATGATTAGATCTGCTTTAGGACAATTATTTTGGCAGCTAAGTGGCAGATGGATTACAATGGGGAGAGATTGGAGGTAGAAGGACCAATCAGAAGGCTATTGCAATAGTCTAGGCATGAAGTGAAAATGGCCTGTGCCAGGGCGGTGTTGTGTAAGTAGAGAGAAAGTTGTATATAAGAAATGTTGTGAAAGTACACATGATCAGATTAAATTTAGGTTTAATTAATTGGATTAAGTTTAGGTGACTGGAAGGAAGGTAATTCCCAGCTTTCTTTTTTTGTTTGTTTTTTTTGTTTTTGAGACTCTCTCTCCCACCCAGGCTGCAAATGTAAGTGGCCAGTCATGGGCTTCATTGCACCACTGATCAACACGAGAGCTTCAATCTGCTCCATTTCTGACCTGGGACAATGGACCATTCCTTAGGTTGCCTGGTGGTTCCACACTCCCTCAGGGCTCACCATATTGATGAAGGATTTAGTTTGGACACCCAATCAACCTCATCCTACTGCAGTCGCTGTCCTTTATGAGCAAAGCAGAATTTCAGTAGCTCAAAAGAAATAGGAGATATGCAAATTCAGAGACATCTCCACCAAAAATGTTCACGTGGACTATTTGTGCCCAATCTGTGATAGAACCTTCTGAGCTGATATTGGTCTCACCAGCCATAGCTGAACACATTGTACCTCGACCCCAACATAATGATGTCATTTTGGTCCTCTTTCAAGAGCAAAGGCCAGCAACTTTAACCAACCACAGCTCAGAATTCCTAAGCTCAAGAGAAACACCAGCCTCAGCTTCCTTAGGTGTAGGGGCTTCAGGGGTACCCCCCACCAAAATCCAGCTTTCCAACCTTCCCATTACTGTCAAGGAAATGACCCTCCTCCCAGGCACCTAAGCTGTAATCTTAAATGTCATCTTCGACTCCTCACTCTTGCTCATCCCATAGATCCAATCTGTTGGATTGGATGGCCTGGCACTGGCCATCTTCACTTCATTCCTAGACTATTGCAACATCTCCCCATTACAATCCATCTGCCACTAAGCTACCAAAATAGTTTTCCTAAAGCAAATCTAACCATGGCATTGCCCTACTCAATAAACTCCAGTGGCTTTCTGTTACCACTGGGGTTAAATATAAAATGCTTTTAATATAAATATAAAATGCATTTAAAGCCACTCACGACCTGGCCCTTTCCTACCTTTCCAGTATTCCTATACTTGACTCTCCTCCACAAACTACAATCCAGTTACACAGCATGTTTCTTGAATAGAACACTTCTCTCTGGACTTTGCACTGGCTGTCACCAATGCCTGGAATGCTCTCCATCCTCCACCTTCTGGCTCTCTAGGCTTCTTTCAGCACTCCTTCTGCTGGAGGCCTTTCCCCATTGCCCCAATTGCTAATGTCTTTTCTCGAAAACCACCTACTATCTACATCATGTTTGTACGTCATTATTTGCTCATTAAAATGTGAGCTCCTTGTGGGCAGAGGCCATGTTTTTGCCTTTCTTGACATCCCCAGCACTTAGCACAACTGCTGGCATGTAATAAGTGCTTAATAAATAGTTGTTGACTGCCTCATACTCTTCATCTTCACCCCAAATCCCACCCTTATACTAGAGAGTTTGCTGTGCTTTATTTATAGACTCTAACCTCCCCTCCATGGCCTCCTCCACTCTACCTAAGCTACACACAGAAAGGTATGGGGTGGGGTTCTTAATCTTGATCTTGCCTTCACTCCCATTTCCATAATCAAGTTCATTTATTCAATTTATTTATTATTAAATGAACTCAAGTTCATTTATTCAATCATAAACTCTTAACATTCCCTTTCTACCTTGCACACCTATACCTAGTCTTCATTAATCAGTACTTTCCCAGCTCATCACCTCTGCCTGGGCTTTATTTTCCTAATCGTATCCCTTTAATCAATCGGCAAGCATTTATTAAGTACCTACTTACTACATGCCAAGCACTGTACCAATGGGTTCAACTCTATACTATCCTCTATTCTCAAGGCTCTTGCTCCACTATCCTATCACCACTCAAAACCTTGAGAAACTCCGACCCTGGTTTCCTCCCACCATCCTTGTCCCTGGCTTCTACTCAAGTGCTGCTGAATAGAGCTGGAGAAAGTGATCCTGACTGGGTTCACTGCAAATTTATGTTATCTGTTATAAATCTTTACTGACTCTAAGTTTCCCATAGTAGTAAAAGCCCATCTATTCCATGCACATTTTTGTCTCTTTCTATATAGCGGCAAGACCTGGAATACCACTGTCCCAGAAGAACTAAAGATAAGTCCCTTACAAGGGGCAAAGGAAAGGAAAATGGGGTGGGGATTATGAGCCAAATGCAACATTTAACAATGAGGAACTCTGAAAAATAAACCTAAATATGTCATCAAAGAATTGTAAGATAGAAAGAAAAGATGTACTAGTCCTATGGTGAAAGCTAGAGATGACAGGTATATATGGTCAGAGTGTTCCACTGGTGCCTTCATTATGTCGGGAAGAATCAAGAAAGAGCTCCCTTGTGGCAAAATTTTGGGAGAACTTAGATGAAAGTTGCACAGGTTGGGCAGGCATGGATAAATTTTAATCTATGCCATTGAAGGGAACTCCAAATCAATGAGATCCTAGATTTGAGTGATTTTAGTAGGGCCTTGACTGAAACAAGACTATCATCTTAATTTTCCCCAATTGATTATCTAGTCTACCATTTATAATGGCTACCCCAAACTTTCTCTCATCTCAGGATACCTGCAACAAACAACCTGCAACCTTCTCTTAACCCTCACAGCTGAGTACTTCACTTCATAGTTTACTAAGAATATAAAAACCATTCACTGTGGGCTCTCTCTTTTTACCTTCTCTATATCTCACAACCCTTTGACACCCCCTCCCTGATTTCTCCTTCTTTACTTCAGTCTCTGAAGAACAGGTGGCTCTTCTTATCACCAAATACAACTCTCTTACCTATAACCCATGATTCCATACCCTCCCATCCTCTCTGATTGTCCCAAATATCATCTCCCCTTTCTTCCTGTTGTTCAGTTAGCTTTTCCTTTAAGTACTTAAGTTCTAAGTGGCAAACCATTCCAGTATCTTTGCCAGGAAAATCTCAAATGGAGTCACGAAGAGTCAGACATGACTGAAAAGACTGAACGACGACAATAGCTTAAGTTCTGTGCCATTTAATATGTGAGCATATATATTTGATACTGGTATAGTTTCATTACTTACCGTACCTTAAGCATAACATGGTTTTGTGGCTTCTCCCTTTTTAAACAATACCTGGTTTTTACCTTCACCTTGTCCAAAATAAAAATTAACACCTGACTTTTTTTTGGATTCACCTGATACAGAGAAATTCTATTCTAGTACTATGTTTCATTCTGTGTGAATCTTTCTGTTCATAGTTTCAGCATGGTTTTGTGTGATCCTGGCTGTGATTTCTTGTTAGTTGAATCCTTTTTGGCCATTTTTAGTATGTTTTCTCTTTGACATGGAAGATCTGGACTTATGATAGTTCGTGTCCAAAATGTTTTCAATTTGGGGTTTCTTTCTAGAACTGGCCATTGTTTTGTTTTTCTAAAATTTCACTCTGCCAACTGCTTCTAATAATTTGGAGCAGTATTTCTTTTCTTGAAATATAGTACCCAGGCTTTTTGGTTTATCCATGTTTTGGGGGGAGTCTGAATATTCTTGTCTCTACTCAACATGTTTTTAAGGCGGTTGTTTTTGATAGTAGCTACCTCACATAACCTTCTAATTTTTCAGTCTTTTGATTTTGTTCTACTATTTCTTGTCTCACTGAATCACTGAGTTCTTTTTGTTTCATTCTGTTTTTTGAGGTATCCACTACTTGGATGGGGTTTCTACTTTCTCTTATAAGCCGTTTATTCTTCTTCCTCAAGAGCTCTAATTTCACTTTTGAAATTCTCTTGCTTCATTTATTCCATATACTCTTGGATTCCTTGTGGCCAAACTGTTCTTTCTTATTAGGTTCTACCTCTACTTCTTGTGGAATTATAGTTATCTTCTTGGTTTGCCTCTTGGGCTTCTCTTAACCCATAATATTTTCACTGTATTAGGAGTTTTCTTTTGTTTACTTATGTTTCCAGCCTCAATTCCTAGATGAGGACTTTGTACCAGGACTAATTTTGCCTCCCACCTGGGATGGGTGGATCCAGGTACTGTATCCACTACAATCTGGTAGGTAATGCTACTGCTCTGCTGCAGTTCTGGTTGGGATGATTAAGTCTTCATCCTCCTTCATGTCTTCTTCTGCAATCCTGGTCAGGTGAAGGACGGTGCCTAGAGCTTAGACCAAGCTCCATCTTTTGCTTCAATCTCTGTCTTCTACCTGTCTTCTAGAAGCCCAGCTCAGGGGCTGACCTCTTCCCTAACTCTGTATCTCCTTACCCAATCCCCTATAGGGAACTGGCCTTATCTTCTGCTGCAACATTGGAAATCATATTGGCTTTAGGCCTCCTGGAGGACCCTGAGGCACAGATTTCCCAGGGGTCTTAACACTACTGTCTCCTTAATTAATCACCTCATGGGGGTTGCCTTTGTCCCTTGGGGTAGGCCTAGACCTAAGATCTCACTATCTTCTGGTTCCCTCTATAGCAGGTCGCCACTGGCTTCATTGTATTGTGATTCCTAAAAGTGGTACCATTGGGCTTATCCTACCTCTATTTCTAGCCCAGTCACCTACCATCAGCTGGTTTTGTCCCTGCTGCAGCTCTGACAGGTGGGACCCAAGATCCTGCTGGCATCAGGTGTCCCTGAGGGGCTTTTTATCAAAATGCCCATAAGTTTCCAGTCATCTTCTTGTGCAGTCCTAGACTGGATGGAAGAGCTGACTTACTGAACCTTTGCTTTGTCTGGTCACTCTCCCCCATCTTTGATGGGTTGTTTCTTAGGTGAGCAGGGTTTAGCTAGACCCCTTTGTATCACCATCTTTACTAAACATCCTAATGGGTCTTTTTTCCATCTTTATCCTTTGTCAGACTCTCTGTAGTATGTAATACTATTGACTACATACCACTAACCACTCTCTCCTCCTGAATACTCTTTCTAGCTTTTCATGATAGTGATCTTTCTTGATTTTTCTATTACTTGCCTAACCACTTATTCTCAGTCACTTTTGCTGGATTATCATCCATATCATACAACCTAAATATGGGTAAACGCCAAAGCTCTGTCCTAGGCCCTTTTTTAAAAAAAAAATCTCTCCATACTGTCTTATAACCCTTGATAAGATACCCTAAGGACCCCTGGGCCTTACTTTTTGCCCTGTGGCTTCACCCCAAAGCCCATTGGGTCTTTCCATTCATTTGATGGCTAGACCTTCTGATATGCTTTGTTGGCCCCCTTAGAATGTGAATTCCTTGAAAGCAGGGATTGTCTCCCTTTTCTATTTGTATTCTGAGTGTTTATGACAATGCTTATCACATAGCAAGGACCCATATATCTCCTGAGTTCTAGTTGCCCGTCTCCAACTGTCTGTTGGACATTTTGAACTTGATGTTGGCATCTCAAGCCAAATGTGTCCAACACAGAACTCATTACCTCCCCTCCCCCAAGCTCATCCCTGTTCCAAACTTCTCTATTTCTCTCTAGCTTTCCAGTCACCCTGACTCACAACCTTGGTGTCCTGCTCAACTCCTCACCTTTCCTTACCTGGCATATTTCTGCCTTTACAACATCTGGTTTTCTCATTGTTGCTTATATAGAGCACTCCCTCTGCCATTTCCACAGCCTTTCAATGGTTGTTCTCTAAATGGGTAATGTGCTATTTCTTCACCTCTGCCCCTCAGAGTCCATACCCCCTTCAAATCTCACCTCTGATGCCACTTTCTACATGAAGCTTTTGCTGACAACCCAGTTGCTAGTGCCTTTGATCTACAGTTATCTTGTATTTATTGCATATGTATGTGTTGTTTCTCCTAGATAGATTGCAAGCTCTTTCAGGGCAAGAACTATTTCACTTTTATATTTGCATTTGTTTTTTCAATAAATGTATGTTGATATATTCATTGTCTGATTAACCCGATGGAAAGGCATCCAACTAGCACATCATTGCCACAAAATGCTAAATAGTTGTAAAAGTATACACAAATGCTCTTTTGGAAACAAAAGTATTGACATTATATGAAGGAAGCTAGGTGGTGCAATAGATAGAGAGCCAGGCTTGAAGTCAGGAAGACCTGAGTTCAAGTGTTGCCTCAGACACTTACTAGCTGTGCCCCTGGGTAAATCACTTAAGCCTGTTTGTCTCATTTTTCTCATCTGTAAAATGAGCTTGAGAAGGAAATGGCAAACCACTCCAGTATCTTTGCTAAGATAACCCCAAATGGGGTCACAAAAAGTTGGACATGACTGAAACAACTTAACAAAAAATAATGTTATAGCGGTATCTCTTCTTTTTGTGGATCAGGAAGAAATGCTCTTAGGCAAAATAATAAATGTCAATGCTGGATAAATCACAAAGGTTAAAGTTATCAAAGAAAAAAAATTCATACTTATTACTTTAAAACCTGTGCACTATATATAATTTAAGAATTGGTCGATTAAATTATGAAAAAGCCACTTTAGGAAAAGCAAAAAAAAAAAATGTATTACCCTGGAATCTGCCTTCAGTTCTTGTATGTAAACTTTCCTCCTTTGATTTGCTTTTTTATCTTCCACAACAATTTCTCGCCAATTTTTGCTTACTCTCCAAACACTATAACAAAAAGAGAAATCTTTAAATTATAAGAAGTCCACGGAATTGAAATTTAACTTAAAGTTATTCTAGAATCAGTATCTTAGCTGCTTTAGTCTTCTACAATGCATATTACAAATTTTATATGAAGAAAGAAATGCTCTTTCCTAAAATTTTGTATCGCTGTTACAACAGCTGATATTTTATATAATGATTCATTGTTTACAAAGTTCTTTATATGTACTATCTTATTTGATCCTCAACACCCTATGAAGTACTAGAGATTTTTATCTCCATTTTACAAAGGGAGAAACTGAGTTTCAGAGAAGTGAAGTGACTAACTTGCCCAGGGTCACTCAATGGTTAAGTGTCGAAGGTGGGATATGAACCCAGGTCTCTCCTCAAAGTTCCTCACTATTTTCATTAGCTCACTGCCATGAGAAGGTATATATATTGGGAAAATAGCATAGCAATACCATCTAGACAAGACAGCATAATTCAAAGTGACTATTTATAAACTTGATACTCTGTTTAAAATAGTTGATAACAATGGTATATCATTCTGTATTAGCTATTATATGCTCTAAGAACAGGGACTGTTTTGCTTTCCTGGTTGTATCTGCACTGCTAGCACTTGATGCTCCACAGACAGCACTTCATAAAAGCTTCATTCATTCAATTTGTATGGAACTAGCTAACAAAGTCTATTGTTTGGACAAGAAGATGGTATTAGATTTAGCTGGCAGGCATGGTCTTCCCAGCTGGACCTCACAGGGTATCTTTGCCGTGATGGCAGTTACCAGGAAGTAGGATTGCAAGCACTGAAACCTTATTTTTTTAAGTTTACCTAGGTGTTATCAGGCCCTGGAGTTCCGATTGATGCTGGCCAAACTTCCAAAGGAATAATTGACAAAAGAGAATTCCAACCTATTAATTACTATAAGAAATAAATCTGCCAAGTAGAGAACACTTATTGGTACCTCATCGATACATTTTCTTCTTAATAAATAGATAACATTTATATAGCATTTTTCATACACTACTTCATTGGATCTTCACAATGGCACTGGAAGGTGGTCATTATTATGATCCCTGTTTTATGATGAGGAAGCTGAGGCTGAATAAGGTTGAGTGACTTGTCTAGTCTCACATAGCTAATAAGTAACAAGTAGGATTTGAACAATGGTCTTCCTGACATTGAATCCAGAATTCTATCCACTACAACGCCTGCTGCCTAATAAGAAAATGCTGTTTTTCATTTGGAGGTGAGTCTCCACTTGGCAGAGATATTTCTCAAGGTGAATTAATTAAATTCTGTTTTATAAACTAGTCTCTTGGGAGTTTGGCTAGTGTAAAAAGAATCAGTATAGCATAGTGGATATAGGGCTGGCCTTAGAGTGATGAAGACCAGAGTTTAAGGTCTCTGATGCAAACTAATTGTGGAACCATGGACAAATCACTTAACCTTTCAGTGCCCCAGCTACCTCTCTAAAATGATAAATTATGGAACTGCTAATTGGCATTGATGGAAAGAGTTTGCATAGAGGGAGTTTCTTACACCAATGAAATAACAACAATAAAGAAGTAAGTCTACTTGGAAAATATCAAATGTCATCATCATCATCAAATATCATCAAAGTAGCATCGGAAGGTTTTTGGAATATCTGCTATGGAATTTTTTCAAGGACTTAAATTTAGCCATTTGAACACTTAAAAAAACACATTATTTACCTTTTAGAAAGGAAAGATTTGTCCATTAATGAAACCTACAATTCATCAAAAAATATGAAACATCTTTTGTTTAGTTACTCTCCAAATATCAGGGGAAGGGGTCACAATATGCTTATACGTAGTGAAGAGACACACTTGTAAGTTCATTTCAATAACAGACTAGTGAACACACATTTGTATGCTCAAAGAAAATGAGACACAGCTTCTACATTCAGTAAACTGAGAATACCATGTACCAAAACTCCTGGTTTAACAGTATTAGCCAATTTTACAATCAATCCATAAGGGCTCAATATTAAAGGAAAAAAGAATAATTTTAGGACAGGCAGTTGCTTCCTTATGAATAATTTAGATTGTTATTTGTTAGGGAGAAAGTCAGAATCATGCCAATAATTGTGGATACTAGTCCCCACTGGGACCACCCTCGGCTCTTTTTTCTCCCTCCAAATTGGGAGGTCATTTTCTACCTAAGAAGGACTGAGGAGTACAGGAAAGGGTTGATTGATAAAAGCCTTTTCTGTTTGTAAAGTGGTCTCCTTGTGATATTTGAATTGGCAATATTACTTAAATTTTAGTTGTTGTGTCTTCTTCAGTTAACGTAGTAAAAAGAGGTGATTTATGTTCACATCTCAACTCCGCTACTTGCTACCTGCATGACCTTGGATAAGTCACTTAACCACTCTGTGACTCAGTTTCCTTAGCTGTAAAATGAAAGGGTTGGACCATATGATCTTTAATGCCCATTCCAATTCTATGTCTATGAATCTAACATTACACTTCAGCAGAGCAAGTAATATGTACCTCATAATGAACAGGATTGGTCTCTCTAAAGAAGGGAACAGAAAGTGGCCCATCAATAGGTAAGGGGTCAATATGAGTGTCACCATGGCTATTCCAATTGTGTTGATTCTCTTTTAGTATACCAAGTTGTAGGTACCAGAGGGAACGTACTTCCAAATCATGTCATGGAATGTAGACAACTGGAAATATGCCACAGACTGGGGATCACATCATTGGAAAAGGAATGACTAGAAACTAGTCAGAAAAGTAGATGGCGGGCTCCTTTCTAGCCCTTATGTAAATGCCTCAGCTTTTTCTTTTTCTTTTTCCCGCTCCTTTAATTATCAATAATTAATGTAGTTATTCCACATTTTGTGCCTTAAAAAATATAGGCAAACAAGTCAGGGTGGTGCTTAATTATACAATGTTGTTGTCGTTCAGTTGCGTCTGACTTTTTGAGACCCCATTTGGATTTATTTTTTAGCAGAGATACTGGAGTGGTTTGCCATTTCCTTCCCTATCTCATTTTACAGATGAGAAACTGAGGCAAACAGGGTTAAATGACTTGCCCAGGGTTATACAGCTAGGGAGAGTCTGAGGCAAGATAGGAACTCAGGAAGATCTGGTGCTCTACCCATTGCACCACCTACCTGTCCTCAATTATACAATACTTTACGCATAGCCCATCCAGTGACTTATTCCCTTTTTCTCTTATCCTTATACAATCTGTGCTCAGTGGTTTTATTATTAATAATAGTTACAACTAACTTTCACATGGTGCCTTAATGTTTACAACATACTCCTTGCACATCATCTCACTTGATTCTCACAACAGCCCTGTAATTTAGAGTACTAAATAATAAATGAGATAAAATAAGTGACGCTTGGGAGAGTTCGGTGATAATTACACAGCTCCTCAGTGTCAGAGGGAAGATTTGAACTCAGATCTACCTGTCTTCAGGTTCAGCACTCTCTCTACTGCATCCTGCCCACTCCTAAGTTTTAAGACTGGAAAAGAAAGGAGAGTAAGCTGTACATAAAAGAGACTTGCAGTTTCATGAGTCTACTATGAATATGCAAATGCCCCTTCCATTTGGGTTTGTTAAGTTCAGAAAAAAAAACTCATTAAGACTGAAAGGATAGTTGAAAGAACAGCTAGTCTGGGAATTAGGAGATCTGTATTCTAGTACTGGCTCTGCCATTTATTAGTGGGTGACTTGATTTTAACTCCTCTGATCTCATTGGTGAAATAAGGTTAATCTATCCATGAGCTAGCATGCAGGCTACTGTGAGGCTCAAATAATAAAGAACAATATAAATGTCAACAACTACTACTGTTATTCCATTATGAAAATAAGTATCATCTGTGCTCTAGGAATTCCCCTGACCAAGATAAGTGGGAGAGATCTGAGGTTGTAGGGAAGAGAAATGTGACATAGTTTACCCATTAGTGGCAATTCTTTGTGGGGTTGGGGGGTGGTATTAACGACTATTTGAAAAACAGACCCAACCTCTGAGAACGAGGAGTTCTGGAAAATTAACCCAGAACTTCTGTAAAGCAATGGCTGGGAGATATGGGAAAGCCACTGAACCCTCTTTTTTATCAAGAAAGAAATTTAATTTTTTTCCTCTAGTATACATACTAGTCCTGTAAGAAACTTTACTTCTGTTGCTGTATCTCTTTTCCTTGAGGGAAATGACTATTAATAACCAATGATTTGAGGAGATCCAGAGTTCTTCTTTTTCTGAAGTCCTCATTTCAAGGCTCAACCATAGGACCAATGAGAGTAGAAAAGATTAACATTCTCCTCAATCTAGATATTGCTACTCTACCCCTTACGAAGAATTTAAACTAAAGTCAACCCCTCCCCCCATAATGTTCTATTCAGGCTTGGGTGGGGGATATAGATTCTTTGTCTAGGTTTCCCCAGGTTGGGGGTAATCAAAGTCACATCCCCTAGCCCCTCATTAGAATAGGTCCACCTCTCATCATAATATTCATTCTCTTAGTAACCAATCAGAGTTGATTGCTACCCTCAGGAACACCCATTGTTCCAAGGGCATATAAACGGTGAGCCCACATCCATGATTTATCTTTGGTCCAAGAGAGATGTCCAAATGACCATTCCTTTTACAATAATATGCTAGCATATTAATAAAATGATTAATTATCCAGAAACTATGTCTCTCTAACTTTTTAAACATCACATCCTATTATCCTTCAATTCTTTGAAATCCTAAGATGCTGATAAAATACTATTGTTGGGTAAACAATAGAAAAATTCTTATTTTTTCAGTTAGTGAACATTTAATTAAAGCTAATCCTAAGAAAACAGATTCAGAGTTGAAAGGCTTCTTAAAAGGTCATATTAGTCCAACATCCACATTTCACCATTAAGGAAGTCTTTAGATAACCTATTTTCTGTCACATACCTCACATTTTACCCTAAGCATGTTGTCTTCTCTCCATGACTACCTATCCTGATTTATATTATTTGATAAGTGTCAATCAAATATGGTCATATTTAATGTTGGAGAAAGACAATTTGATAACAGTATATACACTGTAAAGGACAATAAATCAATAACTAAACAGTTTTGTTGGAACAAAGTTTTCTATGTTGAAAATTCCAAGTTTAAATTCTAGCAAGTCTCTTTCCAACTGGTAAAATAGATATACTTACCATCTGGAAAAAGTCTCTTTTGCCTTTCTTCAAAAGCACTTTTGCCTAGTAGGAAATTTACTAACAATCTCCAAAGAGAAGCTTGTCCAAAATGTTTGGATGGCTCGAATTTAAAATCTCAAAAGTTGAGATGATGCAAAATGTGGAAAAATAGAAAACCTCATTTACACAAATTTACTAATTACAAATAACAATGAAAGGGCAGCTTGATGTGATAATCTTTTTCATTTCTTACCTGCATAGATTTTCCACTGTCAAGGCATCTAATACCATAGCAAGAATATGCTTTAAGTTTCTAAATTTTAATTCTGTTAAGATGTCCAGTTTTTCCAGGCCCATCTTCTTGCCAATAAGTCCTGCAAGCACATATTCCAATAAGGATGCCTCTCCCCCCTCAGCATCCTTTAGGCAGCTTTGTACACCTGTTTGCTGAAATCTTTTCCTTTTGCTTTTCATGATGATCTCATGGACCAGTTGTAAAGCAGGTGTCTTTGATAAATCCTTAAGAACTAAAATCGAATCTCCACTGTTATTATCAATCTGTTCATTTGGAGAAATGCTAGAAGCTGCTGCTATTTTCGCTTTAAAGCCAGAATTCACAAAAGGCTTATCTTCTTCTGTTTCAGACTGTGAACTACGCTCCCGAAGCGTGGACAATCTTCTCACTCTTCCTACATTTTTGGGCTTTCTCTTTGTGCCCAAAGTCCTCTCAGTCCCCAGGGATTTCTGCAATAGTTCTTGAAAAGAACCCTCATGGTTGGAAAAGGAATCTTGTGACTTATCCAGACCTAGTGAATTAAAACCACTGTCTTTGGGTGTGGAAATATTATCTATCACCTCAGCTGGGCTATAACTACAAAACTTAATGTTTGCTACCAGGTTACTGATTGGGGTTACAAATACATCCTCATTTGTCTCACAGAGCGCTTCACAAGAAGATGATCCCAGCAGCTCGGGGCCTCTAGTCTCTCCATTAATACTTAAAATGCTATCGCCAAAATCGTTGGTGAGAGCATCTGTACAGCTGCTTCCCTGAATTGGAGAGATGCACTCAACTTCAAATAGGCTACAATCACTTTTGGAATCATCAATTGTGGATGTTTTATGCTGAGAAAAAGAAAGTCTTGATTTTTGGCCATTGGAAGGGGCTTCATCTGCTTTCAAAGTACTAGTGGCTACAGGAGTGAAAATGGTTTGTTGTGGGGACTCCAAAGGCCTTTTTGAAGCTCTTTCTTCAAAACTGAGGAGTTGGCTCACGGGCAGTGTCTTTGCACAGCTTCCTAAAGAACAGTTTTGTTTATCAAAGTGTTCTGTATCCTCTCTTGAAACAATATTTGTTATATTCAACCTTCTACGGAAAAATGTTTTCTTCCTAGTTACTTTTGGAGTTTCACAAAGCTCTGGAACTTCATTCACCTCTTTCCTAAAAATAGAGCTAGAGTTTTTATTTTCAGTGGGAGAGTCCGCAGAACAGGTGAAACCCAGACTAGAATTTTCAGAGTATTCCTGTGTGGATGATAAGCCTTTTGTATTTTTTTCTATATTTTCCACATCAGTATAGTCAAAGCTGGAAGCCTTCAGAGAGTCACTGTAGCCGCTATCTTGAAATGAAGATGTGGATGAGAAGCCTCCAAAGCTGGAGTACTTGAAGCTGACATTGGGAGATTCCACCCCATTTCTTAAAGTGACACTAGTTTCGATGGAGGGACTGTCTGACATCTTTAGATTCTTGATTTCTGTAAATTCAAAACAAATTTTACCTCCAAAATGACTGACCAAGTTCTTCCTATGACATGTGGCTATTAATCGTAAGTTATATAAAATTACTCTAAAACTATGATAGAGCAACATCATTAAAATGTAATAGCACATATAATAGAGTAAAAATACTTCATAGCAGTGGAATATGTAGCATCTATAGGTTTTAAACAATAACAATAGCAAATATTTATATAATGCTCTAAGGTTTACAAAGCATTTTACATATATTATCTCATTTTTTTTCCTCACAACAACCCTGTGGGGTAGATGCTGTTATTAGCCTTATTTTATAGACGAGGATTGAGACAGACAGAAGGTAAGTGACTTGCCCAGAGTCACACAATTAGTAAGCATCTGATACTGGATTTGAATTGAGGTCTTTCTGACTCCAAGTCCAGAACTCTATCCACTGCACCTCTCTGCCACTTCTAATCACCAAATATCCATGTTCATCAGAAAGGGTATCAAATATTACTTTCAAAATGTAAATGACAACCTAAAAACTAAAATTTCTAAGGACTACATTCTCTCAATCAGGCTACCTATCTGGAGGTCTAAAAAACTAGTCATAAATACTTTTTTGAAAAATATTTACACATGGAAAATAAACCTTGATAGTATCATTTTTAAACAAAAAGGGAAAGTTAATTTTCTTACTTTTCTTATGATTATGATGAGACTGAGACATACGTGTGACTTTTTACTACGGTCTCTTGTTTGTCCTGGAGCAACCAGTGATTTCTACCCACTGAATTCTTTACTTACACTTTTGGAGTGTGAGAGTAGCTGCTTTTGAACAAAAAACTACTCTGTACCTATATGATGAATCTTACTTCTTAGAAAAATGTGCAAAGGAATCAAGCTGCTATTATTGATGACAAAAGATCCCAGAAGACGGGCTATATAACCCTCAGGATATTAATTTTGGTGGCTTCAGATACAGGATGTCCCCAAAGCCATAGGACAGTCTTAAGCTTTAATAGTACTAAGATGACACCCTGTACATATAAGTATATGTCATATAAATGAAGGAGAAATTAAAAGCTGGGACACTGTTCATAAACCATTGTAATTTAGGTCCAGAAGTACTATACTGTAGACAATTTGAGCCTCCTCACCCTCAGGCCTTTACTCAAGTTATTTTCTTTGCTTGGAAGGTCCTTCATCCCCTTTGCTTCTTGAAGCTGTGCACAATTTTCATGTTATAGCCCATGTGCCACATACTCCATAAAGTCTTTTGTGATTTCCTTCCATTCCTTATTTCTTCTCACCCCACCTACCTGACTTCCCACAGTACTTTAGCTCATAATTCTCTGATCCACTTATGTAATTTATACAGTTGTTTGTATTTAAATCTCTTCTCCCTGCTAGATTGTAAAGCCTCAGGATGCAAAGACTACATCTTGTTTAAACTCCATATCTTTATTCAGCACCTATATGGTGCTCTACACACAGCATCTGTTATTGTTGTTCATCCTTTGTTAGAGGGGGACTGATGACATCACAGGGGTGATGTCCTGACTTAGATTTAAGTGAGGCAGAGCTGCACAAAGACATCCTCACTCTCTCCTCCAGAGTCATCTAGAGTCCAGTGGCAAGACAAAAGTTAAGGTAACTGGTGATGGCCCAGGATCACACAGTATCTAACAAATAAAGGGAACCTTTTCCCAACTCTTTTTAATTCCAGTGCCTTACCATTCTTAATTACTTCCAATTCATCCTGTATATAGCTTGTTTGTATTTATGTATTTGTTTTCTCCCCCATTAGACTGTGAGCTTCTTGAGAGCAGGGATTATTTTTTGTGCTTAGCAGAGTTCCTGGCACATAGGATAAATATTAATACTTATTATTAATTATATTAATATTTAGTAATATAAACATTAATTTATAATTTACACTAATAGATAAAATATAAATATAATAAATATTTATTAATCGATAAACGTTTGTTGAAAGAATGAGTTTTATACCATTGGTTTCTAACTTTTAAAATATGAGCACAGATTTTAACAACAAAAAATTCCAAGTACCTCCACAAAATAGCTGTATTAGTAATATCTGTTCATTGATACAAATTTGTGAACTCCTTGCAATAGTTACGTGGTCCTCTACAGGTCCTTTGCTCATGAGTTGGGAACCACTATTTTCTATATTTAGCAAGTTATGTTTACTTTCTTGCTTATACATCTTTTCACAGATGAATTTCAACACAAAGGCCCTGAGTTTAGAGTTAGGAGAGTTTAAATGCTAAGGATTGTAAAGGTTTAGACAAGAACCTGGAGACCAAAAGGGCACAGGTAGTATTTTCATCACCATTGGCAATCAAAAGCATGATCTTCAGGGGGAAAAAAAGAGATTCAGGAAGTGAATAACTAATGAAGAAAATAGAGTCTAAGAATGAGATCTGGTTTCTGGAACATACCTTAAAATATTGGAATGTCAGGGTCCTGGCCAGGAATAAAGTATATCTGATCAGGAATGGTAAGAATTTGTCTGGAGGGGGTGGAGCCAAGATGGCAGCTGGAAAGCAGGGACTAGCATGAGCTCCCCGCCAAGTCCCTCCAAAAACCTATAAAAAATGGCTTTGAACCAATTCTAGAACTGCAGAACCCACAGGGTAGCAGAGGGAAGCAGGCCTCTAGCCCAGGACAACCTGGATAGTCTCTGGCTAAGGCCTATCCCGCAGGGAGCTGGGAGCAGAGGGGAGCGGAGCCCAGCGTGGGCGGCACAGAGCCCAGTGTGGGCGGCACAGACCAACAAGACCAGGAGCCGGGCGGAGCGTGCCCTAGCGCCCTGAATCAGTGAGCTGCAGCAGTTACCAGACTTCTCAACCCACAAACACCAAAGACAACAGAGTAGGTTAGTAGGAAAAGCTGCTGGGGACAGGGAGTTGAGGTTCAGCCACCAGCCCTGGGGGCAGCGGAGGTGGGGCAGCTACAGAACTACAGCTGCAGTTGCTTCTGGCCCCAGGCCCACCTGGTGGGAGGAATTAAGTGGTAGATCAGAGCAATAGTAAAGAGCCTGCTGAAGATCTAAGTCCAGTCCAGATTGGGGGTTCTTGGGGAAGAAGGAGTGCTGGTGAGGCAGAGCTGGCGCATTCCCCCAAGCTTGGAACATAGAACTCTTTAGTCTACAAGCAGTCATACCCTGCTGAAAAACTCAACGGTCAAGTGAGTCGGCTGGGAACATGGCCAGGCAGTGAAAACGCACCCAGAATCAATCTCAGACTCTGGAATCCTTCTTTGGTGACAAAGAAGACCAAAACATATAGCCAGAAGAAGTCAACAAAGTCAAAAAGCCTACAACAAAAGCCTCCAAGAAAAACATGAACTGGTCTCAGGCCATGGAAGAGCTCAAAAAGGATTTGGAAAAGCAAGTTAGAGAAGTAGAGGAAAAATTGGGAAGAGAAATGAGAAGGATGAGAGAAAACCATGAAAAACAAGTCAATGACTTGCTAAAGGAGACCCAAAAAAATACTGAAAAATATACTGAAGA
>CM053622.1:129533906-129648906 GCA_028646595.1 Phalanger gymnotis | reverse complement strand
TGTCATAGTGAAGGAATATGCATCCTAGATTTGGGGGAAGCAGATTTCAAATGTTCAGAGAAAGGATAGAATCCCATGGACTAAAATTCTTTAGAGGAAGTCAGTTGTAATAATAGCTATTAAAACTTTAAACTGCACTTTTGGTATACCCTTTATATAAGCACATACAGCATATTAACAAAACAAATATTTTGTTTGTTCAGTTGTTTCAGTCCTATCTGACTCTTTGTGATCCTATTTGGGGTTTTCTTGGCAAAGGTATTGGAATGGTTTGCCATTTCGTTCTCTGGTTCACTTTACAGATAAGAAAACTGAGACAAACAGGATCAAGTGACTTACCCAGGGTCACACAGTTAGTATGTGTCTGAGGCCAGATTTGAATTCAGGAAGATGAGTCTTCCTGACCCTAGACCTGGCACTTGAGCACTGCTAAATATAGGGTAGTTAAGGAAGATGGGTGCTAGCAGTCAACCTCCCAGTCTTTTCTGATACTCAGGCATTAAAGCTTCCTAACATCAGCTGTCCTTTACGTTGTACATATTGTGTATTTCCTAGCAGTGTTCTGTATATGTCTTTTAAAAATCTAAATTGGTGGTGAGTTTCCTTGTGCATCCACATTTGTCGCTTTAGGTAATCCCTCCTTTTCCTCCTCATTGGAATAATTCTCTGTCTTTGTGGCCACAGAATTTCATTCCCATAAGTTTCCCATTCTTCCTGGGCTGACTTCCCCTGTAGAATTTTAAATTTATTTAAACAACTTTAAGTTATTAAAGCTAAAAACTTCAGTAAGGCTTTCTGGACATGCTGTATGTCTACAACGTCCTTGATGGGCTCATCGAGAGTAGGGACTGTTTCTTTTTTTGTATTTGCATCTTTGGTGCCTAGCACAGTATCTGGCACACCAGCAGATTTTGAATAAATGTTTTCTGGTTGATTGATTTTTGTTAATAAAGACATGTATGAAGTTTAGTATTATATGTGTTATTTAATATAATATGTATAAGCTTAATGCAAAGGTATACATAGAACCTATATTGGATTACATGCCATCTTGGGGCAGGGAAGAGAGGGAGGGGGAGAAAATTTGGAACTCACAAACTTGTGGAACTGAGTATTGTAAACTAAAAATAAAACATAAATTTAAAAAAAAGGCATGCATAGAAGATAGAATAATAAAAGCTGACGGTGCTTTAACTTTTACAAAGCACTTTTATATACATGGTCATATGTGTTCCTCACAACAACCCTACAAAGTATGATGGGCATTATTATTCTCATTTTATAGATGAATAAACTGAGGCTCAAAGTGGAGAAAAAAGGACAAGTAACCTAGGAGGAATGCAAAAGGATCACATGTTTTTGTTGGAATAGTTTCGGAAGCTCTTAAAGCCCAGAATAAGCTGAGGCAGGTGAGAAGAGCTAATGAGACCAGAAAAGAGTTTTTAACTATATTATAGAAAAGTAGACATAGGAAATAGGATGACTGCTCTAGGAGATGGAACAATGAAGAAGGACACTCAAAGAGGGCAGAGACACTCAATTTTTCCAGGGCTCCTATTATCTCTGCCAAAGAGAGTGATCTAGGGACTGGGAAAAAAGAACCCTCAAAATGGAAAATAGGGAGTTGGCATCCAAGATAAGTTACAAGATAGTAAGTCACACTTGTGTGCTCAAGTCACCGTACCAAGAAGCGGTACATCCCTGGAAACTGGAAAAATTAGCCAAGGTTATTGTGGACTCTTCTGATCAACGCGGAGTCTTATAATCAATGATCTTGAAAAGATTTAAAGAATAAAAAAGTGTCCTGGAACTGGAGAAGGGCAAGTGTAGTTGTGATTTTCATAAGAAGGAAGAAGAAAGTGTAATTTGAAAACCATAGGCAAGTGAACTTGACCTCTGATTGGTGCCAAAATCCTAGAGGTGTTACTAAAACAATGGTGAGTTAACATCTGGAATTACAAAGAGCTTTTATGGCTTCCTCAAAAGAAGAATTCATCTCATTTCTTTTTTTTTTGACAGGGTTATGAAGTGGGTAGAGATCAGGAGAATATTGTAGTGATAGCTTACTTAGATTTTAAACAATGGTTTAGATTTTAACGAAGCATTTGACAAAGTTCCTCCTGCTAGTCTTAGAGAAAGAATAGAGAGACATGGACTAGATGAGTTCATACTTTGGTACATTCTCAAATGGTTAAGTGGGGGGACTCAGAGAATGGCCATTAATTGTTTGAAAGAGGCCCCAGAAGAGTGTCAGAGAGATAAGGGTTTGGTCCAATACTTGTTTATAATACTTTTTTATTGATGATATGAAGAAAGGGATAGGGGGCATGCTTATAAAATGTGCATAAAATTGGGAGGGATAGATAACACACTGGATGACAGTCAAGATATTTTTGTTTTTTAAATCTCAAAGGCTAGAACTTTGGGTTGAATCTGAATAATCAATAGTCTATAAACATTGATTATGTACCTACTATATGCCAGACACTGTGGTAAGTGGCGGGTTCACTTCACATATGTAAGAAAAGAAGTATTTTATCTAAAAATTTAAGATCATATTTTGGCTAAATGCTGTCATATGTATGTGTGCATGTGTGTATACATATATACATATGTGTGTATGTATATATGTATCATATGCTCAAATATACATATATATATCTCTACAGACACATATATCCGCACATGCACACACATACTCTACCCTGGTCACATTGTGTTCTTAGATGCCACATTTTAGGAAGGACATTGGATTGATAATCTGGAAAGACAGGGGCAACCAGTAGTGTGAAAGGCTTTGAAATTATGCCATATGAGGATTGTTTGAAAGAATTGGAGGTGAAAATAAGAGTTAGGGGCAACCCAATGACTGTCCTCAAGTATCTGAAAGGCTGTCAAATGAAAGAGGTATTATCCCAGTTCTGCTTGGCACCAGAAGGAAGAACTAGATGAAATAGTAAAGAGGCAGATTTAGGCATGATGTGAAGAAAAATTTCTTAACAATTAGAGCCATCAAAAATGGAATGGGCTGCTTCAGAGGGCAGCAAGGTCTCCACCACTAGAGATCTTCCACTGAGGCTAAAGGACCATGCTGGGAGAGGTTGTAGAGAATTTTCTTCTTCAGATATGAGCTACAGAAGATGGTGCGTCCAACTCGGAGATCCTGGGATACTTACTACCTGTATGATCTTGGGCAAATCACTTTGGATCTTGGGGCTTCGGTTTCTTCACCTGTAAAATGAGGGGAATGAACTACTGTAATCTTTTTTCATATTTCAGTAACTGTATTTCAATATATTTTATTTCCTTTGTAACCCTATGTGTTTTATTTTATGTATTTAGAGGTGCATTGATCTCACCAGACTGCCAAAAGGGGTTCGTGATGCACAGGAAAGATTAAGAGCCCTTAGGCTAGAAGATCTCTAAGCTCTAAGCTTGGAACCCTATGATCTAGTGAACTACATTATTTAACAGATGATATATAAATATTTGCTAACAACATGCTCTCTTACTAATTTTGAAAAGTAAATTCAATAAAGTATTTAAAGAAGAAATTGTATCTAATAATATTAGTGAGGCTGAAAAGAAACTATTGTTTCTAATTTTCACCCAGAATATTAGTATATTCCTTCTGACACAATATTTATCTGATTCAATGACAGAAAGATAAGATAATTTTTCCCCATTCTTTTGCATTTGTATTCATTTAGGTTCTGAGTCTAGACTATAGAACTCAGAATAAGTAAGGAGGGACAGCTAGAATAGAGTGCTAGATTGGAGTCAGAAAGACTGGAATTCAAATCCAGCCTTAAGCACTTACTAGCTGTGTGGCTCTAGACAAGTCACTTAACCTCACTCAGCCTCAGTTTTCCTCATCTGTAAAATGGGGACAACAATAGCACCTACTTCATAAAGTTGTTGTGAGGCACAAATAAGGTGTTATCTGTAAAGCACTTTGCAAATCATAAATCATTATACAGAATGTCCCAAAAGTCTTAGAGTAGTTTTAAAGTTACTAAAGTTTATAACCATACTAAGCTTTTAGGATACCCTGTATAAATATTATTACCTCCAGAGACACAGATTTCAGCTCAATATAAGGGGAAAACTAGCATTTAGAGCTGTTTAATCTCAAACAAACTGCCTTGACAGCTCACGAGGTCATCACTGTAGGAATTCAAGTTGGGGCTTTACAACGACAAGTCAGGGATGCTAAATAGCAGATTTTCCACGAGGATTACAGATCATGGACTTAGAGCTAGAAGTGACCTAAAAAAATCACCTACTCCAGTATTCCCTTATTTTACAGATGAGGAAACTGGGGGTCAGAGAAAAGGAGTGATTTACCTATGACCACCTCACCTACTTGAAATACTTTTGGACTTCTCGGACTGATTTCACCACCATGCTCCAGTAAGTTCATTATCCTGTAAGATTTCATTAACCTTGGTACTCTACTTTATCTCTCCCTTCTGTCTCTCTTGGATTGGAGCATGGAACTATGAACTCCAAACCTCTATTAAGGGAGAGAGCTCAACTCAGATATTTCCTCATTTCTCACCTGTCTGCACTACTTTGGTATTTCTTTGACTGACTTCACTATGCTGTCAGGTGGGTTACATTTTCCTTCTCTTTCCTACCTCCTCACCCCAACTTTTCTATTTCCCTTTGTGTGTTGTCTTCCCTCCATTAGATTGTAAGCTCCTTGAGGGCAAGTGCTTTCTTTTTTCATGTTTATATCCCTAGTGCTCAGTACAATGCCTGGTACATAGTTAATGCTTAATTAAATGCTTATTGATTAATTACATAGGCAGTAAGAAGAAAAGCAAGGGTTTGAACCCTGGTTGTCTGACCACAAATTTAGAACTCATTCCACTATACAATTCTACCTATACCATGGAAAGGGACATTGACTTAGATGCCTTCTGAGATCCCTCCCTAAGTTGAACATTTTCTATAAAGAAGCTTCTGGACAAGAAAGCTAGCTGAGTCTTCTCTACAGCAAATGTTCTGTTATTTCTGATACTATCTAAAATTTTAGAAATTTTGTAGATTATAAGCTCCTTGAGGGCAAGGATTGTCTTTTGACTCTTTTCATATCCCTAATACTTAGCAGAGTGCCTGCACATAGTAAGCATTTCATAAATATTTATCGACCGGCTGACTTGTCAGGGAATATCATTTATGTAAATATTTTATATGTTAGTAACCAATTGGGCTAATGGAACTGATAAATTCACATGTGGTTGGTGGGAAATTTACATATTGCAGTATATCTCATTAGGACATAATATTTCTGGAACCTATTTTTAAAGTATTTATTAAACTACAATTTTTACTAAAGTCATTTAGTCATATCATACAACTATTGTATATATAAAAATGGGACTAGGAAACAACTATTCAGCTACTTCACCACTAGATGTCTCAAGAGCTTTTCTGAGACCTCAGAATTGAAAAGCAAACGAGACAAAAGCCTATATTGAATTCCGTTTGTTTTTACAGAGAGGAACACACACAAACAGAAACAAGGAGCAATGATTAACAAAATATTAAGAGAAGGATGTCATTTCCACAGATTCTGAAAACTACCCAAGTTCAAGGATGTCTAAACTCTTTTTTTGTAAGGGACTTGGGCTTCACCAGATTGTCAGAGGGATTGAAGAACCAAAAAAAGGCGAAGGGGTCTGCCCCCTCTCGGGTTTACACTCTCACCTAGCACTTTCTTCTTACTCTTCGATTTGATTTTCATGTATTAATTTCATCCCTCTGCAACATAATTTGAAAATGTTATTTTCTTGGAATAATCACATTGCTATTATTTGGAGATGACCTCAGAAGTCCCCTCCAGCTATAAACCATTGAAATTAAGAAATTATACATTTAGGTAGTAACAGGTTCTGGATAAATCAGTTGATATTACTACAATAATCATCCAGACCCTGAGTAAAGGAAAACAAAAAACAAACCACAGTCTTCTACTCTAAGGAGGTGTTTAGTAGATACTTTAATTGAAATGAAAGAAATAGTTTAACTATACTGAAACCAAATTTCCTCTATTTGTAAAACTAGGATACCTACCATCAGATGAACTTTGAAATCTTTAGACTATGTTAATTTTACCAATGCAGGAAAAAACTAATTAAACCATAAACAAGTATCCTGTTCTACAATCAATGGGGTTAGGGTGGGGCAGAGGAAACCTCAACATCACAGTGGAGATCAAATTTGAGAAAAAAAACTTTGAGATGAACAAAACAGTAAATAAGAATGCTCACTATGAGCCAGACACTGTGCTTAGTATAATCATAAGCCTCTCAAGGCTAAAATCTGAAGGGTGTGGAATATAAATGCTGTGATGCAACTCTAAATTTATGAACCTATGATCATTACATTTAAAAACAAAATATTTTGAAATGTTGTTCACCGTTTCATACAACAAAAATGTTAATCTTCTTTTCCCTCCTTTACACTGCTGAATATTATGAATAAACTCCTTAATCGGGCTTCTCAAGAGATGGAGGGCTGCCAGAGTTCTACAAATTCCTTGCCCTTGGAGGAAGGTATGTGTTGGTGGGGATAAGTGATAGCTTCTCCTAAATCATCACTAGTTTTCCTTATTTTAATTAATTTCCCTCCTCTTACTCGCTGCTGTCCCTCCCCGCCCAGCTTGGAAAGTTAAGGTTGGATTTCCAGCCACCAAGGTGAAGTACCTGTTTGTTTTTTTTGTTTTTTTTGTTTTTTCCTCAGGACCCTGAAAGCCAGCGAGGCACAGGGAGGGAGAGAGATATACACAATTATGAGGGTATAGTCACCTGCAGTGGAGGGAGATAAGAGGAGGCAGGAGGCAGCAGGTAATTTCAACGCATCTCACCCTTTTTCCAGCACCTGGAAAACAAACGGGGGCGGGGAGGGGGGACTCCCAGGAATTTTGCTCCCCTGCAGCAGCAGCAGCCCCAGCAGCCTGGGGTCCCCCGCCCCAGTCCAACTAGAGACTACAAAGCCCAGAGCAGACTCCTCCTGCCTCCTCTGGGATGGATGAGTGGCAGCAGCTGAAGCTGCTGAGCTTGGGAGGCTAGAGGGAAAGAGAGAAAGGGGCGGGGAGAGGGGAGTGGTGGGGAAGGGCGTGGAAGGGGCAGAGTCACCAGCTTTGGCTCCAGGGATGCTCTGGCTATGGCAACTCCCAATCCCAGGTAGCGTGGGGCCGCCACCGCTTTCCCTCTCTTGGATTTGAACTGCCCGCCCTGAATAACCGCTAGCTGCAGCCCCTCCCCCTCTCCCTCTTTCTCTTCCCTTCCCTTCTCCTCCTCTTCCCTCTTTTCTTCCTTCCCTGCCTTGCCCCTGCCTTGCCTTGCCCTGCCCCCGTCCTGTCCCACTCTCCTCTTCTGCGCTGCTCTCTCGCTGTCCCAGGAACTTGCCCCGCTCAAGACGTTAGGGACCGTTTTGGGGAGGAATACGGAATGGGAAGGCCCCCCCCTTAACTTCCTCTCCCCCCCCCCCCACACCATTGTCTTTCCTCATCCCGGTCTTGTGCTAGTAGCCACAAATCAAGAAACTAGAAACAAGCTAATTTGGAGGAGTTTGTTATTCTTCATCCAGCTTCCCACACCTTTGTTTAAAGAATATGTTTAGAAAGATAATTATGTGCATTTATTTTCACCAAATATCAGTTTTTAATGTATCCATCCCTACTGTTCCCCACCCCCATCATTATACCTTCACCCCACATAGTGCCTTCCTTTTCTACTTTTTCTTACATGGGATCTCCCATAGCATGTTTTGTCTATTCATTCTTTTGGTACTCACTGTATGGTACCTTGTATTTATCTTTGTTTGTGTGTGTTATGTCTCCTTAACTGGAATTTAATGCCACATATGCCCAATACCTAACACAGTTCCTTGTACACCAGTGTTCAATAAGTGTTTGCAGTATGGAATAGATAAGACAGCAATAGATCATGGAAAGGACCCTAATTTGGAGTCAGAAGTTCTGGATTCAAGTCCTAATTCTGCCAATTGTTAGAAGCCTGTAAGACTTACAGTAAGTCACTACTCTAGGACTTAGGGTTCAGTGGAAGAAATGCTGGATTTGGATTTAGTCTGGCTTCAAAACCTGGCTTTGCTACTATACCCTATTCTACCCTACCTGAATTACTTCCTGTTTCTGAGCCACAGCTTCCTTGACTATAAAATGAGGGATTTGTATTAGATGACCTTAAAGATCTCTTCCACATCCTACTCTTTCACCCTCTGGTCCTAAAAGATGCGGTTGGAGCAAATGCTTTCTTAGGTCATTTCCAGATCTAAAACTAAGACTCTCTTTAATCTCAGGGTCCTGTGGTGGTTTTTTTCTTCTTCCTATTAGGGCTATATGAAGTAACTCCTACCCCTTTGCTATATCCTCTTTAATTAACTCTGGACATATTCTCTCCAGGGTTTTCATGATGCTGCTCTCTCCTGGTTTTCACTCTAACTGATGGACCTCTTTTCATTCTCCTTCATTGGATCTTCATTCAGGCCATGACCACTAACTATAGGGTCTCCCCCAAGGCTCTGTCCTAAGCCCTCTTTCCCCTATAAACTATTTCACTTGATAATTTCATCAGCTCTCTTAGATTCAATTATCATCTCTATGCAGATGATTCTCAGATTTATCTGTCCAGCCCTAACCTATCTCCTGGTTTCTTCTTCAATGTCTATTTGACTTCTTAAATTGGATATTCTCTAGACTTCCTAAACTTAACATGTCTAAAGCTGAACTCATTATCTCTGCCCTTCCCCCAACAAAAAATAAACCCAAACCAAAACAAAAAATTAAAACCTAACCAAGTCCCTCTTCATAATTTCTCTATTGTTTTTGTTTGGTCTTTGTTTTGAAAGAGAACCAATGACATCACAGGATGATGTCTTAACTTGGGCTTGAAACGGATTTAAGTGAGACAGTCAGCCTCACTCTCCCTTCCAGATTCATCAAAGCCCGGTGGCAAGACAAAAGTCAGGATGACTGGTGATGGCTTAGGATGCAGTGGATGACCTCAGCATCTTCAATGCCTGATCAGGCTCTAAGTGCTTCACAGTGCCTGCTTCAGCCACCTTCATAGCTGTTGGAACAAATTGTTCTCATCTACTCGTTCCACCAGGGTAAGTCTTAACATGCTTAGGGTTGACACCCCCATAACTCACCAAGGCCTGTTGGTTCCCCTCAACCAAGATGATTTTGCTGAGGTGTGGCCAGTGGGCATGCTTCAGCTTCTTGGAGCCACAGGTGTGAGTTGAGTGCCAGGCAGACACAAAAGGTGGATGAGCAACCCTGAAAATGGTTTCTCTATTACTATTGAAGGCACTACTATCCTCCTAGTCACCCAAATCTCCTAACCCAGGTCTCTTCTTCATTCTCTCTCACCTCTCATAGCCAATCAGTTAAGTTCTATTATTTTTATCTTTGCAACATCTTTCACACCTAACCCCTTTTCCCCTGACACTCCCACCACCCTGGTGCAGGTTCTTATCAACTCATGCCTGGACTATTGCAATAGTCTGCTGGTTGGTCTCCCTGAATCAAGTCTTCCTGCAGTTCAGTCTATCCTCCACTCATTCACCCATTCATCTTTCTGAAGCATACCCTCCACCCATTCATCTTTCTGAAGCATAGGTCATGCCTTTATTCATTAACTCTACTGACTCCCTAGTACCTCCAGGATCAAATACAAAATCCTTTGTTTGACTTTTAAAGCACTTCTCAACCTGGTCCCTTCCTACCTTTCCAGTCTTTTTTACACCTTATTCCCCTCTGATTACACTGAAATCCAGGGACACTGGCCTCCTGGCACCTCATCCCATGACTTTGGGAATTTTCACATGGCTCCCCCACACCTGGCACTTTCTCCCTCCTCATCTCTACCTCATAGCTTCAAGTCTCAGCTGAAGTCCCATCTTCTGCCAAAAACAGCTTTTCCCAGTTCTCCTTAATCTTAGCACCTTGCCTCTGAAATTATCTCCAATATATCCTCTCTATACCTTGTTTATATATAGTTGTTTTCATGGTATCTCCTTCATTAGCTGGCGAGCTCCTGATTTGTTTGCTTGTTTTGGCCTTTCTTTGAACCCTAGAGCTTAGCACAGCACCTGGCACGCGACAGGTGCTTAAAAAACTGGCTCTATCACAGTCCTCAATAATACCTGTCTGTGGGGAAGCTACTTTATGAATGTCTGAAATAAAAACAGATGCTTCCAGAGCACCAGAACATGTGTAAAAGTTTAGGGTTGTTCTTTTTTTCAAATTTATCAAGTTCTGAATTAAGACCCTATCAGCAAGATAGGGAAGTTTAATAAGAGCAGTATTGATTTAGATTGAGGAGTAGGCTGCTTGGTGTTCACCTCCCTACCTCACATCTCCCCAAACTAGTAAAACCAAGCTGCTTAGTCTTCTTTCTCTCCCACCCCTACACCTGAAAGAGGAGCCCAGAAATCAAGGCAGAGAACATTACCTACCTTGAACGCTGAGTTTTCAGAGTGTTGCCAGTGCCCTCTGCCCAGAATGAATCCTTTTTTACTAACAAACATCCTACCTTTTCTTGGATGCCCAAGTGTAAGCCACAGCCTTCCCTACCCCCACCCCCTTCACATGCTCTCATCTTCATGTGCTTCTATACTACCCCACCTTTTCAGGGCTGCTCATCCACATTTTGTGTCTGCCTGGCACTCAGTTCATACCTGTGGCTCCAAGAAGCTGAAGCATACCCACTGACCCCACCCCAACAAAACTGTCTTGGTTGAGGATAACCAACAGGCCTCAGACCCGTTGGTGAGTTAGGGGGATGTCAACCCCAAGCACGTGAAGACTTCCCCTTGCAGAATAGGTGGATGAGAATAATCTGTTCCAACAGCCATGAAGGTGGCTGAAGCAGGAACTATGGAGCACTTAGAGCTTGATCAGGCATCGAAGATGCCAAGGTCATCCACCCCAGCCAGGGCCATCAACAGTCATTCTGACTTTTGTCTTGCCACTGGGCTTTGATGAATCTGGAAGAGGCTGACTGTGCCTCACTTAAATCCAATTCGAGATCAAGTTAAGACATTACCCCGTGTTGTCATTGGTACTCTTTAGGGGAAAAAAAAACCACAAAGGACAACTTGTCTCACTCTGTACTTTCTGTCATTCACCAGATATGTTAGTCCTAGAAGAGGAGTCAGAATATTCCTTGTTCCTCAGTGTCATTTCCACTCATTCCCTTTGTCTCCTTTCAGCAACTTCTCCTCCTCTTAGGTTCACTCTATTCAAATTTTCACCCAATCTGGATTCTAGTATTAGTTAGCCATTGGTTCCCAGGACATTCTTCTTCCTTTCACAAAGACTTCAGTAGTTATGTCATAGTATTTTTATCGTTCTTAACTACTGCCCTTGTACTAAGGCACTTCAATATATACAGGTTATCCTCTCAAACATTCTAAATGCCAATTTCCCAATCCCCTCAATTTCCATGACCTACTCCTCTCCTCTACCTCGGCTGTACAGAGGGATGATCACATCCTTGATCTTGCCCTCACCTTCAAGTGTTCTACTTCTGCAATTTTTTAACCTCCAAAATCTCTTTATCAGATCACAACTCCTATCTTTCCATCTCTCCTTATGCCTTCCTTCCTTCCTTCTGTACACTCAAGCCATCTCCCCTACTCTAATCTTATTTTCCTTCCTTCCCAATCTGAACCCTATAATTAAACAGTTTTACCCTATACTGCCTCCCACCATTGGCTTCTTCTGTTACAACTCATGCCCTACTAACAAAGCTGAAAGAGATCACACCACAGAGCTGATTGGGTCTACTACAAATAATTACATTACTGCACGATAATCCTTTTACTCCTCCCCAATTGTTGCTCTATCCATTGTCTACAGAAGTTATGCTAAGACTTCTCTCCTTTCAGTATAGGTGCTTAAATAAATGAATATTGATTAGTTAAATCAGTCAAGTGGTCTGATGAATTGTGTTACTTGTCCCAGGATAGAGTACTGGACTTGGAGTTACTATGACGTGTTAACTAACAGTATTAGTTAAAATACTGTCTCAGACACTTGTTCTTTCTTTCACTTTCGGAGAGGACCTATGATATCAGGACACTTCCATGTGAATTGGATTTAAGTAAAGCAGAGTTACACAAAGTTGTCAGCCTCACTTTATCGTCCTGAGTCATCAAAATCTAAGAGAAAAGTCAAGAAGACGGCTGACGTGCCGGGATGCAGTGGATGACCTCGGCTTCTGCCACGCCTGACCAAGCTCCAAGCACTCCTGCTGCTTCAGCCGCTTTCACTGCGTTCCCAACAAATGGGCGGTGGTTGTCGTCGTCATCTGCCCATCCTGCCAAGGGAAGTCTTCACATGAGTGGGGTAGACATCCTCCTAACTCATCGACAGGTTTGAGACTGCAAAGGAACGGACATAGAGGGAAGGAACAAACCAGCAGCCTCCAACTCTGCCCCTCAAGCGCTAGACTTCTCCAGCCGACCGCTGGAAGGCGCTCCCGCCTATGCCCTTTCCAGCCCTCGCCCCGCCTTCTTTTGGTCCCAGCCAATCAGTTGCTTCCGTCCGCGCACGAGGCAGAAGGGGCGGGTTGTTGAGGGTGCCTTGCGTCATTAGGAAGCGCCGGAAGTAGGTTTCTGCTCTGTTATTCCAGTGGCCGCGACTCGTCAGACTGCTGCGTGTGAGGTAGGAAGGCCTCCTGGGGCTAGAGAGTTAACGTTTCAGGTCGATTTTAGGAACAGTTGAGAGATGAGGACAGCAGGGCTTGAAAGGGGGAAGGTGGTGGGATGCCGGGGTCGGTAGTTCAGGAGGGCGCTCTTTCTCTCGCGCGGCAGTGCCGGCGGACCCCAGGATTGTCTCTCTTGTGCGTCCGGGATGGGTCGCTGCCCTCGGCGGTGTCTGCCGGGGCGAGGAGGCGGGATTGGAGAAAACCGCCTTCAGTGGACCTGAACCCGTCCTCACAAGTGTCACATTTCCGTGACCCAGGTTGTTTGGGGGTGAGGAGGAATGCGGGCCCTTGAGTCAATTTGGGGGCCTCTTTGATTTGAGAAAATATTCCCGTCTGTCATTTTTAGGGACTAACGATGGATACCCAGAAGGATGTGCAGCCGCCAAAACAGCAGCCAATGATATATATCTGTGGAGGTGAGAGTCATTTTTGAAAAACAATACCCCGTCTAAGTGTTTCTAAAGTAAATTGTGATGGACAGATTACTTTCAGAATACGAGGCTTTACAGATAGATTGCCTGTAATCAATAGCTTTCCTGTTAACCACTAGTTTTAACCTTCGTAAGAACTAAACTTCTTACAGATGTATCAGCAACTAATAATGATAGCTGACAGTTATATAGTGCTTACTGTGTGCCGGGCAGTGTCTTTCTTTTTTCGTATTTCGTATTTGTATCCTCAGTGCTTATCACAGTTCCTGGTACATAGAAGGCACATAAAAATAAGAAAAACAACAACAAAACATTTATTTAGCGCGTACTATAGGCACTGTGCTAAACGCTTTACTTATATTATCACATTTGACCTCACTACAGCCTTGACAGGCAGGTGCAGTTATTATCTCAGTTTTACAGATGAGGAAACTGAGGCAAACTAGTTAAGTGATTTGCCCAGGGTTGCATTGCCAGTGAGTGTCTGAAGCTGGATCTGAACTCAGACCTTCTTGACTCCAGGCCCAGCACTCTATCCACTGCACCAACTAGCAAAAAAGAATTGTCTTGTTTTTATTTATTCTCTCTGTTCCCACCTAGCTTTACTAAATTGTTTTAAAGGCAGAAAAATATGGCAGCAGGGAGAATCAGGGAAACAAAATAAACCATAAATTGCATAATTAACTTATGTGTTTTAGAATTATACTGTCTTTGAACATAACTGGATCATAGTACATAACATAATTTTGCACATAAGAAGACAATGCAATTAATAACAGAGCTTTAAGTTTTACAAAGTGCTTTTCAACAAATACTATTTTATAAATAAGGAACCTGAGGCTTCCAGATGAGGTGAGACAAGAGTCCAAAGTCTCATAGTATGTGACAGTTCTGGGATTTGATTCTAAGTCTTCTGACTCCAAAACCTTGTTCTTTCGACCTGACTTGCTCTTATAGTAAAAAGTATGCCCCCTGTCTGTAATAGTACCTCAGGATACTTTGACTTACTGGGAACTCTGTAGAGGATGGAGTAGAAAAAGGAGAGAAAAACCCAAATATTAAGCTATTTCAATAACTCAGGCAAGATCTGATAAGGTTCTAAACCAGAGTAGAGATCACATGAGTAGAGAAAGGAGGACCAATGTTAGACCTGTGGAAGTAAAAACAAGATTTGGCAACTAATGGGATATGTGGGTTAAGGAAGAGTAGAGGATTAAGGATAATGGAGAGTTTTTGAACCTGGCTGAGTGAAAAGGTAACATACCCTTGACACAAATAGAGAAATTAGGATGAGAGATCTTCTGTTTTGTTTGTTATAGATGTTTGTTTGTTGCTTTAATTTGTTGAATAAGAAGAAATCTACCTTCAATGAATTCAAGTCACCAGGATGAAACAAGCTGCATTTGACTGACAAATATAATGGCAGAGCTGCTGAAAAATGTTTGACTGGAAGGTAGCCTAGCCATACCAGATCTAAAACTATATTGTAAACTATTATAAAGCAGCAATCATCAAAACTTTTTGGTACTGGCTAAGAAATAGATTGGTGGATAGTGGAATAGGTTAGATCCACAAGACACAATAGTCAATGATTATAGTAATCTCCTATTTGATAAACCCAAAGTCTCTAGCTTCTGGGATAAGGAGTATTTGACAAAAACTGGAAAATAGTATGGCAGAGGCTAAGCATAGACTAACATCTTACACCATAAAGCAAGATAAGGTCAAAATGGGTACATGATTTATAGGCATAAAGGGTGATACCATAAGCAAATTAGGAGAGCAAGGAATAGTTTACCTGTCAGATCTATGGAGAAGGGAAGGGAGGAATTTATAACCAAACAAGAGATAGAGAACATTATGAAATGCAAAATGGATAATTTTGATTACATTAAATTAATAAGGTTTTGCACAAAGCCAATACAACCAAGCCTTTTTTTTTTAATCTCTCGAGCCTAGTACATTGCCTGAACACAGAAGATCTTTAAGATTCATTGACTGTGATTGAGTTCCAGCTCTTGACTCTAAGACTAGTGCTCTTTCCTTTAAACTAGTGCAGGAACAGTTAGGTCTTCTCCCCTGCAAAAAGTACCTACCTGGCTCTAAGGAACAAAATCTATCACTTATCTATAACTTCTTCGTAATAGACGACACGTGAGCTTAGCTCTCAGCAGTATATTTTGAGTTCATAAATTCATAGATTGTAGAGCTGGAAGGAACCTCAAAAAAGTCATCTTGCTCTCCCCTTTCTGTTTACAGCTAAGGAATCTAAGACCGAAAGAGGTTAAGCCCAAGTTCATCCAGTTAATGGCAGAGGTATAATTTGAACCCAGGGCCTCTGATCTTTGGATTCAAAATTTACTAGTTGTATGACCTTAGGCAAAGGTCACAACTTCTCAGAGCAGATCTTATTCAAGTGGTATTAATAATACTAGACTTATTAGGTTATTGTATAGAGGAAATAAAGCAATTTATAAACCTTAAAACACTAAATGTGAATTTATTGTTGATTAGTATGTATAAAGAACTGCTGATATGTCTATTTGGGCAGTGTGTGATAATGGAAAATACACAATAGTTGATGTTAAATTTGTAATTCAAACTCTTGTTAAAATCAATGCTGAAAACTAAAAATTTTTAAATTTATCTGTTGGATAGTTTAGGCCAGAACTGTCAGACTCTCTATGGTTAGCAGCATTCCCATGTTGCTCTAACCAGATTAAAATGTAATTGGGATAAAAACTCAATAGATAATGTTAATATGTGGTTTTCTAAGTCAATGATGCAGTGCACAGGAGTCCTTATATATGGTTTAGTGACCCCCATTTCTATTTGAGTTTGACACCACTGGTTTAGACAACTCACTTAACTTTCTCCGGGCTTTAATATTTTCATGTGGAAAATGAAAGCATTGGGCCAAATGATCTCTAAGTTCCATTTATTTCTAAAATCATCTAAGTCTGATTATACAAGTAGAATAACCACTAGACAGGCAGTTATTGGGAATATTAACATTCCTGGGTGTCAGGGGACTTTAAGTTAAAAAAAAATGTTTACTTTTTCAGAATGTCATACAGAAAATGAAATAAAATCCAGGGATCCAATCAGGTGTAGAGAATGTGGATATAGAATAATGTACAAGAAAAGAACAAAAAGATGTATCCTTTCACCTTTGCTTTCTAAGTATGGTAATAAGTAGGTAAAAAGAGTGTTTGAATTGATATTAAAGGGCATTCACCAACAGAAGGAATGATTTAACTTATGAAAAAATAATAATTTTCAGGATTAGTATTTATATTATTCCAGTACGAATTATTCAAAATGTATGTCCTAGAATAATCTTAAAAGCCATTATGTTAAGCTTGCTACATATTTTCAGTATTCTCAGTGTTTTCGTAATTGTCATTTACTTAGTGGGCAAACTTGTTCAGTTATAGAAGTTGGAATTCATTTTGTATAAACACAGACATGACATGTTTTGCTTCACTTATCCAAATTGAACTGGCTCCTAAGCCTAAGACTCTTATTAAAAGGTCATATTGGTAGCCAGGAATAAAGGAAAAAAATTACTACAAAGCTGTTACCTTCATTGTTACTTCATATGTATGTGAGAGAAGGGTTTAATAATTTCACATGCATGTTTTTGACTCTCTAAATGGAAAAGGGGATTAAATAAAATTTTGAGTGATTTTTCTTTTAAACCATCTCCAAGATTGGCATAACAAGTTTATGGTATATTATCTCTCTGTGCATTTTAAATAAGCAATTATTGACTATCATTAAGTGTTTTGTAGCTGTCTATGGCACTATATATGTACTATTATTATCTAGTTCTATCAGAACATAATTTGAAAGTGCAATGACTGGAATAAATTTTCATCATTTTTCCTTTGTCCTTAACACAACTTTAATACAGTGGTGGTTTTTGATGCCCGGTGAAATGCTAAGAATTCAGAGTAAAAGCTTCTTCTGGAATTTCCTACAACCATTTCAAATTGTATAGCTTTTGAGTTATATGCTTTTCTTTTACAGATAACACTGTAATACTCTTCCATTCTGTAGGTATAAATTATTTTTAAAATAAAATTTTCAAATGTAGTGTCAAAGTAGTCTGCTTGTGTTCTGGTATTATTGCTTTTAAGAAAATTATAAATGGATAACCATCATTGAAAAAAGCATAAACAAAACAAAGAAGAAAATCTTACATAAAATCTATAACATACAAGATATTAGAATGAATGAACAAAAATAAAAACTCCTTTTGTGTCCCCTCCCAAGATTTGTGTGAAATTTTACTACCTCCTTTAATATTTCCTTTCCTTTCTCTTTAAAATATAATTTTGGGCATGACTACTTTTAAAACTTCCTTATAATGTACACATGAGGGGGGAAAAATTACCTAGATATTTTCTTTTTTTGAAATCAACAACGTATAAAAGATAAAGGAATTTTTTGCACAGCTTTGTGCAGCGACAATTATCAGTGTAATTTAAATGCATTGTCTACTTTGTGCAATGAACTATGGTAGATGCTGAGATTACAGGGATGAAAAAATTTATAGTTCCCTGCCTTCAGTGAGTTTACAATCTAGTGGGAATTAAGACATACACACAAATGACTATAATGTACATCAAAATGTGATAAATGCCCCACTGCAGTTTCATCATTGTGGACACCTCCTTCCCCAGATGGAGACTGCAACCCTTTTACACCTTAGGAAATAGCATTATTGAGTTGCCACAACCGAAAAAGTAAGAAGATTCTGCAAACTTAGCTAAGCAAGGCCTCTAACAGACTCAGTACATTACTTCGCCCCTACTTAAAGTCATTTCAGGTTGGTGTAGGTGCTGCTAAATCCTGTGTTCAACTGATGTGGCATAATCATAGAGCCTGGGGTTCTAGCCACAGCCCAGTGAAGGACTATAGGGCATAGGAGAGGTCAAACGGGTAAGAGTGGGGAGGGTATAATCCTTTTGAAAAAAAAGTTTTTATTAAAAACTTGGTGAACATAAGTTCAACTAAACTTGTTTAATAACTACATTTAAGTTAATTTTAATGCATAAAGTATGATAATTTCAGTTTCTTAAGTCCTCATCAGGATTCTTTGTCCATTCTCATTGTTTTCTTATTAGGTAGTTGTAGTTAATGTGAACTACTCTTCTTTTTTTTACTTTTTTTCTGCTTTGCATTGCTTCATAAAAGCTGTTCAGATTTCTTTGTATTCTTCATATTTAGCCATCTTAATTATCTTAACTCCTTTTTCCTCTCCTCCAAATCCATCCATTTCCTTAGCTTTCTTAGTTCTGTCAAAGATAGTACCGTACTTCCAATCACTCAGGTTTACAATCATAAAATGATACTTGACTATTCACTCTGAGTCTTACTAATTTTTCATATCTATCCCTTTAACACTTAACAACATGTCTTGTACATAAAAGGCCCTCTATAAATACTTACTTAGCAATTATTTATAAAGGACACAAAGAATTTGCTGTGGCAGCAAAAACTGTCAGAAGACTTACTATTTTGTGTCTCTTCCCCAGTCAGTATTTTGAGGTTTGCCAAAGTTTCAAGACAATGTGAAAGGCAGAATATTGTAGGATTAGATAGGACCAATGAATGAAGAAAGAGGCACATGTGTTCATCCTAAGACCTTAGTAAAGTGTAGATAGAGTGGGAACATAAACTGTCTACCCTGAGTTGTCAGGTGGGAAAGTGGTTTAAAAGGGAAAAAAAAGCAACTTTTAACCCCATTTGAGTGTCAGGACTGGACAAGGATGAGTAAATGACTAATAGCAAGTGCCCGAGAAGACCCCTTTGGCAGCTCTGGGGATATAAGAGGAAAAAGCCAAAAGATAGTATCAATACCCCTTAGGGTCTGGATGGTCTACCTGTAAAAGAAGGAGACCCTTTAAAGGTACAATAGCCTGGGCAGGGAGGTCTAAAGGAATAACTATTTGCCCAAAGTGGAGAAGATCACTGAAGGTTGCAGTGATGGCTTTGAGATTCTGGGGATGGTGGCTTTGGAGATGGAAACAGCTATGACAAGGCAGAAGCAGTTAACATCCCAGGCAGTGTCTGTTACTGGCTTGCTCAGGAGAGAACCTCATCTGGTTGCAGCAGAGAATGAAGGGCCTGCCCAGACTACAGGTAGCATGAAGTCTAGGCTGCTTCTATTGTCTTCAGTATATAAATTTTCCCTTGTTTCTGCTGCACCTTGGAATTCATTCCCTTTTCCTCAATGGGAGTGGGATTCTGTAGGGGAGGATTGCTTGCCATTTTTTTTTTGAGGGATTAAGAATGACTTTATCGCATAGGATTTGATACTACAGGGGAAGAACAAGACTGATTACAGCAACCTTGGCAATTAGAAATGATATGACAAGCACAATTTTAGGAAGTTACAAGGACAGTTGTGAGACAAAGTGTTTTCAAATGTAAAACATAGATATTGAAGTTCGAGAATGTAAACATAGAAAGTACAGTGTGTTGTAACATCCTTGAAATTTTTCCACTGTTTAATCCATTCCCTTTTAAACTTATAAAAATATAAAGCTATGCCATGTAGAACTGGGGTAGAATTCAAAGAGATCTGACAATTTCCCCTTTTTTAAACAAGTAAAACTCTTGACTTTAACTTAGTCTGGGTTTTTGTTTTGTTTTTTACAATGTGGTTTAATTAAATGCTGTATTATTCTATTGCAGGTCCTTTCCTTGGTCTGTAAGTACAATCTGCCCTGAATGGGGGTCTGAGCCCCCCAAGCATGTATTCCCCTCCCCCACCATTTAAACACAACATTACATAAGAACACCTATTGAAGAACAACCCTTTCTGTTTTAATTTATCTAAGACAATTTTGTAATCTTGACCATTTTAAATTTTTTCACAAAATTATTCTTTTGTGTGTCCAAAGCATCTTGTGTATATGTCCCATGAAATTTCGATTTTTAGGTACCATTAATTCAAGAGAATTGTTCTTCATCATTATACCCGTCTTTAAAACAGTGAAAACTGTACCTGCAAGCCAGATAACACAGATAAGTAATATTGGATACAGTAGCTAAAGAAGAACATCAGTGGAGAGGGCAAGTAGTAATACTCAAAGAGATAATGTAGCAGTGAAACCCATGGCCTCAAATTCCTCAAAGACATGATGATATGGACAGTAAACGAGATGAACTAGAGCTTGCACAAAGAGGTAAATGTGACTTCACAAGTATCACTGAAATTTAGTAGGACATGACTGACCCATGACTAGAATCTGGCCATTACAAGGGTTTACTTTCTTCAGATGGTATAGTGAACTACCAGGTGAGGAAACTTCTATTAATGCAGACTGGAACCTTCTCTGCAATCTACAGTCTTAAAGAGCTGCCTAGAGCACTGAGAGGGAAGGGAACAAGCATTTATTAAGCACCTGCTGTGTGCTAGGCACTGTGCTAAGGACTTTTTAGACCTTATCTCATTTTATCCTCAGACCTACAGTGTGAGTGCTATTATGATCTCCATTTTAGAGTTGAGGAAACTGAGGTATACAGATTAAATGAGTTAAATATCTGAGATTGGATTTGAATTCAGGTCTTTCTGACTATACCCAGAGTTCTACCCACCGTGCCACCTAGTTGCCTCAGGTGTTAAGTGACTTGTGAGAGACACTATTTGAACCCAGAGCTTCCTGACTTTAAGGCTAGCTTTCTATCTACTATACATTGCTGCCTCTTTGTATTCAAGGAATATGTATAAAACATATGCATAAGTAAATTCAGGAAGCAAAAGGAGGAAAGATGATAAAGAACATTTGGATGAGGATCAGAGAAGGGAGAAAAAGAAGCAATATTGTGGTGAGTATGCTACAGAATACCTAGCCAGAGGAAGGAAATGGATGATGAGTGGGAAATTACCTTATACCTCTCGCAGAATCATGATACAGTGGTTTTGGAGATTTTGATCATTCTGACATCTTTTAAAACTGCCAAAAACTAAGAAAGCTAACCATTTCTTAGCTTAATGATCATTGCATTCTCTAAAAGATAGAGAAAAGGTCAGAGTAGAAATGATGGAAACCTTGGGATGAAGTAACTATCTTGATGTGTGATAGAGGAAGAGAGAAAAGCTGAGTATGGTTGGTGTTAGTGGGTACAGTCCAAATTTGAGGAAAGCAAAGATTTCAGAAAGAGGATAAGTAGGAACCTGTGATCTAAAATTCTTCAGGGGAAAGTTGACCAAAAAGGGAACTATACTAAACTAAAGGGAAACTATATCATTTAGCACAGTGCTTAGCACATGGTGCTTTATAAATGTTTGTTGACTGATGAAAGAGATTGATGTAGAAGCTCACAGATTTTGTGCTGTGTGCCTATTATCACACTATTAATAAGTTTTAGGAAAAGGATTTGAAATCGGATCCTCCTGACTCCAAGGTCAGTGCTTCCGTTCTACCATGTTGCCTCTCTAATATACTTGTTTTTGTTCTTGTGCCCAATGCCTTGTTCATTATAGATGTTTGTTTGTTGCTTTAATTTGTTGAATAAGAAGAAATCTACCTTCAGTGAGTTCAAGTCACCAGGCTGAAACAAGCTGCATTTGACTGACAAATGTAAGGGCAGAGCTGCTGAAAAATGTTTGACTGGAAGGTGGTCTAGCCATACCAGATCTAAAACTATATTGTAAACTCTATTATAAAGCAGCAATCATCAAAACTACTTGGTACTGGCTAAGAAATAGATTGGTGGATAGTGGAATAGGTTAAATGCACAAGACACAGTAATCAATGACTATAGTAATCTCCTATTTGATAAATCCAAAGTCTCTAGCTTCTGGGAAAAGGAGTATTTGACAAAAACTGCTGAGAAAACTGGGAAATAGTATGGCAGAGGCTAAGCATAGACTAACATCTTACACCGTAAAGCAAGATAAGGTCAAAATGGGTACATGATTTATAGGCATAATGGGTGATACCATAAGCAAAGTAGGAGAACAAGGAATAGTTTACCTGTCAGATCTATGGAGAAGGGAAGAATTTATAACCAAACAAGAGATAGAGAACATTATGGAATGCAAAATGGATAATTCTGATTACATTAAATTAATAAGGTTTTGCACAAAGCCAATACAACCAAGATTAGAAGGAAAGCAGAAAGCTGGGAAACAATTTTTATAATCAATGTCTCTGATAAAGGCCTCATTTCTAAAACATAGAAAACTGAATCAAATTCGTAAGAATACAAGTCATTCCCCAACTGATAAATGGTCAAAGGACATGAACTGGCAGTTTCAGATGAAGAAATCAAAGCTATCTATGGTCATATAAAAAATGCTCTAAATCATTATTGGTTAGAGAAATGCAATTAAAATTACAAAAAAAAATTAAAACAACTCTGAGTTACCACTTCACACCTATCAGATTTGCTAATGTGACAAAAAGGGAAAATGACAAATGTTGGAGAAGATGTGGGAAAATTAGAATACTAATGCATTGTTGGTAGAGTTATGAACTGATCCAACCATTCTGAAGAGCCATTTGGAACTATGCCCAAAGGGCTGTAAAACTGTGCATGCCCATTGATCCAGCAATACCACTACTAGGTCTGTATCTCATTGAGATCATAAAAAAGGGAAAAGACCCAAATATGCAAAAATATTTATAGCAGCTCTTTTTGTGGTGGTAAGGAATTGGAAATTGAGGGAATGCCCATCAATTGGGGAATGGCTGAACAAGTTGTATTATGTGAATGTAATGGAATACTATTGTGCTAGAAATGATGAGCAGGCAGATTTCAGAAAAACCTGGAAAGACTTACATGAGCTGATGTTGAGTGAAGTGAGCAGAACCAAGAACACATTGTACATAGTAACTGCAGCATTGACCAACTTTGATAGACTTGGTTCTTCTCAGCAATACAATGATCTAAGACAATTCCAAAAGATTCATGATGGAAAATGCTTCTCAGTTTCCTCATATGTAAAATGAGCTGAAGAAGGAATGGCAAACCACTCCAGTATCTTTGCCCAAAACAAAACAAAACAAAATACCCTAAATCCAAAGAAAGAACTATATAGTCTGAATGCAAATCAAAGCATACTATTTTCACTTTTTTCTTTCTCATGGGTTTTTACTTTTGTTCTGATTGTTCTTTCACAACAGGACTAATGTGGAAATATGTTAAATGTGATTGTGCATGTATAACTTATATTAGATTGCTTGCTGTCTTAGGGATGGAGGAGGGAGAAAAAAATTTGGAACTCGTAATCTTACAAAAGTGAATATTGAAAACTATCTTTACATGTAATTGGAAAAAATAAAATACTGTTAAGTGAGGGGGGAGATATATAACAAAAATACAGTGATACTTTAGTTGTTATTCTAAAAAATTTGACCGATAGCCCCATGTTCAAGATAGGGAAGAAGGCAGAATCTTTAGGAAAACACAAGATCTAGCAGTTTCTACATTAAGTGATTGAAGGGTTTGGAATATGATATTCTGGAGGTCAGTGGAGCTAGGATTAAAACCAAGATGCAAATTTGATTGAAATCCCTTTATCCAAGTCATTAACAAGAATGGCAAATAGCATAGGACCAAGCACAGACCTCTAGGATGTTGTACTGGAAATCTCCTTAAGTTGACATCAACTCAGAAATAACCACTCTTTGACTCTAGCCTTTCAACTGCTTTCAAATCTATCCAACTGTACTCGCATGTAGACTACATCTTTCTATCTGTTCTGGAAGAATAGCATGAGAGACTATCAAATCCTGAAATGAAAGTGAACTATCTATAGCATTCCTGTGATCTTAGTTGACTCAGTTGAGGACAACACCATTTCCCCCATGTTCTGGATCCAAGATGACTTTCATCCTTAACCTTTATTTCTGTTTCCTGAAGTTGACTTTTTAAAATTCAATTTATCACTGCATTTTCCTCCCTTTATACCACTCCTATGTCTACTCAATCCAAAGTTATAACAAAAACTATATCTGTTATTCTTTTGTTTGTACTGGAATTATGCCAACTGGAATGGTTTGGTCTACTCTTCCATTCATTATCAGAGTTGATATATTTATCCTTTTGACTACAATCTGAAGTGTACTCTGTTGATTTCTGTAGCACTCATGTAGATTGATGTTCTGAAACTGATATTGGTTGAGTTTTCAACATAATCAAATTGGTTATTTCTAATTACCAAAAATCAGCCTCTTTTTTTCTTAACCAAGCCCAACATTAGAGGAACAACTTATTTACATATTTATTAGAAATGTGACATTCCCACATAGAAAAGTGAGAATTAAGTGAGATGTATATAATGTAAGCTCTTATGTACTACCACACACAAGGCAGGCAAGTGAGCCTAGCTGAGAAGCAGCAAGGCACCAGGAGGGAGAGACAAGGGGCAGCTTGTGCCAGGCACATCAAACTGCCACTACCACCATGACCACCATTTCCTCTCAGATCCTCATGGAGACAGTCAAGGACCCAAGAGCCTTGGGAAAACCATAGCTTCCAGCCTAGTGCCCACTCAAACCCTGTGGATATGCAGCCTGGCAATTGCTCCTGCAGGTGCTACAGCCCTAGCTACCAAAGACCCAGAAAAGTTCTTGCCACCAAAGTCCTTGGCACTGTCAAGTGGGTCAACATCAGAAACTGGTATTTCGTTAGTGGGAATGACATCAAAGTAGAGGCATTACCTTTGGCTTTGCTGTTGAACCCTGAAGAACACAGAACTTTTCCATTTGACTTGGCAGCTTGAACCCACCATATGTGTTTGTCTCTCTGATTGGAATATGAACTCCTTGAGAGCAGGGACTGTCCTACTTTTCTATTTGTATCCCAAGTGCTTTGTACATAGTAAGTGCTTAATAAATGTATATGGAATTTTAAGAATAGGGTTGTATTTAATGATTGTCTATACCTCTGTTTCCTCAGCTACAAAACAGGTAATTATACTTTCATTGCCTAATTTACAGGGTTATTGTGAAGAAAATTGTAAAAATAAAACTCCTTGTAAACGTTGAAGTACTACATGCACATGAGTTATTTTAAAATTTTATTTATTTTATTCTAACTTAAATAAAACAAGCATTTCCATAACATAGTAGAATAGAAAAAAAAGATTTAACATGAAACTGCAGATTTCTTATATACAACTTGCTATTCCTTTTAAATATATAATAAATTTATCATGTAACTTTCTCTTTTTTCCCTTTTATTCTTTCCTCCTCCCCACCCCCCTGAGGTGTCTACCTTTAGGCACAAATATGTGTGTGTGTATGTGTGTGTATCACACACCCATATAAAAGACCATTCTACACATACTTTTATCTATCAGTTCTTTGGATGCAGATAGTGTCTTCCTTTATATGTCCTTTGTAGTTAATTTGGATATTTATAATAGTCAAAATGTCTTATTCAACAACAAAGTTGTTCTTAAAACTATATTGTTGTTACTGTATACAACATTCTCTTGGTTCTGCTCATTTCGATCAAGATCATCAAGCTTCTCGTTTCTCATAGCACAGTAGTATTCCATCACAGTCATATATCACATCTCGTTCAGCCATTTCCCAATTGATGAGCGTCCCCTGCGATTGCTATTTTTATTACAGAAAGATTTCCTGAGTGCAAATTCACAGTTGAAGAGGGAAATGTGGGAACTGGAAGAATTGCTACCATCTTTCTAGTGTTTAGGGAAAGTTTCCTTCCTATGGCAGGAGGAAGATATGGCAAATGAGAGTAGGCAGGATGACTTCAAGTAATTTGTTGATTGTTGGAGGCCATTGTACAATTTGGAAGGGAATGAACATAGTCCAGGCAAAAGATGAAATTGAAGTTGTACCTATAAATAGCCAAGTTTAATATTCTAAAAGGGAGGGGCAGAGATTTTAATCTAGTTATTTGATCAGGGACTTGAGAAAGAGACTTGCAATTGTTTTACACTTAGGGAATATCAAGCCCTTTCAATTTGGGGCAGTGGAATTACTGCCATTTTTCCAGCACTTGAAATAAAGATGTTTGTACTTTTCAAAGTTCATCTGTCATAGTCCCTTCAGAGTTTGAAAGTACTGCCCCATAAAGTTACCAAATGCTTAAGCACCTACTGTGTGCCAAGCAATGTACTAGCCACTTGAGAGTAATTAAGTTTACATTAGATGCTCTCAGTCCTCATGGAGCTTACTTCCATAGAGGAGGAGAACATGGCATATACTTGATAAGTACAACACTAAAACAAAGTAGTATCCAAAAGTGAAAGGTTAATGGAGACTCAAGAAAGGTTTGTAGATGTAGATCTGGGAGAAACCTCTGAGAACAATTCCATTCTTTTACAGAATCTTAAGCAAACAAGGGCAGCCAGAGGGAAAACAAAGGATATAAGCCAGGGGACAGACTAGTCCAGTCTTTTAAGGGCAGAACAGTGAAGTCTTTCATTAAAAAGAAAAGAAAAATTGCAGAGTAAACATTGAAATTGCATTTCAAAAAAAAAAGAATAAACATATTCCCTTTAACAAAAGACCAGCCTAATTTATTTCTTGTAATGAATGAAGGGGTTTTAATTTTCTGGATTAAATCCTAATGAGTTTCATAAAACTTAGAGGTTAAGTAGCTAGGCAAGTCCTAGGAGGAGGAGCTATTTGAAATTAGGTCTTCCTGATGTCCAGTCCAGCACTCTATTCACTGCAGCATGCTACCTTTTTGATCTCATGTTCTGAAATAAAGAGAGCCGATTGTTAAATTTACAGAGTGAACATTTACACGTCGGGAATTAGCAGATTCTGCGAATCAGGGTTTAATTTATTGTTTTGTTGATTGTCTATCCCTAAAGAAAGTGATGGAGAAAATGTAAATACCGCAGATTAAATTTAAAAGTGTGTAGTGCACATTTCTTTTTCTACGGTGACGTGGTTGTTAAACATTTACCAGGCCACCTAGGGCAGGGAGGCATCTCAGCTCCTCCCACCTACCCAGACATACTGAACAACCTGCAGGGTGTCAGGGGGAGAAGAGAGGAAGAATCAAAAGCTAAGGAGGTGGGGCTAGCCTCAGCGAAGAGGGAATGGGCCAATCAACGGAGACGAGCAGCGGAGCAGCCAATCTACTCTCCGGATAGACCTTGCCACGCCCCCTTAGAGGACCGGCTCGCCTGACTATTCTATCCCAGCCCGAGCGAAGCATCTTCTAGCTCGCTTGCTGCCCAGGTCCGACACTGTTCCTCGTCTTCCCCGCAGGGCGGGTGTCTTGGAACGAGGTTAGTGCTTGTGCCCGACCCCTCTGCCTGGCCCTCTGAGATGGTGCGACAGCCTCTTCCCACCCGCCCCTTCGGTGCCTGCTGCACGACATCGCCCCCTTCCCCGGGCATGGAGGGGCCTGAGATCATCCCTAGAGCAGACCAGAATTCGCTCCTGCCCCAATTCAGCAGCTAGGTGGACTTGGGCCGTTAACCGAAGCCGGGGCGGGGGCAGGGGGAAGAGGGAGCGAGGCTTGAAGGGGGAGGGAAGTCCCGGAGGACACCACCCCACCCCCGCACGATCCCGCACTGTACATAGCAACAGTTGCTAGGAGAGGGGGACGCGTCTTCTTCCTGTAGGTCGGCGCTAGTGGGGCTGGTGGATAGGCTGGAGGTGGGTAAGTGCGCTGGTTCATTCTTTCCGATCCGGCCGTCTGCTTGGCTTGCCGCGAGTGGATGACAGACACCTGCAGTTTGTAGAACTGGGGGCGGCGGGGCAAATCCGACCCAACTCTATAAGCATGAAAGTGAAGCAAGGGTTTCAGTTCAAGGAACTAGCGATCTTGCAACCCCAAAGAGAGAAGATAAGGTAAGGTAGAATCTTATCTTTGGAGCAAAGATAAACTTGTTGATTTCCTTGTGTGAGAGTGCGGGCTCCACTAAGTAATCATGAAAAAAAAATTTTAAATTCAAAATCACACCCTAAAGTCATATTCAGAATGACATACATACAATTACCGAGAAATTTATCCATTCATTCAGTGCTTTGCCCTGTAGTTAGTTTTATATACAGCAGAGTACTTTTCATTTCTGTCTCCACAGGTAGAGATTTTTTTTTCATCATGAGTCCTTCGGAATTCCCTTGGATCATTGTGTTGATCAGAGTAGACAAGTCTTTCACAGTTGGTCATTATTACAACATTGCTGTTATTGTGCACAATGGTGTCCCGATTTTTCTCACTTCACTTTGCCTCAGTTCATAGAGGTCTTGCCATGTTTTTCTGAAACCACTCCCCTGGTCATTTCTTATAGCACAGTAATACTTCATCACAATCATATGCCACAACTTGTTCAGCCATTCCTCAGTTGATGGGCATCCCCTCAATTCCAATTCTTCACCACCTCAAAAAGAGCTTCTAAAATATTTTTGTACATATATAGATTCTGTTTGCCTTGGAACTTCGACCAGGGTCTCTGCTCCCTTGGGACCCACCACAAGCACTCCCAGAACTGTGTATGGGCAATAGATTTGCCAGTTAGTACCAGCTGCATCCTGTGCCAGCAAAGGGTCCCCTGTAATCACTTTCTGATCAGTTGTCCAACTCCCTTACCATCTTTAGGTTAATTCTGTTGCTGTTGCTGAAGCCTCCAATCCCTGCTGCTGGTGCTGGCCTGCACCCCAAGATCACAGACCTCTCTTGCCTCTCTTCTAAGTTTTCTTAGGCAGGAAAAATGTCTCACTCTGACCTTTTGTTGGCTTACTGCTCCAAAATTTGATTTGAGGAATTATTTTAAACTTGTTTGGAGTGGAATACTGAGAGAGTTCAGCTGGGCTGCAGCATCTAATCTGCCATTTTAGCTCCACCTCTCACAACTTTTCTTTTTTTAAAGAAAGTACCTGCTTTCAAGGAGCTTATATTTTGGGAGGGGAGAATACAAGAAAATAAAGAAGCAAAACAAAATTTATCTATAGGTAAGTATATCTTCACATTTAGTGTTTCAAATTTTTTCATTTAAAACAATTATTGCTGTCAAGAACCAGCAATATTAATATTATCCTGTGTTCTATTCTCTTGCCATTTAAAAATTTAAATTTATACAAACTTCATTTTATTCTAGTAAGCCTTAAAGGAAAATAACTAACATTAACATTATTATAACATTATATCTTAACATTTTTGTAACATTATACCTAGAGAGTTAGTCCAAGCACACAAGCTTGCTTGAAAATACTAACTTTAAAAATATATATATGTATACATATACATATATACATTTTAAAAATAGTTTTCTTGAAAGTCATACCTTCAGACTTTTCTTGATGAATCAGGAAAAAATAAGGAGCATAACATGGAAAACATCCAACCTTCTTTTCTTAAAACTAGAATGTGCATATTATTAGCAGAAATTCTTTACTACCACAATGACGCTACACAGTAGAGGCATTTATTTTTATTTAGTCAATGTGAATTTACTGGATAAGTGCATGCTCTTTGGTTGAGGGTCTTCACTACATAGACTGAAAGTAAGACTCTATTCTAGGCATTGTGGGGGCTGTAAAAAGCAACCCCCAAATAGTCTGTTCCCTGAAGGAGTCAGTAAGCATTTATTAATTACTTAATACATCCCAGGCACAGTGCTAAGCCCTAGGGATGTGAAGAAGAGCAGAAGACAGTCACTGATCTCAGAAAACTCACAGTCTAATGAAAGAGAAAAAATTAAAACAGCTGTGTAAATACTAGATAACATACAGGGCAAATTAGAGACCATCTCAGGGGAAAGGCACTAGAATTAAGGGTGATTAGGAAAGGCTTCCTGTAGAAAGGGGGATTTTAGCTGGGACTTGGAGGAAACCAGGGAAGCCAGGAGGCAGAGAGGAAGAGGAGGGAGAACATTCTAGGCATGCGGGACAGCTAGAGAAAATGCCTGGAGTTGGGCAATGAAATGACAGCAAGGAATCCGGTATTACTACCTCAAAGAGTACATGAGTAGGGAGAGGGTAAGAGGACTGGGAAGGAGAAGGGGAAAGAGATTAGGTTCTGAATGGGTTTGAACACCCAACAGAATTTTATATTTGATCCTAAAGGTGATAGGGAGCCTCTGGAATTTATTGAGTAGGGAAGTGACATGATTAGACCTGCACTTTAGGAAAATCACTTTAATGGCTGAGTGGAGGATGAACTGGAGTGGGGAGAGACTTGAGGCAGGGATATCAGCTATTGAGAAGTAGAAAGCTCTTGAAATAGTCCAGGTGTGAGATGATGAGAGCCTACACCTAATGATGGTGCTTACAATATGCCAGGCACTGTGCCAAGCACTTTATAAATATTTGATTCTCATTTGCTTCTCATGACAACCCTATGAAGTACGTGTTATTATGCCAATTTTACAGACAAGGAAACTGAGGCAAACAGAGATTAAGTGACTTGGTCAGGGTTCTCACATAGCCAGGAAGTGTCTGAGGCTGGATTAGAATTCGGGTCTTTCTGACTTCAGGTCCAGTCTTCTATCTGCTCCTCCTCATAGCTATCTCAATAATAGGAGATATCCTATCCAGGTTACTATGAAGAAATAAATGAGCACAATGTCACACAGTTTCTTGATTTGCCTTACTGATCATTTCACCATTCAAAAGGTAAAGGGACCAACATGAGGAACTTCTATTCCAAGCCATCACTTTAACCACCTAGCTGCTTCTCAGAGAAGAGAAGGGTCCATATTTGAGAGATGTTACAAAAATAAAATCAACAGGATTATCAACAGATTGGATATTAGGACAGGACAGAGCGAAATAGAGCAAGGAGTTGAGGATGACACTTCAGTTATGAGCCTAGGTAACTGGGAAGATGGTGGTGTTTTGGACAATAATAGGGAAATTAGGAAGAGAGGAGGGTTTGGAAGGAAAAGATGATGAGTTAAGTTTTGGACACGTTGAGCACATGATGTCTAAACAACACACAATTCAAGATATCTCATAGGCAGTTAGAGATGCAAGAAAGGAGATCAACAAAGAGGTTAGGGCTGGGTAGGTAGATTGGAAAATTATCAGCAAAGAGACGATCATTGAATCCATGGGAGTTGATGACGTCACCAAATGAAGTAGTATAGAAGGCAAAAGAGAAGAGGGTCCAGATTAGAGCCCTGGGGACCACCCATGGTTAGTGAGCACGACCTTGGCGAAGATCTAGCAAACAAGACTGAGAAGGAGCAATCGGATTGACAGGAGAGCTAGGAGAGAGTAAAGTCATAAAAACCTAGAGAGAAAAGAGAAAAGGGAGAAAGAGGATGAGCAACCACATCAGAGACCACAGAGAGGTGAAGAAGAATGAGGATTAAGAAAAAGCCATTGGGTTTGGCAATTAAGAGATCGTTGAAAACTTTGGAGAGAGCAATTTTGGTTAAATGATGAGGTCATTGGAAGCCGGGAGTAAGAGAAAAGGAAGTGGAGGTATCTATTATAGACAGCCTTCTCAAGGAGTTTAGTCACAAAAGGAAAGAGAGCTATGGGACAATAGTTAGCAGGGATGGATGGATCAAGTGAGGGTTTTTTGAGGATGGTGGTGGGGGAGAACCTAAGCGTGTTTATAGACAATAGGAAAATAGAGAGGAGAAATATTGAAGATAAATGAGATAGTAGAGACGATAGAGAAGGAGCAGTTTTCTGGAGAAGACTGGAGAGAATGGGATCGCTTATGTACGTAGAGGGTTTTGCTTTGGCAAAGAAGAAGATCCACCTCTTCACGTGACGCAAAGGTAAATGTGGTTATAGTGACCAAAGGCACATAGGTGATGTGAGATGGAGGAGGAAAAAAGAGGGAACTCTCAGTGAATGGCCTTAATTTTTTTTGAGGGGGGGCGGAAATATGGGGCAAGGTTCTCAGGTGGAGGAGGGATACCATGGGAGGTTTGTGGAAGGATGAAAAGGTTTAGAAGAGCTGCTGTAGAGAATGGAATAGTGGCTTAGGAAGGTTTAAAGGGATTGTGGAGCAGCAGCAAGGGTCCAGTAGAAGCTACATAACATAAATTTGTAGTGGACCCAGTCAGCACAGCTTCACAGTTTTCTTCAGCTTTGTTCAGTAGCACATGCATAGAAATGAAGGCAGTAAATAGTGGGAGTGATCCAACGCTGAAGTTTAGTAGGACAAGATTGGAGATATGATAAGGGGGCAAAGAACTCAAGAGAAGAAGACAGTAGAGAGTTGGATTGGTTCACCAAAAGATCAAGATGGGTAAGGGAAGAGAGTGTAACTAGTGTAGGAATGATGGCCTGGGAAAGGACTGAGGGGTCAAGGGATTGAAGTTCATGGTATGGGTAAAGAACAAGGTTTGAAGGCAAGGAAGAGATGGAATGAAAATATATTGTGGTCAGATCAGGGAATTTCAGAGTCCATGAACACAGAGGTGGTACATTTGTGGTAAGATCAAGGGTATGACCAACTTTGTGTGTGACTGAGGTGGAGTAGAGGAGTAACTTGTGTGAGATGAATATGTTGATGAACTGGGGTTTTATGGTGTTTGAGAGAATCTAAATATGGATGTTAAAGTCCCCTAGTATGAGAGCAGGGGTTGAGTAAGAGAGAAAAACAAGTGGCCCAATCATAGCCATCTTAATCCCACATCCTTCCCCCTTATTGCTTTGCTCTTATCATCACAGTGCCACTGTCATGGAGGTTGGCAGCTTGCTCAACCAGTGAGGCTGCTTGAATTTGTGCTGTCTTGCCTTTCTTCTTCCCTCCTCAGCTCCTTACCCCAACTCCAACCATTTTTTAAAAATGCAAATTAAAAGATACTTGTTTATGGTTCTGACAGAACTATACAAATTTTATTTTGCTTCTCTCCCTTGCCTCACCTACATCCACCAAGGAAAATGAATCTCTGACTATGTATTCTGGAAAATAAATGCTATACAGGAATACAAAAGATGCGAAGATAGCGTTCCAACTGATCCCAGTCATCATATTCCAGTAAACCATATTCCAGGATATTGAAAGAATCTGTGGATGTGATTATTGTGCAGTTATCAGTGATCTTTGAAAAATCATGGATGGAAAATGGGAAAGGTGCTACAGGACTGCAGATAGACAATTTTTCCCCAATTTTTCATAGCAAAGAAAGTGACTTTTTAAATCTATAGTGAATTTGGCTTCAACTTCTGGAAAAATTCTAGGACATGTTATTAAAAGAATGGTTTGTGGGCACTTAGAAACTGAAACAAGGATTCCTATAAGCCAGTATATTTTTGTCAAGAACAAATCATATCAGATTTTCCTCTTTTCCCTTTTTGACAGGGTTATTAGCTAGACTGGTAGATGCCACATTCTACTCAAATTTCAACAATGCATTTGAAAAAGCCCTCATGATATATTGATATGCAAGGCAGAGTGATATGGGTGGAATCCTGTTACAGTTAGGGAGATTCATAAGTGGTTGAATGGCCAGACCCAAGGAGTGATACTTAATGGATTGATTTCAGCTTGGAAGCAAGCCACCACTGGAATGCTATAGATATCTGTCCTTTGCTGATGCTTTTCAACTTTTTTAATTGATGCCTTAAATGAAAGCATTGATAGCATACTTAACAAAGAAACATGAAGTTGGAAGGGAGAGCTGATGTATTGGATGACTAAATCAGAATACAAAAAGATCATGACATGGACTAGCATACCTAATAAAATTAAAAAATAATTATGATAACTACTAAGGTCTATATTTGGGTTCGAAAAATCACCAGTACCAGATTGGAGAAGCATAGCTGGACCACAAATTGGTCTGAAAACAACCTAGGCATTTTAGTATATTGTAAGCTCAATATGCCTCAACTGAACGATACGACAACAAGAACAAAAAAAACTAATGTAATCCTGGATTGTCTAAAAAGGGAAGAGGAGAGAAGAAGGAAATAAGCATTTATATACTGTCTACTATGTGCCAGGCACTGCGCTAAGTGCTTTTTACAAATATTATCTCATTCAGTCCTCACAACAACCCTGCAAGGTAGGTGCTATTTTGTCCCTGTTTTGCAGTTAAGAAACTGAGGACACAGAGATTAAGTGACTTGCCCCAGGGTCCCATAGCTAGTAAGAGTCTGAAACCAGATTTAATCTCAGGTCCTCCTGACTTTGGGCCCAGTGTGCCACCAGAATGAGGAGGTCAAGTTTACTGATAATCCTTCTATTCTCTATTCTAATCAGACTGCATCTCTAGTACTGTGTTTGATTAGGTGTGCCACACTAAGAAAGATACTGGCTAGTCTGGAGAGGCAGGTAACCCGAATGACAAGGGGATAGAGACCATGCCACATGATGATTGAAGGAATGGGGATATGTTGTAACTAGAAAAGAGAACATAATAGCTATCTTCCAGTATTTTATGGATTTTCATGTGAAAGAGGGTTTGAACTTGTTCTTAGAAGGCAAAAGTAGTAGCAATGGATGAAAGTTGCAGAGAAAACAGAAAAGGCTCCATTTTAGGTAAACCTCAACAGTTAGAGTAGTTTAAAAGCAGAATGGGGCATACCAGGTGCAAGTCAGTCTCTATCTGAGGTAGGACTGCAAAGCAGATGATGGCTGGATAAACATGGGGGAGAGAAGGTGGAATTCCTGCTCAGGTTTTGGATTCAACTAGCTTTCCTCTGAGATTCTTCCAAGTCTAAGATTCTATGATTCAACAGAGGGAAAAATTATTTGGGCTGGGCCCTGAATACCAACTGATGTCATCTAGGATCTATCTTGTCACATCCCTTGCTGGAATAATATGTCTGTGGCATTTCTCCCTGTCCAAAAGTCACCCTGTCCAAAACTGAAATGAAGTTAGCCTGGCATGACCTATTCTTATTGAATTCCTGTTGGATCTTAGTGGATCCTTGCTTCTTTTAAGTCCTGACAAAACATTCATTAAATAATCTCATCTATAATTTTGCAGGAGATTAGTCAGTCAATAAACCTGTATGAAATGCCTACTATGTGCTAGGCCATATGCTGAGCCCTGGAGATGTAAAGAAAGTGAAAAGGAGACACAAAATGTCCTTTATATCAGTTATCTCAAGAAAAAAAAGAGTGGTTGACTAGTCAACTGATTGTGATGGAGGCTAGTGGGGCCAGATGGAACAAGCTGGAAAATGACCTATATGTTATTTTGTAAATGAAGGGGCCAGGGCCGGAGGGAAAAGGTAAGAATCACATAGATCCAAGGCAGTCATTCTCAAACTGCTCTCAAAGAGCCCAAAGTCTAATGGAAGAGACAACATGAAAACAAGGTTAGAGTTAAGATCACCAAAAAATTCGACAAACTTTTTAACAAGCTGTAGTATTTTAGAGCTACAAGGCACTTTGCAATCATTCACTTCAATCTCCAGCGTTCTGAGGATGAATCTGAAGCTTAGAATGTTTGTTTCTGGAAGATGGGGGCTTTCTGAAGCAAGTGGCCTCAATGTGCTATTTCAAAATGTCCTTATCTTCACTATACTGCCTCCTCCTCTCTTATTTTAGAGCTTCTTTCCTCAAGTTTTGATCCTAATACTTTCTTTCCTTTTCTCTCAGTACTGTCTACTTTGGCAATCATCCCCATTCATGCTTCTATTATTTCAAAGCATGATACCAGAATCTACATCTTTAGCCCAGTTCTCTCCTAAGATCCAGATTCACATTTCAGATTGCCTGCTGGACATCTCCACCTGGATGTTTGAGTAGAGCTATAAACAAAGCATTTCATAGTGTCATAGAGTATTACGAGTTGGGAGGATCATAGGATCATAGATTTAGAACTCAGGGAGGGAACTCAGAAGATCTAACTCAGTTCCCTAATTTTACAGATGAAGAAACTTGGGTTTGGGAAGGGGAAATATCTTACCTATGGTTGCATAATTGTTAAGTATCAGAGCTGGGTTTGAAATCCAGATTCTTTGACTTCAAGCCAAGGCCATGTAGCTAGCTGGTAGTAAAGCTATAGTAGAAACTGAAGTTTTCTGGCTTCCATCACTAATGAAGGATTTTTAGCTTAATTTGGTTTGTAAAATGTTAAGTCCAGTATGAGTGCTAACATATTTTTGGGAGAATAATGACAGTTTTTCTGTATTATCAAATATAGCTATGACTGATCAAACACCTTCACTGTGGAGCTTCGGAACAACAAAAACATTTCAAATTCCCATTGAACATCTGGATTTCAAATTTGTTGAAAACTGTTCAGATGTTAAGCATTTGGAAAAGATTCTTATTGTACTCAGGTAAACATTTTTTGAATTGTCAATTCTTTAGAAATGTTAATTAACTTAGTTGATTCTTCAATTTACTTTGTGTAACATTTAAATGACACTGGTTTAAGATGTAATAATCTTAACGTGTTGGAAAACTTTCACTTGTTTTGTTTAGATTGTTTTCACATACATCTTAACCCTCACCAGTAAGCTTACTATGTGTATCTATAAAATTTTGTTGAAAGTTCTCTTGAATTTGTTACATTTTTCTGAGGGAGTACAAAAATAGTAGTGTACATACTTGCCTAGTAGCTAGACATGAAAATTTAGCCAATCTACCTTGCTGAGATCCCTTGATATACAAAAGTCCTTTATATCAGTCATCCCAAGAAAAAAAAAGAATGGTTGACTAGCCAACTGATTATGATGAAGGCTAGTGGGGCCAGATGGAACAAGCTAGAAAATGACCCATATGTTATTTTGGAAGTGAAGGGGCCAGGGCCAGAGGGAGAAGGCAAGAATCACATAGATCCAAGGTAGTCAGTCTCAAACTGGTAACAGATACCTATCTGGGATTTCCTAGGGAGATTGAAGGGTATCTAGAGACTAGAACTAATGGCCTGTTTTCTTTCTTCTACATTACTGGCACTGTTATGTTCCATCCACCATCATCACTTTGTCATTTGCCCGTTCTTATCTTTTAACTCCTGCTGGCTATCTCTTTCTCTCTACTATGATATCTCGTTCTCCAAGGTTATAACCTTAAGTTTATCAGGGGGGTTGAATGATGGGGCAGGGAGAGAGGAAAAATGAGCTGCTTGGGTCATTTGCTGGCAGAGCTACCCCCACCTTCTACCACACATACACCTTTCTAGTCTTATTGTAAAGACCTTAGCTTAAAAGGGCCATCCGGGGGCCATCTCCAGTCATCCTGACTTATATCTTGCCACTGGATCCAGATGGCTCCAGAAGAGAGAGTGAGCCTGCTGACTTTGCACAGCCTTGCCTCGCTTAAATCCAATTCACTTACAAGTCATGACATCACCTTCCAGATAGCATTGGTCCTCTTCCAGAATGAAAGACAAGCAACAAAAACCTTAACTTTAGAAACCTATTTGTTTCTGAAATAAACAGCATGAGACTTTATTGGTAGCATGAGACTATTTTAATTCTTTTAATTTGTTTTTGTTGAAGAGATGATATAAGCAATGAGAGCACTATGAAATAAAAAAGTTTGAAAATCATAGTTATCTAAAGATGACTAGTAGTGGTTAGGGCCATGTGTGTGGCTGAGAGTTAGAACTAGTCATTATCTCTCTGACCTTCACCCTCATGAGAACATCACCGCTTTGTTCCCAATTCCTCCATTCAGGGACTGTCTAGTCTTCCACTTAGGTGTGTGGGTGAATACAGGGTTTTTTAAACCTGCAGAGAAAGAAACAGTGGAGAGGAAATTTGCCTGCAGCCAGTGCCTCAGATAGTGCTGACTCTGATGAATTTACTAAACCTCTTCCCACTAGACAACTACTGTCTCGTCCTATGTTCCACAAGAAAACTGCTCTCATCCTATGTCTATGATAGTCCTGATTAATTTCTTCTTCTCTGCCTTTGTTGTTTGTTGTTCAGTCCTTTATCAGTCATGTCTAACTCTTTGTAACCTCTTTGGGGTTTTCTTGACAAAGATACTGGAGGTGGTTTGTCGTTTCCTTCTCCAGTTCATTTTACAGATGAGGAAACTGAGGCAAACAGGGTTAGCTGACTTACCCAGGGTCACACAAGCTAGGAAGTGTCTGAGATCAAATTTGAACTCTTAAAATGAGCCTTCCTGACTCCAGGCCTAGTGCTCCATTTACTGTGCCACCTAGCTCCCTTTCAAGAGCTGTAATATATATCAATAAAATCTTTTTTATTCAGCTCCCAACTCATATGCCCAGCAATTAGGCAGAGAGTCTATTTCTCTCTCTTATGTGTCTGGCCAGTCATACATAGCCTTTTTCTCTTCTGCATTTAATCCCTCCAGGGAAAACATTAATATAACAAACAGTATTTTAGAGAAACCAGTTTAAAAAAAACCCAACATATGCCAAATAAAGAAATTGAATACATTCTTGAAATGTGCCAGAATTTAAGAATACATGAAAGAGCTAACTTCTGTCATTTGACACAGTGCATTTTTTAATTTAGAAGGCAAAGAAAATACAGATAGTGTGATGAAAATTTTTATTTCAAAGTAAAATTATAATATCTGTTAATAATGACTTTTATTTAATATTCATTTGCAAAGATAGGAGAGATTATAATAAAACTATGTTTTAAAATTCTCATATCAATTGTTGTATCTGGTCCTTGTGGTGTTAAGTAAATGAAGGTTGGGAATATAGGCTTAGCATGAGAGCCATAGCAAGGTAAAGGTAATAAGGAGCATCACCAGTCTCATTCTCAGCAAATAGAAACATTTCCAACAATCTTTAATCATACTCGGTGTGATTTCCACTTAGTGTATACCTCCAGTCTTTTCCTCCTTCTTGATCAGGGTGGCCATAGCGGCGGCAGTATGGCCCAGCAGCTTCCCAGTGTAGACATTCTCCCATCTTCTCTCCCTTGCTTGGTTGTGTCTTGGAGGACATTACATTCTTCCTCTCAGCTCAGCCTCCTCACTTCCCTGACATTTCAGCTTTTCTTTTTACTTTAGGATAAAGGGAAAGAAAGTTAGCCCTTTCCAGCACAGGCACAGCCCCTATCTTCTCAGATCAGAATACGCTTATTATTTCAGTCTTTTCCCACTGTTTTCTCATCTGTCCTCTAATTTCTTGAATAAGGGAGTACTACATAAAAATTTTTTATGAATATTCTAAAATTATTGAATTAAGTTTTATACTTGTTTGGTATTTATTCTTCCAGAAAGTTGAACTTTTAAAAAATAATCAGATGCCCTACTTTAACTGAGGAAGGAGTATGCTTCTATTCCCCTATGTGTGAGCTTCTTTTTGTCCAGTTTCTTCTTGGATTATTCTAGATTATAGAATCTACATTCTACATGGGTGTTCTAACTTCTCCTTCTCTGCCTATGTCTAGTATTTGCAATCCCATCTATGAGCTGCAGATCTTGCTGTTCATTAAATGAAGATAATGTATGTTATGGTGATCATATTTTCCTAAACCAAATAAGGGAATACATGTTCTGATGAAGCCTTACTAAAGTGTCCTTCCCTTCCCTACCCCTAGAAATCGGTACTGTTCCAGAAAATCTAGGTTGTATGCTCACTATAGACATGGTATACATAGTCTTGTGTATTCACTTTTTAATGCATGTGCCTGCTGTATTTTTTAAGGTCTTGTGAGGAAGGATTTTACCCCGAACTTATAGAATGTTGTGAAAAACGCATCGAAAGCCTGTGTCCCAAAAGTAGAGTCTTGCGAAAAGAGAAACCTGTAGCAACAGCATCTAGTTTTACGCAAGAAGAATGGGAAAAAATCGATGGTGATATAAAGGTATATATGTAAAATCAGTTTTTGATAAATTGCATATAACATGTTTGGCTAGATTTTGAGTCCACAAAGTTACCAACATCCTTTCTTGGATTTACCAGTGTCATGACGGTGGTATTTGATGCAACTGAATGTTAGTGGCCTAAAATTCTAGGGATGTGAATTATCAGATGAATAACACAGGGTGACTGATCCTCCATCACCCACTCTCAGTGATACACATAATGAGATCACACTGGTGAGAGAATGTATGGGAGAGTATGATCAAGTAGTTGAGTGTTTATAGAAGAGGAAAAGTAATCTTTGGAAGGGTTAGCTCCAGCCAGGTCTGTATAGCAATAGTCCCTTGAACCATCATCTGTCTCTGTGGCCCTACTGGAAAAGAGTTTGTGGTGTACAACGTGGGTTCATTTGCATTGTTTCTCAGTCATGTCTGACTCTTTGTGACCCCGTTTGGGATTTTCTTGGCAAAGATACTAGAGCATTTTGCCATTTCCTTCTCCAGCTCATTTTACAGATGAGGAAACTGAGGCAAACAGGGTTAAGTGACTTGTCCAGGGCCACACAGCTAGTAAGTGTTTGAGGCTGTGTTTGAATTTAGGAAGATGACTCTTCTTGACTTAGGTCAGGCCTTCTATCCACTATGTCACCTAGCTGCCCATATAATGTGACAGCTCCCCTAAATGTGTTTATCCTCTTTGAGAATGCCTCACTTTTTTGTGTTTCAGTTTGTTAACTCCTGTTTAGGTTTTGATCATTAAAAATAGGAGTCACCTTTGATCCCCCAAATTTAGGTTCTGTCTCTGTGTCCCAGTCTCCATTTTTCTCTTTGTCTCTGTGTGTGTCTGTCTGCCTGACTATTCAACACACACACACACACAAACACAAACACACAGAGAGCTATCAATATAGGAAGCATAGTTTATGTGGTTGTGCAACAGGGATATTGCCCACATGTCACTGGAAAGTGTTAGACCTATTGCATTCTATTGAAAAGCTAATGGAAGGATACTTTTCGTATGGCAAGATGTTGAGGGAGAAGCAAAGAGAGTTTTTGTATCTGGAAATCCCTGGATTTCCTCAACTGGAACTCTGGCACACCCACTTCAGTTTGCCTGTCTCTGGAAGCTCAGTCAGCTTCTGATTGGTCAGATTACAAGGTCAAGATCTAGACTTCTGCCAAATCCCTTTGCTGGATTTTGGTAGAGTGGAGTTCTTATAGTCATCCTGAAAAGGCATGGCGATATCGATTGGTCCTTTCAGATGGTGAGCTTTGCCTATCTGTTGACAGCTCCTGCCATACTTGTGTAATAAGTGCCCTTTTAGGGCAACACTGGTCAGTCGGCTGAGCAAACTCCATGGCAAAGTAAACCCTGGCTAATCCAGAAATGGACGGAAGAGATGCCTCTGTAGGAGTGTGCCACTGGCTAAATTGAGTAATAGAATGTAAGCACAGAAGTAGCAGAATTCATGTAGTAGCTATTGAATATATGGCAAACCCATTTAGTTTCATTTATCCAATATTCTGGTATGCTTTGGTATTCAATGAAATTCAGTAGCTTCTATAGTGAAAGCTCATTGGTCAGGGAGTGAAACAAAGAACTTGGACCAGGATTTTTTTCCATTTTTTTTAATCAAGTATCTATTTTTCTCTCCTTCCTACCACCTCTCTTTGAAGGAAAAAAAATGTCAAAACCTTTGTAATATACGTGCATAGTCAAGCAAAACAAATTCTCATATTGGCCACTTGGATCAAGGTTTGAATTCTGGCTGTATGACCTTCCTTTGACAGTTCATTTGATCTCACTTGATCTCAGTTTACTCTTCACTAACATGGTACAGGGCTGTACTAATTAATATTTAGACCCATTCCAGCCATATACTTGTATGATCCTGTACCAGACTCAATGTTGATTTGAGGGAAGTACCAAGTGAACCTTCTTGGATTTCAGGTCATTAGCAAGACACGATGAACCCTGGTATAAATGCTTTCCACACCTAACCCAAATTTGACACATATGTTCAACTGACACAATGCTAGACAGAATAAAGGCTTTATGTTATTCTGCCACCAATTTAATTTCCTTCTGTCATTTCTAATTATCAGTTCTCATTTGAAACTAGGATTTGTGGGAAAGGATACTAAGTTGTTCTTTGACAATTTTGATACTATTAAAAATATAGCCATTGAATCCTGCCTTATCTGAATCTATTTTGAAAACTTCATAAAATGGTGCGGCTAGGAAGATAAGAATGGAGTAGCAGTTACAGGAAGCAAAAATGTAGCTGATTGGAAGAGCTTGTTGTAGATAATGGAGGATAAAGCATATTAAGTTGCTCTCTATAACTTGTTACGTTCTATTTGGTCAGTGTCTTGGTCTTCCTGTCTTTATTCTGAAAACGGCCTTTTATGGGTGACAAAGATGAAAAAAGTATTCTCACGGAACTTTCAGGTTTGATTTAATTTTGGCAACAAAATGCAAGAATTATTGGTCTTGTTTACAATGTAGATGTAAAGTGTTTAATTTCCTTTAGGCTAGTAATATGTGTTGTTCACTCAGTGAAATGAACTAGGTGGCTGTCCCAAAAGAACAATGTTTCTACTCACCAGCAGACATGAACATTCCTCCAAGGTAGATAAGTAGACTGTCATTAGTTCTCCCATTTAATAGATTTAAAATTAAGACAGAGATAATGTATAGAGAATGGAGTCAAATCTATAAGAACATAAGTCATTCCCCAGTTGATAAATGGTCAAGGGACATGAACAGGAAGTTTTCAGAGGAAGAAATTAAAGCTATCTATAGTCATATAAAAATTTTTCTAAGTCAGTATTGATTAGAGACATGCAAATTAAAATAACTCTGAGGTGCCACATCACACCTATCAGATTGGCAAACATGAAAAAACAGGAAAATGATAAATGTTGGAGATGTGGGACATTTTGAACACTAATACATTGTTGGTGGAGTTGTAAATTGATGCAACCTTTCTGGAGAGTAATTTGAAACTGTGTTCAAAGAGCTATAAAACTGTTCATACCCTTTGATCCAGCAATACCACTACTAGGTCTATAACCCAAAGAGATCATAAAAAAGGGAAAAGGACCCACATGTACAAAAAATATTTATAGCAGCTCTTTTTGTGGTGGCAAAAAATTGGAAATTGAGGGGATACCCATCAATTGGGGAATGGCTGAACAAGTTGTGTTATATGAATGTAATGGAATACATTACATTACATAAGCAATGGTGAGCAGGTGGACTTCAGAAAAACCTGGAAAGACTTGTATGAGCTGATACTGAGTGAAGTGAGCAGAACTAGGAGAACACTGTCCAGAGTAACAGCAACATTATGCAATGATCGACTTTGTTAGACTCAGCTCTTCTGAACAGTGCAGTGATCTAAGACAATTCCAAAAGGCTCATGATAGGAAATGCTTTCCACCTCCACAGAAAGAACTTTTGTTGATTTTTGGTTTTCATGGTTTTTCCCTTTTGTTCTGATTCTTCTCTCACAACATGACTGATGTGGAAATATGTTTAGTATGATCATACATGTATAGCCTATATCAGATTGCATGCTATTTTGGGGAGAGGGGAGGGGGGAAATTTAGAACTCAAAATCTTATAAAAGCAAATGTTGAAAAGTAAAAATTAACTAATTTTTTAAAAAGACAGGTAATTATATTTCTGTAGCCACTTAAGACTCACACAGCATTAACTCTATGAGGTAGGAAGTATGTTATTATGCCCATTTTAGAGGTGGGTAACTTAGTCTCAGAAAGATAAATAATGTGACTTCACTCATGGTCATACAGCCAATAGATATCAGAGACAAGATTTGAACACAGGTGTCCTGACTGTGAGGGTAGCACTCTTTCCTCTACACCAACAGGAAAGTATGTTTTTGAAGATAAATTTGATTCAATTCGAATGATTGCTTTCGTACTCTCGTGTTCTCCCTTATTCAGTTTATTTTCTGACATGTTATTTTTCTTTTTATCTGGTTTAGTTTTTGGTGTGTTGTTTTGATAGTTTTATAAAGCTTTATTGTCTGCAATAAGTCCTATTTATTTAGCAGAATATAATTGAGCTAAACATATTGTTCCAACTTTCTTCTAACTTTTTACTTTTTTAAAAAATTGAGTCTATGACCTAGCTGGAATTTATTATGATATATGATGTGAGGTGAGGATTGAGTATTTTTTTAACCATACTGCAATTCAGTTTTCCCAATATTTGTTAATAAATCCCTTCTCCAGTTTTATTTTCCATAATTTATCAAACACTGCTATTTTGCATTTATTTGTTTCTTTTTGTGATAAATATATTCTGTTCTGAGAGGCAGTGTCATATAATGGATAGAATTTCTGGTCTTGGAGTCACTGATCCTTTCTGAGACTCAAGGAACACTTGACGACTATCTAAACCCCAGATAGGTTGAACTGAATTCCTACACCTACAAAATTACAGAAAATTGACCGATTAATATTCTTCTTCCCCCGCCCTGTGACAGCTTTGATCCTAACTGCTTTATGATATATTTAAAAGCTCATTAAAGCAAATCTGCTTTCTTCAGCACCCCTGCCTTCATTAACTCTTGATATTCTTGCCTCTTTGATTTTCCGTATGTATATTTGTCATGTTTTTATCCAGTTTTATATCTCTAAAGGAGCACATTAATATCATTGGTATTTTGATTGATATTTTACATTAATTTAGAAATTATTGTCATTTCAAGTCAACAAGCATTTATTTAGCACCTACAATGTGCCAAGCACTGTACTAAGCACTGAGTCATTAGCCTTTATTGAATAGATAAATTCATGAACACTTAATTTCCCATCGGTTATTTGTATCTGCACATTTATTACAAAGGCACACTTTCATTTGGGTAAATTAAATCCCACGTTTTTAATTTTTTGTTATCTTTATATGGTTTCTTTTTTTATAGTGTCTTCTTGGTTTTAATTTGACAGTAAAGAATAATGCAAATGATTGTTAATCCCTTAATTATATATTATTTTAGCCCAATTGATTGAATATTTTAAGCTCTGTTTTCCTGTAATTGTTTTTTCTTTCTTAGAGTTGGGTATCAGAAATAAAAAAGGAAGACTCTAAGATGCATTTTCATGAAATTGATGCATTTCAGGAATTAGAAGGCCACCTACCTCCAGTTCGTGGTACAAATGGCCATCTTAATACTGGCAAGGTATTTGGATTTCTTTTTAAACAAGTTTTTAAATAGATTTTGGCCAAAGGTTCTTGGGGAGGGGGGGTACCTATGGGTGACTTTTTTCAGTTTCCATTCCCTATTACCCTCTTCCAGTTGACATCCCATCACTGAGAAGTGAAAAGGGGAAAGTTTCTCTTCTATAAATGAAACCCTTGAGATCACAGTTTTTTCCACTTTTTCTTCTCCTGTCTTCTACCTTGATAACCATAACCCAGTGTATGTGTGCAGATTTCCCCAAAGAGTGTGTAGGGTGGAGTGTCATGGTACAAACTATATATAGTTGGGGGAAATTGCAGAGACAGTCTCCTGTTATTTGGTTTGGTACAGACTTAAAACATTAAGGCACTCCCTATTCCCATTCAATTCAACAAACACTTAATTAAAGTACCTACTCTATGCAAAGCTCTATGATAGATTCTAGGAATATGAAAATGAAAATGAAACAGTCCTCATCCTCAAGTTACTTCAGGCAATCAGTGAATATTCATTGGGCACTTACTGTGTGCCAGCCACTGTGCTAGGCTCTGGGAGGCAAATATAAAGGATGAAATAATCCTTACTCTCAAGGAGCTTAATTTCTAGTGGAGGAGACAAGACATACAGAGGTCAGTAGGTGCAGCACCCATTTATATGTTTATGTACATGTATAAGTGCATACACACACAGTAGCTGTTGGGATGAAGGGACAGAGGTCGCTATTACTTGGGGAGGGGGCCAGGAAAGATGTCATGCACAGGATGGCACCCAAGGTGCCTCTTAAAGGAAGAGAGGGTCTTTATGAGACAGAGGTCAGGAGAGTTCCACAGACCCTTCTTCTGGACCTTGACTCCTCCCCCTAATGCCCCATTTCCACATTCTACCCTAAATTGAGCACCTTCTTTCTGCCTTGGAGGCATGAGATCTTTTCTTCTCTGGGCCTTAGATCTGACCCACCTCAGCTTCAGGTAATAACAAGTTTGTGACAGTCACCTGTATCACCAGCCTCAGTTTCTCCCCAGGAATCTCTGACTCCTCTTCACTTACCCCCTTCATCTTTATTGAACCATCCTGTATTCCATTTCTGTTTTGTTCTTTTTTAAAAAAAAAAACTTCTTGTCTTTGCTCTTTAAAAAAACTAATGATAAGTTTGATTGATGTGGTTTTACAACACAGTCATTTCCTCCATCCCCCTCTCCTCCCATCTAGTAAGCTCTCCTCCCTTATAATAAAGGAAAAACAATTTAGCAAAGCCAAACATAGTGCTAGCAACTGACATTTGTATGATACCGAATTCTTCATTTTTGTCCTTTCTCATGGAGTAAGAACATTCCACTAAATTTGTAGCATCCTTTCGGATTGCCCTTTCCCTCCCCAACTTGTACTTGAAGGCTGAGAGAAAATCTGTCAGTAGACATTTATTTAGCACCTACTATGTGCCACGCACTGTGCTAGTTGCTGCGGATACAAAGAAAAGCAAAAAAAAAAATGACTGCTCAAGGTTTGAGGTGCTTGCTAGGCCCATGCCCCTAAAACCAGAACTCATAAGCCCCTACCGGAATGTTTACCTTGACTCTTGTTAGCCAGAGGACACAGTTAGCTTAAAGGAAAAGGTATTTACTGACATGGCATAGTAAAAACAGTAGCAACGAAATACCTCTCCCATAAACTTGGGGTTTATCGTCTCACAGATAGGAGAGTGTCAGTGGGAAGAAGAGACACAGAGTTCAAAAACAGAGAACACACGAAGAGAGTGTATGTAGCCAAGGTATAAGCAAGAAGGGGCAGCTCACACATTTGATGCTACAGGACCATTGATTTCCTTACACTGATTCTGTCATATGCCTCGCCATGTTTACACTGCTTCTTTGATCTTTCAGAAAAGGAGGGGACAAACATTTATTAAGTGCTTAGTGTGTGCCAGGCACTGTGCTAAACACACAATAACACTGTGGGATGGGTGCTATTAATATCCCCATTTTACATTTGAGGAAACTGAAGCAGATAGACATTAACTGATGTGCCCAGGGTCATATAAGTGTCTGACTCCAAGCCCAGCCTCTATCTTTTGTGCCACTGAGCTGGCCTTCAAAAAGACCAGGAACCGTAGGATCAGCAGAAGTACCTGTATTTCTGTTTCCTCAGAATCTTAGCTCTCGTGTCTTCCATCTTTTAGGCAGGAAAAAAAAGGCAGGATTGACTCAGCAGACTAATGCCCTTAGACTTTGATAGTTTGACCGCTCCTCCTGGTACAGGGCTAAGTTCCCTAAGTCAGAGACCTCACCCTGCGTTTTAATAATTATCCATCATACTTCCCAAATTCATATTGATGTAGGCTAGGCCTTAAGATAGGCCATGGCTATTGGCCCAGCAATCCCAAACAACTCTGGAACACAGGGTTCCCTGTTTATAAAACAACAACGATCTAATTCTCTATGGCTTATCCATGGAAAGGACTTGGTGGGAAAAGGTACAGAAGCAATCAGTGCCCAAAGGACCAGTTAGTTCCTTGTCTTATCTAATTCTTCACCTACTGCCTTGAACTTTTTATATGTAAATTCAGCCACTCGAACCCACATCCTTGCACATTTATAACCAATAATTTGTCTAGCCATTTCCCAACTAATGGTAATCTATTTTGTTTCTAGATTTTTGTTATCCAAAACAGTTCTGCTATGGAAGTTTGTTATATGTGAGGGTTTACTATCTTTGAACTCCTTGAGGTCATCAGTCAATTAAATATTAAGCACCTACTGTGTGCTACGGACTGTGTGCTGTGCACTGGGGCATACAAAAAGAGGCAGAAGATAGTCCCTCAAGGAGCTTACAATCTAATGGAGAAGACAACGTGCATATAAAAATACACAAAGCAAGCCATGTACAGGATTAGTAGGAAATACTTAACAGAGAGAAGGTACTGGAATGAAGAGGAGTTGGAAAAGGCTTCCTGTAGAAGGTAGAATTGTAGTTGGGACTTAAAGGAAACCAGGGAAGTCAGAAATCAGAGCAGGGGAGGAAGAGTGTTCCAGGCATAAGGGATAGCCAGAGAACATGCTCAGAGCTGAGAGATGGAGTGTCTTGTTCATGGAACAGTCAGTAGTGAGATCTCTAGGCCAAAGAGTATAAACAGTTTAGTAACTTTTCTTATACAATTCCAGAAGGATTGGATAAATTCATAGATCCACTAACATGTTAGTGTGACGGTCTTCCTTCTGTCATTGAGAGGTAATAACCTAGAGTCAGAAAGACCTGGGTTAAAATCCTGTGTCAGGATTAGTTTTGTGACCCTGGCAAATCATTTAATCTCTCATTAATCAGTTTCCTCATCTGTAAAATTAGGCCATGGAATTTTTTGTTCTCTAAGGTCCCTCCTGGTTCTAAATCTATGATCCTATGACTATTTCTGTTTTTGCCAGATAGTTGAGTGTGAGATAAAACTTTGGAGTTGTTTTAATTTGTCTTTCTCTTACTTGTAATTACTCAAAGTGTTTTGGCCTGATCATCCATGCTGGAAAGACCAAATGGATGATCAATGTCTATTGCCTGGATTACAACCTACATTTGGATGGGTAACGCATAGAACTTTTCCAACAGAATGTATGTCTAGGACAGATAGTACAGATAGAGAAGTCAGGTCTAGAGATGAATAGGAGGAAGAGAACTTCCTGGATTGCTCTAAGAAAATTATAAAGTAATTTTGGAGGTCTTTTACTGAATCCAAGCTTCCCATGAAAGCAAACACCCATCTTTCTAATGCCGGCTTTCTACCTATGCTGCTGTGTATCAGTAAGAGGTGAAATATAGCAGTCTCTGAGAAATTAAAAATGAATAACATATAGAAAGTAATGCAGAGGCTCCTTGTGGGAAGAGAGTGTTGTGAGCAGGCTGCAAGATATAACTAGTTAGGAACTCTGAAGAATAGGAGTAAAAGATTTCATCAAGGAATTATATGATAGGAAGATAAAAATGAATCAGTTATATGGTGAGGCCAGGGCATAACAACTGAATAGACAGAGCGCTTCACTGGGGTCCTCTCGAAGGCAGGAGAAAGAAAGGAAGGACCCCAGCATGTTGGGTGGGCCTCCTGTGGCACACTTAGGGGAGAACATGGACCAGTGTTGCTCAGGATGTGCGGCATAGATGGGTTGATATTTGTATCTTTGGAGGGAACTTCCAAATCAATAAAATCATAGATCCATTTGAGTATTTGAGTTCTTTCATTAGAATATTTTTTACATAGAGATTAATCATTTGAAATTATTTTTTAAGTTTGTTCTTATCCTTTTACCATTTATTTATTGGGGAAAACTTAAGATTTTTTCTAATGGATATAATCCTGACTTTGAGACTCTCTGCCCGGATAGAGTTGTTATGGAGATAACCAGACTCTGGAAACAATAGACTCTGACCCATAGTTCATCAGTTTAGTAACAGCTTTCTGAACTTGGCTTTGGAGACTTCTGGAAATAAGAATGCCGAAAGAGAAAAGATTGTCCATTTTGCACCGTGGGGGAGGAAATTACATTGGTAGAATCTGCCAGCATCTGATTTCTGAAAGAATGGTGGACCAAAACATAGTGTGATCATGTGTGGCAAAGCACAGGGCACCCCACCTAGAAAGCATGTGTTGGCCAACCCCCAGCTCATGGAGTATGAACACCACACAAGAGACTGGTCCTGCCTGGGTGTCATATGCATTTGCCTAAAGGGTTTACCTTCAGAGAGGTCTAGGACAATATGAATATAAAATGATATCTCTCTATTTATAGGCCTTCCTATTTATGAGAAAGCTTGAATTCACCTCAGGACATGACATTAGCACCCCTCCTCTGCTCATAAGGGGTTAGTATCTACTCTTCCCTCTTGGGGTTCAGCCTCGACTGTAGCAAAGGTAGATCTCCTTCCTTTCAAAAAATTTTTTCCCAAATCTCTGTTCTTAATGGCTACTATCATGTATCTCACCAGACAAGGATGTGCTGGCCCACAGGATTTTCCTATTGGAACATAACTGCATAGAAGAACTGTGGTTTTTTTATTTGTATCCAGGAATTCACCCTCTGACTCTCTTCCATCTTTTTTTTTCCCTTTATCCAAGCAGGAAGCATGGTGGGATTGGGAGTAAATGTTGTATCACTTCTGGGTGCCCCTGGCCTACCTCAGCCTTCTAGTCCTGGAGAAGTGGGGCAGGGTAACCAATATAACCAACATCTAGGAATCTGATGCGAATCAATCCAGCTTGTGATACTTCTCCCATGGGCCTATGGCTGTTATGATGCTCAGCTCAGTTATTCTGTTCTCTCTTCTCTCTCTCTCTCTCTCTCTCTCTCTCTCTTTCTCTCCCCCTTCCCTTCTTCCTCTCTCTCCCTCCATCCATCCCCCTCCCTCCTTCCCTTCTTCTCCATGAGCCTGCAGTCCTCCACGTTTGTACCTCTAGTTGATGCTCCATAGGGGCTTCTCTGCTCTTCTTTCAAGTTCATGCCGTCTGCCCCTCATTCTGCTACAGTGATGTCCCTGTTCAAAGCAGGGACTATTTTCAGGCCTGTCCGCATACATTCAGAGTAGGGTATCTTAGGAATCTCAAGGCTTTCTTTAATGAACAATTGCAGTTGCGGGCTAACTGAAGTTTTGCTAGAGCGTGTCTACCCCTAATAGAGGTAACAAGGTAAATACTGTCAACATCCTTAAATACCTATCCAGAGTAAATTTTTACTTACCTTGAGAGTGGTTATTTATAAGGCTATCACATGATTTTATTTTTTCATGTAATGGGTACCACTGAACACTAGAGGGTACTGTGGGCAATTGGTTGTCAGTCCTTCCTGTGTGGTGGTGCCAGGTTCTATGGCTGCCTAGGGGTGTGGTTGTATCTACCAATCAAACTGCTCAGCTTGGGCCCCTTTCTAGCTACTCCTGTTGAATTGCCTTAGCTTTGTCTCACTGACTTACTTTTACTAAGGTCATTATTTTATAAAAGTGTTTAAACAGTTGGTAACACAAATTAATATTAAATCCCAGTCTGCCATGCAAATCCCAGACTGCCACATACCCTGGGGGGCAAAAATCTGGAAATTCAGTTCTTGACCCAGCTTCCAGCCAGAGCTAAACAAAAGACCTTTTGTTTTTTAAAAACTGGTTGATCCCTGGGACTGCTCTGATGAATGCCAGAATGGAATAGCACCTGATCTTTCTCCCAGAGGCCACATATACTGGCACTATGTAGGGAGGGAGTTGAATCGATTTTACATACCCCAAGATTTCTCACCAATTCCCCACCAACCCAGCATCAGTCGCTTAGTTGAGAATCAGTTGCAAGTCAAATCCTGTCCCTTTACTGCTGAAACAAAGTAAAGTTTGTTTGGCTTTACCTCAGCAAGGTAGTGTTGCCCAACTATCAGATTCCTCCTGTAAGCAAACAGCATGGAGGGAATGAGTTAGCAGACCTGCGGTCTACCTCCATCTCCCCAAATCTGCTCTTAGAGATGGGTGCCCTTACATCACTATAACTCCCCAAGTCCATCAACTGGGGAGAATGTAGCTACCTTGCCTGAAACAATAATAATTGTATTTGCTCTAACCTAAGGCCCCACATCTTAATCACGATAAGACTCTAAGAAAAACATAAATATTTAGTAAAACTCAGCTTTATTCTTCCTTCAGGAGAAAGATAATACATCTAAATCCTCTCAGAAGAAGAACATACCAAGAGATTATGCAGAGTGGGATAAGTAAGCAAATTTATATTATGATATCTATTTTCTTAGTTGTGTGTATTTGTTTCTGAAAAATAATGAATTGCTATAAAATTCTTAAATAATTTCTTAAATATCCAATCTAATCAAAATTTATTTAGCCCTTAAGATGTCCCAGGCACCACTGTGCTAAATGCTGGGAATGCAATTGATTAAAAAGGAAGGCAGTAATTACCCTCAATGAGTTTACAGTCTAAAAGGGAAAACAAACACAAAAGGATGCAGAAGAGGGGGTGGGGTGGGGTGGGGGGAGGGACGGACACCAGGAGGTACCAGGCCAGGGGTGTCTTGTTCTGTGCACAGCCAACCAGAGAGAAGTGAATCCAGTGTCTGCCCTCTATGAAGGAAGGCATCGGCAGGAGTTTGGTTCTCCGCCGTCCAGTTAGAGGGGAGGGATGATGGTATCTTAATTTGTGTCCAAGGCCGTTTAATAATCCTAATAATGACAGCTGAAGTTTGTATAGCCCTGAAGTTTTATAAAGTGATTGACATCCATGATATCATTTGATCCTCATAACCACCTTGTGAGGCCATATTCCATTTGTAGATTTTCATGAGGCAGTACCACCTTTATCATCCCAGTTGTACAGGTGAGGAAACTGAGGCTCAGAGAAATTGGATGTCTAGGCTCACCCAGTTAGTCTTTGTCAGAGCCTTCAAACTTGTCTCTCTTCCTGCTTCTGGGTCCAGCACGGTTCTTATTACATATACCACACTGCCTTTAACACCCAAAGCAAAGACCACTGGAAATTTGAAGTCTATGTGGCTAACTCTTGGTGCAATTTATTCTGTGAATTTTTTTTTCTAAGTGTAAAGCTTCAATAAAATGCATCCCCTTCCTCAAGTCCTGCCTCTAATACATACCAGTGGTGTGGCCCTGGGGGAGTCCCTTAGCCTCTCAGTGTTCTAGGTCTCACTCTAAGACTGAGTTGTGGAGACAGTCCCAGCCTGCATTGATAGAAGCAGTTCCTCGTCTGGGACTTGCCACACCCTGCAGTGGTGTGGTGCAGTAGATCCAGGGCTAGGCCTGGAACCAGGAAGACCTGAACCCGAATCCAGCCTCAGACACTTACTAGCTGTGTGACCCTGGGCTAATCTCTATCCTCTGCCTCAGTTTCTTCCTTTTACAAATAATAGTGGCACCTACCTCCCAGGGTTGTTGTGAGAATCAGAGAATGATATTTTGTAAAGTACTTAGTATACTGCCTGACACATAGTAGGTACTTTATGTTGCTATCATTATCACCATTATTTTTATTATAATGTTATCATTACTACATCATATTATTATATCAGTGAACTCACTGAACTCCAATTCTTATTCTCTACTACCTTCTGTTACCATTTTGTTTAGTTGTTTAGTCATGTCTGATTCTTCGTGACCCCATTTAGGGTTTCCTCAGCAAATAAACTGGAGTGGTTTGCCATTTTCTTCTCCAGTTCATTTTATAGAGGAGGAAACTGAGGCAAGCAGGTTTAAGTGACCTGTGAATGGTCACGCAGCTTGTAAGTGTTATTACCCTAAGGCCAAGCAATAATATCTTTCCTATCCAACAAAGCACAATGCCTGAGACTTGAAAGATGTTTCATGATTTTAATCTGTAAGACCAAATATGGCATAAGTTTTGATCATTTTAGGGAGTCCTCATTAGATTGCAAATTTGTTAAGACTATAGCAAGGATAATTTGTAACATAAGCCTATATTGAGAAGCAGTGTGGTATTGTGAAAAGAATGCTAGACTTGAAGATGGGAGAGACCTGGGTTCAAATCCTGGCTCTGAAACTTATTAGCTATGTGACCCTGGGCAAGTCACTTGCTTAGCTCTTCTGGTCTCTCTAAAATAGGAATCTAAAGTAACTAACTGTAGGTACTAACTACTCATAGATCAGTGATAAGGGTCAAACAAGATCAGTAAATCAACAAGTTTTCATTAAATGTCTACTATGTGCCAGCCATTGTGCCAGGCATACAGAGCACAAAAATGAAATTGGACCTGCCCTCAGAGAGTTTACATTCTATATGACATGTACTAAGGTTAAAAACCTTGTATTAATTTTTATATGCATAGAAGACATATCTACATAGAAGACATACAAGGTGATGGCAGGAGGTGGAGAAGAGAAAGCTGGAGATGAGAAAAAGCCATGTAGAGCAGGTGGCATTAGAGCTGATCTTTGAGGAGAACTAGGGATTTTAAGAAGGGATAGTAAGGAGGCTGGGGACAACCTCTGGAAAGGCAGAGGGAAGGAAGGTGGAATGTCATTTGTGTAAGGCGTTGTACAAACTCTAAACCAATAAACCACATTTACTTAGTTTAATGCCATATTTAAATATGTATTCATTGTTTGAGTAGGTTCTTGAAGGTACACTGTAGGAAACATAAATATAGCAATAATTAAACTTTCCTTTGCTGTTTTGAAGTTTTCCATATGTTCCATTTATAAAAGTCATTTTGTTTTTTCTTTCATTTAAGATTTGATGTGGAAAAAGAATGTTCAAAGATCGATGAAGATTATAAAGAAAATACTACAGCAAATATCAGATCACATTCACTTAAAATTGAGAAGAATATTGGTACAATAGGTAATTGCAACATATGTGAATTTAGTAAGTTTTGGAATTTTTGTCATATCATGTTGACCTTTGATAATAAACTGGATGACATCTTTAAGGGCTCAAAAATAGTTTTAAAAATTGTTTGAAGGTTTGTAAATTTCCACCCGTCTTCAAAGCTACTTTTCCCATCCCAGTCAAACTGTATCTTGTAACTGGCACTTACCATTAAAAAATTGATTTATTTTATTGGGGTTGTATGACTTCAAATAAATCCAGTTTTTCTCACTATCTGTCCAATTGTTTATCCTCCTTTTAACATTCTTTCTTCTCCAGAGGCCCTCGGTTCCATTGTTTGCCATTGACATGCAAAACAGGTTCGAGGCATCATGTAACAGTTCTTTAAGTCACTTTAGGAGCCAGCTAAGATTACTGTTACTCAACAATAACCAAAAAAGCCTTCAGAATGAATTCAGCACAAGACACTCAGAATGATAGAACTATTTTAAAAAGAAAACCATGTAATTGTAAAAGTTTTAGTTCCTATTTTTAAAATTAAATTCTCTTAGTTTTGTTATCAAGTTTTTAGCCCTTTTTATATGCATCAAAGATATTCTTTTGTAGGTCTCAGTGACAAAGAAAAAGATTTCTTAGCTACTCGGGAAAAAGAAAAAGGTAATGAAGCTTTCAGTTCAGGTGACTATGAGGAGGCTGTGACATATTATACTAGGTAAGCTGGTTTTTGGTTTTTCTTTTTCTAAGTGAACAGAAGATCCCATTCTTTGGCAGTGTGTTGATTTTAATAGAGAATTTGGGTTTGTTCAAAATGTCTCTCACATATAACTTGAAATTATATGAGATGCCAGGATGGATGTAATTAAGAGAGATCACTTTGGTGATTTTCTGCATAGTGAAAGGCACCTAAATAGAATAATGGATATAATGTTGGATTTAGGAAGATCTGAAATCAAATCCTACCACAGAAATTTAGTAGCTGTGTGACATCTGACAAGTTACTTTATCACTCTATACCTCAGTTTCCTCATCTGCAAGATGGGGATAATAATAGTCCCTCCCTCACCGGGTTGTTGTGAGGCTCATGTGAGATAATATAAGTAAGGCACTTTGCAAATCATCAGTTGTTGTCATTGTTCAGTTATTCTTCAGTCATGTCCAACTCTTCCTGACCCCATATAGGATTTTCTTGGCAAAGATACTGGAGTGGTTTGCCATTTCCTTCTCCAGCTCATTTTACAGATGAGGAAACTGAGGCAAGTGGAGTTAAGTGACTTGCCCAGGGTCACACAGCTAGCAAATATCTGAGACCATATATAAACTCAGGAAGATAGGTCTTCCTGACTCCAGGCCCAGCACTCTACCCACTGCACCACTTAGGTGCCCACAAACCATCTGAATACTATATAAATGTTAATGACTATTACTACTAGTAGTGACAGTAGGTAAGTTGGGTAAGAGGAAGATAGGAATGTTAAGGGTATTTGCCAGTGTCAAAGAGGTCCTTTGAAATGTCCCAACATTGATGGTGAGATACATAAGTCAAAGATTCCTACCATAGCCGCCTTGGAGAATGGTGGTACTGCTAATGGAGTTAAAGAACCTGTCTGTGTTGGTGGCATGATCCAATGAAAATGGGGACCCTTTAGGTTTGGCATCTGTTGAGTTTGAGCTGGTGATCAGAAGCATCAAGGTGGAAACAGCTTTGTGGTAGTTGGAGATAAAGTTGGAAATAAAGGTTTGAATGTCATTGGCATAATGGTGACATTGAAGCTAAAAGGAAAGATCACTGAAGAAAAGAAACTGCCTATAATAATGTGTAGAGTGGCAACGATTCATCCCTCTAGAACAACTATAGTTAGGGAGAGGGGAGAGAGTAGAGGAAACCCGGAAGAATTCTAGTGTACTGAAGCCAAAGCCAGAGACATATCTGACATGCAGATTTCTGGGTGTTAACTTAACATGTAGGAATTATGGTGAGGGACAGAGTACCTCTAATTAATCAATGGACAAGCATTTATTAAGCAGCTGCTATATGCCAGGCCCTGTGCTAGGCACTGGTGGGGGAGGAGAGGTGAAAAGAAAAAACAAACAGCCTCTGCCTCCAGAGAGCTTATTAAAGGACACAACATACAGATACATATATATTTACATATACATACACACTTATATAGACATATACATGTGTATATATTAATATAAAATGTTATAAAGTAAATACTGGTAAAAATATAACCTCTTGAAGTTATATGTCTCTAATTAAGAAAGCTTTAAAGTTTAAGCTGAAAAGGAAAGGAGAAGGAGAAAATTACCCACAAAACTTGCCAAGCTAGATACTATGGAGAGTAGCAAGGAGGAAGAATGACAGTAATTTAATACCAGTAATTTGCATGAGAAAATGTCACAAGAGAGCCAACCATAAGACCCAAGGCCTCAGATGCCTATACATAAAAGTATGAATAGATAGGGTAAACTAGAAATAATAAAAGTTTAGTCCTCTAGTTATCATTGAGACTTTGGACTTGGGACTTTAGGACTGGAAAGAGCAAACCATATGCAGGAATAGTCTAGATACAAAGAGGTAATGGAGTTACAGCATATTAATTAATAAAATGTACTCATGAAGAACTCCAAGAACTAAAGAGTGATCCCACGGGTCATAGTGAAGAGGAGAGATGCTTGCATTCTAACTGCCAGAGGTACAGCCGGGAAACGATCTTACTTTAATTCCTGTAGGTAGTGCTAATACCATGCTGCTCCCCAATTTTCATGTAGCGATTACCAAATTACTGAGTAAATGGACCTCTTTTTTGGAAATAGGTTCACATAGAGTTTGGGAGGTCATTTGCTCCAGCTTCATTACGTGTCATGTGAAGTAATGAGACACTTATCTAAGGTTGTAGCAAAACTGAGGCTAGAATCTAACTTAAGTTTTTTTTTCCTTTTTGAGGTGGAGAAGAGGAAACATTTTATTTTTTCTTATGTGTAAGAAACAAATTATGTTTCTAACAAGTCTTTTCTAAATTGTTGGAAGCTAACTCTTGAGTAGCCTAACTTTGCAGTGAACAAACATGAATTTTCTCATGATATTACTGATACATGAAAGTAAGAATATTATGCCATTTGTAGAATTTCATGCAGCCAAAAATTTACAATGTTAGTACATAGAATTACATTTGGGATTAGTTATGGAATCACAGGTTAGAGCTGGAAGGGACCTCAGAAGCAATCTAGCTCTCATTTTACGGATGAAGACACTGAGATCTGGAGGATTAAATAATTTTCTTAAGATCAGACAAGTAGTCAGCATAGCAAGCAGAATCTGAACCCAAGTCCTCTACCTCAGGGGTCATCATTGTCTGCTGGCTTCCCTATCTTCCTTTAAGTTCCAACTTAAATCCCATCTCCTACAGCAGAGGTGTCACCACCCACGTCATTCCTGAGTGTGGCCTGAACCAAATTAAAATGTAATTGGGAAATGTTTTTTCAAAATAAATTAAAATGCAGTAGAACATAGTGATGATGTGTGGTTTTCTACGTTAATATGTGGCCTCAGGGATCCTTAGGTATGGTACAGTTGCCTTCTTACTATTTGAGTTTCACTCCACTCTTCTAAGGAAACCTTTCCCAAGCCCTCTTAATTCCAGTGTCTTACCCCTCTTAATTATTCACTATTTACCCCATATGTAGCTTTCTTTTTATACATATTTATTTACTTGTTCACTCCCTCCTTAGATTGTAAGTTTCCTGAGGGTGAGAACTGTCTTTTGCCACTTTCTGTAGCCCCAGCACTTAAGCCTAGTGCCTAGCACATAGTAGGTGCTCAATAAATGTTTATACTGCCTCTAGTTTAGTTAATTAAAACATTGGGCTGGTGGTAAAGATTAAGAGTTTGATCCTAGCATTCCCAACTCCGGTTTGGCAGTGACCGTCTTTGGTAACAAGGAAGAATTGGACCATGTTTTGTTTCTTTTTTTTTTTTAATTTAAAGATGCGTATTCCAGTAGCCCTTTTTCAGTTCAGATATTTCACCACTAGTTTTATCTTCTTGTCTATATTCCTTTGTTCTCACTAATATAGGTATTCCCTCCTTCAATGTAGATTGCAACCCATCCATGCCTTTTCAGCCTGTGAGATTCTTATCCATGTCCTTCTACAAACTTTGGAGAAAATCTGCATAATAAACAAGCCTCAGAATGAATGGATGGAAACACATTTATTAAGCACTTATACACCAAGCACAGTGCTATGTACTAGAGATAGAACTAGGAAATTGAGGCAGTTCTTACTGGGGGGAAGGGGTCACATTATAAAAGGCAGAAACAACACACATAGGAGGGTTCAATTACTGGGTGGATGGAAAGGCCTTGGGGTCCTTAGGATTCAGTAGCATAAGATTCAATTATTTTTGGAGACCATGAACCTTACGATGCACGTTGCGTTGAACCAACCTGTGCAGCTGGCTTTAATTATCCTTCTCTGCTCTTACAGATGGTGGCTGTCACAGCTTCTGCCTAGGCAGGCAGGATGTGAGTATATAGCCACCACCATGGACGTAAACATACTACTGTCTTGGTGGTCATTATCTAGGTAGCCAGTGATGGCCCGATCTCTTCAGTGGTCCTACACGTCTCTTCCTACCTCTTCTTGGTAACTGCTACTCAGAGCCTCTCTGCTTTTAGTTAGGCTGGTCTTTGGTTACCAGATTGATTCTGTTGCTGGAGCCATGGTGCTTCAAAGCTTCCAGCTTGGTAGGATCTTGGCAGAGCTGATGGAAGATCAGGCAGGGCTTTTGTGGAGGCCCTTGACTTTCATAACAATAACATTTCTGAATTCCTTCTCTTTTAAATGATATATTTGAACAAAATGTGGTAACGGCCACTACAAGCAGCACCTCTTTTCAGGTTTGGATCTTGTCTTTCGATCAGGTCTCATCTTGTTTTAGCTGTGTAGTGCTTTTATACTTACTTTAGTAATCTGAATTTATTTTCATCTTTTATTACTTTCCTATTTTTACCTATAGTTCTTTTCAGAGTTTATGGCTAACTTGAATCTCTTGTTATCCTTATCCTTCCCATACATATGTATAATTTGTTCCAGAGCATCATACAACTTTTTTGAACAGCAGCCAGATTTGTGGGGCCCTTTTGTTTCTTAGTTTTTGTTTCTGCTGGATCCTTCCCGCTCCTATCCTGAAGCTCATAAAATTTTTGTTCTTAGAATTAATTTTCTTAGTCCTGTTGGCTTCTCTCCTCTGTCCCTGTGGGTCTTAAGTTCAGCTGATCTTGTGATCATTACTTCAAAGATTTATGGCCACTTCAGGATTATTTTCTATTAGCAAAGAAATGAAAACAAGAAGATTATTTGTCCTAATCGAGTCTTTTACCTTCTGTACTAGAAAATTGTTTTCATTGTAATCCAAAATCTGCTTGGCATTTGTGGTCTACTGAATGGATTGTCAATCAGCCATCTTGGGTAGTTAAAGTAGTCCTCTATTACTTCTGTATTCTGGACTAAGCTTTAGTGTTCAAATGTATTTTAAAACTTTTGTTGAAAACTTACTTGCATAAGAGTGTTTTGCTTGTATTCATTTTTCACTTTATCAGCTTTTGTCTGTTTAGAATGCTTTGCAGTTTTATCTGAGTTATATATACACATACACATGTACTTTTGATGTCTAACAAGTTAAGCTCTGCTGGTAAATAGATTTTCTTTACTATTACAGGAGCATATCGGTATCTCCCACGGTGGCTGCATATAACAACAGAGCTCAAGCAGAAATCAAACTAAAGAACTGGAATAGTGCTCTTCAGGATTGTGAAAAAGTGTTAGAGATGGAACCTGGAAACTTAAAGGGTAAACAAGTCATAAAAATTAATTTCATTTGTTTGTAATGTCTAATTATGATGTATCTCCTTCACGTAAGCATCCTTAATTAGAAAAACAACTGGATTTGGCATCAGAGAATCTCAGTTCTCTGGCCCCACTACCCATGTGGCTTGGGTTGAGTCATTTACAGTTTCTCAGCCTGAGTTTCATCATATGTATAATGAGGGAATTCATAGGATCATAGATTCAGAGTTACAAAAGACCTTAGAGGCCAGGGTCAAGTCCAGCTCCTCCCTCATTTCTAGATGAAGGAACTGAGGCCCAGAGTATTTAAATGACTTGCCTAGTATTATAGCAAGTATGTATCTGAAGCAGGATTTGAACCCTGGTTCTTTACTCCAAGTCCAGTGCTCTACTCATTACTCCACACTGCTTCCTGGGGTTAGACTAAATGACTTCTAACAAAGACATTTACCAGTTCTACTAAAGTCATGACACATCAAGCTATAAAGCTAATAATTTTTATAGGCAGTTTGGTACAATGGAAGATATGGTAGACTTGGAATCAGGAGACCTATTCTCAAGTCCTGCTTTAGACGCATAACTGTGAGCAAGTTATTTCACCTCAGAGTGTGCTACCCCATCTCTAAAATGGGAAAAATATTGCCTATACTACTTGTCTTCTAAAGCTGATGTGAGGAAAGCTCTTTCTCAATTGTAGAGTGCTGTGGAAAGATGAATTGTTATTGTTATTATTATTACATGAGCTCTCTCTTGGGTCTGCTGGAATCAACAGTACACCATTAAGTGTATGGAGTTTTAAACCAGTGATACTATCAACATCTCTAATATTAAGTTCAGTTTATAAAAGTGCCCACTCCTAGATATAGCTGATTTCTGCACTCATGTAATCTAAAGGATTCTTTCCTGATGTTGTCTCAGAAATACCTTGTATCAATTACTTTAGAACATGCAATGCAAATTTCACTGATAGTACAGGACACTGAGAGAGATACTAATATAAATAAGCCAAAACTAGAACTTGGATATTCTAAAATTTTCTTGTCCTTGCTTTTTGTTACTATTGAAAGATTAATGAGCAGCTAGGTGGTGTAGTGAGTAGAGCACTGGCCTTGGAGTCAGAAGGACCTGAGTTCAAATCTGGCCTCAGACACTTGACACACTAGCTGTGTGACCTTGGGCAAGTCACTTAACCCCAATTGCCCTGCCTTCCCCCACTCTAAAAAAAACAAAGATTAAAAAAGAAATTAAGACTGGAAAAATGGTTCTTGTTTAGTGTCTATACACGTTGGTAATTACATAATTAACGGTTTTGTGCTACTTGGATTCTTCCTTCAATTGCTAAATAAGCCACGACCATCTATAATGTAAGTGTTGAAGGAAATATTTTTGCAAATTTGCAGCTTTTATGCGACGTGCCACTGCATATAAACATCAAAACAAGTATCATGAAGCAATAGAGGATTTGAAGAAAGTGCTAAATGTTGAACCAGACAATGTTATAGCAAAGGTAAGGGAAATGATTTCCTGCTTGCTTCTCTAATTTATGTCCTAAATTGTATTAAACTGTCACAAAATTAATGGATAACTTCCTTAGCAAATAAACGTAGACTGAGGGCTAGATTCTCTATTTGAAAGGCATCACAGGTAGGACAGAATTTTTGGAAGTAAAATGAAAGTACATGCTTAGGTTTTTTTTAAATGATGCACAAATTATGCACATGCATAATAAATATGCACGCACACACACGTGCAAACTATTAACATGTCAGCAAAGGACACAATTGTTGGAGTTGCTTTTCCAATGGTGCTAATAGTTCTTTGAAGGCCGTCCGTCGAGGAAAGAACATCTGTTTGCAGTCAGAAGATCTGGCTTCAGATTCTAGCTCGCCCACACCTTGGATGACCAGGCAAACCATTTCACCTCTCTAGGCATATTTCCTTCATCTGTAAAATGAAGCAGTGAGACTACTTATAGCGAATGATAACGAATATTTGTATAGCCCTTAGTATGTGCCAGGCACTGCGCTGAGCACTTTAGAATGGTTATCTTATCTGGGATGCAGGTGAGATGACTATCATCCCCACTTTACAGATGAAGAAGCAAGCAGAGGCAAACTGAGGTTAAGTGATTTGCCCAGAGTCACACAGTTAGGAAGTATCTGAGGTCACATTTGAACTCGGGTCTTTTGACTCCGGGTTCAGCACTCTACCGGCTGAGCCCCCAGGTTTCCCTAGATCTCTTCTGTGATCCTGTGGTCTCTGTTCTTTTAGGTGATCTGTGAATTAACATATTAGAGCTGCTTAAGTCACCAAACAGTGAAGTGACTTGCAGGGTTCTGCAGTAGGTATGTGTCAGAGGCATGAGCTGGACTTAGGTCTTCCTGACTCCGAGGCCGCCTGCCACTCTCTGCCGCATCTGCTGGCTCCTTGCTGAGAGCTCCCTACGCCAACAGCAGCAGAGGTCTGGTCCAAAGTCAACATGTATGCACATCTTCTTTGCCTAAAACAATAGGCAGTTATGACCATTACCAAGCAATTGTGTTCAGTTGGCATATTCTTCGAGACAACCTATCAGTTCAAGAGATACAATTAGATGCAGCCTTCAGCGTCCCAGAGGTGGTTTGAGCATAGGAATTCCTCATTATTTGAAAGGATTTTCATTTATTCCCAAAGGCCCCAGTTAGGATATGAGGGAAATATGGCTTTTCTGTCCACAGTTGCCCAATTGAGCCTTATAGATTAGGACTAGAGGAGAGACAAATAAGTATAAACCTCTGGAATTGCTTAATTTTCAGGGTGCTGGACCTGGAGTCAGGAAGACCTCAAATACAATCTCAGACTCTTACTAGTTGTTTGACCTTGAGCAGGTCACTTAACCTTGATATGCCTCCGTTTCCTCAACTGAAAAATGGGGATAATAGTAGCACCTATGTCTTAAGGTTGTTGTGACGATTAAATGAGATAATATTTATAAGGTGCTTGGCACAGTGCCTGGAAGAGGTTAATAAATGCTTGTTTCCTGCCTCTACTTCCAAAAAAGTTTTCTGCAATGAAAATTAAGTGGACCAAAAACTTCTTGGAAGAAAGGGCTTGAGGAACATAGGATGTGGTTTTTAATAGCTCTGGGAAATGGGTACCTAGTCCAAAGTGGCATAAACATGGCCAGATGAAGTAACATCAGAGAATGATGTACTTCTACAGCAACGAGATGAACTGAAAAGGACCGATCGAAATGGGTTCATTTCATGAAACAGAAATTCATCAAGCAGATGTCCAGTGGCTTATTGACAGCCATATGTGTGCATATGTATATGTGTGTATACACACGCACATATGTATATATGTATACATATGGATGTGTATATATATTATATATATGTATATACAGCCATATATGTCTCTATGTGTATATGCACACATATTATAGGTGGGAATGAGACCAGGTAGTAAGAAGAAAATAACCTTGCTGTCCGGGCTTAGCTTTGTTTCTGAGCCTTTCCCCCTTCCCATGCAATTGAACAAGAAACTAAAAGAATCTGAGTTGAAAAAACTGAGTTGAGCCCAGAGAGCCCATGGCAGCTTGTTAAAAGGGCAGTCTCTAGATTGATGCCTGCTGGGTTCAGCTGAGCGGTCAGCCATTCATCAGGAGGTCACTAGGAACCTAGTGCTAAATCCTAAATCAGACTGAGGTTTCTGACAGTGACCCCACCCCCACCCCCCACTTAGTGAGCAGGAAGTCAAGGTTAAAGAATAGAAGAATAGTGTTTGCAACCCCTTCTGTTGGTCTCCAGTACTAGGGCTGCCATAAGGAGACATTTTGAGGGACATGGCTCATACCAAGCCAATTGGTGGTAGATGCCCTGGTGGTTGAGCACCCAGGAAGCAGCTCCTTGTGCTAGAGGAATCTAGAGGCCAGGGACTGGGGCTTTCCAGGAAATCCAACCTCCAGAAGTTTACTAACTTCTGATTCGGACACTTCCCCTCTGGTTGGGTGTGTGAAATTGCTCCAGACTTCAAAACAGCTTTGCAGGAGCCAAGGGAGGCCTATCAGGTTGGTCTGTCTGAGGACACCAACCAACGTGCTATCTATGCCAGACATATCACAGTCATGCCAAAGGATATCCAGCCAGCACACCACATGTATGGAGAGCGTGCTTAAAACTCCACTATGGGGAGAAATATTCTTCATTCTCAAAATAGAAAAAAAAAATCTTCTTGTTATCGGTAGTTTTGAATATTAGATATTTTTTCCAATGGGGTCAAAAAGTGCCTAAGTATATGGTTTTGAATGGAAAAATAGGGGGTAGAATAAGGTATTGTCAATTTTTTTTTCTGTTTTCATTTGTATGTGAATTTTGAATATAAATGTAATGACATAAAGCATTAATGCAGTAAAAAATGTTTCAATGAATAAGTTTCAACCATCCAACTTTATAATAATTATAGATAAATCTGTTACATTTTTCTGGACATACCAGCCTTTGGACTTTTAAAAATAAGTAAAGTTCTTATTGATGGCAACTAAATGGTGTTTATAATATTTTTATTATGCAGTACATTCCATCCATTCACTACGCTTTTCAAAGTTGTCCTATATGTACATAAGTGTGTGTTTTTAATATCTGTCTTCTGTGCTGTTCTAGTAAATTTGCTATTAAAATACATTAAACTTAAAAGAAAAAAAAAGACAGATTTAAGCCTTCTGGCACTAGTTAGCTGGGGTTCTTCTCTGTTCCAGAGAGCTGGGTGTTTGTAGTAAAGAATCACTATTTGAAGAGAAAACACCCATTAAAGCTAAGGCTGATAGAACTGACAGATTTTCTGTAAAGGAAGAAAAGCTTAAGATTTTTTCCCCAGTCTACTAAGTCAGTCAATAAACATTTAATAAGCACCTACCATGTGCCAGACACTATACTTAGTGCTAGGAATACAAAAAGAGGCAAAAGACAGTCCTGCTCTCAGGAGCTTACAATCTAACATGGAAACAAAAAAAATGCAAAGCAAGCTATATACAGGAGAAATTGGAAATAATTAAGAGAGCAAAGGCATTAGGATTAAGAGAGGTTGGAAAAGGCTTTCTTTGGAAGATAGAGTTTTAGCTGGGACATAAAGGAAGCCAGTAGGCAGAGATGAGGAGAGGGGGCATTTCAGGCATGGGGGACAGCCAATGAAAATGCCTGGAGTTGGTCAATGAAATTTCTCATTCATGGAATAGCTAGGAGGTCAGTTTCACTGGATGGAAGGGTACATGTGGGCATAAGGTGTAAGAAGACTGGAAAGGTAGGAAGGGACGAGGTTATGAAGGGCTTTGAATGCCAAACCAGAGTGTTTTGTGTTTGATCCCAGAAGGTGTGTGGGCTACAAGACCCTTACCAATATAAAATTAATGAAATAAAGAGGAGTCTCATGGTAAGAACAGAAATTATTTTATTCAATTCTCGTGACAAAGGGGCGTCACCTCCACTAGGACAGACTAGTGAAAGGAGGCAAATTACAAAAGGCAAGAGACCAATTTATATCCTAATGCACCCACCACTATCCCTCCTCTCCAGTGGCTGGGAGGCGGGCTTACAATCTAGCACGAAAAGCTAGACAAAGAACCAGGAAATCTAGCACAGCCAATTCCAAAACACATCTCCTTATTTGTTGACTAGCTGCTCATGTGGCAGTAATATGGCTAAGGTAGAGAGGAGAAATGAGGGAGGGGAGGGGGAGCCTTCCTGGAGTAGGAAACAAACAACCCATATATAGTCCATTACGCCCTTATTTGGTGAAACCTTTGTGCTAGCACTAAGAAGGAGAAAGGGAGGATACTCACTGTCCCAAGCCCTGAATTCCTAAGAATTAGGTATTCAGCTCCCTGTAAGGTTAAATCCTGAGTCCATTTTGATTTCACCCTCCCTTCTCCCTTCAATTCCACTTACTTTAAGAAGGAAAGAAGGAAATATTTTTTATATTCTCTCTCTGTGAAGTCTTCACATGAGATGTCTCCCACTTAAGGGTATAGGGAGCCCCTGGAATTTATTGAGTGGTGGGGTTGGGGGGAATATTATATAATCAGAATGATGAGTTAGGAAAATTGATGAATGGAGGGTAGATTGGAGTGGAGAGACTCGAGGCAGGAAGACCCACCAACAGCTGTTGCAGTAATCAAGACACGAGGTGATGAGGGTTTGCACCAGAAGGGGGCATATTGGAGAGAAGTTGCAAAGGTGGAATTGACACTCGGTAGCAGATTGGATGTTGGTGGGGGCGGGGTGGGGTGAGAGAGAGTGAGGAATCTGGAATGACTCCTAGGTTATGAGCCTGGGGGACTGAGAGGATGGTGTTAGAGAAGCTAGGAGCTAGGAGGGTTTAGGAGGAAAGAAAATGAGTTCTGCTTCTGATGTGTATTACTTAAATGTCTCCTGGACATCTATAATAGTAATTAAGGTGGGACTTTTTGCTGTTCTTAAGTGGCCTTTGTTTGAATGGGGCAGGTCTAATGGGATCTTTTTGTCTTGGAGTGTTTCTCAGCCCTAAGACAATGTAATGGTAATCAGGGCAGGACTTTTTGTTGTCTTCTCCTTTGGAATGCTGAGGTAGTTAAGTACCTTTGATAAGTCTTGCCTTTCAAATGTCTTGGTGGCAAAATGGGATTTTTCACTGTTCTTTGTCTGAGTGCTTCTCAGCACTGACCATCAAGTGCCTCAGGGCCCTGAGACAGGTATATAAGATCCAAGGTTGGCATTTGATTTTGGGGGCACACTCACGGAGTGTTGAGACTCTGGGCAGCTGCAAACTGCCCCCCCCCAGCTTTGCAACCCAGATGTTTTGAGCATAGGAATGGTGGTGTTCTCTGGTAACTTTGAATTGCGATTTGAATCAGACAAGGTCTGTCTGTTGATGTTTGTAGTTTCTGTTTGTATTTGCCTTGAAGTTCAGGGTGCTGATCTTTTCCCCTTGAACTGTGAATGATATTTGTATGTTTGATTAAACTGAGATTGTTAATCTCTTAAAGTTACTTTCCTTAGTAAATTAGATCAGAGAACCTGTGTTGGCAGCTTTCTGTGTGCTAGTTGTTGGCGGGTCTTACACCCCCATAGCAGCTGCTAGCAGATTGTTGCTACAATGTCATTATGAAATGTCTGAAAGGTAATTGGAGATGTGGGTTTGGAGTTTGGTGGAGAGAGTGGGGCCGTGTAGGTAGATTTGAGAGTTGTCAGCATCGAGGATGGTGCTTGAAGCTTTGCCTTTCAAAAAAAAGCCTTCATGCTAGAAGAGATGACACTCCTCTCATGGGCAAGAGGTAGCACGTCAGCTAGGGATTTACAAGTAGTGGTATAGAAGCAGAAGCAGAAAAGAGGCCTTGCTATATACTACTGCTAGAGGAAGGACTGTACAACCAGGAGTTTGCTAGAAAAGCCTTGGGGGAGGAGGGGTAATTGCAAGTACCCTGAAAGAGGCTACAGGGAAGGAAATGGAAAGTGACTCATGCCAATAGCGAAACAAAGTATTTGGTGTGAGATTCCCGATAACTTCTTGAATTCTGCTGAAATAGCAGCAGCAACAACAACCATAAACGCTTTTACAATGCTTTAAGATTTGTAAAGCGTTTTACAAATATTATCTCATTTAATCCTCACAACAACCCTACGAGGCAATTACTATGTTTACCCATCTTTTACAGTTGAGAAAACTGAGCCAGACAGCAGTTAGGTGACCTGCCCAGGGTCATACAGCTAGTGTCTGGAGCTGAATTTGAATTTAAATCTCTGACTCCAAGTCTGGTGCCCTATCCACTTCACCATCTAACTTCTGTATAAATCATACTATAACATTAGCTTTCTGCAAGTGACGTCAGAGAATGCTGTTTGGGCAGAATCGGTAAAGGTGTTCAGGTGAGTACAAGGGATGGCCTTGGTTTTGCTCAGGACCAGGAGAGTTAAACCTGCTGAGCAGATATTAGCTGGGGAAGCATCCCAAGAGCATCAGCCCAGTCAGAAGTTGGAAAGTTCTAGCACTGCAGCTTGTTTCTTTGTAGTTTAATTCATCAGAAAACTTGACTGAAAAACCAAGCCACACTCTGAAGGCATGAAGATGGCTCCTAGAAGCCACACACAGAGTTTAGGCACCTAAACCCATCAGCCCTGACTTCTGCATTGAGATTATCCCAGTTTAAACTACAGAAGAGCAACAAGGCCTCACTTGTGTTCCTGCTTCTAATGCTATTACTTGTGATGTGATGAGAACGTGGGAGCAGATCTCTGCATTAAAGTGGGTCAAAAAAAGAGCGACGTTCCCTGCGAAAACGCCCTTTGTAAAGTTGGGTTTGGCCTTCAAATGTACTTAAGCTAATGCAGAAGTTTCCCAGGAAAACCCATAGCATTTTACTGAAGGGACTTCTCATGTCCTAATGAAAATAGATGTTGAGTTTGTGAACAGATGCAGAAATATTTCCTGATTATTGCAGAAGGATAATATTGAGTACGTTTCCTATGGTAGTTGTCTTTTAAAGAGAAGCTATGTGAATTTGGGGTAATCAATGGAAGAAACCACATGGCCCAGATGGAGCACAGGCAGGCCAATTCTATAAAGAAAGCAAAAGGGCTTGCTGCCTGCATTGTCCAGTTATGTGGCATCACATCACGGCATTGCCTTGTCTCCTAACTGTTTGAATGAGGGGCTGTCCCCACATCTGTTACAGTGGGGCTGATGGGTCGTAGCTCTAAGCTGGAAAGTGGGCCACCTTGGGGAGCTGAGCTTCCTCTCAGTCCTGGTGACATGTGGTATCACAATAATGGGGGAGAAAGGAATAAGCAATTACATAATGTCTGCTGTGTGTCAGGGACTGTGTTAAGTGCTTTACAAATATTATCTCATTTAATCCAAACAACCCTGCAAGTGAGGTGCTGTTCTTATCTCCATTATACAGTTGAGAAAACTGAGGCAAACAGAGGTTAAGTGACTTGCCCAGGATCACACAGCTAGTGAGCATCTGAGGCCCAAACTGAACTCTGGGCCTGACTCTGGGCCCGGTGCTCTATCTGCTGTCCCAATAATAGGAGGTCCAGGTTACTATGAAGAAATAAAGGAGCCCAGTGCCACACAGTCTCTCGATCTTCCTTACTGATCATTTCAACCTTCTCAAGGCAAAGCGACCAACATGAGGAGCTTATATTCCACATCTGATTCTCACCAGCAAGGAAGTAGCTTCAGTAGAAATGAGGGGAACCTTTGGAAAACGTGACTGTTCCATCTTAGAATTTTTGATAGAAAAGGAAATAGAAAGATAGGCATAGTCTGGCATTCACTCCAGATTTGAGTAGAGTAGATTTCAAAGCATCCCTAGGAACAACAGGTAAAATCCCATGGACTGAAATTCTATAGGCATATTAGCCTAGGAGGGAGGGCGGGTGGGAGAGAGAGAGAGACAGGGAGACACAGAGAGAGACAGAGAGAGAGATAGGGACAGAGAGATATCTGGATGCACAAGAAGCTCGTTAGACCAACTTAGATTATAAAAAAAAAAAAAGACATTGAGAATATGTCAATCCCTGACACATAGTAGAGAATATAGAAGCAAGGAATCTAAAAACATGACTGTAAGAACAGTCGAAGCTTAGGAGGAGGTGAAGTTGGGAAGGAAAATTGAACCGCCACACCTGTGTTTGTTTATTCATCTTTTGCTATTTTGGTAGAAAAGAGGAGGATCAAGTAAAGGACGGGACTGCTAGCAGGGGTAGACAGGAAGATGCGCACTGTCAACAGAGAAGGGAGGGCTGTTCACTCTTACGTGGCCTCCCATTTTCTCCACAGAGAGAAATGGTCATTGGCCTGGAAAGGCTAGCGCAGAAATAACGTATGGGGAGCTGATGCTTCAGATGAATAGGGAGATGGTGAGAGAATAGCTAGCTGTCCTTGGGGAGCTGACTTCGGGAGGCATGGCTGTGAGTGCCGAGACACCGCGAATGACTTTGGAAAGCTCATGGAGGACGGGGCAGGTAGTGCACGATAAGAGACTGGCAAGTGTTTTCCTGATTTTCAAAAAAAAGGGAAGAGAATGGAGTCTGAAATGTATACCTGCCAGCAAGCTTGACTTTGATCCTTTGCAAAACTCTAGAAGATATTATAGAGAAACGATTAATGAAAAGCTAGAAAATGAAGCAGTGACTGACAAAGGGAAGCATGATTCCATCAAGAACAAGGTAGCTAGAAGGTGCAGTGGGTAGAGTGCTAGATTTGAGTCAGAAATCTCAAATACTCACTGGCTGTGTGATCTACACAAGACACGACCTCTGTCTGCCTCAGTTTTCCCATCTGTAAGATGGAGATAACAATTGCACCTATTTCCCAGGATTGTAAAATGAGATCATATTTGTAAAGAGTTTTTCAAAGACTCTGAAACCCTTATGTCAGAGTAGGCTTACTTTACTTTTTGACCACATTGCCAGGCTCTTAGATCAGGGGAATCCTCTAGTTTACCCAGAGTTTAGTAAATTATTTCTCAGGAATAATAATAATAGCTGACATTTACGCAGTTGAGTATTTATGGTTTACAACATATGCATAACACATTATCACAAAGTGACACACATTATCCCATTTGATTGTCCCAGTAATCCTGTGAGCTAAGTACTACAGCCATTATTTTCATTTCACAGACGAGGAAGCTGAGGATCAGAGACTTTAGACGACTTACCTAGGGTCACACAGCTAGTAAATAGCCAATGTAGAATTTGGATCCAGCTGTTCTTGACTCCAAGTACTTGCTTTATCCGTTATTCTACCTCTCCATCTTTTCCATAAGAAAAGCATGCTTGTACTTTACCATATACCTTGCATTTTCCCTGTGTGGACTTGGTAGAATTGTGTAGGTTCAGAACTGCTTGAATGACCAAATCCATTAATGGTTTGATGTTGTTTTGGAAGAAGGGCTCCAGTGAAGTGACCCAGGGGTACAACTATGAGGGGAGGAAGGACAATACAACTAGTTCCAGTTCTGCTCTGCTTTGGGCAGACCATATTGGAATGTGTCCTCAGCATTGGGCCTACATTTCAGGGAGGACTTTGATAATCTGGACTGCCTCTGCAGAAGAACAATCAGGATGATAAAGGAGACCCTAGGAAGAGTGGTTGAGTGTTTAACCTAGACAAGACTTAGGAGAGACAGCCCAGCTTTCTTCAAGTCTTTGAATGGCTCTTTCTGGAAGAAGGAAGACTTATCCTGCTCAGTCCCAGAGGACAAAATTAAAAGCAATAGATGAAATTTGCAGAGAGATTTTAATTCAATGCAAAGGTAAAATTCCTGACTATTAGAGCAATCCACAAGGAGAATGGGTCATTGTGGAGGTAGTGGATTTCTGCTCAGTGGACATCTTCAAAGCAAATGCTAAATGACAGCTTGTCAGGCTGAGAATATGCTAGCCTTCTGCTCCCATATAAGGTAGGCCAGTTTTTCCTTAAAAGGTATTGAAACCATCCTCAAGACTTACTTGGCTCAGGGAACTAAAAGCTTAGGCTGTTGACATCACTTCCTAATCACTTAAATACAAAACAGCCACAAGGAGCTCCAGGAACAAGCTGCTGCTTGGCGGGCAGACCCTAATAGGCAATTGGGAGGGAGGGAAACTTTGCTCATCTGACCAGGAGTGTCCTCAAAGCATATCCTTGTTGAATGTCACTCTTTTGCTATGCATAAGTAGATTTCCTTTTGCTAACTGTTGAATGACTTCTGAGCATCTCATTTCATTCCTATTCTAAAAAGGGACTGGTCTGAATGAGGCCCAGTACAGAACAAATGTAGAGGGGTTTCTCATTCCATTAGATGGTAAGCTTCTTGAGGGTAGGGGCTGCCTTTTTGCCTCCTTTTGTGTCTCCAGCATTTAGCACAGTGCCTAGCATATAGTAGGTGCTTAATAAATGTTCATTCATTGACCTGTGAGATTCTTTCTCTGAGATTTTATGATTCTGTGAAATTAACTCTCATTCTCACAAAGTAAAAGGAATTTCATACATGGATAATTGATTACATTGAAACTGGGCAGTTACTGTAATAGCAGAGTGGTGCTCTGTATTTCCTCTTTCTGGACAAACCTCCACTTTAATATAAATGGGCAAGTCACATCTAACCCCTATATTTTGCCTTCCTTTACCCAAGTTCTTATGCAAGAAGATCCAAAAAAGAGGCCATCCTATCTCATACTCTCAAGGCTAATGATAGACTAGCATATTAGATGGAGGGGAACAAGCATTTATTAAGTGCCTACTATGTGCTAGGCATTGTACTAAGTGTTTTACAAGTATTATTTCATTTGATCTTCACAACAACTGTGGGAGGTAGGTGCTATTATTTTCTCCAGTTGAGGAAACTAAGGCAGACAGTTTAAGTGCCCAGGGTTGCAGAGCTAGGAAGTATGAAAGAGATTAAGCTTTTCTTAATAATTATTAAACTTCTCTTTTTGTGCCCTTCCCTCATGTTCTGGTTACCCTCCACACATGCTTCCTAGATGCTCTGTCTCCTATATTGACTTAAATGTCCCACTGTGGCTTATTCAACCAGCCAAAGAACCCAATGCCTGCAAATTACCCATTTTCTTAACCCCCAATCAAAACTCCTAGAGATATTGTGAATGGGGCACTGGATTTGGAGTCAGAAAGAGATGGGTTCTGGTCCCACCTCAGACACTTATTAGTTGTGTGATTCTGGGCAAGTCACTTAATTTCTCTGTAAAATGAGGAGATCGGATATCTGGCATCTGAAGTCTCTTGTAGCGCCAAGTATAGGATGCTATGATCCTTCGGTGTAGTTCATCACAGGGAGAACTAAATGGACCAAAGATGAAGAGACCTAGTTTCTAGTCCTGGCTTTCTCACTGGCTCTGCTTCCATGTACAAGGAGGCTGATCTTCCTGGGCCTCAGTGAGTAAGGTAGGACCATATGATCATCTACTCAAGTTGCTCTAATTCTGTAACCCTAAGATTTGGGGGTGAGGGGGGGAAAAGAGACAAGAAATCTGGTATCAGGACACCGTCCTTTGTCCAGCCCATAGCTCTGTCCTTGGTCTTGCTCTCTTTCAGTACTTAGCATAGTGTTCCCTGGCACAGAGTAAGCCCCCAATAAATGTATGTTGACTGACTAACTGTTCCATTCAATATTTACTTCAGCTACTTAGAAGAAAATAACAAAATTTTAGATTATGTAGAGGCTGATTAGATTATATAGAGGAAGAAAACTAATAAATTGGATTGGCAGAATCAGAAATTAAAATCTTAGTAGGCTATAACAATGAATCCAAACTAATAATATGAAAAATATAAAGTTTGACACCTAGGTTAAAAAAAAATCGGCTATACTAGTATGAGATGATGACCTAGCCTAAGAGGAGTTGAAATAAAGATGCTTCTTAGTGGTTTTGATTAGGTTCAAGCTCCATATGAGTAAAAATAGGACACAGTTGCTTAAAAGGCTAATAAAATATTGTTGTTGTTCAGTCGTGCCCAATTCTTCATGACCCTGTGGACCATAGTACATCAATACCGTACATGGGGTTTTCTTGGCAAAGATACTGGAGTGATTTGCTGTTTTCTTCTCCAGCAGATTAAGGCAAACAAAGGTTAAGTGACTTGCCCAGGGTCACGCAGCTAGTGAGTGTCTGAGGCTGGATTTGAATTCAGGTCTTTTTGATTCCAGGTCCATCACTCTCTCTACTGAGCTGTCTAGCTTCCTCTTAGTAAAATATTAGACTACATTAATAAAAGTAGAGGAATACCTCCATACAATGTCATTAATTTGATTCAGAAAAACTCTATATTAAGATGTTAGGTAAAACACCATTAAAGGGGATGGTAAACTCCCCGTGAGAGTTAACTCTCTTTGGGTTTATTAGCTAACTCATTTTTACAGACCATCTGATTGGTCGAATGACTGTAGAGATTTTACATCAAGATTCTGTGAAGTTATGTTTATAATGTGTTAATGATGTTCTTATAATAAGAGAGCATGGTGTGGTATGTAGCTAACCAGTGTTAGAATCAGGAAGACCTGGGTTCAAGTCTTGCCTCTTAGATACATTGACTATATGACCATGGGGCAAAGCAGTCAGTCTCTCAGTTTCTACCACCACCACCAGCAGATTACTCTCTAAGACTGTGGATTGCCAAAGGCAGGGGAGGAGGGGTGTTTCCTCACAAGGAGGTCCCTATGCCAATGAAATCAGACCCCCCTGAACCCATGACATTATGGTAAAGTGTTGGTTCAGGCCGCACCATGTGCATGTTCCTATATAATGTCCAGAGCAAAGGGGATTATAGTTCCCTTTGCTTTACACAGAGCAGACAACATCTGGAACACTGGGTTCAGTTCTGGGTGCTGCATTTTAAAAGAAACATTGATGGACTGGATGGAGTCTAGGGGAGGGTTGTGGGGATTGCTTGGCATCTAGTAATTATGTTGGATAAAGAGTAATTGAAGAAGCTTAAGTCTTTTTAACTTATAAAAATGGACTTAAGAGGCTATGATAGCTGTTTTCAAATATTTGAAGGGCTGTAATATGGAGGAGGAATAAGCTTTGAATCTCTTTGCCTTTGTTCTCATTTTAAATTTTTTTTCTTATTCATTCTTCCTTGCTCCAGAGGTCATAATCAGGACCAAATGGGCAGAAGTTAAAGAGAGGCATATTTTTGGCTCAATATAACTTTCTTGCAGTTTAAACTACACCTAAGTAGGATAGCCTTCTCTGTTAGGGAATGATTTCCTTGACACTGCAAGTATTTTAACAAAAGCTGGCTGGCCGGTTGCCTGGAAGAGATGTCAAGGAATTCATGCTCCATGGAGAGGTTTGGAGTCGATAACCCTTAAGGCCTCTTACATGAGATTCTCTGACACTACTTACTGGGCTTAACAGGATTCTCCTTATTGATATTTAAAACTTGAAATTTTTTTCTTTTATTACTGTAAAACATTTTTCTAACATGAAGATCACGTTACAGAAAATCTTGTCGGAAGTTGAAAAAGACCTGAACAAGTCTCAGCCTGAATCTGCTCCCAAAACCAAAGGGAAGAGAATGGTTATTCAGGAAATAGAGGATTCAGAGGATGAAGATAGAAAAAGAAGTGGAGAACATGAACATGGCAGTGGAGATAAGAGTAAAATATCATTTCTTCAATTGTTCTATGAGAAAAAAAATCATTTAAAGAATTTTAGGCTGGCTATATTTTTCAGTTTGTGTGGAAAAGGACATGAGCTTTCCCATACTTTCAGCCATACTTTTTGTTTTGAAAATTACTTTTCAGGTCACTCTTCAAGTTATTTTTTGAAAAATTTTTCCAATTCTTCCAAACTTCCCCGGTTTTGTTCCTCTTTCAGTTACTTGCTTTCACTTCTGAATATCAGATCTTTTAGATGAAACTATGACTGTACCATTTTAACACCATAATTTGCAAGTAAAACAAAAATTTCAGTCTCAAATGAGGGCTTTATGACCATTTACTTAGTGGCAAATAGAGGAATTGACTAGAAAATGACAAAAAAAAAGATGGTGTAGATAGCCTCAAACATCCTTAAACTGGGTGAATCAATGAAGACATAGTACTATTTTTTGCCTCCTTAAAAAGTTGTGCTTTCAAAAATAAAAGATCTCAAAGAGAAGCACTGTGGAGAAAATTCTATTTCCAAATAAAATATATTAGGGATCCCAAAGAGAGGCAGTGAGAGAGGACTAAACTCGAATTGAATGTAGAGGAACATATCCCAGATAAAGAGCTGTCAGGGAGAAGTTAAATACCTTGCCCAAGGCTACACAGCTAGTAAGAGGCAGAGCTAGGCATGAGCTAGTCCTTCTCCCTGGACTCCAAAAGCTGTGCTCTTTCTACGAGGCCCCAGTGCACTGGATCACAGGAAAATGAGGGTAACACCACTAAACAAGGTTGTGATGAGGAAAATCTTGGTAAATCTTAAATCACTATATATGTGAGTTATTATAAGACAGAAAGTCACTTTGTAGGAGTTTTTTATATTTCTTAAAACAAAAAAAAGGATCCTTAGTAAATGAAAGCTAGGTACTGCAGTATAAATGGAGCTCTGGCCTGAAGTCAAATACCAGAAAAAAAATACCACTTCAGGCGCTTACTAGTTGTGTGACCTAGGGCAAGTCATAGCATCGGTTTGATTTGCCTCAGTTTCCTCAAACGTGAAATGGTGATAATAATAACACCTGCCTCTCAGGGTTGTTGCAAGGATCAAATGAGGTAAACTTGTGCTTAGCACAGTGCGTACGTAGCACTCAGTAGGCTCTGAATAAACCCTTCTGTCCTTCCTTCCTTCCTTCCTTCCTTCCTTCCTTCCTTCCTTCCTTCCTTCCTTCCTTCCTTCCTTCCATCTTCCCTTCCTCCCTCCCTCCCTTCCTTCCTTTCTTCCTTCCTTTCTTCCTTCCTTCCTTCCTTCCTTCCTTCCTTCCTTCCTTCCTTCCTTCCTTCCTTCCTTCCTTCCTTCCTTCCTTCCATCTTTCCTTCCTTCCTTCTTTCCTTTCTTCCTCCTCCCACCTCCTTCAAAATGTAAAATGAAAGGAAAAAGAAAAAAACAAACATGTGTTTCCTAACCTCTAGGTCAAGGTTGGAGGACTTTTTTTTTTTTAACACTGAGGCAACTAACCCAAGGAAAAACAAACTGTAATCATAATAGGCTACAAAAAATACAAGCCTTCATTTAATAAATGCAACAAATAATGTTAAAATCTTGCAAGTTCATATTATGACTCAATAGGTTAGTAAGAAATAGAAAAAGAGAAAGAAGAAAGACAGGAAAGGAAGGAGAGAATTATCACTAAGAGAGGGAGGGGAAGAGAGAACCAAAGTGAAAGGAATGAGTCTTGGCCAGTATCTTCTCACCTCTGAGACCTCACTCTCTGCAGCCTCCATTCTTATCCCCCACCCCTCCCCACGCCAAGTCTAGCCTCTTGTTTCTTAGTTCCACTCCTTTTTCAATTCCCAGCAGCTTAAACCTCCTGGTACATACTGGAACAGTAGTGACATTGCACACATCTCCTCCTCCTCCAGCAGCCCAGGCAGGCTAAGGCGAGAACTCCTGGCCCTCCAGCTGGTGTCTTCTCTAATTCTGAGAGTGTCCCTTAAGCTTTGACAATGCCCCTCCTTAGTGGCATGGATTCTCATTGCACATAGCTGTATTTGGTTATTTCTGCAGGAGTCAAAAGAAATGAAAAGACACTTGATTGTAGAGAACTCGATATAGGCTGGATGAAATTAAGCTGAAGGGCAGATACATTTGAAAGACTAGAAGCTTCCCATCCCTGTGACGGTGTTTAGGAGCGCTAGGGAGCTGGGAGGACCTGTGGGTCAATCAAGCATATTTATTAAGGCTCTGCAGTGTGGTAAGCAATGTGCTAGGGGCAGAGGATATACAACAACAACAACAAAAACACACTTAAGCTGCTTAACAATTAAATACGAAGCTTGGTCTTTCTGAGAAATTGGGAGAGGGGTGGGAATCACCTTGGATTTTCTTTGACATTCATGTGTGTTTTTGCACACCGAGTAAGATGGACAGGTTGTGGAAGGTTGCCACTTTTTCAGTTAGTGCTGCTCTGGGTACCGGCATTCATCGTTCACTACGTTTGTTGTTTGTTTCCTTCCAGATCTCCTCCTAAGCCTGCTAGAGCCTTGCCACATCTTAGTTTTCTCTTTTGTGATGGCAGTTCATAAACTAGGTCATTTGTGATCCCTCTTTAGGAAGAGAGGGTATTAAAACTTGCCTCTAGGGCTTTACACCGAATCTTAAGAAAGCATAATTCTCTTGAGAAGGTTAAAACATTTTTCCTCTAGCTTCAACTGGGCCACATAAATAGAACTTTACTCATAATTTCCAATTTTTTATAAGACGAAAATCAGAAGCTGACAGGCTTGTTGGAGATGGAAAAATTAAGTAACAATGCAGAGCAGTATTTCGTTAAATGCCAAAATGAGTGGCAGAGATAGTAAATAAAGTATAGAGTACAGGGAAGGGAGAAATCAGCATGGGCTTGGAGTGGTCAGGGGAGATCTCCTCCAAGAGGGGGCTAGGATTTGGATAGGTGAAGGGGCAAGGGAAAAACATTCTTGGGTGGGGGAGTAACAGGAGCAAAGATGTAAAGCAAAGGGGCTAGTGAGAAGGCTGACCAGGTGGGTATAGAGGTGTAGGTAGGTAGGTAGGTTGCTAGGCAGGTATCCTGAAAGCACTGGAGGGCCATCAGGCAGGGCATTCCTAAACAAGAGGATGATATAAAGGAATTGGTATTTTATTTGGCTTGGGTGTGTAGTACATATTGGAGAGGGGAGGGACTGGAGGCCAAAAGACATGAAGAGACTAGGGTGGTGGCAAGGAATAGAAAAGAAAATGTGAAGACTGGGTTTCCACTAGTACTAATTGTGCCACCACCCACCCTAACTATGTTAGTTTTGGTGGATGCATGGGTAGGAGAGGCTAAGCTAAGTATACCAGAGCTGCCTTATGTTTAGAGCCCATAATGATATCCTTTTAATAATGGAGTCCAAATCATACACTTCTTATACTTGATTGGACCTTAGTGCCAGGCATGGTAGGTGCTTACTAAATGCTTCTTGATTGATTGACCATCACCATTATTTGGTGATGTATTTTTAAATTGAATGACCAAATGATCTTTCACTGGTTTCTCAAGAGATTAAGTCCTAATTACAAAATAAAACCCAACTCAGGATGCTAAATGTTTCCTATTACCCTTATTCATTCAATCTCTACCTTTCATATATTGGTTTCACTACATATAAAGCACATTGAATAATATTTCTAGTCAAAATTACAAATTAGGTCTTTGCTTGGAAGCAAACCAATCATCATATTAGTCAAGTGTGACATCATATGTAATACTACCTTGAAGTTTTGAAGTTTTAGCTGTGGCCAACTCTTGGTGGCCTCATTTAGGTTTTTATTTATTTTTTGGCAAAGATACTAGAGTAGTTTACCATTTCCTTCTCTAGCTCATTTGACACATGAGGAAACTGAGGCAAACTGGGTTAAGTGACTTCCCCAGGGTCACACATCTAGTAAGTGTATGAGGCTAGTGAACTCAGGAAGAAGGGTCATCATGAGCCATTCCTGAAACCTCAAATGACTCTGAGATTTATCAGCTGAGGCTGGATTTAATCTTTATCAGTAGAGGGCATTTCCACTACTGACACATCAAAGAGCCTAGAAGTATTGGTACATATTTTAAATATTTTATGCTTGAAAATTTCAGTGAGCTACCGTATGTTTTTTTTTCCAAGGAGATCATTTTGAAATAATTCATTAATCAAAATTGACCCTCATTTTATTTTCACCTTTTACAAATGACCATGGTCTGTAATGGGAGGAAGCAAGTAGAGAACATGTGTATAATTTTGATGTTATCTATAATTCCTCTTTGTCATTAAAGTGGTCATATTAATTCATGAAATATTATTGAAAGGAACAATAATATTATTGTTGCATATATTACTTAAACAGTAATTTGACAATAAGTTAGTTGATAGTGAAAAAATTGAATCCTAGTGACTCATTCCTAATGTCATTATTTGATTAGTTCTGTATTTAAAGAGTTAATGTTGCGGGACACAAACCTACAATTCAGTAGCACAAGGCTGAAGGTCCCGAGGAGAAACAGGGGTGGCAAAGAGAAAGCAGCCCTGGCTGTAACACCTTCTTAGTGTAGTGTAGGCTTTCACTTCCTAGGTGTTTGTCTGGCATTTTCAGGTACATCTTTTTGGTCCCAGTTTTCTCAAAAACCCGACTGCCCAGTTACCTGGGGCTCAGTTCCTGGCTGGTACACCCCTCTGTTGTGTTCACAGTAGTTTCTTCTGATGATGCAAACTCTAACCTCCTTAATCAACTTCCTTATAGAAACCGATGTGCCCGTGGGAGGAGGGCAGAGAAGTGACCAGACTGAAATGGGAAATGTGCAGAATAAGTTTACTGGCAAAGGCAATGGGAAAAAGTCGCGAGGAAAGGCGGCCCAGAAGTGCAGAGAGCGCCCCTTGACTGGAGGCACCTCCGAGGGGCAGAACGTCAAGCCTTCACCCGAGCCCGGAGGGGAAGTCAATGGCCATCTCGGGAGAGACAGAACTGCGGGTGGGAGCCGTGGGGCCAAGGAGGTCTCCAGACCTGAACCGGCTCCCTCTCCTCGGCCCCTTCCTGCCGCCACTGCGGCAGACCTGAAAAGCGAAGGAAACGTGCTGTTCAAGAACGGGCAGTTTGCGGAGGCACTGCTTAAATACTCACAGGCAGTGGAAAAAGTCCAGGGTCCAGGTGAGGTGTCGGCTGATTTGACTTTGTTTCATGGAATGTCCAACTTCATGACAAAACAAAACGATTGCTGCTCATTTTATTTGGAGGAATCATAGTCTAAAAATCTAAGCCCAACCCTTTTGAGTGACAGGAATTTGCCGTCTATAAATTCCTTTCTAATGAATAATGAAGGCACGATCTGATTTATGAGTGATAACTGGCAAGGAGTAGGAAGTAATTTGAAACGTTGCTTTGAAGGAGTCCTGTTTTACATGTTGTGATTGCTGATTTTGTGATGGCTGCATAGGGAATAAAGGATAGCCCCTGGAAGCTTTGCAGCATCAGCAAAAATCGGTACTGCGTTGCAACTCACAAGCTACAGGGATCTTTTAAGTCTAAGGGAAAAGGGTTTTGATAATTAATTTAAACTATTTTTATGTATAATTTTAGGAAGTGAAAATGCCGATGAACTAAGTGTCTTATACTCAAATAGAGCAGCATGTTACCTAAAGGAAGGCAATTGCAGCGGCTGCATTGAAGATTGTAACAGGTAAATTACACACTTCGGGGTTTGGAGGAGATTGTTTGATTTCTACATTTTGAATGCGTAATTGTTTGGTTTTTGTTTTGTTTTTTACATTTCTTGATAAGGACCTAATCTGGCTAGGAATGTAGCCTACTTCATAAGTAATAAGGAAGCACTCAAAGTTTCTGAGCAGGTAAATGATGGAACAAAAGGGTGGTTTAGTAAAAAGTAATCTGGAGGCATTACAAAGGATGAATTGAATAGGGAAGAATCTGATGACCCAAATACCAGTGAAGAGGCTGTTACTACATAGTCAAGATTTGATTTTTGTGAGGCTGTTGGGGTTAAGTGACTTGCTCAGGGTCACACAGCTGGTAAGTGTCAAGTGTCTGAGGCTGAATTTGAACCATGGTCCTCCTGACTCCAGTGCCAATGCTCTATCCACTCCACTCCATTCCACTAGCTGCCCCTTACAGTCAAACTTTGAAATAAAGGTAGATGTGTATATAGTGAATCTTGTATCTACTATTTTTGCCTACATTGCTTACTATTAGAGACCCCTTCCTAGTCTCCCTGTCTTAAGACTATTCTACTTCACTCTCTTCCTGAACACTTCATCCAGATTAATCTTCCCAAAGCATCATTTTGATCAAGTGCTGTAATGAAAAGAGGGTTTCAAGACCTTAGGTCTGGGTTTGGCTTGATTTAGCCCTGGTTTAGCACTGCTACTGCTGCTACTTACTACCTATGCTGCCATTTAACCTGTCTGGCCCAAGTTTTGTATCTGTAAAATTAGGAAGTTGTACTAGATCGAGGTGGGGAACCTTCAGCCTTAAGGCCACCTGGGGCCCTCTCCCTCCTCAAATGAGGCCTTTTCAGTCAAACCCTTTCTAGCAGCACCCCTATACTAGATTATCTTTAAATTTCCCTTCTATTCCCTTCTAAACCCAGTGACTCCACAATTATGTCATTCACTTGCTCAAAAACTTCTCATGTGATACAGTCAGCTTTTTATTATAGCTGTTTGTATACATATTATCATGTCTTTAGATTATAAAGTTCTCGAGGTCAGTCATACCATTTAAACTTTGTGCTTTTTATAATTGCTGGCAGTATGGCTTATATGTAGTTGAAACAAATAAATACAAAAAGATACAAAAGTAAATATAAAAATAAATATTTGTGGAACATATGATGCTGTGTGACTTAAATACCTCAATACAGTAAAGTACCAAGTTATATCCTGGAAAGGAGGCTATTTCCCTGAATAATAAATACTGAGTTTTCTTTTACCATTGGATAGTTTCACATTTTGGACCAAGAGGGGACTTTTTAAGTGCATTAGGGCAGTAGATTTCTGTCAGACCTGAAAGAGTTAATTTTCCTTCCATAAGATGAATGGCTTACTCTTTTTCTCATTGGCAGGATTAGTTCCATTAAGTGGGTCAGAGAACTCGTTACCCAAAAAATATTTCATAATATTTGTAACTAAATTCTACAAACTTCCAGGTCTTTAATTTTGCCATGATCACATTTTCAGATTTATAGTTTCAAAAAATTTATTACTAAATAAGTGACTGACTTCTGGTTGACCCATAAACTTCATTTTTTTTTTTACACAAAGTTCTTAAGAAAATGAACAATTGGCATTTGTCTCAGTGGAGCAGACAAACAGTACAACACCTCTTCTAGAGATCGTGTGCACTTTGAGCTTTGTAGGACACAAAGCCTTATGTGATGGAAGGCCAAGAGCCTTCAGTCTCTTAAGTAGTATATCTTTCTGCTACTGTATAATCCAAGTACTTATAGGACATTATTGCTTTCCTTATTACTGCATTTTCCTAGTAACGGCATTGTATCCTGACTTCTGTGGCTAGACCTGAGTCCTTCACAGTCAGGACTTCTGTTAAACGATGAATTTCCTTCTTTTACTTGGTTTTGAGATTCTGTCATTTACTATGAGTGATGTTCAATGTTAGGGAAGTGCCTGGAGGGCATGAAAGATCTAACTTCTAAAGTTGGTGGAGTGTGAGAATTCTTTAATGGTTATTGGTTTAGGAAATAATCTACTATCTTGGGAAGTAAGATTGCTTCAGGCTGGAAGGGTCCTTAGAAAGAAACTTTATTTAAAGGGCAAGGAATCTAGCTCAGCTGATTAGAATATTATATATTATATATCAGAGCATTGTGTTTGTCCTTCATTTTCAAAGAGGACCAAGGCATCAGGAAAATGATGACATGACTTGCAGTTGACTTTGATTTGAAGGAGGGAGGGCTGTGCAAAGACACCAGCCTCACTTTCTCCTCCAGCGCCATCTGGATCCAGTGGCTAGATATTTATCAGGATGACTGGAGATGGCCCAGGATGCCTTGGGAGACCCTGGCCCTTTTAGGTTAAGGCCTTTTCAGGTTCTCACTTAGAGTAAAGTGAACGCCTTTTCAGTGAATATAGGCCTATATTCAAAAAGATAGGTGTATGTATTCTATAATCCACTCTTTCCAAATGTTTTCTGACAATGGCAGCTGTTAGCCCTGAGCTAGGAAACCATTCTAGGATGACCCAGTGTTTATTCTGGAGGATCAGGTTTGTGTTTTGGTTTGATTTCATTTTTTGTTTAGCATGGATATTTTGGGGTTGAAGGTGTGTCTTTTTTGGCAGATGGGTGACACCAGAATACCACATCATTATCATCATGGATAAGGTTTATAAAGTGCTTACTTTGTACCGGCACTGTGCTAAGCACTTTACAATTATCATATCATTTAATTGTTGCAACAGCCTTAGGACATAGGTGAAGTCATTATCCTCATTTTGCAGATAAGGAGATTTAAGCAAATATGGGGTTAAGTGACTTGCCCGGAGTCACACAGCTAATAAGTGTCTTAGGCTGGATTTGAACCCAGGTCTTCCTGATTGCACTTTTATCAAACACCAAGTATACATTGTGCCTCTTATAGCAAACACCAGGGCACAAGTAGTTAGCCCTGCCTTGACATTGGACTCATAGAGAAGAGATAGGAGTACTCAGATGAATTATTTTTTTCTCTTTGAATATTCCTCATGAATGTATGTAGTGGTCTCCAGGTAAGAGATGTATTTAAATAAGGATTCCTTCCCTTTTTTGTACTGCTTTCTCCTTCCTTCCTCTTTCTTCACAACAGAGATACTTTCATCTCCCTGAGAGATGTTTCATATATAGAGAGATATCTAGAGTGAAGTCTTGGAGCCAGATGAAGATGTATTACATACTCAGTTCTTTGGAATTCTGGAGCATGTTTCATCTTGTCCACATTTGGTGGAAGGAACAAGAAATCTTTATGTACTTATATGTAGTGGATATGAAGGTTTAATTTTTTTCAATGAACAAAATCCATCATATATCCTTCCCATTGGGGAAAAAAAAGAAAAAGAACAAAACCCTTGTAACAAGTATGCGCAGTCTAGCAAAACAAACTCCTGAACTGGTCAAGTAAAAACAAAAGTCTCATTTTGTGCCTTGAGCCCTCTGTCAGGAGATGGGTAGCATGTTTCATCGTGAGTCCTCTGGAATCATGGTTGGTCAGTTGAGTTGATTAGAGTTCTTAAGTCTTTCAAAGTTGTTTTTATGTTATTGTTGTTGTGAATGTTGTTCACCTGGTTCTACTTACTTCATTCTACATCAGTTCACACAGATCTTCCCAAGTTTCTTTGAAACTCTCCTTTTTATTACCTATCACCTCTAGGAGCAAATACACAATGTTCTATTTGGCATTCAAAGCCCTCCACAACCTCGCCCCCTCCTACCTTTCCTGTCTTCTTATACTGTACTCCTTGACACATTCTTTGAACCAGTGACACTGGCCTTCCAGCTGTTCCATGAACAAGACACTCCATCTCTTAGCCCTGGGCATTTTCTTAGGTTGTCCTGCATACCTGGAATGCTCTCTTTCCTCTGCTCTGACTACCGACCTCTCTGGCTTCCTTTAAGTCTCAAGTAAAATCCCCCTTTCTGCAGGAAGTCTTCCTTAACCCTTCTTAATTCTAGTTCTTTCACTCTTTTAATTAGTTCTTACTTATTTTGTATATAGCTTGCTTTGTAGAAATGTGTTTACCTGCTGTCTCCCCCATTCGATTGGAACTGTCTGAGGGCAGGGACTGTCTTTTGCCTCTTTTTGTATCCTCAGCCCTTAGTCCACTGCCTGGCACATAGAAGGTACTTAAATGTTTATTGAATTGAATTCGATTGAATTCATCATTTCTTACAGCACAATAGTATTCCATTATATTCACATGCCATAATTTGTTCAGCCATTCCTCAATTGAGGGATGCCCCCTTAGGTTCCAATGCTTTTCCACCACAAAAAGAGCTGCTATAAACACTTTTATACTTAAGGGTCCTTTTCCTCAGCCCTTCTAGCATTTGTCATCTTCTTTTTTTGTCACCTCTGCCAATCTGGTGGTTGTGAAGTGGAACCTCAGATTTGCTTTGCTTTGCACTTTCTCATCACCCTTAATTCTAGTGCCTTCCTTCTGTTGATTATCTTCGATTTATGTCACCCTATCGCAGGTCTGTGTCACTTCTTGCCTGGACCGTTGTGCTAGTTTCCTGACTTCTCCTACCTCTAGTCTCTTCCCCACCTCCAACCTGTCCTTTATGAAGCTGCCATAATAATCTTCCTAAAGCAGAGGTCTAGCCATGACAGTTCCCTTCTTGAAAACCTATAAAAGCTTCCAACTGGCCATGGTTTATAATACATCTAAGGCATTTAAGGCCTTCCACAGTCTTTCCCAATCTTCCTTTACACCTTTCTTTCCTATTACCTCCTGTCATCCAGCCAAATTGGATTATTAGCTGTTACACAATCTCTTCCTGCTGGCTCTCGTTTTCATATATTTATGCAGGTAGTTCCCTGCACCTGGAATTCATCCCACCTCATTCTTGGCTATTGAAAGCTTCTTTCTGTTCTCCAGTTGATATGGTTAAAGGATATGAACAGGCAGTTTTCAGATGAAGAAATCAAAGCTATCTATAGTCACATGAAGAAGTGTTCTAAATAACTTTTGATTAGAAAAATGCAGATTAAAACAACTCTGAGGTACCACATCATACTTATCAGTTGGGCTAATATTACAAAAAAAAGAAAATGATAAATATTGGAGAGAATGTGGGAAAATTGGGACACTGAGGCACTGTTGGTGGAGTTGTGAACTGATCCAACCATTCTAGAGAGCAATTTGGAACTATGGGCAACCAAACTGTACATACCCTTTGACCCAACAATACCACAACTATGTCTGTATCCCAAAGAGATCATGAAAAGGGAGAAAAGACCTACATGTACAAAAATATTTATAGCAGCAATTTTTGTGGTAACAAAAAATTGGAAATTGAAGGGATGCCCTTCATTTGGGGAATGACTGAATAAGTTGTGGTATATGAATATAATGGAATACTTGTGTGCAATAAGAAATGATGAACATCAGGTAGATTTCAGAAAAACCTGAAAAACTTGTATGAACTGGTGCAAAGTGAAATGAGCAGAACCAGGAAAACATTGTACAAAGGAACAGCAACATTGTGTGATGACTATCTATGTGATCCAAGACAATTACAAAGCTTTAATGCTGGACAATGCTATCCATGTCCAGAGAAAGAACTGATGGAGGCTGAGTGCAGATCAAAACAGACTATTTTTCACTTTAATTTTTTTCAATGAACAAAATCCATCATATATCCTTCCCATTGGGGAAAAAAAAGAAAAAGAAAAAACAAAACCCTTGTAACAAGTATGCGCAGTCTAGCAAAACAAACTCCTGAATCACTTATTTTTTCCTGTGTGTTTTTTTTCTTTTGGTCTGATTCTTCTTTCACGACTGTGACTATTATGGAAATATGTTTTACATGATTGCACATATATAACCTATATCAAATTGTTTACCATCTCAGGGAGGTAGGGAGGGAGAAAAATTAGGAACACTAAATCTTATAAAATGAATGCTAAAAGTGTTTTTATATATAATTGGAAAAAAAACCCAAAATACTATTTAAAAAAAAAGAACTTTTCTTTCAAGGCCCAATGCAGGTGGCTGTTCTGTGAATCATTCCCTGATTCCTTCCCCATCTCCACTCCCACAGGTGAAAGGGTCTCTTACTCTGCAAATTATCTTAAAGATTTTTGAATTTATTTTTTGCTCTTATCATAATCTGTCTTATATTATGTGTATACAAATCATCTCCTAGTAGATTGTAAGCTCCTTGAATGGTTATTGGTTTAGGAGGAGATAATCTACTGTCTTCCTTCAGGCAGAGAGGGTCCTTAGAAAGAAGCTACATCTGAAGGGCAAGGGATCTAGCTCAGCTGATTAGAGCATAATGTCAAAAGGATAGGTTTGTGTGTTCTGTAATCTGCTCTTTCCAAATGCATTTTGGTAATGGCAACCATTAGCCCCAAGCTTGGAAACCAGTCTAAGATGATCCAGTATTTATTCTGGAGGATCAAGTTTGTGTCTTGGTTTGATTTCATCTTGTGTTTAGCATAGCTATTTTGGGGTTGAAGGTAATGTCTTTTTTGGCAAATGGGTGACACTGGAACCATGAAAATCTTTGGCAGCCTACCACATCATCATCATCACAGATAGTGTTTATACAGTGCTTACTATGTACCAGGCACTGTGGTAAGAATTTCATAATTATTATATCATTTAATTGTCACAACAGGCCTGGGACATAGGTGCAGTCATTATCCTCATTTTACAGATAAGGAAACTAAAGCAAATGTGGGGTTAAATGACTTGCCCAAGATCACACAGCTGCCCCGCAAACACCTTCTCCTTAAGCTAGATGGGTATTCAGTGTCCACTGTCAGTCACTCCTTTCACCTTCTTTCTCCAGTTACCTCTTCTTACTCTCTCAATTGATCCGAAGCTTTAGTAAAGCTTTAGCTGTACTCAGATACATAAATGAATGGTTCTTTCATTCATTCAACAAGAAGCTGTGATGGACCACTCACTTTGTATCAGGCACTGTGTGCATGGTGTATGCTGGGATACGTTAACAAAAATTGAAAGTCTTTCTCCTCAAGAACCTTACAGTCTTTTCTCCACCATGATTTAGAAGCATATTTTTACCTGACCTGGGTCAGACTTCTTCATGACCACCTTTAGGGTCTGACTCTAAACTCATGTGCTGGAAAAAGGCTTCCCAGAATCCCCTCCAGCCTCTCTGTTGAGCCTCTTCCAGCCCTATTATTTATTCAGTTTGTGGGTATGTTTCTTTATACTTGTTAACCTATTGTTTTATGATTTTATGACTGCCCAAGTCGTCTTCGTGATAGAGAATTTATTTTGCAACTCTTTAATCCAACTGTGTCTTGTTGTATATTGTAGCTTATAGGCTTACCTGGGCACTTGTCCACTTAGGAGACTTGTGAACTCCATGAAAGCTAAATTCGGTATCTCCCTCATGTGCAGTACAATGCCCTCTATGTGGTAGGGCCTTAGAACTGTTGTTCTGAGTTGTTTGTTTCCTTCCTGCCTTCTGTTGAATGCTGGCTATAGACACAGATGATTTCCAAGATTGTGGTGAAGTGCCAGACTGAGGGGTTTGCTGTTAGTCGAAGAGACAAAACTGACAAACGTGAAACAATGAAAAAAAAGTGAAATGGCAAAGTATGTGGTTTTGAATTGGCTTCCAAATAACATTTTGTAAATTCCATTTTGTGTTTAGCTATTCATGCCCTGTTCTGACTGCGTTCTTTGTTATGCCATCAGGCCACTAAGAGGAAATTGCAGCCATGTGCCCTTGAGGACATATGATTCCACATTGTACGATCACTCTGAATTTCATTTTTGAAATTAAAAACATTTTAACTTACATCTTGTAATTTTTCTGTTTCATTTAGGGCCCTGGAACTTCATCCATTTTCTATAAAACCTCTCTTGAGACGAGCTGTAGCATATGAAACCATGGAACAGTATCGAAAAGCATACGTAGATTATAAAACAGTATTGCAGATAGACAACAGAATACAGGCAGCAAATGACAGCATTAACAGGTAAGCTAATTTTTATACTTTGCAGAAAGGCTAGTATATTTTTAATTAAGTTTAATTGCTTTTAATTGATTCTCCAAGTTGGATATCACAGAATTTTAGATTTAACAGTTTCTCAAGGAAAGTAAAATAACTGTATGATTGCTGAGAGTAGTTGAAATCACAGTAATATTACTATTACTATTCCAACTTCTTTTTTCTGCATTAATAAAAGAAAGTCTCTGCCTGGGACTTGGTTACTGACTTTCTTTTAATCTCTTTTAATTTACTTTCTACTTTTGCCATCTTCAATGATCCTGTGTTTCACAATCCATTTCAAAAGTTAAGTCTTCACTGGTGCAGCTTTCTTCTTTGGTGGGGAAGGGACAACAAAGAATATATCTCTTTTCTGATTAAATCTTATATGGATATAATCACGAACACTTTTAAATATTCCTGTGGTTTCTCATCTATGTCAATGTTTTTCCTCTTTAATGCCTAAAAATCTCACAAATCTTCCCACCACCACGTGATAGTAGTATATTATTAGTCAAGTTAACCAGCATTAATTAAATGCCTACTGTGTCCCACAAAAAAAGGCAAAAATGTTGTTCCTGCCTCAAGGAACGCAAAGTATTATGAGAAAGACAAAATAGCTTCTCCTTATAAAAAGTGGTTGGGGGACTCATTTATTTAGCTTTTTTAGGTTAAAAAGTCTTTTCCTTACAACAACTCTAGGAGGTGGGTAGGGCTAAATTATTTAAGTTATTAAATTAATAAAATATATAAAATATAATGTAGTATTTATTATATATATTATACCATTATATAATATATCATAAAATGTATCTATAAATATATAAAATAAAAATAATTAATAAAATTAACAAATTAAAAATTACTAGCCCTCTTTTAGAGAAGAGGAAGTTGAATCTTGGAGATAGTAACAGAGATGGCAAATGACTTGTCCACAGTTATGTGGTTAATAAGAGTCAGAGCTGGGATTAAAACTGAGTTGACCAGATCCTAGGTTAACACTCACTCCTTCCAACATACCATACTACCAAGTTCTGAAGCAGAAGATGGACATGAGAAAAGTAGTGTTTTGGATTTTGTCAGGCAGTGATGGTCAGGATAGATTAGAGGGGGGGACACACAGAGTCAACTTTCAATATCTCTACATTTTTTCCTAGTATTTATTTATATTGATGAAGGCCCCCTTTTTTAAAAAAAAATTCTGTTTTTACTTACTGTTTAGGAAGTCTTGAAGGCTTTATTCTCTTTGTGGATATATAATTTTGTAATCTTGTTAGAGGACTTAGCTGTGTATAAAGGTAGAAGTATATATGCCCAATTACAGATGAAATTATTTTTTAATTTCAGTAATTGTTTGTTAATTCCATAATTGTTTGCTTTTATGCTATAATAAATTTCAGCAAAGGGAAACTGACCATCAGTAGCTTTATTTAAAAAAAAAATACATGATCATTTTATTCTTGTCCTCTTTTAACCATATTCCTCTCTTCCTCTCTAGGCATCTCTTATGTTTCTAGATTTCCCTGCACATAGCTATTTACTCCCTGGCAACACATCACCCTTTTTCCAGCTGCTTCTTCCTTCTTCTCTGCTGGTAATTCATTTTTTTGCTTGCAAATTCTTTCTCTAAAGCTCCTTTTCCATCTGCAATTTGAGATGGTTTTTATTTATTTTCTACACTGAAGTATGTGTATAAACACAAGTAAATACAAGACCTCTGATATAGAGACTGACATGAAGCTGAAAATCTGAAGTAAATCAAGTGAATCCCACTAATTCTCAATAAATCACATTAGTGTCAGGTGGGCAGCAACTATTGTTACCCACATATGATTAGAAACACATTATTCTAAGACTGGGTATCATTTTGATTTGTAATCTTAAATGGGAGGTCTTCCAATTTATTTGAAATAAGCCCAAAGATCATGATTTTTAAAAGTATGTTAGAATTTTTAAAAGTATATTAGTATTTTTCTTACAGTCACTAGTAAATGCCAAATGTAAAGTGTGTTATGGGAGTATGTCATTCTCTGTTTTGTGTGCCTTGTAAATGTATAAATAATATAGCTGGGATAATTTTAGAGATTAAAAATGCAAGGTAAGAATATCATTAACTATCAGAATGTTTTAAGAGAAAGTGAATACTATGTAACGTTTATCTCTCCTAACAGTTTTATTATTTCAAACCACTCAATATACAGTTAGGATCTAAAACTGCTGGTATGGATTTGGTTATTTTTAAGATTAAAACTTGGCTAATTTATATAACAATTAAATATTGAAGGAAACCTTCACCCAGGTCTACTAAATGCCAGTCTTACAAGTCACCTCTTAAAAAAGTAAGCTTTTAAATGGGCCTATGGCCAAATCAGTGATATATTAGCGAGAAAAAACTTTCTTTTAATAAAAATTATATCAATTTTATTTAGTAGTTTGGCACTCACTGCAACATTTTGTGTTTCTGAAGCCTCTTTAGTCTGTTGTATACTTAGATGGCAACAGTGGCTGAAAACAGCTTGGGTTTATGTGTTTTGCCCAAAGGAATGTATCGAGAAGCATCATAAGCTTTCAAAACATTTGTCAATTTTACTGTGGGGTAAAGTCTTATGTGATATTAAAGAAGTAAATTATATGGTCAGTGAAAACAACTTTTTTTTTTCTTTTTTAGAATAACAAGAACTTTAATAGATCAAGATGGCCCAACTTGGAGGGAAAAACTATCACCAATTCCAGCTGTTCCCTTTTCAGTTCAGTTACATAGATTAGATAGAGGAAGTCCTGCAGTGCAGACAACGCAAAACGGAACTACCGAGTCCGGACACCATCAAAAATCAGGTATGTGTGTCATGTTTTAGGACCTCACCCATCCCTCAGTGCAAGGCCTTATTCTAGGACAAAGCCAAAACAACATATTTCATTGAAATACTGTTCTTTGCTATATTCACGGTAGTACATAAATCCAAAATCAGCCCTTGTATGAAATATGCATATTACAGTATTTATATTTGTATGATCATTTAATTATCAGCTTTCAAATCAGTCACCTTAGGAAGCTGAACAGTGATGATGCTGTCAGGCAAAACATTTTTGGAATTCATAAAAATAACAACTGGCATGTATAGGGTGTTTTTAGGTAGGCAGAGCACTTTACATCTGTTACCTCATTTGATATACCCAACAACCCTGGAGAAACCGGACCTCGAAAAATCTTGAATACCTGCTCAGGGTCACTCAGCTAAAACAGGTGTCTAAGGTGAGATTCAAACCTGAGACCTCCCTGACCTGAGTCCAATGCTCCATCACTTCTGCCACCTAGCAGCCCATTTTTGGAATTGCCTTCAGGGCCAATTTCCTGATCCCTATGTTGTGGCAGAGTTTTGAGTCCCTTCCCCATTCTGGTCATCTGCTATGCATGCCCTTAAGCTTGGCATTGTCCCTTCCATACTTCCCTAATGTTGCCTTCTCTTACTGCAGCCCAAGTTTACATGAGCACTTTGGACTCCCACATCATGTTATTGACTCTCTGGGTTTTCCATCCATTGTATCTGCTATGTCCTTTTTGACACGAATTACTTCTTCTCTATGGCCACTTTTGTCTCCCATGTCCCTCGTCCTGACCTAGTACAGCTGATTTTTGGAACTCAAGGGTAGAACATTACATCCGAGGGGTGTATTGGATTTTATCATGTTAGGATCCAATTAGCTGTTCCAGATTCTCTTGATCTTTTCGGATCCCAGTATTGTCACCTAGTCTGTTAGTTATCATTCCTCTCATCTTTGAGTCATTTGTGAATTTATTAAGCTTGACATCTGTGCTTTCATACCTGCGAACCCTGTTAAGAGCTTGAGGAGGACAGGGCCAGAGACAGAATCTCAGCGTCTTCTAGATTCATGTTGATCTGTTAATTATCACTCTGTGGGCCCAGTTAGTGAACCAGTTCCAAAACCCACCTTACTGTGGGCTTAGTTCAATCTTGTTTGTTTCTTTGTTTGTTTTGGCCTTTGTATTCCTAGAGCCCAGCACAGTGTCTGGTACTTAAATAAATGCTTGTTGAATTGGATCACTCTACTTGGTTGACAAGTATATCAAAATGCAAAGAATAGATAGAAAAAAGAGGACCATTATAACAGTTCTTAAAATACCCAGAAGAGAACAGAAGGAAATTCAGAAGGAAGCAAAGATAAACAGGACAGTTTTGAAAGTAATATGTACAATTTATCAAATACATTTTTAAGAAATAAGCATTATGAAATGGTGATTTGTACTTTGGTATAGAATTCCCTTTTTTGTGTTCTATTTATGTGTGAAAATGCTCTTTTTTGGTGTTTAAGTTAAGAACAAAGTGTTTTTAAAATAATTACTCACATATCATGAAAGATTGTCAGCTGTCTTGCTGAAATCCAAATATGCTATTGTCTGTAGCATTCCCCTGATTTTCTAATCTAATAACCCTTTTAAAAACGGAAATGAGGTTAACATGGTATGACTTATTCTTATGGGATCCAAGTTGGCTGTTTGTGATCACCTCCCTTTTTGTGCAAACCTTCCTTTTAATAATCTCTTCTATGATTTACTAGGAATCAACATTACATTCATTGGTCTGTAGTCTGAAGTATCTACCCTCTTCTCTTTTTTGGAAATCAAGGCAATATTTTCCTCTCTGCAGTTAAGTTTCCTGCCATGGTTCCTTAAACCACTAAATCATAGTGGTTCGCAACTCCTATCTGTATGTGCTTTCTCTGTGGTGGGAAGTAGGTCATCTAGGCCTGGTGACTTAAACTTATTTAGTGCAGCTTGGCGCCATCTTATTCGCTTTCCTTATTGGAGTTCAGTTCTGTTATTATTATTATTGTGTCCTCAGTCTAAATACAAATCTTTGGTAGAGAGTCCTGGAAAAAAATCGAAGTTACAAGACTTACAAAAATCAGGCTAATTACTTCATAGCCAGGATTTATTTTTTTACCCAAAGTATGATAATCCAGCTTGGTCTTATTAAATTCGATTTACCAAATTTGGCTCCAGATGACTCTTGGCTGTTTCCAGAATCAAGGGATAAAGATTTGCTGTTGTCAAGGATAGACAGAAGAATGTCTAGGTGCCTACTGTGTGCCAGGCACTGTTCTAATGTTTTGCAAATATTATCTCATTTGATCTTAGGTGCTATTATTATCCTATTTTACAGATGAGGAAACTGAGACAAACAGAGGTCAAGTGGAATGCCATGTACAGGGATCAGAGGAAATTGACCAACTTGCATGGAATGTGAAATGAAGCTGGTTATCTGCCAAGCAAAGTCATTTGTATTTTATCCTAGTGATGATAGGAAGCAGCAGACAGTTGGAAATGCTGGACTGGAGCTCAGGAGAGAGAAAACATGCATATGTAGAACTGGGAGTCCTCTGCCAGAGGTCATTAAGCCTGTGGGAGTTGATGAGATCACCACACAAGACCCAACACAAGAAGCCCATGCATAGGGAACAGAACATAGATGATCCAGCAGCTAATTGAGGAGAAGTCAGACAAGCAGATGGAGAACAGGAGAGGGTAGCATCAGAAAAATCCCAGGCAGAGAGAGTGACCAGACGGAGGGAGAGGTCGGCAGTGTCAAGTGTTACAGAGGTGTCAAGGAGGGTCAAGACTAATAAAAGGCCATTGCATGGGTTACTCAAAAGCTCATTGACAACCTTGGAAAGCAGAGTTTCATTCAAGTGGCAGGATTGGAAACCGGATTGCTAGGGCTTTAAAAATGAGTATGTAGGTGATTTTCCCTAGGAGTTTGGCTATGAAAAGAAGCTTGAGATGATGGCAAGGTCTAGTGAAAGATGGTTTTTATGGTTGGAAGAAACCTGGGCCTAGTAGAAGAAGTGAGATTTAAGATGAGGAGAGAGGGAGAAAAGGAAAAAAAAGGGAGAGATGGAGGAAGAAAGAGAGAGAGAGAGCATTAGTGCTCAATGAACGATCTCAGTAAAATGTGAGGGTGTGAGGTATGGAATATGTGAGGTGTGAAATGCATTGAACCAGGGCCCCTTTGTACTGGAGGAAAAAGAAATGCCTGCATCAAAATGTCTGAACCACTATTTCTAGAAGGATAGGGACTGAACCTATGATGATCATTGGTGCAGAGATCTCTTCCTTGCTAAGGAGGATGCAGAGCCCCACCTTCCCTGTAACTTACTGTCTTCCAGAGCAGCTTAGAGCACTGAGGTTTAAAGTGCCCTGTCTAGGGTCCCACAGCATGTATGTTTCAGAAGAGGGACTTGAACCCGGGCCTTCTTGGCACCGAGGCCAGCTCTTTGGTCTATCCTGCCCTTCATTTCTAGTAGCTATGCCAAGCATACAGTACAAAGTTTGAATTATTGTTTTTTTTTCAAATCTAGGTTTTGTTTAGCACCTTATAAGTTTATGGGGTCTTGGTGAATTCTCATTTTTAAACCTTTTAAATTTTAATAATTTAGATTGTAGGTATGATAGATGTGATCTTTTTTTAATCTTTCTGGTAATGAGTAGTGAATGTTCTTGCAGTAACTGTGACCTTCAGTTCTTTAGCCCCAGGAAGCAAATTACTATTTTATTTATAGCTACTATTTTAAAATTTTATGACACATTCTGAAAAAAAGCGTACATTGTGCATGAAAAGTAATGTAATTGTCCTAAACTTTAGTAGTTCAGGTTGTAGGCCAGATAGACAATCTGTGAATAACATTTAAAATTAAAATTATTAAAATTTCCAAGACCTCAAGAACTTGATTGAGGCCCAGTATTTGAGCATCATCTTGACACCACATGAGATGGTGGGAGGAGATGTTGCAGAGCATGGTTGAAACAGTTGCTATGACCTTGGTGTATTGAGTTAACACTCATGTCTGGTGTATCACTGACCTTTCCCAAACCTCTTCATGTTCCCTCTGCCTCTGTCATCCTGTGGTGACATAGACCTCCCTAAATGCTCAGTGGAGAAAAATTAAGTCGTATGAACACACCAAATGAATTTTCAAGTCCGCCCTGGTACGTAATCTGAAGAACTCATGGTAGCCTTAACCGCACAATTACTGTACTTTATCATATCCAGTATTTTTTTGCCACGTAGCATGGACACTCACATGAAGAGAGCAACAGCATTTAGGTTAACTTGAAACAGGTTTGTAAACATTAGAACCTTAGAGCTACCTGTATGAAAAGATTCCCTTTTTCCTCCCACGTAGGTGAAAAACGTGAAGCGATGTTTGCGGCTCTTAAGGAAGAAGGAAATGAATTTGTAAAGAAAGGGAAATATAAAGAAGCTCTTGACAAATACAGTGAATGTTTGGAAATAAATCCTGGTGAATGTGTCATATACACAAACAGGTAAATTTGGATCTGATCCATAACCTCTAACGGGACTTTTTTACTGGGTTAATGCTGACCACAGATCCCTGTAGAAGAAGTTGACATTATTGTTTTTGTGACTCTGGGTTTAACAACAAGTTCAGTTGTTTTATTCCTGTCCAGCTCTTGCTGACCACATTTGGCATTTTCTTGGCAAAGGTATTGGAGTGGTTTACCATTTCCTTCTCCAGCTCATTTTACAGATGAGGAAACTGAGGCAACCTGGGTTAAGTGACTTGCCCAGGGTCACACAGCTAATAAGTATGCGAGGCCAGATTTGAACTCAGGTCTTCCTGATGCCAGGCCTGGAGCTCTATCCGCTGTACCACCTAGCTGCCTCTGTTTAATAATATAAATCGTTCTAACTTGGTGTTTCTCTTGTGGGAGTCACAAAGCTTCTGGGGGTTGTTAGCAGGTTCACAAAGATCATTACTGCCCCTGTTAGTAGCTCTTTTGTGGTCGTCTTTCACACCTCTCTAGTTCTGTGCACTCTAGATGAGTGTCCCAGATGATATTCACAATCATTGAGCTTTCTATTGGAAGCAAGGTAGTCATGGCAGCTAAAATCGTCATAAAGTGACGGGGAGAATTTGTTGTTTCCCCAAGCCATTTCATATGAGTTCTTCAGATGGTTGCCGTTTGCTGTGTTTGTGTTGTCTTTTTTCACCCATTGAAGAACCACTGGGCCTTATTCTTCAATGACTATAAAAAGTCAAGTTCTTATGATATACTAGCAGCTCCCACACAGAAGCCTCAAGTCACTGACTTCTGGCTTCTGTTTAGCGTTCACGATTATGAAGTATGAAGATATTTGAGAGTCACTGCCTTTTATGATGCTTGTTCCCTGCCTTATCATGCCAGGGCTCTTTGTCACTTGAAGTTATGCCAATTTGAAGAGGCAAAACGGGACTGTGATCGAGCTCTTGAGATAGAAGAGGCTAATGTTAAAGCTTTCTATAGGAGAGGTCTTGCTCACAAAGGACTAAAGGTAAGAAAAGGGGAAAAGAATATGCATTAGAAGACAGTGTGGCATGGCAGAGAGCATCAGAGGAACTGTGTTAGAATCCTCACCCTGCTCTTTGCTGCTCTCTCTGTGATCTTTGGAAAGTTGTTGAATTTCCCTCAGCTTCAGCTTCTTTTTTTATTACACGTGGAAGTCAGATGAGATGACATCTGAAGTCCCTTCTACCTCCAAATTTATGACCCCATGAATGTCCAAACAGAATTATTTCAAAACAAGTCAAATGGCTACCATCAACAAAAACATGGGAAAGATGAAATAATATAGTTGCTAACAGAGGGAAAAAAGAATTAAATTATCACTTGACCAATAAGCATTTTATTAAGTGTCTATACTATGCACTGGGGATACAAAAGGAGAGAAAGGAGGAAGGGAAGGAGGGAAATAAAAAGGAGAGCTTACCTTCTATTTAGGAGATAAACATGTACATATGTAGGTACATAAAAATATACATGCCAAATAAAGTAATTCAACAGCAGAGAAAGTCCCAGCAGCATGGAGAATCTGGAAAAGCTTAAAACCTTGAAGGCAATTAAGGCTCCTGAAACCTGGAAATGAGGAGGGACTACATTCCAGGCATGGGGGACGGCTAGTGCAGAGAGACGTGGGGAGGGAAATGGAGAGTCATGCAGAAGCGACCTAAGAAGGCCAATTTGACTGGCCATAGAGTTCGTGGAGGACGGTAATGGACAATCAGGTGGGCAGAGTCAATTTGAGCCAAATCACAAAGAGCTCTGATTACCCAACATGGGAGTTTATATTTAATCCTAGAGGTGAAAGGAATCTGTTGCAGTTTACTGTGCATTATAAATCCAGAGACTTTCTGTCCACTTCTGCCTCTGTATTGACTAGCTTTGGGGTCTTAAACCAGGCAATTTGACATCTCTGTCAAATTGTCAAATTCACCTATGAAATGGCAGATTTGGGTTTAATGATCAGCGCCTTCTAACTCTAATATCCTGTGACTTTATACCTAGATTTTAGTTTATCGTGCTGAATTAATTCCTGTCATACTTGAAGTAAGCACAACTAGCAAGGGTCAGCAAACTGTTGCTGAAGACCGCCAACATTATTAAGTAATAGGTACCACTAGTAAAGGTTAAAAGAGAGACAGAGACCCAGAGAAACAGAGACAGTACCACAGAGAGAGATCAAAGAGGAGAAAGAAGAGATTAGAAAACATCTGTCTTTGGTAGAGAGAGCAACATAAGCACATCTAAGGCTCTAAGTGGATGACCAACATAGCTGGGCATATTTGATGCTAGAAAGGTGAGGTGACAAGTTTGTAGCCCATCTTAAAGTAACATTTAGCTTAAAGGAAAGATGGATTTTTGTTTATATTACACTTTTCTTCCTTTGCATTCACCCTGTGTGATATTAGAATATATCTACCTAAAAATAGAAAACCATTGTATGACAAACAAAAACTAGGAACATATTGAAAGATATCTTGATAATAGTTCTATTTCAAGATCATTTAAATTGACATTGTTCTCAGAAATCACATTTGCAGAAATTATATGAATTCCATAAAACTGACAACACATCTTAAGAATCTCCCACAGAAAGTTTGTGTTTAATGGAGTTTCTCAATAGTGCTGCTCTTAGCATCCCTGCTCTTGTCACTTTTTTTTTTAAACAAATTTCTACCTGAAGGTCTGAGTGACCTTTCTGAATGCCACTCATATTTGCTTATTTTAAATGATTTGGCATAGCAGAACTATTTGGAATAAATATGTGCATGAGTCCTGGTTTAGATTTCAGTTAAAACTTCAGTTTCCTTCATGTTTTCTTCTAAAAATTGCCCATCACCCTTCTTTAAGAAGCCTTCATTATGGCCGTGGCCACTGATTTGTGTAGATAAAAATCTGACTTTGGGTCAAGCTCTCAACCCTTATTTCTGTCCAGGGCAGAATAATAATGTGAATTTAGAAACTCCAAGATAACAGGGAAGGTAGAACTAAGTTTTTGCTTGCATTGTGAGAATCAAGTGTAGGTTTCAGTAAGCACAATAGTCAAAATATACTTGGGTGGGTTATAATAATAGAGGTAAACCACCCAAGGTGGGAAATTTGCAACTAGGATTACATTATTAGGTTGGGCTCTCATCAAAGCTCAGATCTGGTATACTTCTTAAAGGCAGGCATAAAAAGGGCTAGGAGAGGGTACAATTACCAGTGAACAATGGGAAAAATAAATAATCTCTACTTTTCCGTCTGCTCCAACCTTTAACCCCATACTTTGTCACCATCAGAAAAACACCTCCTTAGTAACATGGATGAATGTTCAGTACAAGATGCCTTTTAAACACAATATTCATATTAATAAGAGGCAGTGTGGCTTAGTGGACAAAGATGTGGCTTTGGAGTCACAAAACCTGGATTAAGTTTTGCCTCTGACACATACTGGCTCTGTGACTGACGCATTGCCCCAAAGCAATTCTCTAAGGTTCTAAGTGACTGTTGAGTTGCAGCCTCTCTCTGACCTGTATCCATGGAATCAGTTTCCACAGCTACATTTCCCAGGACTGAAAAAATCACAGATATAAACAACAAAAAAAATAGCTTCTATAGTAATTTTAAATGCTAAGTGAAGATTTACCAGTGTAGAGGGTAAGGAGAAAGGGGAGAAAAAGAGGCATTTTACTTATCTATTTTGTTAGCTGAAGATGATAAGAATTGTGTGTTTGGTTTCCCCAGGGAAGGCCATTGCTTGAGGGTACTCGAGGAGCAGAAATTTGTACTCTCTTAGGATGAATGACTATAAATTGTCTTATTAGTCTTTTCTTAGTTTTTTGAGTTATGTGACCACAATGTATTTTTCTGGTTTGACTTCTTATATTCTGTCTGCTTAATTTATGGGCTAGGGTGTAACAATAGTGTCTGGGTTACATGAGTTTAACTTCAGTACCTTCAAAGTCAGCATCTTTTTAGAATTCACATTCACTTTCTCATAATGGATGTAAATGTGTAAATGTTTCGGGTGCTCTAACTTCGGCGTCGGGATTTTTGGCGGTAGGTGATTTACCGCCTTGACACCAGTTCAATATTTCATTTCCCAAATGGACTGCCCTGTCTCATCCAATAAACTTAATAATTTTTCCTGGTCCAAGAGAACATGGGCCAGTTCCTCAGAAGCAGGAGGTACATGAACGTCTGCCTTTTTTCTTTAGCAAGATAAAAAAGCATCCAAACAATGATTTATTACAAAATAATTTTTGTTGTTTTAGCTTTTATATCTACAGTGTCCCAAAAGTCTTAAGCTTAAAACTGCTTTGGGACTTTGTGTGTGTGCATGTGTGTACATGTTTTATAAATGTAATTTCTGAAAATGATATCATCTTAAAAGATCTTAAAATAGATCTTAAATACATATTTACATATTTATGTCCATTAAGAGAAGTGAATTTGAATTCTAAAAAGAAGCCAGCTTTGAAGTTATTGAAGTTAAATTCATGTAGCTCAGGCAATATTGTTATATTATATTGTTACATTATAGCTCATAAATTAAGCACCAGATAGAATTTAAGAAGTCAAACCAGAAAAATGCATATAGATGTATATATACATGCACACACATATATAAAGGCATGCATATAATAAAAATACAGAATGTGAAAAAGCCAGATGAAAATGCCTTTCATTTGTATCATGCTTTTTTAAAAAAAGCATATTTCTATGAAAGTGCCTGCAAAAAGCATCATGGCTTTTACACATCTTCATTTGAGCTCTGGGAGATTTCATGAAGCAAATCGGTTTGTATTATTAACACACATAATTCACTACCAAGTTATACTATATAATACTTTGGCCCCACACACCTGAATTTATGAGTTCTTTGAAGTGGAACATTTACAACCTTGGGAGCTGGTTTGAGGACAGGCCTCTGAGCCTCCAACTTAAGTGTATGAAATTGAATATTACACACAATTTTCTAACTCACGCCAGTTTTTACATGATTTATAAGAAGTATTTCTTCTTTCCCCCCTCCCCCACTTTGACTTTCAGAATTACCGGGAAAGTTTTAATGATCTGAACAAAGTTCTCTCAGTAGACCCAAATGTTTCTGAAGCAAAGAAAGAGCTGGAAGAGATAACCATATATCTCAATAACAAGGATGACACACCACTACACAGTCAAGAAAAGGAAAGAAGGAAAATAAAAATCGAAGAGGTATTATAATAATAAAAGTAGCTTTTTGGTTATAAAGTATCATTTGGGGCGGGGGTGGGGGAAGGGAGTGGGCAGGGGCAAAGTAATGGCTGAGCTTAGGCCCCGGCCTGAGCCGATTCACATAGTCCTCCTGATGGTTCTGGAGGCAAACTTGGGATAAACCTAGGTCAGCTCAGACCCCTTTGAAGCTTAACTCTGAACTCCTCAGGCCTACATCCCAGCGCCTGAGATTCTGGGGCTACCACAGAACAAAACCAGCCTTCCCTACTTTAGCTAACCTAAAATTCTACCTTTCTAGTCTTGATTTGTCCTTAGTGGAGCATGTGACAGTCTTTATAGAAGTGAGGAGGACAGGGAGGAGGCTCCCTCAGCATCCCCCACCTCTGTACCCACAGTCCCCTCCTACCAGCCGTGTGGAAAGCTACCATAGGAGCCTCTAGCACGAATGGCTTCCTGCCTTAACTTCCTACCCCACCTTTCTCTGGTCCTGTCTCTTTTCTGTTTAGACATCGTCAAAGGCACCTGACTGAAGGTCCCACTCCAGGGTCTGATGTTCTAGGTCCTCCACAATTTGGCACCTCCAGCTTTTCCAGAGCTTTTCTCGCATTACTCCTTTTCATGCTCTCTTCCCCCCAGCCAAACGTGGTAGCTGTACCACACAAGGAGACTCTTTGCTCTTCCACCTTCATGTTCATTTCCTGTCTTCACATACTAACTTCCAGCCTGTTCTTGAAAGCCCGGTTCAAACCCTGTCTCTTCTGTGAAGCTTTCTTTGATCTTCCCCTCCTCCCACTCCACTCATGGTATGGGGAACAGACTTTCTCCACAGACTTGTCTTGTTCTCTTACAAAGAGTTTATCACATAATGTGCGTCCTAGCTATCTATATTTGTGCTTATCCTCCTCATAGCTGTAGGCTCCGTGAGGGCAGGAACAGTCTTGCTAAACATGTCTCTTTCCATGTCTAGCATAGTGTTCTGCACAGTTAGGTACCTAATGTGTGGTTTGTCCTTTGTTCTCGAAGAGGACCATGACATCAAGGAGGTGACGCCATAACTCGCGAGTGAATTGGATTCAAGTGAGGGAGGGCTGTGCAAAGTCACCAGCCTCACTTTCTCCTCTGAAGCCATCTGGGTCCAGGGGCAAGATAAAGATCAGGACCCCTGGAGGTGGCCCCTATGTTCTGAAAAATCGTCAAAGGAGTCTTGTAATTTATTTTCCAGGATTACTTTATTACTTTTCTCAAAGTATTTCAGTTGCATCTATCTATCTATGCATATATGTGTGTGCATGTAGATATATATGTAAATATACATATACACATACATATGTAGATATAGATATACACATCCATATTATATAGATCTTCACACACACACATACCACCCCTCTGTCAGATCTTACTTGTCACTTCTAGAGCAATAAAGTAAAAGAAGCTGTTGTCCTGCTTATCATTAATTTAGTTGTGTTCCTAAAGTATCGTAAAAATCAATTTTAATAGGCCATATTATATTCAAAATGCTCTAAGAAGGAAGTTCATTATTTGAATGATCTTTTTGCGAAGTGAATGTCGGGAGCAGCGGACATAGTCTTAGACTGGGAGTTTTGAGACCCAAGTTCTAGTCGATCTTGGCTCTGCTGCTGCCTGCCCATGGGACTTTTAAAGGACTATAAAACTGATGGCTTCGACTAGTGTCTCTAAGGTCCTGCTACCGCTAAAATACATTGGTTCTGATTTTTTATTTTTGTAAATTCATATTTCTGTAAAGTATATTTAATTTGAACACTAGTTTGGGAAACACCAGTTGAGCTAATATGTGTGGCTGTTACTGTATCATGTTGCTCAATGTCAAAATTAAATTCTTTCCATTATGAAGGTGATGGAGAGCAGTGAGGAACAGCCTGAAGGTAATTCTCCAGAGAACGTCCTGGTTGCCTGCCGCGATTTGGAGAAAGGACCGGCGAGCAGCGGGGCTCCAGCAATGGGCTTGGAAGCACTCCGCATCTCAAAACCTGCCAATGCCTATGAATTTGGGCAGATTCTAAATGCCATAAACATGAGGAAGGATGAAGAAGCCTGTGCGAAGCTCTTGGCCATCACAGACCCAGAAGATTTGCCAGCATTGCTGAGTAACAAGCTAGAAGGGGACGCTTTCCTCCTCCTCATCCAATCTCTAAAGAATCACCTTCTTGACAATGATCCTGTATTGGTCTATCAGCACCTTTTACATCTAAGTAAAGCAGAAAGATTTGTGGTAAGTTGCTGCCAAATGTCTTACTCTTTATGCAAATTGATGGGTTTTAAAAAGAGAAAGTTCATGTTTCAGGATTACTACTGCTTTGATCTTTAAAATATCAGCTGACTGTGCTGTTGTTATCATGTAAATGTCTTTATCTTTCAGATGATGTTGACACTGCTTAGCAAAGGACAAAAAGAACAGACGGAACAGCTGTTGGAGGCCCTTTCAGACAAATCAAACCATGCGTTTACTTCAGAGGATGTACAGAACTTGAAAAAGCATTATGAGCTTTAAGCCAAGATTATTTTTTTTAAAATTTCTCCATCCATGAGTGGGTCCTGGGAATAGCTGTGGGCTGGGGCTATAAACCGCCTGGTTGGATGGATAAAGTTGGGCTTTGAAAGGTGCCCTCTTTGTCTGGACTATTGAAGATGTGCAAACGATTGTGTACGCACATTCTACAATCTGCTGCTCACCTTCTACTTGTATATATTGGCTTCCCTAGAGACTTAACATCTTTTTATTTAATTAGGTGACTTGATATTGATTCATTTCGAGTGTATTTAAGTACATTCACTTTTTATAGTTTCCATCTTTCCTTTGGTAAAACTGTTGAGCTAAATTTGCATTCTCTTCTACTCTGAAAATGGGACCTTTTAAAGTATAATAGAAGTAAATTTACTTAGTTGATTTTTAAAATTTAGTTCCATGAAAATCTGACTACTGTGTCATGAAGGACACAACACCTATTTTTATACTGCTGATGCAAAGATGAAATGGACACAGTTAAAGAAATACAGGCTATCCCAAAAGTCTTAGTGCAGCTAAAGTTTTAATAAGCACTAACACTTGGGACATCTTGTACTTCAGTACTATGAAGGTATGTGGTTATGAAATAAGTGGCATATATTTGGATAAAGATGAAATGTGAATTCTAGATAATCAGGCTTTTCAAGCTTCTCAAAGAATTTCACTTACTGTTTCTCAAAGCAATTATGGGAAGCAATGATTTGCCGTTCTCAAAGGGGTCTGCTGTTTACCATTGCACAGGATTTTTTTCCCATTGGGGTTTGTTGCACACAGTAATTTCAACTGTCATAGTAATAGTTTCTTATTTATATCTGACAGTAATCAGTCTTAATTAAAATATGAATATTATGGAGGAGTCCTGTAGTTTTACTTAAGAGACCTTAAAAAGCAGGGTGCTATGTGCTTATGAAAACAGAAACAAGAGAGTCATTTTGCAAGAACCACCTGGTCTTACTCTTTTCTTTGAATTGTCTCAAATATTTTGCATATTTTTCAACCAGATTTTACTACTCTTCACTTACATTCCCCTTTTTTTGTCTATAAATCCAACTATATTTACTTCCTCTGTGAAATTGAAAGTAAAGACTTTGGTCTTATGTACTGAAAGTTTCTCTCAGTTATGCCCTAGGATAAGATTCTTAGTACTGCATTGTATGTCTTCTGTCCCATTTCCTCCCCTTTTTTGGTAAGTTCTTTTTTCACTTGTCTAACTAGGATAGATGGTAATAAGTAGTGGACTTCAAAAAAGCGATGTTTCTGTACTTGTGGGCCATCCTGGAACCAATGCAGACTGTAACCCCTCTTCAACTTAGACTGTCTGATTGGCTAAAAAATCTATCACCTGGTGGCCAGCCTTCAAATGATAAACCTCTGTCTCCAAATGTAGCCTAGCTGGTCCTTGGAAAGTACACAGTGGGACCCCCATACGTTGCCATTTTGTATTGAAGCTGTCCTAGCTTGGTAGAATGTGCTGGAGACTTCAGTCCTTTGGGATAATCCTTGTGATCCCAGGATCCCATTCCACACCATAGAGAAGGACTGTCCATGGTGGAGTTATATTCAAATATGATTTGATTATCTTTGAAAAGGTTATCACTGTGTCCACGTATGTATCTTCTAGTATTTTTTTAAAAACCAGAATGATAAAAAAAAGTTTGTAGAAAAAATAATATGTTGACTTTTTAACTCTTTTAACCTAGTCACTGTTCCTAGCTATAGTTTTACTTAAGAATTGCATAAATTAAAAATGAATTATGAAAGGCCTTCTACCTCTAGCTTTTAAAAAAGAACATTTCTTCCTTTGAAATATAAAATGAAATAGTAAATTATTGACTTATTCATAGAACTCATTTATTAAAATGGGACCACAGCCACTCAAATTTTGAATAATTTACTATTTTTTTATTTAGTAACTTAAAAAAATTATTTGTGATACTGCAATCAGAGAGCTGTACAATGAAAGAAAAAGAAAAATGCATATAAATCATACCAAAGAACCCATCTTCTTTAGTGACTGTCAGTTATCTCTGTTGCTTTCAGGGCTAGAAAACTGTATTTCATATGAAGTGGTGGATTAGAGTAAGGATACAACTTAAAATATAAAAACAACTTTGAAAAGCCCCCAAGACACTTTTTTCTGGTTACCTTTTTATTTTGTAATTTGCATTCATTGATGCGCTGCCTGAACAATTCACTTAAATTTGGCTGCTCCGTATCCTAATTTCTTTAGTCCTGGTGCAGACTTTGTAATTTGTTTGGTCACGAGTCCAGATTTTACAAGTTGGCAGGGAGCCCAAACAGAACTGTGGCATGCATAACAATAAAAGGTTTTATCTACGTGTCTCATTTCCATTTGATGCATATTAGTGGTATGAAGGTTTGACCTGGTCCTTCTTGAAAGACTTGTTTCTGTCTATTCCTCAGAGAATGTGATCCTTTTGACGTGGTTTGAGTTCCTTCCCATGCTTACACCAATCAGATTATTCTACATGTTTTCTACAGTAAGCTTTCTTATTATTCAATTCAACCAGTGTCTGTTAAGTGCCTGCTTTCTGTCAAGCACAGTGGAAGAGTGGGGTTTTCTGGTTAATTAAATATTTTGGCTAATTCAGTTACCTTATGGTATTTATGGACTTAAAAACTTTCGAATGATGATAATAAAATTTACTTAAGCTACTGAACATAATTTAGTCTTTGGTGGTCAGGAAGTACCTTAGGATCTCTCTATCATGAAAATCATTTCAGAAATTGCAAAATCTTCATTAAGAATGCCTATAAAATAGTTTCCTATGCAGAGAAATGGGACTAAGTTTGAAATTTATAAAAGGAAGCTCAGACCCATTTTCAAAATTCTTCAGCCTAAAAATCTGATCATGGTAATTTCCACTCATTTTTAAAAATTCAGCTTTAAATAACTTATCTGAGCTAACTAAATTCCGCAGTCATAGAGGGCTTTGTTGTCTATGGCCATATGAGGTAAGTAGTGTAGATGTCGTGGGGAGCATTTTCAATGAGGAAACCTATTCAGAGAGATTAAGGAATCTGCTCAGTCATACTAAGTGGTAAACCCCAGATTATTAATGTTACTACTTTCCTGTATCTAAAATATCTTTTAAAATTTCACAAGTGAATGAAAGGAACTAAGAGAATAATGTCCAAAAATTCCTGTCTTAATTTTTAAGCATGTACTTTTTTCTTTCTCTCTGAAATTTGTTTCATCTTTATACTTGTTCACATCCTTGTTGCAATCACCTGCCAACTTCCAAGTCTCTCTCCCTGTCACTTATTCAGTTCTTGGCTCATGGTCTTCCTCTCTACCCCAAACCCCTTCTGTAACCTTAGTGGCTTTAATATTAATGGCCTTCACCAAAGACTGTGTAACCTCCAAGACCATGAACTCAGATTCTCCTCTACTCACAATCTTCTGTCTTTCTCCTCCAAGTTAGAGTTGAATTGGAGTACACCCCCAGGGAGCGTCCATAGAATGGGACTATAGAGACCACCCCGTGGAGCTGCACTGAGTTGCCCAGGCCATTTCCAGGGAAAACATGCACTCACTTCCAAGAAGACTTGGTGCTTGGGTGTTATGTGGCAAAACCTGGGTAGTCCCTTGATCTCTCTCCTTCCCCCAAGTGGGATGCTGTGTTAGTTAGAAAGGAGAAGTAGCTTCCAGTTTGCTTCCTTTTGCCCTACAGATAGCGTTACGTAATTGAGACTTCCAGTGAGGGGTGGGGGAAAGATGACCCTTCACCACAGTCAGTGACCACTCCCACATGGGAGGTGAAAGCTGGGAGACTCCACTAGGTGAAGGTTGGGCCTTGGCTTCTGGCTTCCTCTTCTGCTTTGTGCTTCCTTTCCTGTGTAGACAACCAAACATTGTCCTTGAGATGGATGTGTCCAGTCATGGAAGCTTCAGAATTCTGGAGTCCAAATGGCAAGAGGAGTTTCTGGGAAAAATGACCACCAGCAGGAATCTGGCCCCAATCTTTAGCCTAGAGTGGCAGAAGAAATGGACCTGAAGTAGATTGGACCTTACAGAGCTGAAGTGACATGTGGAATGCCTACTACTTCCTTTTCCTATGGGTATGACTCAACTTCCTGGCAGATGTAGTTTTAAGTTAAAAGTTACTGGTTGCTTAAGTCTTGTCAGTGTGTGCTGTGAGTCTTTTGGGTTCTTTAGCATTTCTTTTGTGTGTAAGAAATCATGCCTAGTGGATAATATACATTAAAGTATCTTCCTACTTCCCTGCCTCTCTTGGGAGCAACAACTAAAACAAAACTTTAAGCAGTTTTCTTCTGGGGTGCCATAAGGAATCAACAAGTGTGAGAAAGAGGAGCCTAACTGCTCTCATTAGAGGCCAAGCTACCCCAGAATTAAACTCTACTCAACCACACTTGTGGGTCCAGAGCAGATAGGCCCCTTAATGCAAAAGGAGTGAGGTTCAGTGTCTCAGCCCTTGGGGCCCAGAAGCAGCTTTTAATGTTACACCTCCCCACTACCTGATTTTTCCTAATCCAGTTCTTCACCTTTCCTGGCCCTTTCTGGTTCCTCAGTCCTTCCCTAGTTTCTCAGGGAGAGCCCCTATTGTGGCTTCACTTTCCTTTTTAAAATCCTGGCCTCATCATTCACCAGTTCAGCTCTCCTTCACCTTTCTGTCACTTCCTCCTTGTCTTTTTGACATTGAGATCCTGCTAACCTTCAGCCCTATGTGTTCTCTGCTCCTAATCCCAAAATGCTGGAGAAGATCATAAAAGTTGATGACCTGAGTCCACAACAAATTCATTTTATCCAACCTAACAGTGCCCTCGTTTTTATCTTTCATCAAGCTGTGGCAAGTTTTCTCCTCAAGTCTCCAACTCTACCTCAACCTCCCTCAGTAGAAGTCCTTGCTCCTTAGAAGACTGATGCCATCTATTAGGAGCACTCTCCTCACCCCTTCTCCGTAATTCAAGACCTGTCTATAGCATCACCCAGTCCTAGAGGATGACGTAGTCCTTGTCCTTGTGGGACAATCCCATCTTCTCTGGGAGCTTTGCCTCTTGAATCATGCACTCATTTCAGCGTCTCTATTTGCTGGGTCCTTTCCTAATGCCTAGAAGCATGTTCAGGTCTTTCCCATCCCGTCCCGTCCCATCCCGTCCCTCCCCCCCCCCCCCGTCACCAAAACCATTAGAGTATGAGATTTTTGAGGGCAGAGACTTTTGTCTTTTTGTCCCTTAGCACATGGCACAGCGCCTGGCATATGTTGTTGTTATTCAGTCATTCAGTTGTGTCCATCTCTTCATGACTCCATGGACCATAACACATCAACACTGACCATGAGATTTTCTTGGCAAAGATACTGGAGTTGTTTGCCATTTCTTTTTTCCTGTGGACTAAGGAAAACAGAGGTTAAGTGACTTGTCCAGAGTCACACAGATAGTGTCTGAGGCCAGATTTGAACTCAGGTCTTCCTGACTCCAGGCTCAGCACTCTATCTACTGAGCCACCTAGGTACCTCCACCTGGCATGTAGTGAATGCTTAATAAATGCTTGTTGAATTAGTCCTGCAAACCCTTCAAGTTATCATCCTAACTCTACCTACTGTTGGCCTCCAGTGTAACAACATACAGAACCAGCATTGGGGCCTAAACATCTATCCTATTAAGAGGGGCCCTAGCTCTGGAACCATGCACAGAAAGGGAACTTGGCCTCTAGAGAGAGAGGGTGAAGTCCCTTCTTATACTCTACGGTTCTTTATATCCCTGAAACTCCATCCCACAGCCCTGAGGAAAATCACTTTAGTTTAGAATTGGCTCATTCTAAGGTCTCCTCACAATGAGGGAGTAGAAAGGTCTTCATTGTACAGTGTCAGGTATAGGACAGCTATTTCCTCCACTTAAGCAGCAAGAGCTTGTAACTACTGTTATATTCTCCTAGGCAGTTGATACTTAAGACATCAATACATGAAGCATGACTGCTGAATAAGCATTTCACCTTCACCTCAGCTCTGAATTAGCTCCCTCCAGGTCCTTATCTTTGGCAAGCCAGGCCAGAGACCTTGAGATTGGTCTCCTCTTGTCAATGGTCATCTACTCCAAAAAGACTGTACTGGATACATACACCTCCTCTGACTGGGAGGTGGGAGTGGGCAGTGGGTGGGCCAGGAGCTCCAAACCTCTCAGACTCACAAGGTTTCCTCCCAAGGCTGTAAATTTGCATCTGAAGATCACTGTTTGCCCACCCACTGTGTGTTGGGGGGAAAAAAAAAATCCAAAGCAGTAGAAGCAGCTTAGGATTTTGAGATCCACTCAAGCTCTGTAGTTTAGTAGTTTGCTGTTATCTGCCTCCCCTCACAAAAAGTTCAGAGGATTGAAGAGTTCTCACATACTAGGCAGACAGGAAGAGAGAATTTTGCCAATGGACTCTTTCCTTTGAGTTCTGAGTGGACAGCTCTTTCTGTCTTAGTGGCCAAGTCTCTCTTAAGGACCTGCTCCCTTCCCCATGTCCTAGTCACAGTGACCAAAAGATCTTGTGTTATCCCAAGCACCATGACCTTCAACCCCAAGGTAGTACACACAGCTACCTGGAGGCAGCCAGTGCATCAGATCACCACTCTACCTAATCCTTACACCTGGAAGGACTGGTTTACACATACTCCGTTTGGCTCTTCACACATTGGATACTCAGCCTCTTGGCTTCTGATCCCACCAGTCTACATACAGCAGTTGCCTTTTTCAAAGTTTCCTAATGGCATCTTAACCTTTTTGCATTTCTCCCCTTCATGTAGTTTTTTAAATTGCTGACTACCCCCTCTGTTCCTGTATGTTCTCTTCTCTCTCTGTTCTGTAGCACAGCTCTCAATTCTCTTATGCCTCCATTTCTAGTTCACTATCCTCTTCCCACCCCCAAGCACAAGTGTCTCTTCAGGTTTTGTCCTGTTCTCTTCCTTTGATAGACCTTCTCCTTGGCAAATTCATTCATTCCAATTCAATTACAGCCGATCCTCAACTTTGGCGGGGGTAATGTACCTAGAAAAGGACATAAAAGTAAACAATGTGAATGTTGCCATATTGAACTATGGGAAATAGGGGGCTAAGTTCTCTGTCCACCAAAAACTGTAATCTTTCACTAGAGATTGCTGAAAATGCACTTTTCTGCATATAATTCTTTATAACAAAATAATTCTGATAATATGCATTTTCCTAACACAGTAACCATGAAATAACCCATAAAATGCAGGGGAGGGAGAAGAAAGGCAACACAGGGCTAGATGGGGAGGAGCCTGGCAACAATTTCGTAAGAACCCCAAGTTAAAAAGAGGAAAGGGCAACCTGCCATCTCTAATCTCCCTTTCAGCTCAGTGGTTGAACTCTTCCCTAAAGAAAAGAACATTCCTCAGGGTGAGTTCCAGGCCTCAGGTGCAAGCTCAGAACTCCTGCTGAGGTGGTTCAGCCCAGCCCTGTGCACTGTGGGCTAGGCTGCTCCTTCCAGGAAGCCCAGCTTGGGCATTGGGGGAAGTAGGACAGTCCCTTAGCCAGAGCACTCTCTGGGGTGGATTCATGAACATTGTCATTTCATTAACACCAAACTTGCAGCCAAAAGTGACTGCTTCAGAAATTCCAGTACAAAGTTTATGCAACACCTTTATTTTCTCACTCAGTCACATGGCTGACTTTACACTTTTGGAATTTTAGTCCAAAGAATTTGCACTATGCCTTGAGGGAATAAAAGCAAAACAAACCTTCAGTTTTAAAGGCAAAAGATGAAGATAAGCAATGGATGGGCAGGGAGCTCTTTACAACCGTAGGTGAACAAAACCAGTGAAGCACCTAGGACACCAGCTGCTCCACTGCACACATAGTACCTCTCATTTTTTTTTCTTCTACTATGCATAGCCTTGAATGTGTGTGGTTGCCAACTTGAAAGTGAAAATGAGGTTAATAAAATCATGCAAATGTTTGAAGTTGTGAAAGTTAAACACACTTGGATGTTGAAGGATGACTGAATCACCTCTACACAGATAAGTCCCAAACCTACATATTCATCCATAATTTCTCCTCTGAACTCCACCAGATGACCCACCTTGGGGAGGGTAATGTTGGTGCCATTTTGAGCTCATCTCTTCACCTAAATCCTCCCCTCTCCAAAAGTTCTCTATTTCTGTCAATGGCACGAGCATTATCCTCCTAATTACCTAGGTTTAAAACTTAGGAATTGCCTTTATCTTCCCTTTCTTGCTTTCTACAGCCAATCAACTGGGTGTTAAAACTTGGTGACTCTATTTTCCACATCTCTAGCATTTGTCTCCATCTCCCCACTGATACTGCCACTATCCTCATTGGAGCCCTCATTATCTCTTGCCAAGATTATTGTACCATCCTAGCTGTGGGTTATCCTTGCCTCCAGTCCCCTTTCTCTAATCCATCTTTTATATAACTGTCAATCTTCCTGACTCTGTACAAAAGCCTTTATTGGCTCCCACACTCCTTCTCAGCTGGGCACAAAATAGATGCTTAATCAATTCTTGCTGACTTTCCGCTCCCTATCTTCCTTCCCCTCTCTTCTCTAAGCTTGGCATTTGTGGTTCTTCAGACCCAGAGTCTGTCCCTTCAGCCTTCACATTATTTCCGCTCTTATTCCATGTTCCTAGAGCATGAAATGCTACCTCCAGGACTAGTGTATTTGTGTAGGATATTCTCTATCCCTGAAATGTGCCCTCTGTTCTTACCCCATTTTCCAGAATTTGCCCCTTCCTTCAAAGCTCAGCCTAGATATCACCTTTTCTGCAAAGCCTTTTCTGATTCTCCCTCGGCTGAAACTGTTCTCCTCAAGCTTTCGCGAAGGTTCTCCCTTCCTCCACTGCTACCTACCTTGCATTGTGCTAAGAAAAAAAAGAACATGTTGCATTTTCTCCTCCTCATCCCTCACATGCTTATCAATACCCATGATCTTGGAAGGTTGGAGTAAATTCACCATGAACTGGGCCTAGACTTGAGGAAGAGAAGATGAGGCTAAATTGTTTCTAACATTTTCTCCTGGTGACTCCGAGAACCCCATAATCAGGCTGTGCAGGGGTGTGAAAGGTTGGCAGAGAGCAGCCAGTATGGACTACTTTGAAAGAAGAAAGTGGTGGCTGGATCCCAGGCTGGTACAAAGGAGATGGAGCTGCGAAGAGTTCTCCTTGGATGAGGGTTGGAAGTGTGTCCTGGGAGCAAGTATGATGTAAAAAAGAAGTATGGGACTGTGGAAAAAGCCCTAGACTTGGAGACAGAACAATTGGGTTCAAGTCCTAGCATCCCCATCTACTCAATGGCAGTGTGGGCAAGGTACTTCTACAGATCTCAGTTTCCTTTTCTATACAATGGAAGGTGGGAAGGTTGGACTAGACGTCTAAGAGTTCTACCTCTAAAGATCAATGCTTCTATAAGCAACTCAGAGGACAAGTGTAAGACCTTTCAGGGGTATAAGTTGACCGTAGCATGTTACTAATGACGACTTTGGTGCAAAGTTAGTATAAAGGACATCACTGATGACACGGGTAACTAGAAAATAAGATGGAATCATGTACTGAGAATGATAGACCACAGATGCACAAACTGAGCAGTACATTGATATGTTGTTTCTTCACTAGTATCTGACTGTGATCTCATTTGAGGTTTTTTTGGCAAAGATACTGGAGTAGTTTGCCATTTCCTTCCCCAGCTCATTTTATAGGGAGGAAACTGAGGCAAACAGGGTTAAGTGATCTGCCCAGGGTCACAGAGCTAGTAAGTGTTCGAGACCAGATTTGAACTCATGAAGATGACTCTTCCTGACTCCAAGCCCAGGGCTCTATCCACTGTGCTACCTAGCTGCCCCAGGTGCATTAGTATGTACCCCAGGAATATTCAAAGAACCAGAGAAAGGTCTTGATTACATTGGTTAAGTCCTCTGGAACAGTGGCATCAGACTCAAATAGAAACTAACCCTGTTAGACACACATTGACTTAGAAAACCACAAATTAATATTATCTATATTTCATTTGTACTTACTTTGTTAAACATTTCTCCACTTCATTTTGGTCTGGTTCAGTCCAACTCAAAAGTTTTGCTGGTCACTCTGTCCAGGAGGCCTTGAGTTGGACAACTTTGATCCAGAGGATTGTTAGAAAGAAGTGGACAGAATGAGAAAGTGTGGAGTTACAATCTTTATCAATGAAGGAAGTACCAATATTGATGAAATTGCAGAGGAATTGAATTCCCCCAAACCCTTTTATTTCCATTTTCTGTGTCTTTTATAATCTGAGTTGGTTGCTGAATTCCTTTTGCAATTACATCTGTATCCTGTGCTGTATACTCTGCAGAGATTCCACATCATGTCAGATCACAGCTTTTATCTCTGCCAGAAATAGCATTTCCTGGGAGTAACAGAAGATGTTTTTGATGAAAAAGATACACACACACACACACATCTCTACATATATGTGTGTGTATTTAAGTACACATATGTATGTGTATGTGTATATATATATACGTATATGTATATATACACACACACATTTCTATCCAAGCAGAGTTACACCACTCTCTGCTACTACCTTTGCATTCTCTTCACCAGCCCCCATTCTAGGTTGACGCACACCATCTAATCGAGGATGGAGGAAATTCGTTGGACTCCCTGACGAGCAGGTAAAAGATAGATGGACATTCCCATTAGCGGATTTTAAGCAAACAAGAATGACTTCCAATAGTGTAAAGACTGTGTAGTAGGAAGGCCGAATTTATGATCTCAAAAAGGATCATATAAATATCTGAATGGTTCAAAATCGTTGGGTATACGGAATTCTCCAAGCAGAAGGCATCAAAAAATTTATTCAGGACCCAGAGCAACAAATTAGC
>CM053622.1:129508274-129533406 GCA_028646595.1 Phalanger gymnotis | reverse complement strand
GAAGGGTTATACGTAATGATACACATGTGGCCCATGTTGAATTGCTTGACTTCTTAGGGAGGGTGGGTGGGAAAGGAAGAGGGGAGAGAATTTGGAACTCAAAGTTTTAAAAAACAGATGTTCAAAAACAAAAACAAAAAAGTTTTTGCAGGCAACAAGAAAATAAGATACACAGGCAATGGGGCATAGAAATCTATCTTGCCCCACAAGAACGGAAGGGAAAAGGGGATGGGAGGGTAGTGGGGTGACAGATGGGAGGGCAGACTGGGGAACAGGGCAACCAGAATATACACCATCTTGGAGTGTGTGGGGGGGTAGAAATGGGGAGAAAATTTGTTATTCAAACTCCTGTGAAAATCAATGCTGAAAACTAAATATATTAAATAAAATTTATTAAAAAAAAAAGAATTGATTGTAATCACATCCTCTTAGGAATAGGCAAATCCTTTTCACACCCTGAGGCAATGGTCTAAGACTGCTTTGTTGGAGGGAGTTTTCTTACCAGTTTTTCCCCAGATCAATGAAATCCCAGGTTTGGTTTAAAACAAATAATAAACAAAACAAGACAAAACAAAACAAAAAACCCAGAGGAATCATGGAAACAACTCTGGCCTGGGAGGGTATACCAGAATACTGACTTGTCCTGAGCTCAAGAATACTAATTTTTAATAATAATAAAATAAATAACAAAATAAATAAAATAAAAATAAAATAATAAAACTAATTTTAATAATACTAATCTTCCCCTTTGAAAACACTCAGAAAGAGGGGTTCCTGTTCTCTTTGTATACATAGGAGACTGTGACATCTGGCCTTCCAATACTCAGAAATTGCCTGCTCTCCCTTTTCCCTAGATGTCTTCTAACTGGGAATTAAGCAGGCAGTCTTGTTTCTCAGGTAGAAACAGGAACACTCTGAGCTAACACACAACCTTTCTCTAGCTTAATGGATTTCAGGATTGTTTACAGCTGTTTATTCTAATGCTTAATGGATTGAAGATCCAACAACCTCAAAGAAGGAGGGAAATGCATAACTTTGTAATTTCCTCCCTCCCTCAGATCAAGATTTTGCCAACAATGATCCACTTCCCTGATAGCCTAAGTCTGTGGGTGACTGGGGGTGCAGCAAATAGAGGCAACAAGGCCTGAGTTCGAATCCTTTTTTGAACTTTACTAGCTATGTGACCCATGGCAAGTAACTTAACTGTTCTCAATCTCAGTTTCCTCACCTTTTAAATGGGGATGATAATAGCACCCCCCCCCATCCCAGGTTGTCATGAGGATCAAATCACATAATATTTGTAAAGGTCTTGGGAAACAAATGCTATAACATAAACACTAGCTATCCTGAAGAGTTTAAATTACATTGTATTGGGGCAGCTAGGTGATGCAGTGAGTAGAGCACCGTCCCTGGAGTCAGGAGTTCAAATCCAGCCTCAGACACTTGACACACTTACTAGCTGTGTGATCTTGGTCAAGTCACTTAACCTCAATTGCCCTGCCCTCCCCCCTCCAAAAAAAAAAACCCAAATAAATTATATCATATCCCACTCTTAAAGAGCTTGCTTTTAAGCTGGAAGGATCTTGCTTCTCCATCAATAAATGTCTGTTAGATAGGCATCTGATAGTGCATGTTAGTCAGTAATGTAATTCAGCATTTATTAAGCCCCCCCCATCCCAGGTTGTCATGAGGATCAAATCACATAATAACTAGCAAGTACAAGACCCTATCTCCAAGGTGTTTGGGATGCAAAGAATGAAACAAAACATTGTCCTTGCCCACAGGGAACTTATGATTTAATAGGAGATGAAATATGTCCATGAAAACACAGGTTAGGGTGAGTAAGCACATAGGAGAGAGACAAAATAGATCGGGAAAGAGGTCTCTTCTAGCTGAAGGGGGTCAGAGAAATAGAAATGCTTACAGAGAAGGTGGTACCTGATCTCAGCCTTGATGGATGGGAATCTTTTGATGGTGAAGGTAGTCTCTTTTAGACACGGGGTTGGTGTATGCAAAAGCATGGAGGTACACGAGTGCTGGGTGAGACTGAGGAAAACCAGGTAATGGGGGCCTGAACTAGGGTTATGGCAATGTGAGTGACAAGCAAGAGACAGATGCAAGAAATATCATCGAGGTAGGATCGATGGAAATTTGAAAATGACTGGATGTGGGGAGGAAGGCGTTTATTTCCTAAATGTTTCTTGTCAATGACACTATGATGGGGATAAATAAAAATCAGATAGCATAGGTCCTACTTCAAGGTCATGGCTGGCTGGCTTGTTAGTTTAGAAAATAAAAGGGCTCACACTGTGCGATGACTGACTTTGATAGACTTGGCTCTTCTCAGCAATGCAAGGTTCTAAGACAACTCCAAAAGGTTCATGATGGAAAATGCTATCCACATCCAGAGATAGAATTATGGAGTCTGAATGCAGATCGAAGCATAGTATTTGCTTTCTCTCCTTTTCGTTTTGTTTCTTCTTCCTCGTGATTCATTCCATTGGTTATAATTCTTCTTTAAACATGACTAATGTGATAATATATTTAATAGGAATGTATATGTAGAGCCTATATCAGATTGCACACAGTCTTGGGGAAGGGGAAGGGGAAGGAGAGGGAGGGGGAGAAAATTCAAAACTCAAAAGCTTGTGGAACTGAATGTTCTAAACTAAAAATAAATAAATTAAAAGTTAAAAGAAAAGAAAAGGGCCCTAAGAAACTCACTTGGAAGCATACATATATTGGTGGAGGGGCCAGCTAATTATGAATCCCAATGAATGTGAATATGAATTCATAGCCTTGAATGGTTACTGGGATATTTTAGCAAAGTAGAATGCATCACCAAAAAAAAAAAAAATACCCACTTCGGCTACTCTTCTGCTTGCAAGAAGTGTTTACTTTTTGGAAACCAGATAACTTAGCTTGTAGAGTTGAACTGCATGAGAAAAATTGAGGGAAGGTAAGGAGTTTAATAGTAAGAAAGACAACAAATGAAATTAACACCACCCAAATTTAGTTCCTGTCTTGTCCATTAAAAGGAAATTTCATTTTGCTCTTAGGAATGGATGAGGAGGCCCTTTCAAAATCCTAACCCCTTAAGCAAAAACACCATACTTACCCAGCTGGAAAAGTCCTTCAGTGGTATACCTCCAATAAGATCATCGTAGTCTCCAGGACAATGGATGAAGCTTTCTGGTGCCATCTCCTGGTAGTGAGTTATGTTACAACCACAAGAAATTTCTCCACAGGTTGAGCAGCATAGAGAAAATACCTCAAATGAGATACCATTTATTTCTAATGTGTTGAAATATCCCATTTTCCCCATTCCACCTAGTTTGTTTTGCTCATCAGTGCTTCTCGCAAATGCAGTACAAGGATTGATGATGTTGGTAAGTTAAACAGATCTGAAATGTCTATACCTTCCAAAAAAAAGGCACTTGAGGTTTCTGGAGATTAGACCAGCTTCTTCTCTCATGGAAGGAAGTTTGTCTACCTTCAGAAGTTTGGTGCTCAATAAATAGACAAGAAATAATCAGCTAATACTGATTGTCACTCACTATTGAAGACATCAGAATGGTACAGTGGACAGTATGCTGCATATGGAATCAAAAACCCCTGTTCTAAATTCCAGCTTTGCCAGCTTGCTTCTAGTTTCTCTCTCGTGTTCTCAGTTTCCTCATCTGGAAAAGGAGGGGGTTGGGCTAATTGGTTTTCCATGGTCCCTTCTAGATCTATGATTCTATTATGTATTTTATGTGTGAGATGTTGTAGGGTATAAATATTTCATATATGTATATATATATACACACATATATATGCACATATACACATACATGTAAAAGCTTTTTGCATATACACATATATGTAAGCTCCCAAGACAATTTCCATATGGTCTAGTTGAAAAGATGACAGAAAAAGAAACAAATTATTAACAAAATAAGGATAATAAAATATAATACAAAACACCTATTATATTTTATTATTTTGAATCAATACATGCTAAAGGGGCTGAGTGAGAGTGGATGACACCTGGGCAAGGAAGGCTTCCTGGATGGGTTGTCTGAGCTGGGTCTAAAAGGAGGTGAGAGGCACAGGCCAATGGAGAGGAGGAACCACGTGTTCCTTTTTATTAATGTACACTTACCCATGAGCTCTCCTCTGTGGTTCCCTTTTGGAGCACAATGGAAGCTAGGAGCAGGGGTTGCAAGATACTATTTAAGTTGATTTTCTTTTTTCCTTTTCAGTGTTTTATTGGTGACAAAACCCCGAGTACCCGTGAGTCCAAAGCTGTAAAGCACATGTGGTCTTGGTGCTGGCCTGCCTTAACTTCAGTTTCCTCACCTGTACGATAGGATTAAGTGAACTTTGTAGGTAGACCACATCCCCAGAATCAAAGAAATCTGATAGAATTAAGAGGGTGTGTAAGAGGGCAATTTCCAGATTCACTCAATTTTAATCCTAGATCAAAAATCTCTCCCTCGAATAATAGAGTAAGATTTCCTCCTCCTCTTTCTCCTCCCTTCCCATTTCCACCTGTGCCCTGCAAATCCCTCCAACAAGTGGCTCCAGCTGGTTTGTGGGAAGTTCATGTGTCATTTAAGAGTTCTTCTGCCTGGTCACAGGCTGATGATAAAATAGAAAGCATTTTCTTTCTCAAATATAGATTAAATAAACAACATCTGTTCAGTTTTAGGTCTAAAGATCCTATTTTTCTGTTCCAGACATCCTAACCCTAAACTACCATACAGGGCGCTGAACCACATATAGGGCCTATGATTTTTTTCTTTTTTGTGCTGGTAGGAAATGAAACCATTTTCAGAACCCTGGGGCAAGTCACTTAACCTCAGTATTCTAGACAACTTTCTCCAGAGAAAGAGAAGACCTCCATTAGAGTTTCCTTCTCCAAAAGTTTCCTATGGCAAATGAAATCACAGGTACGCTTCCCATCCTTTTCAAGCTCTTACTATATTAGAAAGAAAAAAGGTTTCCCTTTAGAAAGGATGGAACTTTTAAGTAATTTTTAATGGGGTTGAGGGCTTTTAAGCTCTAATACAAAAAGAGAAAGTTTTAGTATATTAGAAAAAACTTAATCTCCCCCCCCCACTTGCCATGACACTGTTTATTTTCAAAACTAGAGAACAACTCTGAGAAAAATACCTGTTGCTAAGACCAAAGGGGAAGAAATGAAGACTAACTGCAAAATGAATGAGGATGGGCCGAGAGTGGGCCTACAAATTATCCTGTTACCTTCCGTTGTGGTTGGGACCTGCTCAGTTAGGGTGGTCAGGCTCGAAAATCTTGACTATTGCAGCCTGCCCGGGGATTGCTCAGTCTTCGGTGCCCAGCACTTTAGAATCTGTGTTGGTTCTTTCCTTCTGTTCTATGCTGCCATTGAAGCTGTACTGCAGAGTAGAAAGCCAAATCAGGCAAAAGATTTGGATGTACAATTACTTAACGTGGTACATGTTGGGGAAGGAGACAGGTGGTGCAGTGCTAGACTCTGGAAGAGGAAAACCTGAGTTCACATCCTGCCTCAGATACATGCATTTTTGATCCCAGGCCCTCCCAGCCTCAGTATACTCATTTATAAAATCATCACTTGTAAAAAAAAAAATTAAAGCTATTGAGTTAGCATCTGTGTAACATTTTCTTTTTCTTTCCTTTCTTTTTTATTTTTGAGGCAATTGGGGTTAAGTGACTTGCCCAGGCTTACACAGCTAGTGCATCTGAGGTCAAATATGAACTCAGATCCTCCTGACTCCAGCGCCAGTGTGCCACCCACTGCACCACCTAGCTGCCCCCATCTTCGTGAACATTTCACAGTTTGCTAAGTGCTTTATATATTCAAACTCATTTGACCTTCACAGCTATGTGAGGTAGATGCTATCACAACTTTATTGATGACGAAACTGAAGGACAGAGAGTTTAAGCAATTTGCCCCCGGTCACACAGCTATGAACGGCCTGAGCACAGATTTGAACTCAGATCTTCCTGACTCCACCTACCTGCTCTACCACCTGGTTGTTTACAAAATGAGGTCAATGTTGACACCTACCTCAAAGGGTTGTTGTGAGGGTCAATTGAAATGACGTATGTGAAACATTTTACAAACCTTCAAGTGCTGAGAAGTTTAAAATGCTCACTTTTATGATCGACTAAGTTCACTGCAATTTTCCTCAAGGTAGTTGGGGGAAAAGTTCAAAAACCAAACCAACATGTTGAGATACTTACATGCCCCTAATGTGATCCACAAATGAATTTTTCTTTCAGCATTTATTTCTCTTCTTCTTTTAATAATCATGGCTATTTAACACAAATACCAGGAAGGACTGTCTTCACCGTCTGTCTCTGGAACACACCTTGCTAGATGACCTTGGCAAGCCCTTAACTGCCCCATGCCTCGGTCAAATCTCTTAAGATTAGGGATTTGTAAAAGCAGAAGGAATCTCCACACTGGGAACTCCCTGCTGTGAAGTAACAGGTCCCGATCTCCCATAAAATTAATAGAGCCAGTGAGAGCCATTCCTCAATTGATAAATGGTCAAAGGATATGAACAGGCAGTTTTCAGACAAAAAAATCAAAGCTATCAAGTCATTTTAAAAATGCTCCAAAATTACTGTTGATTAGAGAAATGCAAATTAAAACTACTCTGAGGTATGACCTCACACCTAGCAAATTGGCTAACATGACAGTAAAGGAAAATGACAAATGGGATGCAGGAAAAATGGAACACTAATACACTGTTGGTGGAGTTGTGAACTGATCCAACCATTATGCAGAGCAATTCAGAACTATGCTCAAAGGGCTATAAAACTGTGCATAGCCCTCAAAGGGCTATACAACTACATGCACCCAGCAATACCACTAAGTCTGTATCCCAAAGAGTTCAAAGAAAAAGGAAAAGGACCTATATGTAGCAAAATGTTTATAATAGCTCTTATTGTGGTGGCAAAGAATTGGAAGTTGAGGGGATGCCCATCGAGGAGTGGCTAAACAAGGTGTAGTACGCAGTTTTGATGGAATATTATTGTGCTACAAGAAGTGTCTGCCAGAAAAATCTTGAATGTCTTATATAAACTAATGCTGAGTGAAGTGAGAAGAACCAAGAGAACACTGCACACGGGAACAGCAGCATTGTAAAGATGATCGACTTCGAAAGACTTAGCTACTTTGATCGAGGCAATGACTCAGGACAATTCCAAAGCACCGGTGATGAAAAATGCCATCCCTCTCCAGAGAGGACTGATAAACTCTTAAGAACGAAGCACACTTTTGTCACTCCTTTATTCTCTTTTGCAACATGGGCAATATGGAGATGTGTTGCATGACTTCCCATGTATAATTTATGTCATATTGCCTGCCTTCTTAAGGGGAGGGAGGGAACTTGGAATTCAAAATTTTTAAAAATGACACTGCAAAATATTTAGTGAAACAAAAATATATCTGAAGAGGCTTATGAGTTCTTTCCCTGAAAGATCACAGAGCATGGAATTTTATAGCGGCTGGCATTACTATTTGATCTGGAGTGAGATCTTTAGTCGAAAATTCTTAGGTCCTGTTAGGTTATAGCTTCACAAACTCCAAGAAAACAAACCGTTCTTTTGTCTGAGTTTTCCTACAGTTCTTACTTCCTTTCTTTCAAGACCCTGTAGCTTGAGCTGGCAAAACAACAGATACAGAAGAATATGGGCAGAAAGAAAAACCATGTTAGCACCAGTCTTTTATTTCCCTATACAAACCAGGGCAGGTCCTAGATGATGAATGAAATATGAGTATAATAATTTACCTCACAGTTGTGGGGAAAGGATGACTGGGAGCTCTCCAAGTACTGAAGACAGTTTCCATTTAGTAAGAGGGCAATTAGGAAAAGGAATTCCCAAAGAAAAGGACCCCCTCAGTCCTATAGCTCGGGGCTAATGTTTCACTGAGAGCAAGGTAACTACAGAAACACTGCAGTGTCCATCTAGAATATTCCTTTAAGTGATCCTCTCTGCCCATTTACAGGCAGTCTGGAGTAGGCAAATTAACCAAGCAGGTCCTTTCTCTTTTTCAAAGAGCTAGCGTTCACATTCTTTAGCAAGTGTTGACCCAAAAAGTAGAGGCCTCCTATGCTGGCAGGTTCATTCTCATTTGGGGGTTTATCCTAAGATAAAGTAGGCCAGTTAGTTTTGCATATAAATGCTCTTTCTGACCTTGTGTAATTAGTCAGGCACAAGCCTAGGAGTACAGTGAGCCCCTAATACCAGTCTTCCAGGTTTAATGACAAGGGTTACTCCAGTCTCTTTTATTAACTTTCCCTCTGCTGACAAAATGAAAAACACACACACACTCCCTCCAACTTTGTTCCATAATTCAATTAGATAATACTTAAAAAGCACCTCTTGTGTCACCCTTTATAAAAGAAGCAGATCCCCAAAAATATACTTTTTTTTTTAAATTCAAGAAGTCAATTACCAAGGAAGGGAAAAAAAAAAAGGAAAGAACTACAGTTTCCATGGAGAGTCCTGGATCTGGAGGCAGAAAACCAGGTTTAAACCTGGCTCTACCACTTAATTTGGGTGGTCTTGGGCAATTCACTTATCCTCTCTCTGCCTCTTCTTCCTCATTTGCAAAATGAGATTGGGTTAGATGACCAATAAGATCCTTTCCAACTCTAAATCCATGATCCTATGCACCAAAGTTTCTCACACCACATTACTTTCTTCTGATTTAAAGGTCTGTTCTTTCATTGTAGAAGTTAGTTTTTCTTTGAAAATTTCTTTGATGTGAATTTTTTTTTAAGAACAGGAGGAAAAAAACAACCCCAGAGAACACTGGCCCATTCTACTCAGATGCTGCCTGGACGCTTTTCTCATACCAAAGACCATCTGCTGTCAAATCAATATATCAGTCCCGTTCTTTCTTTGCTAATTTATAATCTGGCCATGGTAGGATGAAGAGCTGAAAGAGACCTGAGAAATAACTCATTAGAGTGAAACGGTTTGAAAATACCAGGGTTTTTTTTGTTGTTTTGTTTTTGGTTCAGACCTGTGATTTGCTCAATGTGGGGAAATCCTATCATGGAAACTGTTGACCCACTAGCAGCACTACAGTAACTTAAGGGTCTTAGAGGGCAATCTAGGCCGCTGAGAGGTTAAGAATACTTCAAAGGACCATGGAAATTTTTCATGTAATCTATTTGGTCCTTCTAGTGTTAAGTGACTTGCTCATGGCTATACAGCCTCTATGTGTTGAACTTGAGCCTAGGGCCTTTTGATTCCAAGCTTGGTTCTACTGAACTACATTGCCTCTCATCACTGTGGTAGCATTAAGAAGGATAAATATACATATTTCCACTAAGGTTAGTCTGCTGATTGAATTCATTTGGTGCAATCAGCACCAACAAGTGTTTCTACACATTCCAAATTCTTTCAAGTAAACTCACAGATACAGATACAGAAAGATGACAAACATCTTACAACTGTGTATTTGCATGGGTGGATTTCGAGAAGCCTAGTATAGAAAAGGAGCAGTGAAACTAGAGCTGAAGGACTTGGGTTTGGAATCCTGGTCTCTGTTACCTAGGGAAAGTCATTTTAACTTCTGTTGTCCTCAGTTTCCTCATGTGAAAAATGAGGTCATTGAGCTAAATGACTCTAAGCTCTTGTTTTTTCTATCACCAAATATACGATCCTATGATCTTAGTTTAATCAATAGATAATGAATGCAATATGTAAACATTTCACTGGCTAATTGCAAAATAATCTTGTGTAGCAAGTCTCACCAAAATGTAAGATCCAAAATGAGATTCTCTATCTAGCTAAAAAAATAAAATCTTTTTAAGGGGAAAAACAATACCTATATTATCCCTGGGAGGCATGTACTATTAGACATTCACAAGTTATAATGTAGTGTTTTCTCCCAATAAGAGTAATAGAGAACCTTGTTAAAGTACCTTTGTTTTCTGCTGTACATTTTAAAGGCACACTATTTTGAAGTGACCTGACAGTATATTCAGAGAACCATCATCATCCCTTCACCACTGTGGCCTCCTCCTGACCAAAGCATTTGTCCTTCATTCCCTTGCTTTTCAAGTCAATCACTTTTAAAAGCTTTATGTTGTAGTCCTCAGGATTGTGGGGCATAGAAAACTAAAAGGCATGGTTTTTGTCCTCAAGGAAGGTATAACAAACATACTAGTTAGCGGCTTGAGTTTAGTCATTGGTTATTTTGAAGTGGCTCAAGTCCTTGGTTCTACCTAATTCCCCTGACAAGGAGGCAGCGTTAATGGCTCTTAAGAAAAAGAGCAGGATTCATCATCAGGTAAACAGCACAAGGGGTGTTTTACACTTGCCCGGCAGGAGAACAATTCTTCCCATTTAAGATCCTATTGGTGTTAAGACTAGGCAGCTCTGTGACAATTTTACAAAATTCTACAAGCCTCTTTCCACGACAAAATAAAAGTTGATATTGACCAGTTATCATTGTTTGTACAAAAAAAGGTTTTATTCAATGCTTGGCCTACACAGGAGACAGGATAGGGATCAAAGAAACTTAAAACCAGCCAGCTTTGGCTTGCAGGAGGTTTATTAATTGTGGCTCTTCAAGTTTCAAGGTCAAGGTAGGCTTGAATATTGAGACAAATTAAAATTAAACAAAAATACCAGGAAGAAGATATGAGTAAAGACCAAATCTAAGAATAAATTCTGAATGCGTGGGATCAACTGCAGGAGAGATGTAAAAAATAACCACGATCAGTAGATCTGACAGGTTCTAACAATGACGATGATGTCCCCACATGTTCGCGTTCCTTTCCCGAGAGCCATCATGGTGTTATGGAAAGAACACAGGCTCTATCAGCAAAGAGTCCTGGGTTCCAATTCTGCCTTAAGAGACTAGCAGCACAACCTCACCTGGGCAAGTCCCTTAAATCCTAAGAACCTCCGTTTTCTCATCAGTAAAATGGAGTTTGTACCACCACCCTCGAAGGATGGTGAGAAAATTGTTCTGTAAACCTTTTAAGTGATGTGCTATTCCACAAGTGTTGTTACATACAGAATGCTTTTATGTAACAGATCTAGGGGGCCTGTTTATAGTATTGAATTTAAGGAAAACTACAAACTGAGAAAACAGCAAGAGCAATGTATATATATGCTAGAGAAAAAGTTAAAGGCAACTAAAAGGTAGACAAACATTTAAAGTCACAGGCATATATACATCAATACTAAGAAATCCTTTAAAAATGTGCTTGCTTCAGAAAGATTTGCCACAGGCTGCGTTGGAATGAAATGGGATGGGGCAAGTATATTTAGAAGGGGGAAAAAAGCAGCAATTAAATTATTTGGTGGGCAGGAAAATAAGGCTCATGAACATTATGAAGGTATAGTAACAAACAACAAAAGAAGTTAAAACTTTGACAAGTTGGAATTTGAGTCAGATGTTTAACAGAAAAGGCTGGGAATCTAACAACAAAATTGGACTGCTGAGAATGATTTGGAGAATTGCTGGAATACGGGTCATCTTCCACTACTTTGAATATCTTTGCAAGAAATTCACTACACACAGATATATTTCCAAATTCCAGCAGATGGCACAAGTGAAAAAACGAAACAATGAAGCCTGAGTATAAATCAGGTGGCATCTAATGACTGCAGAAACCTCAGTTAGCAGCAAAAAACAACCAAACAAAAACCTCAGGGATAAATAGTATTTGGTATTAGTTAATTTTCAGCCAGAAACATTTACTTAGCAACTATCATCGGCAAAGCACATCTCATTTTATAGACACACAGAAGTTGGAAGGGATCCAAGGAGGCCAAGTGATTATTTGTTCTTTTGGGTTGCAGTTGTCAACCTCCAATACAGTGCTGATATTTTATGTTAAAATGAAACTCTTAAATTCGTTTTTCAGTGTCTTTGAGAAAAGGGGTTGACAGGTGTTTATTATTTGGTAAGAAAGAGTGCTAGGGGCAGCTAGATGGCCCAGTGGACAGAGCACGGGCCTTGGAGTCAGGAGGACCTGAATTCAAATCCTACCTGACACCTACTAGTTGTGTGACCCTGGGCAAGTCACTTCAATCAGATTGCTGCCAATACAAAAAAAGAGAATGCTAGACAGTTGGGCAAATTATTCCTGTTCCTTCTATCTCATGACATCCCATCTCATATTTTAGTGAGTTTGGAGGAAAGAGACATAGTATCTTCGAAAGACCAAATATGGCCAATAGGGAGCTAATACTCAAACTAAGGAGATAAGCACAATTCACGGCCTATGATGAGGTCAAGTCACCTAGTTCAGAAGAACTTTACTCTAGCAATTGTCAGATGCAGTTGGTGAGCCACTGTCAAGCACAGAGGCTGTGGAGAGCGGGAGAAGCATGGCAAGATTAGAGAAAGATAAATGTCTCAATAGGAGAGAAAAATAAGTGTCATTAAGAACAGGTCATGACATACTAACCTTACTGCATTTATTGATGGATTAAACTAAGTAAATTGAGGAAATGCTGTTTAGTTTACCTATATTTTAGCAATGCATTTAATAGGACCTTTCATGTTATTCTTGTGAATAATATGTAAGCAACATGAGAGTACATTGTGCACCCAGAACTAGTCGAATAACTGGATGTCAACCTGGAAGGAGACCTCAGGTGGAGTGCTCCAGTCTCTACTTGGGCCTGTGATGTTTAACAATTTTACCCTCATCTTGTATCCTTTTGGCTAGCTACCTGCTGAGGTCAGACTGTAATTTTGGGCTCAGAATTAGAAATATCTTGATAGCTGGCAATCTTTATGAAAACTTCTACATAGTAAGCGAATATCCCTGTTCTTATAAAAGAAGCTTATGCACAAATCAAAAGACAATAAAATATTAGTACTTACATTTATTTCAGGTATGCAGTTTACACGCATATTATTGAGCAAAACTGGATTGCAAACAAATATACAAATATCATAACAAGCATTATCAAATAACATAACTGGCACTAGTGTTATAAGCATATTAATGGAACTGGTAAGGAAGAATCATGGAAGAGGACTGCAGCCCATGGCATTTTTCTTTTTAACCAAACCGAAACTCTCGGTAGCACCATAATGGCAATACTTACAAGAAACATAGAAGTGAGAACATTTTTACTACTATTTTTTTTTGCAGAATCACTTGCTTTGCAATTCAGTGAATTAGGCAGGAAAATTAACAGTGCATGCATTTTGGCCAGTCACCTTCTTTTGTAAAGCAAAGGTTAAAGGGAATTAAGCTGGCCATACTGGGAATCTGCCTTTTATACTTGTACAAGCACTGCACTGTACTTTGATTCAATGACTGGAGATGGGCATGTGTTTTGCAAACTGCTGTTATGTAAAGGTTGTCCACTAAAGCCTGAGTGAGTCTTTGGTAGGCTAATGCTTTTTCATCATCAGCAGCAGTAAGAATTATGTGTTTCCCTATCTACCCAAGTCATTTGGGGGTCTGTAGTTTTTCTTTATAATCCAAGGTGGCCAAAGGGGATGTTCTGGAAAACAACACGGTAAAATCCTCAAACAACCAGGCACTTAAAACCCAGCCTATTCCAAAGGCACCGAGAATCAGTGGGGCACATTCTTCCCCTTGATGATAAAAGTAACTGTTTCTTTAAAATGCTTATAAACCAATGGAGTCCTATTTTACATTCTGTATATATCTTACCATTATTTGTTGCTGTCTGTCTACTTAATTACCATTATACCTTTCTAGTAAGGTGATATAAACATTATACAAGATATACCACGTACCATGTTTCTCTATTTCAAAGTTGTGCAAAAACTGCCATAACATTGCTCAAAGTGTACAAGTATCCAAACAGTAGTAGATGGGCTGCATTAAGCTCTGTATAGCGACATTGCATATGCTTTATCCCAGAAGGGAAAAAAAATTGTGCCCAGTTATGAGTAGAAATGTTATAAAGGACATCAGCTATTGTAGAATAATCTGCAAGGATCCTGGGAGACTCATGTTTCTTTTAAACAACATCCCTTAGTGGTTTTTGATAAATTGCCACTACCCATTTATCAGAAAGTCTCAAGTATTCATGAGAATGTTGTAGAACTACATTAATTTTTTTATATATCCATTATAAATTAAGCCAAATTTCTAACTGAATACGCAAGTATGTACTTTAAAGCAAAGTTTTGTGGCAAACACACAAAACATTAGCTTTCATTTTATGGTTTATTGTCCAGTTGTAATGCACTTTTAAAGCTTCATTTCACTTCACAGAGTTTGATAACTAAGATCCACATGAAGCATTTTGCCTTGTTACATATAAAATCTAATTGAATCATTATTATGAAATCTGGCTTCTGCTGGTAACTTGAAACTTACAGTAGTCACAGGTAGTTCAACCAGCTCCAACAGAACTGTTCAGTGGTAAATATCTTGCAGCACTTACAGGCCTAAATTTCAGTCTGAATTGTAGTATTTAATTCCATAACCTGTTGTGAATCATTGTTATTAGTTTCCTTTAGTCCCCCACCAAAACAGAGACCTACACTGGCCGTTGTCACACTGCTCCCACGCTCTTCAGCAATATAGCTCAATGGTGGAACTTCAGCAGGGGTAGTCAGCACAGGAATGCCATTTGGATGGGGAGAGTTTTCCAGACGGTCATTTTCTACCTCAGGAAGAATGCTAACAGTAGCAAAACGTGTATGATAATCATTGGAACCATGACTACAAGAAGTTTTCATGCTTTCCAAGTCAGAGCAACTGAATTCAGAAAAATGACTCGAGTGGGAGTCAGCTACAGATGGAATGCTGTCACTGAGAGATGGTGAGTCAAATTCACTGGAGTTTGTGCTCTGCTGTTCTAACAGCTGTGCATCCATGTCCTCTCTGGTCTCGTTTATCTTCATGCTACTCTTCTTTCTCAGTTTACCTTTAGGTTTTTTGCTTGCTGTTTCTTTGGACCACTTGGTGGCATTGGATTTACCTTCTGGCACAGCACCAGATGAACCACCAGCATGACCACGGCCAAGAGCATTACTACCATCATCCACGCTACTGCTTCCACTATTGTGTCGGAATTTGGCTGGTTTTGATTCAATATCGACTTGTACCTCCATACTATTGCTTTCTCTGAAACATAAAATTCATAATGCATATAAACATCTGATTTAAGGCTAAAAGAAATTAACTTTAATAAATTAGCCGTAAAATTTGATAATAATGGTTAAAAATCACTTCAAAGTGGTACGAGAAATGCTAAAATTCCATTCAGAAACAACTTAACCAAAATGAGTTTTTTTACTTTTATTACTTTTACTTGGCTGGTACCAAAGGTATCTTTTTTGGTTAAATTTTTTTTCAAAGGTATTATAAAAGCTACTGGCTTTAAACAAGGCCTCTTCTCTTCCAATGCCTAGTTCAGATGTGAACATTTTTCAGTTGTGTCTGACTCTGTGATCCCATTTAGGGTTTTCTTGGCAAAGACACTGGAGTAGTTTGCCATTTTCTTCACCAACTCATTTTACAGATGAAACCAAGGGAAACAAGGGTAAGTGACTTACCTAGGGTCACACAGCTAATAAAGAGTCTGAGGCCAGATATGAACTCAGGAAGATGATGAGTCTTCCTGATTCCAGGCCCAGCTTTCTATCCACTGCACCACCTGGCTGTCCAAACCCTAGTTTCTTCCTAATCAACAGTACTAAGACTGGGGAAGATCCACTTCTATGCTACAACCTCAACTGTCTTTTTTTAAAAAAAAAAAAAGCAAAAAAAAAAAGCTTTGTTCCTTATATTCCTTTTATAATGTTATATATATATTTTTTGCTTTGGCAATTTTATTACATAATTTCATATTATTTCCATTCCAAAGTGAGAAATTTGCTGATAAGAATCAATATGCAAACTGATCATTTGATTTAGTTCTCTTAAAATTAATCTAATAAATTTATTCTTCTTAATTTTAACTAAATTTTTCCTTACTTGTCCAATGGGATGTAGGAATTTAGGATGGATCCTGCCATTGCTTTGGTACTGGCATTATCACTAACTGTTCCCAAACTGACTGTGCCAGATTCTCCACTTAGACTGTACCGTTCTTTCTGTACATCCGCTTGTACTTCCAACCTTGGGGAGGTGGGGAAAAAATACAAATAAGAAAAATTCAAAGTTATATGCAATGGCAGCACTATTATGTGTGTTAAGAATTAGTAACTCTTTTGTGGAAGAAAAATATTCAGCCATGTAAATGAGAATAGTTACTATAGAAACAATCACAAAATTAGATCCCAAAGTTCTAGTTTTTAAAAGGGCAAATCTTATTTGGTTACTTAAGTCAACTGAAACACAAGAATGCCGTACTATCAGTTCAGATGTGATGGTGATAATGAGCTAAACACTGAGCAGGATATTCACTTACAGCACTCATAACATGAAATAAATCTTGAAAGAATTTTAAGTTACTCTATTCTCATTTTCAGACTCTAAAACATTGTAATCTTTCTCTTTCAAAATAACTCCACTTAGGATCAATTTTGAATTAATAACATTTTGCAGCAACAGTGAGCCAAAATATCCTATGCCAAAAGTGACCAAATGAATTATGTATTTTACAAAAGATCCAAATGATATGTACTGTAGCAAAAAATGTTTGTATTTAAGAGCAAGAACTCTGATAAAAGTTATGTAACATAGGAACTCTAACTTATTCTATAATACTTTTTAATGCTCATAATACTTCTACTTAAAAAGACAGATTTACATATGAACATGGCTAATAAAAAAAAAAGAATGGCAAGCCACAAGTAATAAATATTGAATTAGCCATGTAGAATCAAAGAGAAGAAAAGGTAAGATAGTCACCTAAAAAATCTTTCATACTTTGTTATTTTAAATACTGTATAAATATTTACTCAATTACTGAGAATGAAGACACAAAAAGACTAGTTCAGTGTCACGTACTCAATACTAACTTAGAATGTAAAATTTTCAATACTAAATTCATAAAAGAACTACGACATAAACGTTTCTGTTCTGAGAAACTGGCAGTGTAGTATGCTTTACTTCTAGCTTCCAATATCTAGAACACAAAAGCAGTGTTACTCTGATCTATAAAAAGGTCAGATTACAATCCTGATTAATTTTTGTCAATTAGAATTATTTTTAAAAAACTCCGACAAATCAAATCTATGGGATTTATGCTATTAGCAAATGTTAACCTAGAGACTGAAGAGCAGTTCAATTTGATGAGATAATTTTCATCATTAATGCCTTAAGCTCTAATGATTCCATAACCAGCTTAATATGGTTATCACAGTGAAGAGAACATTTCTTACCGGTTAAAACAGTTGACCATTGCACTTCCTGATAGACTCCCTGTTATACTAGCTCCGGCTAGTGCCATAGTGCTGGCTGTTTCACTTAAATTGTCTCGAATGGCTCCTATTCGATCCATATGGCTTCCGCTAGCACTCAAACTACCAGTCAGTCCACCAACACTGCCTTCTCCTATGCTAGGGTTGTGGCGTGCTTCTGCTACTGAAGTCGTATCTAAATAAAAACATTTTCAAAAAAACTGAAATGAGTTTGATTATAGCTGCTGAAAATTTCAAGGTAAAAATGAAATTCCAAGGTAAGATAGATGGAGGCAGATAAAATGCTTATATGAACAGCACAACTAATGAATACTGATGAACATATAATTAAGAAAATGCCACGGGATAGGATTTGACTGTCTCTCAAAAGACTGATTGGTTTTGACCTAAACATTGTAATTCTTTCAATTTATTTCTGAAGGATTCATGTCTACATGAAACACAAATTTATAGATACACTACACTTGACAAGATAACATAAGGTAGAAGGTTCATTAATTTGCTTAAAGAAGGAATAATAAAGTTTTCTTCGAAAGATCTAATTTTTATCCTTTTATCTTTCTTTAATTCTCTTGTCGAGCTTTTAAACCTCCCTGGAAGGTTCTTACTGTTCTAGTCTTTCTTCTGGAAGGGAGTGTCTATGTAGTTGTTATATTCATATTTTCTTTCTACAAGAGATTTCTCCTTTATTTATTTTACCCCACAGTATTCATTATAAAAGGTTCTCTATTTTATTTACACTGGCTTTTCTGTGAAGTTTCCCCTGTGAAAATTTCTTACCCAGTTTTTTTTATTATTGTTCTTTTAGTGTATTTGGCCAATTTATTGCTATTTTGAGGTGATGCAGGTGAGGAGGCCATGGGCATGACCACTCATGCCAGGAGACTTCAGAGATACAACTGACAGAATTTAGGAAATTACTGGATGTGGAAGAAGATTGAAAGATGACTGACATTTTAAACCTGGGTGACTAGGAGAATGGTGGTGCTATTAATACCAACAGGAAAGTCAGAAGGGCCAAGTTTTATGGAGCAGGTTAGTTTGGTTTTGAAAACACTGAGTTGAAGGTTAACAGCAGTAGATCCAAGTATAGATTATCACTCTCATTTAGGGAGTGTATCCATATACAAGATTTCAGTGTGGGATTGGACCTCAAATGCAGGGGAATATTCTACCAAAGTAATAGATTTGATTGTGTCAGGGGAAGACATAGATGAGACATTAAGAGTAAAGAACAGAGTTTTAGTAGAATACTCCCATAGAATAAAGGGAAAGAGAAAGCACTCCAGGAGATCCAAGAAAAAGGTTAGAAAAGTAGAAATAGACCTGTAAGAGGAAAAAAAGAGAAATATCACAAAAACCAAGGGAGGAGATATGATCAAAGAAGGGGTGGAGGTTTACAGTGTTAAATGCTGCAAAAATGTCAAGGATAACGAAGTCTGAAGGGAGACCAGTGATAAAGATGGGCAATAATTCACAATGAAGGAAAGAAAGAGCTGTTGGAATCTTATTCTGATTCTATTTTTCTGATGAGGTATGAAGAGCATTTAGCTGCCCCTGAGGAATTCAAGTCCTCAAGCTACAGGCCAATGAACATGACTTCAATTCTAGGCAAAATTTGAGAATGTTATTAAAAAGACGGTTAGGGAACGTCTAGAAAAGGAAGTGCTGATTACAAAAGTCAACATGGCTTCCTCAAGGACCACACTAAACTTGCTCCCTTTTTTAACACTGTCACTCATCTGAAAGATAAAGAAAATACACCTGATAAATGTTTCTCATCTTGTTCTTCGAAAAAGATGGGAGATATGTGGAACTGATGATTAGGTTGGCTTGAAGGTGACTAGGACAGAACTATCCAATAGTCATTAATGGTTTTATGCTACTTAATATTTTTATTAATGACTTGATAAATAACAGAGCATGCTTATAAGAGTTACAAATACAAATGTGGGAGAAACAATTCCCACACTGGACAATGATGGTCAGGATTCAGAAATATCCTGACAGGATAGAACGCTAGACTGAATCTATTAAGATGAAATTTAATGGGATGAATGTAAAGTCTTACTCATGAGTTTAAAAAATAATCAACTTTAGAAGTACAATGTGGGGAAGGGCATAGCTAGTTATCAGTTGATCTGAAAAAGATCTGTGAGTTTTAATGAACTACAAGTTCAATGTGACAGTGTTGAGATGTAACATCTGGTCAAACAGAAGCTCCTTGAGGGAAGAAGCTGTTGTGTTTTGTCTTTTGATCCTTGCACTTGGCACATATTTGGTACTTAATAATGGCTTGCTACATTGAATACGGAAGCCTAGGAAACTGATGTAAACTTGGACTACATTGCATGCCCCTTTCCTAAGAGGTTTTATTTTGTAATTACTTTTACTTAGAAAACAGGCTTGCATTCAAATTAGTCCAAATAAATACAAAGGGAGGTAGGATTCTATCATTAATGACTCATCTCTGATTTAGAGCTGAAAGAGATCTTTGAATTCATTTTGCTCAGTCCTCCAGATGAGAAAGCCAATGCTAAAAGATTAAAGTGCCAGGTCTTTAGTCAAATGGGAAAGCCAGGATTCAAACTCACATCTTGACTCTAGATCGTGCTTGATCACTTTCATGCATTTAGTGTCAGGTAATATGCTTCCTTTGGTTAAAAGGCTTACCTACTGCTATATTTGTTCCACCAATATTTATATCATTTTCATCATCAAATTCGATCCTGACTCCCTTTCCATTGCCTGCTGACACTCCACAACCTCCACTTCGACAGAGAGATATTGGAACGACTCCATAAACATAAGCCAACATAATAGGAACACCAATGCCTTAAAAAAAAGAGAATTTAAATTAAATGTCATCATGAACCAAAAAGAAAAACACTGAAAAAAATGAGATTTGGAAAGCATTTTGAAAGGATGATGAGTAAAAATAAAAGTGCCAGAGTTCAAACTTGGATATGTATACAAAAATAACTTATTCCACTAAAATTTTAACAATCTGCACTGGAATTAAGTTCCAGTCTCTACACTAAATATGAAAAAGTAATGTTTCTTAACATATAAATTATTGATAATTTTTACACAAAAGGCATATTTTACCATTTTCGAATTGAACCTTTTGTATTTAACATTACCTTTAAAATTCCTTATTTTATAATTTCTTCAAAACTAAGGAAATTGAAGTTTGAGGTATCTGAAGGTGTTCAGTATTTGCTTACCTACAGTTACTGCAGCTACGACTGGAGACACTATTACGGACAATGTCACACCACCTGCTATGGCCAAATTCCGTTTGTGTTTTGAAATATCCTTCCCTTCATATCGATTATGAATCTTGAGTAGAAAGAAGGAGAAACGGTTGGAGAAGAGATACATTACATATTCAATTTAGATGGAATAGGTCTAGACTTGCTAAAAAGTTAAAATATTTCCTCATTTTTATAATTAAAAAAAGAGAATGTCACTAATACAAGGCAAATCTAAGCTCTCTTGGCATTTTTGCGAATGTTTACTTTATCCCTAATTAATAGTTTACAAAAAGCAATTTATAGAAGTGACTTAATATATGTTATTTAGTTATACTAGTCCATGGTCCTTGCCTCTACTTACCACCTTTTCACTTTAACTCTTTTCAATCTGACTGGCATCACCATCACTATGATACAGTCATGTTATTTGGTCCTAAGTATTTATTTATTTTTTTTAATTAATGAAATCTCTAATAAAAAGCGAGCCATATAACTATTTGATTAGAGGGTAGCATAATTTTTATACTCAGTAAATTAGAAAAACTAAGTTTATTTTCAACAAGGTTATATACTAGATGTTTAAATATGATATTGGAAAACTTCCAAGTAAACTAAACTGTATAGGTTTCATCCTATTTTAGGATCCTTAACTAGTACATAGACACTCATAGGATGTTTGCCAAAAAAGCCTTCATTTCTTTGCTAACCTTCAGAAAACGTTCTAGCAGCCATGCCTTGATTACTGGATAGCCACTTTCCCCTCTACTGCCTTTATGTGAAAGAAGATAAGACAACTTCCTTGGGATCCTGGCCCAAATTTATAGCTCAGCTACTTGGAATAGGAAGAGAGAAAAGAAAGGCTCAAGCACAGCTCCTGGATGGCACAGACTAGATCTGTATGACTGTAACAGATCTAGCACAGCATCACACACAGAGAATCACTGGATGAGAATGAGTCCTCTCTTGCTCCAAAACTTACTTGGTTATACTTGATACTTTCAATTAGAAATTGTTTGGCAGGAAAACAGACAGCAGACAGCTTTCGTCATATTTAAAGCAATACAATCTCTATAAAACCTCACTTCTACTCCAACCTTTTAAGCTAGCATTCGATCTATAGGTAGTATTCTTGTCCTGACAATGTCTTTTGGACAATATCCTTCAGGTGGTCAAAATATGCAGGTGGATAAGGGTAGCATCACACCCTCTTATTGGGGCTAACCTAGGAAGCACAGTCTGTGTACTTTGTTGGCAGGTGGGTTCAGGAGAGAGTCTTACATTTTATTTTAGCGTGCTAGCCAGTAAGCATTGTGGAAAACAAAGCTGGAATAGCATTACTGTATGTGCTCAGAAAAATTTATCTACACCTCATAAATAAGTATAACAGCGATGTCTTGGTGAATGAAGATAAACCACGTTTTGATGTGTTATAATTCACATAACACAACACCAGCCCTGCATATGAAGTGTAAAGGATTTGATGGGGGGAGGGGTATAAGAGGGAGTGGGCTGGGACCTTGAAAGATCAAAGAACACTATTAAATTTTAAATATTTCTCAACTATATGCTTCAATACTTTGAAAGATTTGGGATTTTGTTAGTATGGTTAGTATACCTTTCACCAGTACAGAGAATAAAATTCTTCATGCTTTAGAGGATAGGATTCTTCAATTGCTGTGGTCAAATTTCTCACCTAGCAGCTAACCCTTGGATTGGGAAGGATAACAAAAAGAGTTACTGAGGATTAGAAGCCCAAATAAATCAAAAGATGATCTCCTTGCTCTTCAAATTACTAGGCCTAAATAATCTACATTCGAGGGTAATAAAATAATTATTTATGTGATAAAAACCATTGTCAATGTTCTTTGAAAAAAAAAAAGATAGAGAATGGGAAAGGTGCTCTAGGATATGGACAAATATTCCAAGTTTCAAACCAAGGATAAGGATGAATTCTTCAAACTACAGGCCAATGATTTAGCCTACAAATATACTCAAATCTTCTTACGGAGATAACAATACATAATGAACAGAGCTCTGGGCTTGGAGATGGGAAGACTTGAGGTTGAATTCTGCCTCAGATACTTCTACTTGCTGTGTGACTAGGTACCATCACAATCCAATCCTCAGTTTTCTCATCTGTAAAAATGAGGATAATGATACCTGTTGTGCCCACCTGACAGAGTTGTTGTCAGGACAAAACGCAATGATGTATATAAAGCGATATGTAAATCTTAAAGCACTATATATGTGTTATTATTTATTATCATTTAAAAAAATTTTCCTTTGACTGACATATCTCAAGTTATCAATGTCATCTTCTTCCTTTGATACCCAACTCTTTGAAATACTAGTCCATGCTCCTTACCTCTACTTCCTCACTGCTTTTTTACTCTCAATCCCTTTCAATATGGCTATCATCCCTATCATTATGTTACAGACTTTTCCAAAACAACTAATGACCTCATTACGCACAGCACTTTTTTCTGTCCTCATTCTCCCTGACCTCTCTGCAACTCATGACATTGAGAACTATTCACTCCTTAAGATACTTCTTCATCAGTTTCTCTTTCTTGCCCCACTGATATCTCAGACTACTGAAATCATTCCCTTCCTTCAAGGCTCAACTCTAATGCCACATCTTCTATGAAGAACTATCCCTGATACCTTTAAGTAAAAGCGATCCTCAAATGTCTCACAGTACTCGGCTTATACTTCTCCGCGCATCTCATTCTCTTCTGCATCAAAGTTTTTTTTAAAAAATATTTGCCTTCTGTTCACTCTCTTCCCCAAGAGACTGTAAGATCCTTGAGTACAGCAAGGATTTGTGTCTAACATCACACTTTATACGTCAGACACATAATTGGGTATTTGATGAACTAACATGAAATGAAATTCTGGGTGGAATTCTAAATTGGGTTACATTGAAGGAATAGTTTATGAACACTGAGAAAGGTATTCAGTGGTTCACCATGCACAAGCCTAGTTGTATCAAGAACAAATCAGGATAGACTTACCATTTCTGATTTTGACTGGAAGAAAGCCACACATTTTGGCAAAGCCATCATACAAAAATCTTTTAAGATATTTGTTTGGACGAGTTAGAAAAAAGTAAGCCAGATTGCAGTACAATTAAGGTGGATTTTGAACTGGCTGAACAATAACTCAGAGAATAATAATTAATGAAGTGCTTGGAAGATTTCTATTTTGTTCAACATCCTTATAGAAAAACTAAGACTGAAGGCATAATGGTCATGCCTTAAGGACATGATTATGATACAAATTTATGCACGATATGAACTGAAACAGGGAAGGATCCAAAATAAACAAAAACAAACAAAATCTCGAGTCTAAAATAACGGGCCCAATCGAAGAACATTAAATTTAACAAGGATAAATACATACACCTATACTTTGGTTAAAAAATGGCAATAATAGTTTATGTGAAAAAGACTAAGGGGACTATAAACTCTGTTAAGTCAACAGTATTACAAGTAATCTTAACAGTCAAGCGTTATACAGAACAAGGGGGAATACATTCCTTTAAACTTGTAAACAACCCAAAGTTGAGAGGAATATGTTAGATGACAGAATAAGGATCTAAAAAAGGGCCAATAGGCTAGAAAGGTGTAGTGAATTTAATAAAATGAAGGTTAGTAGGGATAAGTATAAAGTCCTACACAAGAAATAAAAAACTGTAACTGAGAATAATTCAAGTATTACGTAAGTATTACTTTAAAAATATAGCTATACTACGTCTCAGTAAAACAGTAACTGGGATTATATTTCGTTCTTTGTGTGGTATTTCAGGAAAGGCATTGAGAAAGCAATAAGAATAATAAGGGTTACCATCATGTCATACAGAAATTCAAATGTGGTATTTTGTCTAGAGAAAAGAAGACTTATGGGGGACAAGATCACTTTTCAAGCATCTGAAGGGCTATTATGGCAAGATAAATTAGATTTATTCTGCTTGGCTACAAAGGGCAGAACAAGAAAAAAGAGGAGGCAGTTATAAGGAAACAAATTTTAGGCTTAAAATAATAAGAAAAAAAAGCTTCTGAATAATCAGAGTTGTCAAAAATAGAACCTCTGCTTTGGGAAATAGTATGTTCTCCATCATTAGACGATTGTATGTAAAGTCTGGATGACTGATTACTTGTTGGGCATTATTTTTTGTAAATGAGATTTCTGCTTGGGAATGGGTCAGATCAGATGACCTCTGAGGTCACGCCCAACTCTGAGATTTTATGACTAAGCTGACCCTCGGACAAACATAATTCTAATTCTTCTTCCACATGATAGCCCTTCAAATACTGGAAGACAGCTATTTTGTTCTCCACAAATGTCCTTTTGTCTAGGCTACACAGTCCCAATTTTTTTAACCAGTTTTATTTATTTTTTTTATAAATTTTATATATTTAGTTTTCAGCATTGATTTTCACAGGAGTTTGAATTACAAATTTTCTCCCCATTTCTACCCTCCCTCCCCCACTCCAAGATGGCGTATATTCTGGTTGCCCTGTTCCCCAGTCTGCCCTCC